>VDFB02047230.1:509346701-509376433 GCA_007258455.2 Sequoia sempervirens | reverse complement strand
GTTGTTCATAAGAATCTTGATAAATTTCATGCAAAAATAAGAATTCCTTAGTGATAACATTCTCTACACACATGCAATCAATTAATATCCCATTAGTAGGTTTGTTATTGATTCTTTTGGTGATGTAAAGAGGACCATTGGGTGCACGTCTAATTATGTCATTTTGTGAGAAAGAAATGTCAAGGGCCATTTTTTTTTGGCCCTTATAAGGTTAAAAATAAATGAAGCCATCCACACATTGTAATTCTTCTTTATTTTCACTCATATTGTCATTATTTATATCTTGAAGTGTTTCAACATTCATCACATCATTCTTGGCATCATTGACTTTAAGAAAAGAGATATTATGGTTTGGAATGGGGTTGGTAAATATTTGTATTTTTTTTTGGATGGGGCAACAAAATTTTTTCCTTTATCATTAATGCCACCAATTTGGACATGATTAGAATCAATGAGGTCTTGCACAATATGTTTAAATTACTTATATTGTTCAGTATCATGTCCATTTTGTTGGTGATAATGGAAAAATGCATTTGAGTTAAATTTTCAAGATAAGGGCTTTGTTGGAAAGAGACACTGCATAAGTCATCTGGTGTTGTCATTGATGGAAACCCTAGTAAGTAATCCCATCCGCACCTTAGTATTTACTTATATCGGAAGTTAGATTGAAGATATGTGTTAATTGTTAAGCTAAAACAAGGCATTCGATAGAAAAGGCCGATTAGATGAGTATAGCGTGTTACAGATCTTCGAGGCATAATTTTTTAATGTGTTTCATGTTCGATACATGTTGTTTTGGGTCCTTACTATGTTTTGGCCGACATTGTTTGGTTTTCATTGATAATTGTTTATGGATTGGGCCGATAGTTTGTACACATTACATATTTGTTAAAGCCAACATGTAGTTGTTCTAATATCTAGTTGCAAATATATATAATCAATTATTCATAATATTTTGACATATGATGTGAGAGTTAGAAGGATTATAGATTGATTGTGCATAGTTTCACTTGAGAAGAACAAAGATTGGTGATTCAAATTAAAGCAGGTAGAGTTTCAAGAGTAGAATCAGACAAAATGTGAAGAATGTGGTCAACATGCTTAACCAGAACTATAATTAGGAATTATCAGATGCTATCTCATAGTTCATCCACTCAAGTTGTTTATGGATGTGATTGTAAGACAATGATTCTTCTTTTGGGTAGTAAGCCTTTTATATTTGAGCAGTGAGTTCTAGGTAGTGTGTCTAAATGCATGTGCATTCCTCATTTATAATACTTTTAATAGAGTATAATCTTGTGGATTAACCTCCACCGTGATTTTTCCCCTAATAGGGTTTCCACGTAAAAATCCTTGTGTTATGGTGTTGTTGTTGATTTCCTTATGTTCTTGCATCTTTCTTTTGGTTCAATGCTATAAGTGGTTTAAAGATCAAGTTAATAAAGTTAAATTTTCTAGAACACTTATTCACCCCCCCTCTCAGTGTTCCTTGATTCCAACAATTTGTATCAAATCCTAGTTCCTCAGAAGAAGTTTAATATCTTGGGGAAGATCTAGGAAGGTGATTCAATGGATTCTAGTAGTCTTCATCAACAACTTTTGGTGGCACTAGATGATCTTGATCAATCTAAATCTAAAGTCCAAGAATTGCAATAAAGCCTCATGAATGCTGAGAAATTAATTCGATCATTGAAAGTTCAAACCAATAAGTCTAGGGAAAAGAGAAAGGATATCTATGATTAGCTCAAGTAGAAGGAGAGTAAAAGGATGGAAGATGAACACCTAGGTCAAGCCTTGAAGGAAAAGACAGAAGAATGTGAAAAGCTCACCAAAGATAAAGTTTTCCTAAAGCATGAGATGGAATCTATTGTGATGAGGATGAACAAGGAGATTGAGAAAAAAAGAAGAATGAAGAAAATCTTATTCAGTCCTTGAAAAAAAGATCTAATGAATGCAATAGAATTAATGGTGGATTCAATCAACTAGAGCTTGAATTGAAACAATCCAAAAACAATGAAGAAGAGCTTGAAAGACAGATTATTATTCTTAGGGATGATATTTCTACTGCAAATGAATACAATGAGAAGTTCAAGATCAAATCAGCTAAGCTTGATGAACTGATTCAAAGTTAGAAGATTAGAAGTGACAAGCAAGCTCTTGGATATGAGAAAGGAGAAAGCTCCAGATTTGGTGAAAGGAAATTTAGGCCAAGAAATCAGATGAGAAAAGTTAAAAGGTATCTAGTAAGACAACCCAATGCTCAAAATTTCAATTGATACTATTTTTTTTGCAATAAATTTGGTCATATGGTTGCTCAATGTATAAGTAGAATGAATCCAAGTGGTCCATCATTCCCCAGTTAGTGTTTAATTGCAATAAATATGGTCATAAGTCAATTGAATGTAGATAAATGACAAACAACTTTTTTAATAGAAATGTCATATATTATGCCTGTAATAGATTTGGCCATATTGCTAACCAGTGTAGATCAAGAGAAAATTAATGGAATAACTAGTTTGGACAAACAAATAGAGAAATAATGGCAAAGTATCTGTAGCTGTGCTTCCTAAAGGTTACTTTGCTTTTGAGTTTACCTGTAAGGAGGATATTTTGGTTGTGAGGAGTGGGGGTCCTTGGGTTATAGGTAAATTTTCCTTGGTTCTCAAGAAATGGAGTTCTAATCTTGATCTTTTTGACTCCATTTTTGAGAATTTTCTTATTTGGGTGAGACTTCCTGGTCTTCCTTTGGAATACTGGAATGAGGATATTTTCAGTGGCATTGCTAACTCTTTTGGGGAGCTTTTTTCAATAGATCCAATGATAGCAGCAAGGAAAAGGCTAGTAATTGCTAGAATCTATGTGGGGGTGTCCCAGAATGCTAACCTCCCATCCTCTATTGATATCCAATCGAAGCTAGGTACCTGGAATCAAACTATTCAGTTTAAAACTATCCCTCTTTTCTTTTTTTAAGTGTAGAAAGTTTGGGCACTGGGTGAAGAATTTCCTACTCAATGTTAGCAAAGAAAAAGAGAAACCTAGCCCAAACTAAAAACTTTCTAGAAGAAGCCTAAAGGGGATATTAAGGATATTTCCAATGCTGAGATGGACAGTAAGAAATCCAAAGATCTTGTGGTAGCACTAGAGAGGAATGTAGAAGCGAGCATCCAAGAGACCCAAAGAAATAAGCCAGAGATCGATTCTGGAGGAAAGGACGATGGAGAGATTGGCATGGATGATAGTGGGAACTTGGTGAATGAGGAATCTCCTCTTAGTAACCCAAAGAACTACTTATCTAGAAAGGAAGAAGGAGATATAGTCTTGGATGATATCCCTATTCAGGGCTTGTCTATGGATATTGGGATTCCTCTCCTACCCAATATTTATGGAGGAATTTTTCCTTCTAGTTGGGAGTCATTTTAGATCCAAGAAACTGTTATTTCTCAGGAAGTTATTAAGGATACATTTGAGGACTTCAGTCAAATTTGGATGTTCTCTAGTGAGAATTTGACCCAGTTTAGTAATGGGTTGATGGATACTCTTCCACTGGATCAAAAGGGTATTTCAGAGAAAGATTGGGAGTTAGGAAAAGAAATGGATAGCCAAGAAGAAATAGATAGAGATGATGTCAACTCTCATAATATTAAAAAGAAGAAGAAAAACAAACAAAAAAATACCCCAAGTGGAGTCACTACTAGAATCAGAGCTAGGGAAGAGTGTGGAGCCACAAAGAGCAACCAAGGAAGAAAATCAGCAAAATGGCTAAGAGAGCATGGTAGTTTTCAGGATATACTAGATGGTATTCAGAAGACCATTCCTGAGATTTGTAATCTCCAATCTCCTGATAAGATATGAAGATTATGTCATGGAACATAAGGGGGTTGAATAGCCTCCATAAGTAGGATGTGTTGCATAATTTTGTTAGGGATCATAAACCTAACATTCTACTTGTCCAAGAAACCAAAATTCCAAAAGAAAATGTTGAAAGCATTAAGATGTATAAGTATTGTGGAGTCCATTATAACAGTTCTAAAGGTGCCTCAAGGGGAATTGATGCCTTTTGGAATTAGAGTTTCATCAAAGGGGAACCTTTGCTCGAGAGCCCAAATCATGTAGCTACCAGATTTACCCATATTAGAGATAACTTTTACCAAATTCAGTCAAATATCTATGCTCCTAATGGTAAAGGGGCCAAAAAGTCCTTTTGGTTTGAGTTGGCTACCTTTTGTAGGATATTCACTAATGAATCTTGGGTTGTTATGGGGGATTGTAATACCCCTCTTCAGGAAAGCAATAAGTATGGAGGATCCCAGGTTAATCTACAAATCATAACTAACACCTTGGACTTCATTAATAACTAGGCACTGCTTAATCTAGATCTAGAAGGAGTTGCCTATACTTGGTTGAATCGTAGAGTTGGTAAGGAGATGATTCAAGTTACATTAGACAAAAAATTAATTTCTGGTCAATGGTTTATAAATTATTTTTGTTCTTTAAAGGCTCTCTCTAGGGTGGGTTCTGATCATTTTTTGATTAGTTTTGTGGAAAACCCTATAATGGTCAAGAGGAAGTTCCCTTTAAGATTCGACCGTATGTGGCTTTCACATCCTCAAATTTTTGATGAGGTTAGAAGTTAGTGGAATATCACGGTCTCTATGACTGCTATGTTCAGGGTGGCAAAGAAACTGAGCAAAGTCAAATTGAAAATTAGAAGGGTGGAATAAAGAAATATTTGGTAACATTTTTGGTATCAAGTCTGAATTACAACTTGATTTGATGGAGATACAAGAAAAAATCTAGTGAGAAGGTTATATTGCAGACAATAGGGTGAAAGAAGATGAAATGCTTGTGAAGATGCATGATATAATAGCCAAAGAGGAGGTTTTTTGGAGATAGAAATCTAGGGCTCTATGGCTCACTGTTGGAGATAAAAACACTAGATATTCTCACTTGTCTGATTCAAAACATAGGGCAGTGAATATAATTTCTCATATTGATTACAATGATAGCTATTTTGAGAAGGAAGAAGATATTAGAAGATAGGTTGTCCTTTTCTTTAGTAATCTCCTTTCGGTGAATGATGGATTCAATCATGAAGAACAAGAGTACCTCTTAGAGGCCACTCCTAAAATTGTTAGAGAAGATGATAACAAAATGTTTGTTGCTATTCCTTCAAGGGAAGAAATTAAGAAAGTGGTTTTCTCTTTTGAAGGGAACAAGGCCCTTGGCCCTGATGGGTCCCTATGTTCTTCTTTCAGTGGTTTTGGGAGATTATTGAAGATGATGTGGTGAATGCAGTTAAAGAGTTATTTGGTTCAAGGAGTCTCCTAAAGGAACTTAATGCCACTTTCCTGGTCCTTATTCCCAAGAGACCAGGAGCTGCGGAGTTTGAAGCGTTTAGGCTGATAAGTCTTTGTAATTCCTTCTATAAGATTATATCTAACTTGTTGACTTCTAGGCTCCTCATTCTTCTGCCCTCCCTAATTTCCCCTAAATAGAATGAATTTTTCCCTAGAAGGCAGATCCTTGACTTTGTTATTTCTATCCATGAGAATACTCACTCTCTTGTGGAATCTAAAAATGAACATTTCAAAAGCTTATGATTGGGTGGAATGGGAATTTTTACTCAAAATCATGAGGATGTTTGGCTTTAGTAATAGAGTCCTTCAGATGGTTGGTTAGCTCATCTCTACTACTTCCATTTCTATTATGGTGAATGGATATCCCTCACGATTCTTTAAAAACTCGAGAGGTTTAAGACATGGTTATCCTATATCCCCTATATTATTCACTCTTTTGGCGGAATGCCTTGGGAGAAACTTGAAAAGATTGGTTGATCTAGGAACTTTAGCTGGTCTAAGGCCCTCTTCCAGCAATCTAATTTTCTCCCACAAACAGTTCATTGATAATACCATGTTGATGGGGAGATCTACTATGACTGAAGCAAGGAATCTGATTTTTTTTTTGGATGAGTATGAGAGGGCTTCTGGTTAGATGATTAACATACATAAAAACTCTATCTTCTTCATCAACACCCCTAAAACTAGAAAAAATAAGATTGCTAGAATTCTTGGGTGCAAAATTGAGTCCTTGCCTTCTATTTATCTTGGCTTGCCTTTGTGCCTCAAGCTCCCTGAATCCTTTTGGAGTTTGTCGGTGGATAGGTTTAGAAAAAAAGCTTGTTGGATGGAAAGGAGGACTTCTCAATCAAGCAAGTAAAATCTCGCTCCTTAAAGCCACTCTTTAGAACCTTCTAATATATGCTTTAATTATTTTTAATATCCTTTCCAAAATTTTAGATGCTATTGAAATAATCCAAAAATGATTTCTTTGGTCGGGTGTTGAAGAAAGAAAAAGAATTCCTCTCATTGGTTGGGACTTTGTTAGTAGGCCTAAAGAACTGGGAGGCCGTGGCTTAAGAAAAATGAGAATGATGAACAAGACACTCCTTGCTAAGAAAATTTGGCATGTTTTCTCGTCTAGTGGAGAATGGAATAATATTTTAAAGAGAAAATACATGGATAATATTGGATCCCTTAAGACTCTGCTGGATTCTCCTAACTTACCCCTTGGATCAACCTGCTGGAGTGATATGATTAGAGGGAGAAAGATTATTGATTTAGGAGTTGGGTGGAGCATAAGAAGCTGTAATCAAGTGAGACTCTAGGAAGATAGATGGTTATTGAAGGGTCCTTTAATTTTCAATGATAGGTTTAATAGATGGGATGATACCTGCAAAGCGGCTTTTGAATCTCATGTCAAGGATTACTAGAGAAATGGGGCTTGGGTGAATTTTCTCCAGTTTATCTTGGATCTTGCTCCAATTCAATCTGCTTTGATGGTTGTCAGGATGAGGCCGAATTAGCAGGAGGATCTTTTAGTATGGACTGCTAACCCTTCGGGTAGCTACTCTATCTCTTTAGCTGTCTCTTTGCTCTCCCTTTCTCAGGACCCTCAACCCTTTTGGGCTAAAGCTTGGATTAAACATCTAACTCCCAAAGTTAACATATTTTTTTGGATCCTTCTTTATAATTGTAGACACTTAAAATATGCATTCATTTCAATTCACCAGTTTAATTAAATAACCTTTATTTAATTAAATATAACATTTTATCCTCTAATTAAATAAAATTCTCTTTATCATTACCTCATTTTATTAAATAGATCAATTTTTAATCAAATCCTAACATTCCATCTTTTGATTAAATTCAATCTCCTAAGGTCATCCATTTAAATTGAATAAATTAACTTAATTTAATTTAAGCCGATCATTATCCCTCTTTGATTAAATAAATAAAACCTTTATTTAATTAAATCTAAAATCACCTTTCATCTCCCTTTGATTTAAATAAATCCAAGTATCTAAGTCAAATGGGTCAAAATCACCTAATCATCATCTTAAATTAATCAAACCATGATTAATCTAATCTAATCAGCAATCACATCCTCTACCTTTTCCCACTTGTACAAATAAATCAATTTATTGATTTATTAAGTCATCATTTTCTTTCATCTTGGCATTAAAAGGGGAATATTCTCCAAGTTTGAAATCTCCTCCCAATTTGACATGTACATCCAACAAAGCATTTAAATCTCCTACATGTCTCTTACATGTCTCTTGCAAAGGTCAAACTTAGCATTTAACTCATCTTGTCATCAAATTCAAATTTCATATCTCCCCCTCTTTAGCACATTTACCAAAATGTGCTCATTCCTCAACCTCTCACATTTGGACAAGTGGCATCTTTCCATTGGTTGGTTTTTAGTCCCACATCCTCCATGTTTGGCATTCTTTTATCCTTCTTGGCTATAAATAGAGAGCTTCTCTATTGTATCAATCCTCCACAATCTTAGTATCTCTCTCCACAACTCATCCAATTTCAAGCATTTGCATCTTGTTTATCATATCACTTAGCATATTCAAGGAATTTTCACCATCAAGCTTGTCAAGGGCTGGGAAAGGGATTCTTTCCACATCAAAGAAGCATGAATCCATTATTGGATTGGTTTGAACATGCTTGACATGTTTTCAATAAATCTCTTTGATATTTTTTTACTTTGTTGCATTTGTTTAGCATGATTCAATATTTCATAAGAGTATTTAATTTTCTTGTTTAAACTAATCCATGTGATAATGGTTGCTATAGTTTATTATTTTTCAGATTAGATGCCCACAAAATGGCACTCGAACTATGGGTCTCTGAGCCTTGAATGTAGGCAAGGTTGATCTCTGATCATCCCTCAGGACACTTAGGTCAGTCCTTTAGGAGTGCATCATAATAAACTAATATTTCATCATGTATATTGTCATTTGAAAATTGGTCAAGTCGTTAATCGAACTATGTGGTCTCTGTGTGTATAACATGGGAAAGGCTAATCTGTTGATCAGCCCCTGAGGCCCCTAGGATAGGTCGTTAGGTTAGTCTCTTGGTCAAAATCTCAAAAAACCCCAAAACATTGGAAAATCGAAAATCAAAACATTTGAAAAATATCAAAAATACCAAAAACAACCTCAAAACATTGAAAAACTCCAAAAACATCCAAATATTTCAAAAAATCCATCTGTATCATCTCACTTTCACTCACAATAACACTACTCATAATAAAAAACGGCCATCCTCAACCTTTGGTAAAAACAATAAAAAAAAAGTCTAGCAGGTGAAAAGTGAAAATTCAAAACATTAAGTCGCAGGTTTAAGTCAGTACATAAACAAGTTGGTCAACTCTTTGTGTCAATAGCCTCTCATCCAATCAATCACATTTCAATCATTTGATAACATGATCTCCTAGGATGTATCCTTCCTACAATGGGAATTATTTATCAGAAATAACACTTTGGATAAATGAAATGATGTGCCACAATCCACTAACATGTCCTAGGATGTATCCTTCCTACAGTGGGCATGATCTTTTGGCAATAGTTTTGGTTCTTATCCTTAAAAACACATTTCCTTTTGGTTAGCAGCATTGAAGAACATCAACTTGTTTGTTTACTTTATCTTTGTCTTTTGACTTATCTCTTTGTGCTCATTCTAATAACCTCTCGATGATTTCCAAACAAATGGATTTAGAGAGATAGGAATGAGGCAACGATCATTATCTTTTGTCTTCTATGCTTGTTGTACATTCTTGTAATATAACTTGGTGAATACTTGCCTTGTTAGATATGTATGGAGGGTAATTTGAGAAACTTGTTGACTATTGCATTTATAGGTTATACCTTTCCATGTTTTGGTCTGAGGTGTTTGAAACTTCTAAAGTGCATCCTAGTAAGGTTTCTGTATGTTAGGTGTGAACAAGAATACTCCTATCTATTTTTCGAGTTAGATTCCATCACACTAAGTGCAACGCCATCCTGGTTCTTTATACCTTAATGCATTTTGCTTATGTGTGTTATCAAACATAAGGTAAGTGGCCCTTTTAAAATCCCAATTCTTGATAAGAAAATCATTCATTTCTCATCCATTTCTCACCATCATCTCTCATAAATTTGGCTTGTTGAATCCTTTTGTCATCACCTAATTTCTTCTTTTCCGCACTAACATCACGTCATGAATAGTTAATCATCATCATCAATGCACCCATCCTGCATCCACAAACCATTAACATTTTGCACATCATCTCACATGCATTTTCATCATCATAATATAGATATGTTAGTCTAAGCATCTCATAAATTCATACATTTGCAAAATCATATAGGCATTATTGCATCATCCATCTCACATGCATTGCATTATCATTTAAGTTGTTTAGGATAATATAGATTGGTTATTCTAAGCATCTTAAAACTATCTCATTTGCATCGTCATCATAACCATCCATTTTGAACCTCTTTATTGTGAGATTGACCCTCAAATTCTTTTCGCTCAATCTGTAGAGGGGCAATGTACTAGTGTACTTTCCACTAGGGCATCCGAAAAAATCAGAATTTTTTTAAATTTTGATCACAACAAGTTTATTCTTTGAACTAACGCAACAAGTACATTGTTTCAAAGAGGGGAAAAATGTAGATGCTTAAAATATGCATTCATTTCCATACATCAGTTTAATTAAATAACCTTTATTTAATTAAATATAACATTTTATACTCTAATTAAATAAAATTCACTTTATCATTACCTCATTTGATTAAATAGATCAATTTTTAATCAAATCCTAACATTCCATATTTTGATTAAATTCAATCTCCTAAGGTCATCCATTTAAATTGAATGAATTAAATTTATTTAATTTAAGCCTATCATTATCCCTCTTTGATTAAATAAATAAAACCTTTATTTATTTAAATCTGAAATCACCTTTCATCTCCCTTTGATTTAAATAAATCCAAGTATCTAAGTCAAATGGGTTAAAATCACCTAATCATCATCTTAAATTAATCAAACCATGATTAATCTAATCTAATCACCCATCACATCCTCTAACTTTTGCCACTTGCACAAATAAATCAATTTATTGATTTATTAATTCATCATTTTCTTTCAACTTGGCATGAAAAGGGGAATATTCTCCAAGTTTGAAATCTCCCCCCAATTTTACATGTACATCCAACAAAGCATTTAAAGCTCTTACATGTCTCTTACATGTCTCTTGCAAAGGTCAAACTTAGCATTTAACTCATCTTGTCATCAAATTCAAATTTCAAATCTCCCCCTCTTTGGCACATTGACCAAAATTTGCTCATTCCTCAACCTCTCACATTTGGACAAGTGGCATCTTTCCATTGGTTGGTTTTTAGTCCCATATCCTCCATGTTTTGCATTCTTTTATCCTTCTTGGCTATAAAGAGAGAGCTTCTCTATTGTATCAATCCTCCACAATCTTAGTATCTCTCTCCACAACTCATCCAATTTCAAGAATTTGCATCTTGTTTATCATATCACTTAGCATCTTCAAGGCATTTTCACCATCAAGCTTGTCAAGGGTTGGGAAAGGGATTCTTTCCACATCAAAGAAGCACCAATCTACTATGGGATAGGTTTGAACATGCTTGACATGTTTTCAATAAATCTCTTTGATATTTTGTTACTTTGTTGCATTTGTTTAGCATGATTCAATATTTCATAAGTGTATTTAATCTGCTTGTGTAAACTAATCCATGTGATAATGGTTTCTATAGTTTAGTATTTTGCGGATTAGATGCCCACAAGAATAAAGTCCTCACTATTGACAATCTATGCAAGCATGGTTTCCAAATCCTTAATCGATGCTATCTGTACAAAGAAGAGTCAGAAACTGCTAACCACTTCTTTCTTCATTGTCTGTATGTGGTGGCTATTTAGGGCAGGTTTATGAATCTTTGGAATTTAATGTGGGTTTTTTTGAGTTCCATTGAAGACTTTTTTATCCAATGGAATGCTCCTTCTATGAATCCTTTTATTCGAAGATTATGGGATTTTACTTTCCCTTATATAGCTTGGGGTGTGTGGAAGGAACACAATAATAGGATCTTCAAGGAAAAGGAATCATCGGAAAACACCATGTATGAGAAAACTTTCAGATTAATTGTGGAAAACTTCAATATCACCCTTCATCAAGAGAATTTGATGGAGGCTATGGTTTGTTTGACCTATGATCTTAAGATGGCTAAGGATTGGAACATTAAATGTGATGTTTCAAAGGCCTCTAAACCGGCCAAAAAGGAT
This sequence comes from Sequoia sempervirens, assembly GCA_007258455.2. Taxonomy (NCBI): domain Eukaryota; kingdom Viridiplantae; phylum Streptophyta; class Pinopsida; order Cupressales; family Cupressaceae; genus Sequoia; species Sequoia sempervirens. Next base: position 509,364,788 of record VDFB02047230.1, on the reverse strand, counting down.
TGTGAAGGAGTGTATTGGTGTCTTCCACCTAGAGGCTAGATAAAAGCTAACTTTGATGGGGTGGTTAAGGGTAACCCAGGTTTGGCTGGATGTGGAGGAGTGATAAGGGACTATAATGGTAATTTTTTTTGTGCTCATTGCCATCTCTTTAGGCATCCAATCTAACCACATAGCTGAATCCATTGGGGCTTTTCAAGTTATTGACCTTGCTAGTAGAATGAATGTTAAAAATATCTAGTTAGAGGGTGATTCTAAAAACATCATTGAATGCATCCTAGGAAAATCCCCTCCCTCATGGACCATTAAGTTTTGGATTGAAGATGATAGGGAACTCTTATCTAAATTTGATAAAGTGAGAGTTTTGCATGCCTTTAGGGAAGCCAATGGAGTTGCCAACTTCTTTGCCAATGAGGGGGCTAAACAAAAAGGGTATAATACATGCCAGAGACTTAATGAGTTGGTAGCTAATGTTAGGTCCCTAATTGAGTATGATATTACTCATGGAAAAGAAACCCATTTCTTTATAATGAAGGAGAATAAGGACACGTAGAAAGTTATCATTATATTTGATGGGGTTGTAGTTATAAACTCTACAGGTTGTATGAAGGAGAATAAGGCCAAGTACAGAGCTATCATTAGATTTGATGGGGCTGCAGTTATTAACTCTACAAGTTGTATTATTTGGCACGTATTATGGGTGCTTTGGCTTGGTTGCGACTGTTTGATTTAGGGTAATAGTTCTCCAAGAAATGGTAGCAAGGTTAATGTGATAATGGGGGGAAGTAGAAAAAGAGTGGAGCCAACTAGTTTTGAAATGCATAAGAAAAACCTGAATGTTTGGAGGCAGATTGTGCATGGTGAGCTTCTCCCGTTCATCGAGAAGCTCCATGGTTCTGATTCAAAATCCACTAAGTATTTTGTGAAACAATGGAGGAATGGTGAAATTGTTTTCTTTGGTAGGAAGGTAAGTGTGAATGATGACCTAATTGGGGAGATCACCGGTCTTTCGATCGAGGGAATGAAGTTCTTTAGGGACAGAAAATTTTCTGATGAGACTGTCATTAGGTTTTCCAAAAAAGATAAGGAAAAGAGAGAGCTGGTTAAAATATCCAACAACTATTTTGAAATTGACACTATTAAGGCTTTATGGAGGAAGGTGCTCAGGGTTATAATGGAATACATCAGACTGGATGACATATTTACAAGAGTTTACAACTACCATTTTGTCCTCCTCAATCATTTTCACCATAAGGTAAGGGTTTCCTTCCCTCACTATCTGTATTGCTCCTTGAGTAATAGCTTGGAAGACCATAGAAAGAATCCTAGAAAGTATACTTTCATGCATACTGGACTCATCTGACTTATTTATGATCATTTTAAAAATATGTTGGCTTTGTCTAACCCTGTCCTCGCTTCAGCCTTTGAAGACTATGATATTGAGATTAGCTTGTTAGAGGAAAAAGATAACCTGTACACTGATTGGATTGAGGAAGAGCCCCCTCCCCCAAAAATACGAGTAAGAAAAACCATCTGAGCAAGCCCTTTCTTAAAAAAGATAGCTCTATGAAAACCCCTGTTGTCTTTGATCAGAAAGAGAGACTTAAGATTAAGGACCCCCTACTAAAAAAATGGTTTCTTACTCTAAGGACTCCCTGGAGGATAAAATATATACCCCTAAAGCTAGTGAGTATTCCTACACCTCTTACCCTGCTACAGATAGAGAAGACAGACCCAAATTTCCTATAAACCTTAACCCTAAAGACCACTACTTTAAGTCTGACTGGGAGTTTCCTGATAATATTTTAGCCATTGCTAGAAATAGGGTTGTTGATTATTTTAGGATTATGAAATGGGTCTATCATGAGATAAAGGACCTCAGCTTAAAGAACATGGCTCTTACTAGTAAAGTGGAAGATTTGTAAGCTAAAGTTGCTATCCACAATTCTGTAGAGGCTGTGTGTACCAAGGATAACATGAGGGAGATGGCTGAGTTCCTTCAATGAAATATTGAGCTCACAGACAAGATGAAGAAGGATAATGATGTAAGGTTAAGTTCCTAGAGGGAGAAATTAGTAAAATAAGGGACACCATTAAAACTATCCTGGAGCAGAATCACAGAATTTCTAATCACAATGCAACTGTTATGAGCACTATGGTTGAGAAAATAGATAACTTCTAGCAGGGCTCGCTGCTGGTGGATTTGGATGTGGACAAGGAGAAAAATAGGATTGAAGATGTTGGCATCTTGAAGAGGATGAGAGCACACCTGAAGATAAAGGTTGTTTCTATGCCCTAGGAGATTCAGGGTTTGAAAAAGAGCACCCACGATATGTGCAACCTTGAAGCTGGTGTTGTTGATACTTTAAAGTTCTTATGTTAGTTTTGGTTTTGTGTTGGTTTTTGTGCTAGCCTTTGTTGGCTTTGGGCTTGTGGTTGTGGTTTCTTCTGGTCTTTTCTATTTTGTAGCCGTCCTATTTTTTTGGGCACTGTATTGCTTTATCTTTATTTAACTTGTAAACTTTGTGGTTTCGGGTCCCTGTAAAACCCAATTTTGCCTTTATCAAAAAGAAATCTGGTCATATTGCAAGATTCTATAGAAGCAGGAAGGGTCCGGTAAAGAAAGGGAAAAATATGCAAAAGGATGATAAGGGAAAAGGAAAAGTTACTGTGGATGAGATCAAGAATCAAATGAAGAAGACCTAGGTGAAGAAGAGTGTTTTTGATGTAGGAAATGAATCTGCACTAGAATCTGGTGCCGGAAATTCCTCTGGGAATTAGTTTAAGGCCTTTGGCCTAGGGGGAGCTCTCAAGAAAATATTTTACCCCCTACCGATGGTTGGTACCAGAATGTGGAAAATTGCAACGATTACAATAATGATCTACATATGTTTTGAAAATACTTGTGGAGGAAATTTATGCAAAATTGAAGGTTTGTAGAATAATTTTCTTTCACATACTATGAAAATGGGGTATCCAGAAGACCTAGGGAAAAAACATTTATTTCAATAAAAAGTTAGATGCTTGAATGATAAAAGGTTACTTCTATTCCTCATTCATCACATTGAATTTTGAGAAGAATAAGTTTGGAGAGCTCTGCAAGTGAATTTTGGTGAGATACAATTCTAAAGGTGATTCAATGAACAAACCCTAATATGGTGAAAAATATTTATCTGCAAAACTTGTGAACTTAATTTTTTTGGAAATGGCTGCTTCATTAGTTGTTGATATTAAGGATAGACCTGTTGGATGCTAAGGGTGTGTTGCTATATGTGGTTGTCATTGATTCCAACACTATTAGCATAATTGTATTGAAGGTTGTATATCTGGAGGATATTGAGAAATTTGTGAAAGGAAGGGCTACAGAGTTGCTTGTTGCTCGTGGAACTGTGAAGGTCATGAAGGTGTCTTGTTATGTACGTTGGAGATCAATTGCTATGGACTAAAGGGTTTATTTTTTAGAGTGTCTAGATCATCTACCATAATTTTTAGAGGTCCGTGTGTCGATTTGATCATGTTGTGGTCTAACAGTATTTTTGTGGTTTCTATAGGTGTTCCTGAGTGAAGATTATGTGATTCTAATAATATCAGTTGTTGTGGATACTTCTCTGATAGTTCCTGGTGTTCTTGGATGCTTCTAGATCATTCTCCATCATTCTTATACGTCCACATCAATCAGTGTGCTTGTGGTCAAATATTTTTCTTGTGCACATTCGGGTTTTCATGTTCCTAGCTGACATGATGGTGGTAACATGTTGTGGATCCTTGAAAAGTAAAATTTGAATGATTGGTGCACTTGTGAATATTGTTTTGAGTCGCATCATTGTATTGGTCGATGGTGTTTAGATCCACATTGAAAATTTAATTGTAAATTTCGGCCGACATTGCAAATATGTTTTATTTTTTTGGCCAACTAAGTTGATGTAATCCATGATGCAGATATATCAGAGTGATTGTTTCATCAGTGTAATGTGTGTCGGGTGTACTCCTATGTGTGTATGTGCAAATACCATTTGAATTTAGAGAAAAATGTGAAGAAGCCTGAGCGAAGTGTGAAGTAGTTTGAGTGAAAAGTGAAGGATTTTTTTGTGCTTAATTGGAACTGTAATCAGGCTTGTACAAAAGCTATTTTCTTAGTTTGTACCCTCTTGATTTAATCCTATTTTGTATTGTTGGATAGTGAGCTCTAGGAAGTGTGCTTGAATGCATGTACATTCCCCTTTATTGTTTTCATTATACTTTTAATAGGGTATAATACTGTGGACTAAAATCCACCGTGGTTTTTCCTCTAATAGGGTTTCCACGTAAAAAATCTTGGTGTTCTCTGTCTCTCTGATATGTTAATTGCTTATGGTTAATAAATTCATTAGATTTGAGATTACGTTAAGTAAAGTTTGAAAAGTTTATTATTTTTTGACAACTAATTCACCCCCCCTTCTTAGTTGTCTGTCCTTGTTTTTCCAACAATTAGTATCAGAGCTAGTTCCTCTGAAGAAGCCTAAAAGCTTGAAGTGATTTGAGATGGAATCGTACAAGAAGGATAGTCCTAGATTTGATGGAACTAACTACTCACTATGGAAACTCGGGATGGAATGTCACATGAGGTGTATTAGTGGAGCTTATTAGAAGATTACAAAAGATCCATATGTTATTCCTTAGAATGGTCCCTCCACTACTGATGAGATGAAAGAAGCTGAAAATAATATCAGGGCTATTGAAGCTTTGGTGAGTGCTCTGACAGATTCAGAGATGGAAAATGTGATAGGTCTGAAGACAACTCATGAGATTTGGATGAAGCTAGAAACTTTGTATGAATGAGATGCACAGGTGAAGATGGCTAAGCTACAGAGTTTGAAAGGCAAGTATGAGAATTTAAAGATGGGTGAAGATGAAAATATCACTTCTTTTATGCAAAGAGTAAATCAAATAGTGATGGGTATTAGATGTGTCAGTGGTTCCCTAGATGAGGATGAAATTGTGGCTAAGATACTCAAATCCTTTCCTCCCTCATATAGTGAAGGCTCATGCTATTGAAGAGTTCAGATCAGTAACGAAGATGACAATAGATACGTTGGTTGGTAAGCTTGCTTCTTTTGAATTAAGTGAATTTGGTGAATCTATTCCCAAAACCAAATCTGCATTCAAGGCTACTATATTCAGAAGTAACAAGCAAAGATATAATCTGGGAGAGTGTTCTAGAAATATATCCAAGTATGATGACGAACTGAAACAACTTGAAGATAAAGAAAGAGAGGTAGAAGAGTTGGAAGCACTGATTGTAAAGAAAGAAGGTAGAGGAAAAGGTAAGTATGAAGGTGTATTTCCTATTAAATGTTTTTCTTATAGTAAAATAGGTCATTTTGCATCAAGGTTCCTTGAAAGAGTTCCTAGATCTAAGCCTAACAAGTCTAGATTCCAAAAGAAATGTTACTTTGCTGAAGGAGTGACTGATGATGAGTCTGATAAAGATAATGGAAATGAAGATAAATTGGTTTTCATTGCTACCATTGAAAATAGTCCTTTTTCTACGAAATCTACTAAAGATGAAAAAGCTCTTGCATCCTGAGTTGAAGAAAAGGATGAGTGGGTTATTGACAATGGATACTCACATCATATGACTGGTGATAAAAGAAAATTTGTAAGTCTAGAGAAGTATGATGGTGGAATTGTAAGGTTTGGAGATAACAATGATGGTGTGATTCATGGCAGAGGTTCTATTTTTCTTGGTGGTAATCATAACACTGATGATGTTTTTTATGTTGAAGGCCTGAAGCACAATCTTTTGAGTGTTGGATAGATGGTCGAAAAATGCTATGATCTACAGTTCAAAGATGGTAGATGTAGGATACATGGAAGTTCTAGCAATATGATTGCTATAGGGAAATAGACAAAAGGCAATATTTTTCACCTAAATACTACTAGTGAGAGTTGTTTAATTGCCTAAGTAAATGAAAGCTAGTTGTGGCATAGGAAGTTGTGTCATGTGAATTTTGATAACATTGTCAAGGAAAGTTCTACTCAAGCAGTAATAGATCTACCTAAGTTAGTAAAGCCTGCTAACACAATTTGTAAGGAGTGTCAGATGGGTAGACAAACTAGAGTGTCTTTCCAGAGCAAACAATTTCATTCAAATGATTTACTGGAGCTACTACATATTGATCTCTATGGTCCCTCCAGAGTCAAAAGTATTCATGGAGAAAGGTACTTTATGTTGATTATTGATGATTATTCTAGAATGATATGGGTTTCTTTCCTAAAAGAAAAATGTGAAGCACTAGAAAAGTTCAAATGTTTCAAGGCTATGGAAAAGGATGAGAAAGTTTTGAAAATTAAATGCCTAAGGTCTGACAGAGGTGGTGAGTTCACCTCTAGAGAGTTCAACTCTTTTTGTGAAGAACATGAAATAAGAAGACAATTATCTGCTCCCAGAACCCCTCAACAAAATGGAGTTGTAGAGTGAAAGAATAGAACAATTTTGGATGCTGCTAGAACAATGATGATAGAAGGAAATGTGCCCTAGATCTATTGGAGTGAATCTATAAGCACTGCTATGTATAATTTGAATTGGGTAAATGTTAATGGTAATTCTAGTAAGACCCCTTTTGAGCTATGGTTTGGTTATAAGCCTACTATTAAATTTTTCAAAATCTTTTGAAGAAAGTGTTATATCAAGAGAGGTGATGATATAGGAAAGTTTGATGCAAGAAATGATGAAGGAATCTTTCTAGGTTACTCAGCTAAGAGCAAGGCTTATAGATGCTATCACAAAAGACTCAAAAAATAGTTGATAGTGCAAATGTTAGAGTTGATGAGGACTTTGCCAAATCATCTAGATATCATGGTTATGATTCAGATGGAGACAATACAAGCCAAGGGAAGAATTTTTAGACACATAACCAACTTCAGATTATACCATATGTTCTAGTAAAGCAACCTCAATTTGTTATAGTAAATCAAGTAAGTCAGGAAGCACAAAAAAGTGCAAGTACAAAAGAAAGAACAAAAGAACCAAAATCTCAAGAAAGTCCTAAAGTTTGAAGGTATGTAAAGCCAAATCATTCTGAAAATAAAATTATAGGAGATAAGAGTAAAGGTGTGCAAACTAGAAGAAAGATTGTAGAAGAGTATTGCCTGATTTCTAAGATTGAACCTAAAGATGTCACTGAATCCTACCAAGATGAACACTAGATGGAAGCTATGAAGGAAGAACTGACACAAATTGAAAAGAATGACACATGGACACTAGTTCCTAGACCCAAAGAAAAAAATGTGATTGGTACTAAATGGGTGTTTCAGAACAAGTTGAATGAACAAGGTGAAGTGGTATGAAATAAAGCAAGATTGGTATGTAAAGGGTATTCTCAAATGGAAGGTGTTGATTTTGAAGAAACTTTTTCCCCTGTTTCCATAATTGAAGTTGTTAGATTATTTCTTGCTTATGTTGCATATAAGAACTATAAAGTCTATCAAATGGATGTGAAGCTGACATTTCTGAATGGAGAACTAGAAGAAGTATACATTGAACAACTAGATAGATTTCTGCTAATTGACAAGGAAGACATGGTTTTCCACTTGAATAAAGCTTTGTATGGACTAAAGCAAGCTCCCAGAGCTTGGTGTGCTACATAAAAAAATACTTATTGAAGCTTGGATTTAATAAAGGTACTATTGATAACAATTTATACTTCAAGTTGGATCATGATAAAGATTTAATTATAGAAGTTTTCATTGATGACATTATTTTTGGAGGAGATGATAATCTATGTATGAAGTTGATGCAGGAGCATCTAGTGGTGTAAGAGCAATATTGCATCACCCAAAAATAGTTAAATTTCAAGTTTCTCAGTTTTTAGATGTTTTTACATTTTTGGATACCCTTTTCATCATAATGAAATTCCCAATTTACGTTTTTTTTTTTTTCCTAGGTTGAAAGATATTGCAGTTTTAGTTTCCCAGATTTGCACCTCAAAATCTTCTGAGTTAGATTTGAGGCACTTAGAGTTCCTAGATCGGCCCTGAAACTTGCCAAAATTGGAATAGAAAATTTTGAGCGTGTTCTTGACTTCGAGACCTTTCCAACGGTTCAAACAGTTCGTGAATCAGAGTCCCAGATCAAAAGTTATGGCCCCGGGAAGTTGGCGCACTTTCTAGAAGATACAATTGCAAATGTTCTTTTGAAATTTGAACTTCAAGTTGTAATTTTTTGGCGCCAAACCGCCTAAACTCAAATTTGAATGTTCTTTTGGCTCCAAACAAAAGAGGGGCTCTATTTATGGGTAGGTTTCTAATTTTTGGGTAACTTTTTGGGGACAAGCTCGCATATTGTGAAAGGGTGATTCTGTAGTTTTCTGTAACTTGCATGTGTTGTAGAACTTGGGGATTTGAGATTCTCTGCATGTAAGAAGCTCCATTTTCTGAATAATAAAATTATTCTCTTATTTGTGGGTTATTTTCTAAGTCTCAGGTTGTGCCCTCATCAAGTGGTATCAGAGCGGGTTTTCTTGAGCATGTGGATAGATTGCCAATTGTGAGGTAGTTCACACCAGGACCGTGGTTGTGGGTTGAGGTCAAGAAAGATGTCTCCAAGAGTGATGCGTGGTAGGCATGGTGGTGCTAGAGGTGGTCGAGGTGGCAGAAATGCTGGTGGAAGAGATGCATTGGCAGCCCTCCAGAGACAGATTGACGCGTTACAAGAGCAGTTGAGAAGAGGGTTAAACCTGAGAGAGGAAAGTGAGGATGAAGGAGAGGAAGATGGTTCAAATGTAGAAGAGGAAGAAGAAGCAATTGATCAAGACCAAATGTGGCTAATAAGGGCCATTTTGAAGATTGGGAAAAGAACTAGAGCAGAAGTTCTCAGTTATTCCAGAAGTCTGAACCCAGAAGAGTTGATCGACTGGATCAACGAGCTAGAAAAAAATTTTGAGTATAAGGAAATGGAGGACCCAGATCGGGTTAAGTTTACGAAAATGAAGCTAAAGGGCCATGCCGATTTGGTGGAAAGAGGTCCACTTGGAAAGAAATCAAAAGAGGAAAGGAAATATCACGGATAGGATCATGGTAGAAAGCCCGAAGAAGCAATTCATACTAGTGGACTCACAGAGTTAGGTTGTTGAAGAAGTGCAAGGGTTGAGCAAGAAATGAATCTGTGAAAGAATATAATAAATATTTTTACAAGATAATCATCGAGCAGGACCACCTGAGAGGCCAATAAGGAAGTGCTTTGATGATATCTTAATGGGATTCTGACCGAGCATTGAGGAGAGTTAAGCTAATCCCGAGAATGACCACCATTGAGGATGTGTATCAGTTTGCTCACGAAGGTGGAAGAGAAGCTGAACAAAAGATTTGATGGCAAGCAAAAAGGATGAGGAGGTCAAAGTGGAAGGGGTAGTGGAAGACCTTCAGGAAGCCGAAATGATGATGAAAAGAAAAGTGAAGATATGGGTACCAACCGAAGCCAAAGGAATGACAACTTCTACCGCCCTCGTGATCAAAATAGTGGTGATAAAAGAGGTAGAGGATGAGGGAGATATGGACAAGGATCTGGACGAGGTGGTTTCAAAGGAACATGTTTCCAGTGTGGTGAAGAAGTGCATCGAGCCTATGAATGTCCACAACACCAAGGAAGGGCAGACAAAAGGCCCGAAGGTCATGGAAGGGTTGTGCATGCAGATGAGGAGGCCCAATCTAAAAATTTAGATGATGCTGAAAGGGGAGAAGCCCTAGTGATTAGGAGAGCCCTGATGATTGAGGAAAAGGAACCAGAACAGAGGAAGAATTTGTTTCACACAAGGTGCAAGTGTGAAGGAAAATCTTGTGATGTCATTATTGACGATGGAAGCACCGATAATCTGGTGTCAAAAGAGATGGTCACAAAGTTGAAGCTGAAGAGGGAAAGACACCCACATCCATATCAGATTGCCTGGTTGCAGAAAGACCACAAAGTTTTGGTCAATGGGCAGTGCCTAGTAAAGTTCAAAATCGGGAGCTATCATGACGAGGTACTCTATGATATCATCCCCATGGATGCATGTCACATGTTGTTGGGGAGGTCGTGGTAGTTTGATAGGTGAGCTATACATGATGGCCATGCAAATACTTATTCCTTGACAAAGGATGGGTTTTGTCACAAGTTGAAACCCCTGAAGGAGACCGAAGAAAAGGTATGCAGTAGTGCTAGAATTTGTTATGTAGATGGAAGAAATTTTTTAGAAGGTATGAAGCATGAGCATGTGTGTTATGCATTGATTCCTAGAGTGAGTAAGGAGGAGAGTGAGAAGGTTATAGAAGAAGTTTCTAGGATGTTGGATGAGTTTCAGGATATTGTTTCTAATAATGTACTTGAGGGTTTACCACCAATAAGGAAGATTAGTCATCAAATTGACTTGATTCTTGGAGCTAGTTTTCCAAATAAGGCAGCTCATAGAATGACTCCAGCAGAAAATGAGGAGTTGAACAGACAAGTTCAAGAGTTATTGAGAAAGGGTTTGATACGAGAGAGTTTGAGTCCATGTGCAGTACCTGCAGTACTAGCACCAAAGAAGGATGGGGAGTGGAGGATGTGTACAGATTCCCAAGCCATAAACAAGATAACAATCAAGTACAGATTTCCCACACTTGAGGATGGATGACTTTGATGGACTATTTGGTGGAGCTCAATACTTCCTGAATTGACCTAAAGATTGGATATCACCAGATCCAGTTGAGAGGAGATGAATGGAAGACTGCCTTCAAGACCAAAGAGGGCCTGTATGAGTGGTTGGTGTGCCTTTTTGGGCTAACTTGATACCCAGCGAGCACATTCATCGCGGCTCATAGGCGAGATTACTAAAAGAATTTATGGGAAGTTTTGTTATTGTGTATTTAGATGATATTTTTATTTTCAGTAAGATGTTGGATGAGCATCTGATGCATATTAGGAGAGCCTTTGAGAAGTTAAGAGAAGAGAAACTGTTGATTAATCTGAAGAAGTGCAGTTTTGTGAAGAGGGAGTTAGTGTACTTGGGTTTTGTTGTCTCAGCAGAAGGTCTCAAGATGGATCCAGAGAAGGTGAAGGCTATTCTGGAATGGCTTACCCCAAGAACTACTACGAGGTGAGATCTTTCCATGGTTTTGGCTAGTTTTTATAGAAAGTTCATTAGAAACTTCAGTAGTATTTGTGGACCCCTGACTGAAACAATGAGAGGGGATAGAAAAGAATTCAAGTGGAGCAGTGGAGCGGCAAAAATTTTTGAACTGTTGAAGCAGAAGGTGATAGAGCAACCTATTCTATCCCTCCCAAATTTTAACAAGGTGTTGCAGGTGGATTGTGATGCCAGTGGTTACGCCATTGGAGTAGTGTTCAGCCAAGAAGGTAAGCCCATTGCCTATTTTAGTGAGAAGTTAAATGATGCCAAGAGAAAGTATTCTGTATATGATTAGGAATTTTATGCAATAGTTCAAGCATTAAAGAAATGGAGACATTATTTCTTGCCAAAGGAATTTGTTCTATATACTGATCATTAGGGCTTGCAGTACCTAAATAGTCAGGGAAAATTAAATTAGAGGCATATGAAATGGGTAGAGTTTTTGCAGAGTTATACCTTTGTTTTGAGACATAGGAGTGGGAAGTCAAATAGGGTTGCAGATGCCTTAAGTAGGAGGCATACATTGATGACAAAGATGCAGATTGAAGTGGTTGGGTTCAATGAACTTAAGACACTGTAAGTAGAAGATCCTGATTTTGTAGAGGCTTGGAAAGCTTGTAAGGAACCTGTTACAGTGGATAGGACAAGATGGCTGGATTTCATAATCCAGGATGGCATGTTATTTAAGGGAAGTCAATTGTGTATCCCGAGGAGTTGCATGAGAGAGAACCTGATAAAGGAGAAGCATAGTGGAGGAATGGTAGGACATTTTGATTGGGATAAGACCATTGCCATTATCAGTGAGCATTATTATTGGCCTCAATTGTCATAGGATGTGAAGAAGTTTGTACAAAGCTGCAGGGTATGTCAGATGGCTAAAGGAGTGAGTCAGAATACAAGCTTATATTATCCCTTACCTGTACTAGAGAGGCCGTGGGAGGATATAAGTATGGACTTTATCCTTGGTTTGCCAAGGACACAATGAGGGAATGATTCAGTTTTCATGGTGGTTGATAGTTTTTCGAAGATGACACATTTCATTCCATGTCAGAAGACCCATGATGCAATCCACATTGCTGATTTGTTCTTCAAAGAGGTGGTGAGGCTACATGGTCTACCAAAGAGTATTGTTTCAAATCATGACACCAAATTTGTGGGGTACTTTTGGAGGACCTTGTGGAAGAAGCTGAAGACAGAGTTGAAGTTCAGTTCTGCACACCATCCACAAGCAGAGATGGGTAGGCGGAGGTTGTTAATAGAGATGCGGGTAACCCCTCTTTTGATATGTTTGGCAGGAGATAAACCTAAGGGATGGGACTTGATCTTACCCGGGTAGGAATTTTTCTTACAACAATTCTATCAAGCGAGGGAAGCACAGGTAGATCCTTAGTTCAGTTGTGTGTATGGAGGTAGCCCCAAAATAGCTCCAGAATTGAGGAAGATGGACCAAGAGAAGAAAAAATAAGTGTCAAGAAGATTTTGCGTAACACATCAAGGATATACATGAGAAGGTAAGAGAACATATTAACAAGCTGAACATGCAGTATAAGGCTAAGGCAGATCAGAGGAGGAGGTATAAGGAGTTTCAGATTGGTGATGAATTGATGGTCCACTTGAGGAAAGAATTGTTTCCAGTGGGAACATATAACAAATTAAAGATGAAGAAGTTCGGTCCCTGTAAAATTTTGAAGAGGCATGATTTAGGGAATGCATATGAGGTAGAGTTGCTAGATGGATTCAACATCTCCCCTGTGTTCAACATTTCAGATTTGACAGAGTATCATGAAGGTGGCACAAAGGAAGTATCAATGATGGAACAGTGTGGGATTCCAGCACCTACTTCAGAAAAGGAGGAAATTGAAGAAATCCTGGATAGTCATGTGGGAAGGAGTACCAGGAATAGGCAGTATGAAGAATATCTGGTGAAATGGAAAGGAAGGCCTGTTGAAAATTCATCCTAGTTGCCTAAGGTAGAGGTCGACCGTTTGGGTTTTCCTCCACCATCTGAGACATGACAGGGTCACTTCTCAAATTACCTTGGGTGTCTGATGCAGGAGCATCCAGTGGTGTAAGGGCAATCTTGCATCACCCAAAAATAGTTAAATTTCAAGTTTCTCAGTTTTTAGATGTTTTTACATTTTTGGATACCCTTTTCATCATAATTAAATTCCCAATTTATGGTTTTTATTTTCTATTCCTGGGTTAAAAGATATTGCAGTTTTAGTATCCCATATTTGCACCTGAAAATCTTTCGAGTTAGATTTGAGGCACTTAGAGTTTCCGGATTGGCCCCGAAACTTGCTAAAATCAGCATAGAAAATTTTGAGTGCGTTCTTGACTTTGAGATCTTTCCAACGGTTCAAACGGTTCGCGAATCAAAGTCCCGGATCAAAAGTTATGGCCCCAGGAAGTTAGCACACTTTTTAGAAGATACAATTGCAAATGTTCTTTTGAAATTTGAACTTCAAGTTGTAATTTTTCGGCGCCAAACTGCCTAAACTCAAATTTGAATGTTGTTTTGGCTCCAAACAAAAGAGGGGCTCTATTTATGGCCAGGTTTCTAATTTTTGGGTAACTTTTTGGGGACAAGCTCACATATTGCGAAAGGGTGATTCTGTAGTTTTCTGTAACTTGCATGTGTTGTAGAACTTGGGGATTTGAGATCCTCTGCATGTAAGAAGCTCCATTTTCTAAATAATAAAATTATTCTCTTGTTTGTGGGTTATTTTCTAAGTCTCAGGCTGCGTCCTTATCAGAAGTTTGCTACTGAAATGAAGAGTGAATTTGAGATGAGTACATGATTGGAGAAATGAAGTTCTTTATGGGATTGCAAGTTACCCAGTTAGACAAGTGAATTTTCATATCTTAGCCCAAATATGTGAAAGAGCTACTAAGGAAATTTGGGATGGAAGAATCAAATCCAGTTGGTTCTCCATGGTGACTGAATGCAAGCTAACACAGAATGATGATTCTCCTAACGAAATTCAAACTAGATACAGGTCAATAATCGATACATTGCTCTATTTGACCTAGACTAGACCAAAAATTATGAATGATGTATGTATAGTTGCTAGATTTCAAGCTTATCCAAAAGAATCACATGTGACTATTGTTAAGAGAATCTTCAGATATCTGAAGGGAACAATTGACTTTGGACTATGGTATCCAAAGGATGATGATCTCACATTGAGTGCATATATTGATGCGGTTTGGGCTAGAGATGTAGATGACAAGAAATGTACTAGTGGTGGTGCTTTCTTCCTAGGGAAGAAGCTAGTGTCCTGGTTGAGCAAAAATCATAATTCCATTTCTCTATCTACTGTTGAAGCAGAATATATTGTTGATTCCAATAATTGTACTCAAGTGATATGGATGAAAAAGATGTTGAAAGATATCAGGGTGGTATATGAAGAACCTATTTCCATATACCATGAAAATTCAAGTGTAATAAGTATTTTGAGGAATCTGGTACTACACTCTAAGACAAAACACATATCAAACAAGTTTCACTTCTTGAGGGAGAAGGTGAATGGGAAAGAAGTCAGATTGGAGTATGTGCCTACCAAAGAACAGATTGCAGACATCTTTACTAAGCCATTGCTGAAAGATACTTTTGAGTATCTTAGAGGAATGCTAAGGGTCATTACCCCTCTTGATAAGAACTAAAAGATGCATTTACTTGCATCAATTTGTGAACCTCATTAATTTATTTTGATCCAGATTGATGTCTCTGCGGCTGCTACTTGGGGGTACTAGTCAGATGTGCAGATATGTGGTTCAGAGTGTGTATATGGAAAGGTCATGGTTATCTTTTCCATTTATGTCAAAGGGGGAGAAGTGTAATGTGAAAAACAAATTTAGGGGGAGAAGATAAATTGAGAAGAGGAGTCAAAATCTAAGGGGGAGTTGGTACAACTATGTTGATGGTATTTTTCACATCATGTGTTGCCATCAATGCCAAAGGGGGAGATTGTTGGATGTTGAGGGTGTATTGCTGATATGTGGTTTTCATTGATGTCAACACTATTAGAATCATTGTATTGAAGGCTATATATGTCAAGGATATTGAGAAAATTGTGAAAGGAAGGGTTACAGAGTTGCCTATTGCCAGTGGAACTATGAAGGTCATGAAGGTGTCATGTTTTGTACATTGGAGAGCAACTGTTGTGGACTAAAGGATTTATATTTTAGAGTATCTAGATCATCTACTAGAAGTTTTAGAGGTCTGCGTGTTGATTTTTTCATTTTGTGGTCTGACAGTATTTTTGTGGTCTTTGTTAGTGTTCCTAAGTGAAGATTGTGTGATTTTCATAATCTCAGTTGTTGTAGATGCTTCTCTGTTAGTTCCTGGTGTTCTTGGATGCTTCTAGATCATTCTCCATCATTCTTGTATGTCCACATTGATCAATGTGCTCGTGGTCAAATATTTTTTTTATGCACATTTGGTTTTTCATGTTCCTGGTCGACATGATGGTGGTAACATGATGTGGATACTTGAAAAGTAAAATTTGAATGTTTGGTGTGCTTGTGAATATTTTTTGGAGTCGCATCATTGTATTGGCTGATGGTGTTTAGATCCACATTGAAAATTTAATTGGAAATTTGGGCCGACATTGAAAATATGTTTTATTTTTTTGGACGACTAAGTTGTTGATGTAATCCATGATGCGAATATATAAGAGATATTTTTTCATCAATGTAATGTGTGTGAGGTGTTCTCCTATGTGTGTATGTGCGAATATCATTCGATTGAAAAGTAGAGTGTGAAGAAGACTAAATGAAGTGTGAGTTAGTTTGAGTGAAAAGTGAAGGAGTTTTTTGTGCTTAATTGCAACTGTAATGAGGCTTGTCCATAAGGTATTTTCTCAGTTTGTACCCTCTGGATTTAATCATATTTTGTATTGTTGGGTAGTGATCCCCTTTTGTAACTAAGCAGTGATCTCTAGGCAGTGTGCCTGAATGCATGTACATTCCCCTTTATTGTTTTCATTATACTTTTAATAGGGTATAATATTGTGGACTAACATCCATCATGGTTTTTCCCCTAATAGGGTTTCCATGTAAAAAATCTTGGTGTTCTATGTCTCTCTAATGTGTTAATTGTTTATGGTTAATTTCTTATTCATGAGATCTAAGATTAAGTTAAGTAAAGTTTGAAAATTTTATTATTTTGTGACAACTGATTCACCCCCCCTCTCTATTGTATGTCCTTGTTTTTCCAACAAGAACCCCACCTAAAATTCAAATGACACTTGTTCAAATCCATTGAGACAGAACCATTAGGTACATTTTCTTCCATTTCATTGGTGTTTTGCACATTGCAGATATTAGGACATATATTCATGCGAATGTTGAAGAATTAGGAAGCTCCCAATTGTTAAATCTATACACAAATCACATTGTGGGAGAAGATCTCTATGTAAGGCTTGAATTTAAGACTTTGGAGGATAACAAGTTCACACAAATTATGAATTTTCCCATGTTCAACAAAAATGAATGGGTACGGTACATATTAAGTCGAGTGCATATCAAGTTCATGTGGTTAAATGAGCCCTTCAAGATCACAAGAGAAGCTATAAGCATTGCTACTGGTCTAAATTCATCCAGTGGGTTGCCTACATTGAAATTTTTGAAGAACCAAATAGTCACTAAGGCAACTGATTCCACTTTCGAAAAAAAGCCACGACAATTAATGGAATCATTGAATTGGATGTAAAATTTTATTCTATGGTTATTGGATATAAAATCTATCACTCTAGCCAGGATAAATCTATATCTAGTACTGCAATATATGTAGCTTATCAAATGATTAAGGAAAATGCAGAGTATGACTTATGTGTGTTACTCTGAAGCCAACTAATTGAAAACATTGGTAAAATAAAGAAGGGCAAGAAGAAAATTTTCAAGTATGGAAATTTTATGTTATGTCTATTCTTCTACTTCATTAATGAAGTTCCAGGAATAATACATTTGAAGGCAAAATATGATGAAACTGTCTAACGAAATATGTAAAAATCAATGTTTGTTGGGTGCTTGTAAAATTTGATGTGTAATTTCCAATTTTTTGAAAGTTTATCCCCGACGTTCATCGAAATTTTGATGAACCTGGGGTTTGTCAAAATGTCAGCTATTATTTTCGTCGAATTTTCAACAAACATGAAAAATTAAAAAAAAATCAAATTGTGGCTAACATAAAGAAAAGTGATTTCTCACCTGATTTATTGTGACAGTGTTTTGCTCTACTTGAGACAGTTTGTGGAGAACTAAGGACAATTTTCTTGGGAAAAATTAGAAAATTCAAGAAGATATCACCCAGGGTTGAGGGTAGTCCATTGTCTTTTGCATAATTAGGTTGTGAAAGTGTTCAGTTTATGAATTCAGTTGAAAATCATATTTTTAACTTAACATCTCATAAGATTTCATTTTAGAGGTTAAGGGTTTTGAGAATTTCATGTCCAGATTTTGTTGTGGAATCACCATAAGATCACAACAGAGGAAAAAATTCTTGTGACTGTAATTATGTGATCCATAACTCTATTGGTCATGTGGCACAGTTGTGCTATAGCAAATACAAGATGCATTCATGTGTGATCCAAGTTTAATGTGGCTATGTTGTGATAGAGGTGGAGCACTCATATAATGTAGTTAATTAGGGTTGTATATCTTGAGTGTCAATCATCATTGGGTGCATTTAGGTTTGTCTCAAGTTTAACAAGATGGGATGTAGTGATTATAGCATGAGTCGAGAAGAGTGATTACCTCTTACTGCAATAAAGAGCCTATAACTCTAGTTGATATACAAAGTGGTTGTGTTATATCAATTATGTAGTGCATTCAAGCACAACCCATGTTTAATGGGCTATTCTAGAGAGTGATCAAGATTTTCTAAACCTTATGAATGTTACTTGACATATATTTAAATAATATCAAATTCCTTCAGAGGATTTTTAAGTATCAATGTATC
>VDFB02047230.1:509331836-509346601 GCA_007258455.2 Sequoia sempervirens | reverse complement strand
TTTAATGGGAAAATACATGTTATTTATTGTGCTCACCTTTTATATTTGTAATAGGACAAACTATTAATATATAATTATCCAATGCTTGTATTGATGGAACTTCAAATTTTGTTACTAATGTTTCACTCATGCCCTACCTTATGTCACTTGTCTTTCATGGTGTTGGAAATTTTCTTAGGGCTGGGGTTTTAGCTTTGTCTTCATCTTAAACCCTTGTGTTTACATAATGCCTTGGTCGGGATCTATTTCACCGTAACCTTTTTTGAAGGGTTTTAAAAACATCTTATGCCCATCATTCTATCTAGGCCTGGTCCCTTTGGTCTTAATATTTCATTTCCTTCATGGGTTTTATTTTCCTAAATCCTAGTTGGCCCTGTGTTGAATGCTTTTAAAAAAACTTATGTCGTTTTCCATCTACCTAGTAATGTCCCCTTGCCCTTTAATGAATGTTTTATTTTTCAGAAGAATGAAATTCATGCTAGCGTCAATCAAAATTCCTTCAAGATCAACGGTTGCCTGCCATCCCGTGATCGGGAATTGTAGGATGGTGATATCGCTAGCAGGCGACACGTGTCCCATATGTGGATCAAATTTGCTCGACTGCTCGTCAACTATCCTTTGATCTGAGCCATTCCCCACCATCCTGCAATGGTGCTTTGGTTGATTACAAAATCATGGGCGGTTGCCACGTGGACTGTACAAGGTGGGGCCTGAGGAAATTTTCCATCCGCCTAGTAATGTCCCCTTTCCCTTTAATTAATGTTTTATTTTTCAAAAGGATGAAATTCATGCTGTCATTGATCAAAATGCCTTATGATGAACGGTTACCTACCATCCCGTGATCAGGAATTGTAGGATGGCGATATCGTGGGTGGGCGACACGTGTCCCATCTGGGGATCAAATTAGTGTGACTGTTCATCAACTATCCTTTAATCAAATTTGTAGGATTAAATCGCACACATGGTGATGTTTGCCAGGGAGCTCAGTTGGAAGACATTACTCAATCCAGTTGGTCATAATTTTCCTCTAAGAAGAAAGTTGGCAAGACCTTGCAGATGTCTTATGTTCATGGAGCTTAATAATTTTTAATAATTTTTAGTCATTTTAAAGATTTTTATGTTTTGATAAAGATAGGTATATTTAGACTTTTGATGGCTTATGTACAATTATGCATATTCTTTTATTTATTATATTTTTGCAATATCATGTTATTCTTGATTAATCACATTATTTGTTTGTCATTTTTATTTGTTTTGTTGAAAATTATTTTATCTTTACTTTACATCTATGATAATTTCAAAATTATCTAATTTAAAAATTATAAATAAAAACTTATTTTTATTAATCTCTTGAAGTACCTAGGTCCTAATCTTTTGTAGATTAATAACTATCTAAATAGCTATTTCTTTCCTTTATTTCTATAAATGTGTCTCATGTCTCTATTGAAATTTATGAGATGTGCATGTAATTCTTAGCACAACACTCTTAGAGATTAGGATTTATTTTAACATTTATCTATTTTCTTATTGTTCCTAGTAGTGGCTAATTAAATCTTCATTGAAAACCTACAAAGAGCTTGGGTCCTTCAATCTCAAAGCTTGTCTAATTTCTTGATGAGAATCATTCACATTGATTCCCAATATTGTGCTCCAATTGCATGATACATTTATAAAATGCACTTAGTAATTTAGTATGTGGTTGAAATTTTAGAGTAACAACAAATGGTTCTTTTCATTTTTGGCACATGATTGGCCATTTTTACTATGTTAAATTTTTATTTTCACTTTTATTTTCATGGTTTTCATGTTGTCAAATTTTCATACATTTCTTAGTCTTTTTAAAAAAATAAGTGAAGGTTCTATTAGTGTCCCCAATCTTGCTAAATATCATGTATAGAGAAAGTATAATATATAAACTACCAATTATAGAGTATAACAACAAAATGAATTTAAAAACTTCTACATAGAAACAATGTTTAGAATAATTCAAAATAGAGATACCATTCTCCTACAAATACTATGTATAGAAACCCTATATATGTAGCCACACTTTCACCCTCAAAATCAATAGAATAAATTCTCATACATTGCTTCTATAATGAATTTAGAGAATAAATTATAAGATTTAAATTCAATAATGAATTTAGAAAATATTAAATCAATCAAAATTGTTTCTATTATCCAAAATACTATATAAGTAAATCTTAAGCCCAATCTTAAGCCTAACAATAACCCTAAGTGAACACTTATCCTAATTCAACCTTAACCCTGATTTAGCCCAAACCATAATCTTAACCCTAACCCTAATTAAACCCTAACCCTAATTAAACTCTAGCCTTGATTCAAATCTAACCCTAATTAAACTCTAGCCGTAATTGAACCCCAACCCTAACCCTATTTGTTCCTAACCCTAGTATCTCACAAATACAAGATCAAGACCTTGCCAACTCTGGTGAACCTTATTGGATAGTGATAAAAGCTACCTTATCTTTCATTAAGGTAGAAATTTTTTGTTATACAACATGCCCCTTGAAAATTGGAGATAAGCACTACAAAAAGAAGGTAAACACTAATGAAAATGGTCAGTGGTACTGTGGAAGATGTGATAAAACTTTCCCTAAATGTAATTATAAATATATAATTCAATGCAAAGTGGAAGACCATACTTCATTCACTTGGATTACAACTTTTGAAGAAGTGGCAGAAGAAATTATGGGTGTAACAACAAAAGAATTGAACATTTTGAAGCATGAAAACAAGATGATGTTAAGTTTTCATACATTATACAAAAGGTCCTTTTCAACAAATATATCTAAGTTAGTTAATGCCATTTTGTCATGATATACTTTGATGCTGTCAATACTAAATCTAATGATTGATGAACATTTTTGCTTTAAATTTATTGTTCTTGGTTGATTGTTGTTATAGACAAGTTGGTATGATTTCAAATTTCAATGTGTACCCTTATATATGGGAATTGAGATAAACAATGACACAAACAATAATGAAATCAAATTGATTGCTTTGCAAATTCATATTCCTGAAAATGTAAGCATTTTTTCAAGTCAATAGGCATCTTGATAAAGATAACTCTCAGCGTGTTTTACATATATTATTGATTAATATAGGTATGCTAGTTAATTAAATTATTAACTATATTTTATTTGTATTATATATTGAATTGTTAAAAGATGTAAAAATATTAATACTAAATATATAGGAAAATGGTTAAAAAATTACATATTTTTCAAACAATAAAATATTAATAGATTTCTCTACTTATCTCTCTCTCTCTCTCCCCTCTCTCTATATCTCCTTATATCTCTATCTTGCCATATATATATATCCCCCCTCTATCTCCCTATCTCTCTCTGTATCTCTATCTATTTTTATCCCTTTGCCTCTCTCATTCTATATTAATCTCTACCTCTATCTATAGGGAGAGATACAAAGGTGAAGCATTGGACCTTCCCAAAGATCCACCAATCTCAAAACTACTCCCAACTATTTTGAGCATTTAAGTACATATTGTATGCTAGATTAGGAGGCATGTGTCAAAGCTCATATTTATTGATGCAAAATAGGTCCAAAGTCACAAATTTGAGGTAGAGTTATAGTTTTGTAGAAAATTTCAAGTGCCACATAGAGCAAAGATATTCCAGCTTTATATCATCATGTCATCAAATTTGCACTTCATCAACATTTGTATCTTCATCAACATTAACAAAAGCAAAGGTATGTACTTGAATCCCTTGCATTTAAATTTTTCTATATATATAAGTATTTTAATATTTTCCCTCAAATCCATAATATATATATTAGTGTGTATTTATTTATTGCAATAAACAATTAACCTAACACATTAAGAATTCTAAGGATTTTTGCTTGGAAAAAAAGGCATAACAAATTTATTTGTTGGATGTCATGTTGTATGCTACGCCCTTAATATTATTGTACATCGGGTTATGAATAGTCAGCTTGTGGCTATCTTAACTCTCTATTAAGTCATATTATCATTAGTATATTGTTATTTAGTTGTTTAGGTCGGCCTAAGTCTTATATAGGTGTGTCTAAGTCGGCCTAGGTGATATCCTTGGCATAAATAGGTATATATAGGAGGTTGTGAGTCTTATTTCATCATCAAGTGTGAAGTGTGTTCTCATTAGAGATATTTGGAGGTTTTCCCCCTTGAAGTGGCTTGTTATTCTCAGTTATTATCAATTATTTGCAGCATATTCCATATCATATTCTTCTATTCTACAAGTTATTTCATAAAAAGTGGTAATAGAGCATGATCTTGGCACCATAGAGGCAAGGTTTTTCTCAATTTTAGAGGCGATTTTGGGAAGAGCATATCTTTCAGATTTTGGAGAATTTTTTTCTAATTTTTAAAGGGTTTTTGAAGAACATATTCAAGAAGCTACAGTCCATATTTTAGAAGAATTGGAGCATAATTAAGTGAATTATTGCAGAATTAGGGTTTCTACACTATTTTTTAGGAATCTACATATCTTGCACATTTTGTTGAATTGGAGTCTAGTTTTTATTGGGTTTTTGAAGACATAAAAGAGGAGATTACAGTAAAAATTTAAGAGAATTTAAGTTTCACTTGTGTGATTTATTTCAACATTAGTGGTTTCCATCATGTCGAGGCCTGCAACAAGGGGTAAAAAGAATGTCATTCCGAGGAAGACTCCTGATAAGGATGGTGAAACAATCGAGGATATTACTCATAATGAGGAAATCAATAAGGTAAAGGAAGACATTTCCTCAATTAAAATGGATATGTGTGACCTAAAAGGAGATATATCGGACATACGAAACATGTTAAGCACCTACATGGCTGAATCAAGAAAGGAGTTCTCAAGCGGCCAAGGTGAAAATTCTCAAAAGAAGAATGACAACTTCATTAACATTTCATTCAAAATTCACTCAAATCCACATATGGAGAGAAAATATATTAGAAGTATATGTTTATTCATGCTTATAAATCATATATGCATACAATTTAAGATAATTTGCATATATTCATCCAAAACTCAAAACAGGATATCTATTCTATTCCATCTGCTTGGGGTTTTAACAGCCAATGGCACCACAGATATCACTTCCTCATCAGAGGATAGATATCTTTGTACCCATATATTCAACTCAAAACCTAGCTAGAGCTTTCATCAGTTCTCTCTCTACAAATGAGCCTTGAATTCCCTTTTATATGACAAGGGAGCAACAAGCTTCAGGCTCAAATGTAATTTCACAACAAATTCTCATTTGAAAAAAATCTCCATTGCATTTGAATTTCATTTCAAAACTTCCCACACATTGAATCTACAAAATGTATATAGTGCATGGACTGGGGTAGCGTAAAAGAATAGGGGAATAGAAATTGTCATCAAAATCCCCTTGTCGCTATCCACACAAAAAAACCAGGCAACCAAATTGCCACGAAGGCACCACAACAACTTCTTATTTACCCACCACCTTGCGCTTACCAACACTCAGACCCTAGTATACATGCTTGCTTCTAGTTGTTGCCCAATACAGTAGACTCTCAGCCTCGTCTTCTTTCTTTTCCTTGCCCAGTACGGTTCGAGTCGGTCCGCTTGGGGTTTTAATTTGAACAGAATCTCCATTACATTTGAATTTCATTTCAAAACTTCCCACATGTTGAATCTGCAAAACATATATAGTGCATGGACTGGGGTAGCATAAAATAAGAGGGGAACACAAATTGTCATCAAAATCCCCTTGTTGCTATCCACTCAAAAAAACTAGGCAACCAAATTTCCACGAAGGCACCACATCAACTTCTTATTTACCCTCCACCATGCCCTTACCAACACTCAGACCTTGGTATACATGCCCGCTTCTAGTTGTTTCCCAATATGGTAGACTCTTAACCTTATCTTCTTTCTTGTCCTTGCCCAATATGGTTCGAGTCGGTCTACTTGGGGTTTTAACAACCAATGGCACCACAACTATCACTTCATCATCAAAGAATAGACCGTGATTAAATAGATGTAAACACCGATAGTAGTTTGAGTCAGTCTTGGTTACATCATCAGAAGTGTTGCTCGTAAGGTCAATGGGCGAGTGTTGGCATCCAGAGGAGCCATGCCCATACCTTATTTTCCTACCAACACTAGTAATGGAGCACACTGTCGACTGCTTTCCTTTGTCATCTACCAGTTGAGCAGCAATGTCCTGGAATTGCAACCTTCTACTGCATCTAGCGGGCACAAGCCTAGGCTTGTCAACCAAATTACCTTCCTGAATAGCAGGACCGAGCTTTTGTGAGCTCAAACGAATAGACCTCCTTACTGACTTACTCATTTTCTCTTCTCAGACAAGCACTCAAACTTGATTAGACTCAACTCACAAAGTTCTCTAACTGCTACAAGAATGACATTATTAGTAGTTAATTCCTCTTCTATTTATTGTGCGAGGTAATGGCAACCTTCATCAATGCTTAGTAAAAATGCATGTGCAAACATGGCAATTTGGCGGTGTATGTACTATCACCATTTAACTAGAGCTACATGAGAATCCAAAGATCACCCTTCATGATTTCCAACAACAACATCTTCACACAGATTGAGATCGACGTGACTACACAAGCAAGGAATAATTCATTAATGCTTCACCAACCTTCATCTTCCTCTTGCCAGCTAGCAGGGAATAATAAAGATTTTCATTAGCTTTTGATCTTCGTTGTCAATCTAAAACCATGAGTTATGAGCTCAATAGTAGAGATTGGGCCCCACATTCCATACAGGACACACATCTGCCTTTTGTTGACCTCACGCCAAATAATAGGGTGACACCTTAGGTCTGCGAGTTGGTGGGGTACGATCAAGATCTTCTCCCATATCTTCGAATCTGGAAAACCTACACATTGCATAGTTAGTATTTAATGAAAGGCTTTGGCTAAGCCATCGATGACATGACCACTGGAGTTAAAGGCTTAGGCTTACGTCACCGGATTAAAATTAAAACCCAACTTTGATTTTAATGCTTTATATCCTCCGCAGGGTTTTATTTCCTAAGTCTTAGTTGGACCCATTAAATTCTTATCCCAACCCTAACAAGAACAAATGATTAAGCTAACAATTGTATTTGTTGTTATAACTTTAGCTATAGAGAATTCTTAATTACCAATTCTTATTTATGCATTTTTATATGAATCCAATTGAATGCCTTTCCATATCATTATGGAAAATTTTATTATTGCAACCCTAACTCTAACACTAATTAAACCTTGAACCTAACCTGATTGAACTCGTATTATAACCCTAACTCTAAATAATTAATTGAACTATAATCATAACCCTAATTGTATCAAACCCTAGAGAACTCTAATTGAACCCTAACCCTAAAATAGACAATAAGCCTTACCTTAATTGAACCTCAATCGCTAATCCTAGCCCTAATTTAAGACTAACCTTAACCCTGACCTTAATTAAATCCCTTTACAATTATAACTCTACTCGATCCCTAACCCAAATTGAATACTAATTGAACCTAACCCTAAGTGAATAGCAACCTTAATTAAACTCCAACCATAATCTTATTTGAATTTTGACCCTAATCATAACCATAATTCAACCCTAACCTTAATTGAACCCTTACCCTAAACATGAGTTCAATTAAGTTTAAGGTTCAAATAGGGTTGGACTTTAATTAAAATTAGGTATAGGATTCTATTAGGATTAGGGTTGGGGTTGGGGTAAAGATTAAGGTTCTATGATAGAGCTTGGGGTTAGTGTTAGGGTTCAATTGGGGCAAGGGTTAGTATTAGGGCTAGGGTTATGGTCCAATTAGGGTTTCATTAATGTTAGTTTTAGAATCATAGTTATGTTTAGGCCATATAAAATTAGAGCTAGGGCTTGAAGTTAATTAGTGTTAGTTTTAGGGTTGGGGTTATGGTTAGACTTATAATTACTGCTAGTATTGGGATTAGATTCTATCAGCTTAATAAAAATAATCTTCTATAAATTCATTCAATTTTTTTTTGAAATTATATAATTTAAAATATTTTCAAATTTACCTATGTTGATATATGAGAGATATAGAAAATCTAAACTCTATACAATTTATAGTTAACTTGACATTGTGTATAAAAAGGTTTAAGTTATGAATGTTATAATATAAAAAATAAATGTGTTTTCAATGTTTATTTGTCAATTTAAAAGATGTGCCAATAATGTTGCAATCACTAATGATTAATTTTTTCTTGATGGTTAAAATAGATTGGTAAGTAAATTTATCGTTGATTTTTTCTTGATAAGTAAATCAATATTTCATAAATTTATCTATAATTCTTATTTATTTTTTCTTAATTATATTAAATTATATTTTATTAAATTGTTAAAAAATTAAGTTGCTTATAAATAATTTTATGTGTTTTTTTATAATTAACTTGATATTGTGTATAAAAATTTTAAGTTATGAATGTTATAATATAAAAAAATAAATTTGTTTTCAATGTTTATTTGTTAGTTTGATGTGAGAATAATGTTGCATAGTAATGATTCAATTTTTCTTGATTGGTTAAGTGATATTGTGAAATTGTTCTATATTAATTTAATGTTATGAATGCTATATAATATAAAGAAAAATATTTCTAATATATTTTTAATGCATCTTTATATTTTATAAACAAACATCTAAAATAAAAATGTGATTGTAAAAAAAATACAACTTAATGAGTGAACATACATTTAAAGTTAAAAGTGAAATTATAAAACAAATTGTAGATTTATTTTATTTTTCTTCTATAAATATAATTTTTTTATTTGTCATCCGCCTAGTAATGCCCACTTCTCCTTTTAATGAATTTTTTATTTTGCAAGGGTTGATTTAGTGTTGTCGTTGATCTATTTCCTGCAGATATCAACGGTGCCCGCCATCCCATGATTGGGAATTCAAGGATTGCGAAATCATGAGTGGGCACCACGTGTCCTATCTGGGGGATCAATTTGAGCTATGGATGACCAACTACCATTTGATCTGAGCCGTTCCCCGCCATCCCGTAATGGTTCTTGGGTTGATTGCAAAATCACGAGAGGGTGCCACGTGTGTCATCCGATGAAGCCTAAAGAGTAAAGGAAACACTAGCTGGCTTTAAATGTATTAAGGGGCAGATTACTAAAGTGTTCTTGAGACGCACATGCTCTAAATCCATGGATATGTTATAATCTCGCTAAAAATCTACTCGAAGGTTAACGACAAGGTTGGCGACTGTGTTAAAGGAACGAGATCAACGGCGCCTGCTATCCCATGATCAGGGATTACAGGGATCGCGATATCATGGGCGGGTGCCACGTGCCCTTCATAAAGGATGAAATCTGCATGACCATTGATGAGTTGTCTCTTCAAGATTGACGATGCCCACCATCCTGCGATTAGGAATTTTGGGATCGTGATGTTGCGGGTGCCTGCCACGTGTCTCATCTAATGAAGCCTAAGGAGTGAAGAAAGCATTCGTTGGTTTTAAATGTATTATAGGGTGGATTAATAATGCGCTTGTAAGATGCACGTGTTTTATTTCAATGCAGATGTTATGATTTTAAGGGAAAAGTTGCTCGATAGTTAAAGGAAAGGACAACGACCATTTTTTAAGGAGCAGGATTTATGGTAAAAAGATCGATGGTACCCACCATCCCGCGATGATAAATCAAAGGATTGTGATATCGCTGGCAACCACCATGTGGAATTCCTTCGTGGTGTATGACATAGTGGGACCCTTTATTGCTGTGTTGGTGATTATGTCAGCCTATTTTGAAGATGGCCGTCGATGATTTGATCAAACTGAAGGATCAACGTCTCAAATTTAAATATGTATAAAATTATGGTTAGAGCCGTTTGTGCAGTCTGCGAGTGAGCTTTAATGGCAGATGAGACATCCACTGGTGGAATTTGATCAACATAAAATCAATTTACTCGTCTCATTTGTATCACAAAGCATCCAAGTATTTCGTGAAAATAGTTTCAGAGCCAAAGATGAAACTGCGAGCAGCTGCTGCCAGAAATTGGAGTTTTTACGAAAAAACTGTGAGTTAATTTTCTCTGTTTCCTAGTCATTCTACACCTAATTTGGGAAAGGGGGGTCTGTTATGCTTGTCATTGAGTTCATTAAAATCTTTTGTTAGGGCTATTGTTTAATCATAAATTGTGAGGAATTACGGTATTTTTACTATGTAATTTCCTATCTCTGCTTAGTCATAGCCACTTGAATTGTAACATTGTAGTGAGGCCCTAGTTTGTCTAAAATAGTTCCAACTAAGCAGCACTCTCGCCACATTGAGTATTTGAAAAAAAAATTGTACGATGATTTCCTAGATCAATTTCCATTATCAACAAATAAGAGAAGGAAAGGTTTGGTGTTGATGTGAGGGAAAATTCTAGGGGAGGGGTTGGTGTGTACTAATTCCAACATTGCTGATGCTAGGGTTCCACTCACAGGCTTAAAAATGTTCAGATTATGGTATGGACAAAGGAATTTGCCTCATTCTTTTTCAAATGGATGGATGTACGACATGGGAAAGCTGGTTGTTCTAAATGTGTTCCCTGATGTGAACTTACTTAGAGCAGTGGCCAAAAGATATGACCCTATCATAGGGGTAATCAGAGATAATGATGGAGGGGTTCTATTAGAAATTAACAGAGATGTTATCCAATAGACTTTTGATTTGAGTGAGCCAAGTGATGACTTGGTTCCTATTAATCTTGAAGAAATGAAGCAGGAGTATACAAAATTCCAATCTCTTTTTAGGGTTAAGCTGCTTCCACCTCATTTGGTTAAGGCAGAGGGTTCACAATTTCACATCAGCCCTAGTGACTAGGAACCCTTCAGATTGAATTGTTTTAGAAAGCCTTTCCTGGCTACTTTCTATTCACTATGTCATATTTTGGGTTTTAGCCCTGGTGCAGTAATGTCGATTACATACATGTTCATGGGGGTGCAAATACAACACTCGAACTTCTCTGTAACATATGACTTTACTTCTTTTTTGGTGGAGAGGATAGATGAAAGACTGTCAAAGCTACAGAATGGTGATACTGGTACTCAATTCTTTTGGTAT
Source organism: Sequoia sempervirens (assembly GCA_007258455.2). Classification (NCBI taxonomy): domain Eukaryota; kingdom Viridiplantae; phylum Streptophyta; class Pinopsida; order Cupressales; family Cupressaceae; genus Sequoia; species Sequoia sempervirens. Next base: position 509,335,517 of record VDFB02047230.1, on the reverse strand, counting down.
TCCATGTTGATGCATATGTTCTTGTTTAGGAATGTTGATTTCTTTGCTGAGAAGATGAACTTAAGACAATCAGTTAATGGAGAAAGATTAAGAGTATAGATATGGACTGTAGATTTGTCCTGTAATAAGGAAAGCACCAGTTATGTGCAATTTGATAATTGTTTTGCTACAAGATTGAGGGCTAGATTGATGGTAAATGTACCTAGGATCCCTCAGGAACTGCATGATTTCCTTAGGCCGAAGGAGAGGAAACCATAATTGAGGGTTTTACATAAGTGGGGTGACATTATCCCATATCTAGTCAGCACTATCCTAAGAATATATGGATTTCATGGAACCCCTCACATACTGCCATACAATGTGCCACCAAGACTACGGTTTGCAGAAGTTATGTGGTAGATTGGGTGTATTCATGAAGATAACCTAACTAGAAAGGGGAATGGGACATTATTCCCTGATTATACAGTAGTGTTTGAGATTTGGTCCAAGGTGACAACATGATCCTGAAGGTTTCTTTGCTCTTTTTAGACAAAGAATAAAAGGTGGAAAATTTACACATGAGTTCAATTTCCCTGAGGACCTGATCAGGAATGAATTTTATTTAAATAGACAGGAATTAAACAAGGAAAAATGGATAGCTTATAGTAAGCTACTGGATATTGTGCATGAAATGGATCCGACGTATGATCCATTGATGGAATTCACTCCATAGCACAAGAGAATTGATTTTTTAATGAAAAATTTCAAGGAGATAATGGACACCTTGACAACCAAAAAGACAAATTTAAGGCTAAGTCTAGATATGCAAGGATAAAGTGATATGCCAATTGAAACAAGCCCAATATGTCAGCCTACAGAAAGGTGGCCCATCTATAGGAGGAAAAGGGATACTGGCAGTGATGAGGAAGAAGTAGATAGAAAAGGGAAGAAAATAATGAAGGAACTTTCACAACCAGGCCCAAAATTCAAAGTAACTAGGGCTGCCAAATTCATTGAATTAAAATCTTCACTAGAGCGCAATCCCCCATCACCGCCACCTGAGCCAAGCCCTAAGAGGCAAAGAACTGATCACCTACCTGAGGATCTCATAGATGAAATTATTGTTACTGATCAAGACATGCAGGTTGGTATGTCGTCCCCTCCTAGGTCAGCTGAATTGGTTCTATCTGATTTGGATATGAAGGGTAAGAGTGTGCAGGATGCAAGAATGGAGGCTTGCAAGGAGTTCTTAGATGATGACGCATTTGTAAAGACTCTTGTATTCTTGCAATTGGCATGGAGGATGAAATTTGAGGAATATCAAAATAAATGCGAGAGAAGAGAACTAAGGCCTAATAGATCAAATTAGAAGAATGATGAAGAAGTGAAAGCTAAACTAATGGAAGAGTTCAAAAACATCACTCCTGAAGAAGAAAGACAACCAGTGAATCAGGCTGGTGTTTTGATTTTTCCTGAATGGGACATCGTAGATACAGTGGCTTTCAATGCCATTATGAAGTCCAAGAATCCTTTTCAGGATTCTGAAGAAGAAGTTAAAGCAACATTACAAAACTCTGCCTTTAGTGAAGAATATGAAACTTTGACAATTTGGGCATTGGCTCCACAAGAAAGAAAGCCATACATTGTTGATATTAATCCAAATTTCAAAGGAGGATTAATAATAAAGAGGGCTTCAGAGACTACAACAACCGAAGCTATTAGTTTAACTATGAATGTGGCCAAGTTGGCCCAAAAGACTGCTGAAAGGGAGGAGGTTGAAAGAAAGAGCCTAATGGAGAAGTATAACATTTTAATTGAAGAATATAGTAAAATGTAACAGAGGAATGTTGAGCTGCAAACTGAAGTAGAAAGGTTCAAGTATAGACATACTGGGGAAACATCCAATGCTTCAGGAACCAGCACATCACCTCCCACAGCAGGGTCAATTCCTTTTGCTTCTCCAAATGTTTCTACACTAGGGTCTCCCATTCAAAATCCTGCTCTTACCCCTCCTCTAGAACAAGTTGATGAACAAATAGAGTGCTCTATTGATCCAACAAAGAGGCAGCTCATGCAAGAAATTGATCAATTACAGACATCACTAAGGGTAAAAGAGGAGGGTTTTCTTTCAAAAGAAAAATAAATTGTTACTTTTATTTTGGAGCATTTAAATGAAAAGGTGGATAACAAACTGCCCTCTATACATTCTTTGTATTCTTTGCTATTTGAAGCAATAAATAATATTGATAGGGATCAGGGGATAGTGATTCCAATAATTCAAAATTGGATCCCTAGGGAAAATAATCTAGATGTTATGACTAAAGCCTCAAGGTTTGATGCAAATAACAGGCCCCAATCATTGAAGCCTACTTATATATTAGTTAAATCATTGCAAAGTTTTCAGACCTTACCAGATGATCTAAGTTGGAAGATTAGGGAGTTGGTAAAGAACTTCAATGATTGGGGTAACACACTATTACCTAATATAACTGATGAGCAGGGGGAAATCAGAAAACTCCAACAATGGTAGAATCAAGCAAGTAAAGTCAATAATAATCAAATTAAAATAATTTGTGATGACTCAGATTATGATTTGTTGGTAAATTGTATGGATAAGATTATTGGTACCGACTCATTTTTGGAATCTTTTGAAAGAGATGCTAATCAGTGCTTGATAAAGTATTTTCCTTATGAGTACAAAGGTAAAAGAGGTGATTAATTTTGACTAGCCAATTAATGAAGAATACCATAGGTGGGTGGCTAAGTATTTGAATGATGATGAGTAAAAAGAGTGGGCTATTGACAGGTGGCAAATCAGATGTTGCAGTTACAACATTTCTAGTTTTGTATGGATGACTTTCTTGGAATGGGTTTCACGTGGTTTTTTGTTATTGCACCAACCTTCCTCCACCGACATGATGAATGAGAATATGCTCAGGATGATTGATGTTGTAACGATTTTTGAACAAGAATATTTTTCAAGGTGGTGGTTGTTGTAACAAATTTTGTAATATCACCAGGTGCTCCAATTGACTGGTGACAGTTGTACTTTCTGGCCCAGTGCTTGTTTGCTCCTTCAATTTCTATAGAAGGATTTCAAGGCCAGAAGTAAGGGTTAGCAAGTTAGATAACTTTTTTCGAGTCTAGGTGAAGTTGCAGAGCGAATTGTAAAGTCCGATGGTTTTAGAGAAATGCAATTTAAGTTTTGAGTCATTATGTAACAGGTTTTGAGTTCATAGAGATTTAATGTTGTATAACAGTACTAGCATTTGAGTTGAAATGAAAATTCAAGCTCATGTCTCTCCATTATACATGCATATCTAAACTTTGAATGAAATAACTAAGGGTTATTTTATCCATCTCACTGTTGTGGTGTGTATGATTCTATTTTAGCTTTAATTCAAGGAATTAATCAAAATGCTTGAATGGGATTATAGGCAGATATGTGTTGTATAAGGATTTGATAAGTAGTCCTGGGTTAGAATGCATACTAATAAAATTGTAACTCAATATTGTCAGGGATCTTATATGTGATGTATTAAATCTATTATAAACCTCTAGATGCTTATGAATTTGACTCTGCAATGGATATATGGCACTGATCTAAGTTGTAATTATTAGTGTAGTTAAATATTTGTTTGTCTTTGCCTAGAGCTTGCTACAAATTGCAAAATCGTGACTATCTTATATAATGGATTGTGT
>VDFB02047230.1:509163481-509331736 GCA_007258455.2 Sequoia sempervirens | reverse complement strand
GAATATAACCAACAAAAATCTATTTTCTATAATTAATGGATCGAACTCTGTATTTTATATGCTCTCAATGTCTGTATGCTATGGAAATGCCATTAATTTTTTTTTAAAAAGTAATATGCTATGTGTGATACTATCAACAATGTAATTATATACTGATTACTCTTTCTTTTTACATAATCTAACATATTTCAAACTTTTCATAGGCTGTTCGGCACATCAAAGGAAACAAAGGAAAGACTAGAAAAGAACGGGCAACACAAACTTGGCTCTGGTGGTTATATGAAATTAGCCTCACAAATTGTAAGTAGCAATAAATGAAATATTGCATCCAAATTATAATAAATTGAAAACAATTTTTGTTTTATCACACCATAGAAGCAAAATTCATGATCTTCTGCAAAAATGTAGGGCTCTGAATTCAAGAGATTTCCCACAGAAGAGGACCTGAAGATTTCCTTCCAACAAGGCTATGGAGCCATAGTTGAATGCCTAAGAGTCTTGACTGGGAAAACACAATCTTCCATTGCATCTGACATGCAGGTAAATAAACTCAATAAAGTTTATTTAAAATTGAATACTTGTGCAATCTATTCAATATTAATTTCCACCATAAAGTAATTACATGCCTATTTGTTTTAAACATTCAAGCAATGATAATATATACTGCACATGACATTGGAATGCAGCCCGGTGAGGGTGGAGCAGAATGTGCAGATGAAGGTCATGGTGTGCATCTCGTACTTTAGAGCATGTAGAGTGTGATCAACATGTTGAGCATGATCGGCTAGAAGATCAGAATATGATGTGGCCCCGTCAAAAAGAGGGACCACTCTAAATTTCTTTTAAACATATTTAATTGCAATTGGTGTATTAATTAATGTAACCTTTTGTTTCAACTTTAGAGCATGTAGAGCGTGATCAATGTGTTGAGCATGATCAGGCTAGAGAAGATCAATAACATGATGTGGCCCCATCAGGTAAAAGGACCACCCTCATGTTCTCTTAAACATATTTAATTTCAATTGGTGTATTAATTAATGTAACCTTTCATATTTCAACTACAGATCAAGATTTAGAGGGTGTTCAACATGTTGAGCATGAGTCTATAACAAAAATTTCAGAACATGATGTGGACCCATCAGGTAAAGAGAACCACTCTAATGTTCTTTTAATTAATCAAATACTTGTAACAATAATAATAAAACATATCAGTTTAACATTTCTTTCTTATTACAGCAGATCCCCCCTTGAAGCGGCATCCACGTCATGAGCAGATGACTACGCATACATTAAGATCACAAGAAGAGGGTAGAACAACTAAAGGTGGGACAAATATTGAATTAGAAAATGATACTCCACTTCAGCTTTATGTAGCTTTGAAAAAGAAACAAAAAAAAAGGTGATTGTAATCATATCATGACAACCATATTTTTGATAATATATAAAAACTGAAAGAATGAATATTATATGTTAATGAATGAATGTGAATATGCTAATTAATGAATGTTATATGTTAATGAATGAATGATATATGTTATTAATGGATGAATCAATGATTAATGTTATATGATTGGGTATGGGGAATTGAGAGTGATATGAGGGGGGGAGGGGCCAAATGAGCTTCCACCGTCACGTGGTTGGCCTTGTTAAGTAGAGAATATTAAACTATACTCAAAACAAAGAGAAGCTCAATAAGGTAATGCACTTTTCAATATAAGAAATGCATTGTTTGAAGAATCAAACCAATATGTAGTCTGTATGTATGATCAGTCGCCAGTCTCCGCAATGGTACATTTCCACGAATATTTTATTTTTTTGAAAAAAATTGCTTCTTCGTTGCAATTTCGATGACAACCACCGAAAAATCAACATAAAGACTTGACAAAGTTGCTATAGCTACGACGACGATTTCGTCGTAACTCCCTACCCATTTCGTCACCCTTCTGATGATCTTTTGGCGTTGCTACCACACTACTCCCTACCCATTTCATCACACTTTCGATGAACTTTTGGTGTTCTTCCGATGCTACTCCTTGCTAATTTCATCACAAAGCCAATGAACTCTTGGTGTTGTTAAGATGCTACTACTTTCCTATTTCATTGCACATTTGAAAAAAATTTGGTTTTGTTTCAACGCTACTACTTTCCTATTTCGTTGCAATTGTGATGGACGTCTTCTGTTGTTTTGACGCTACTGCTTGCCCATTTCATCGAACTAGCGACGAACTTCTGCTATAATTCATTGGTGGATACACAAAGTTTTCATTGATATTCCGACAAAATCCTGAGGTATTTCATGATGTTGTTGACTGATGATTCTTCGCCGTTATTTTGATGTTTAGTTTGTCATCGGCCTTTTGATGAAAAAATAGCAACAAAAAGATTTTCACCATTGTGTTGCTCTTCCAACAAAGACTTGTCAAATGACCGACGAACAACCATCAAAAAATGATGTCAAATCCAGTAGTGCAGGTGTTGGTAAAGTGCAATGGGAAGGTGACGGCCTAGTAGCTGTTCAAATCAGAGACATCTTATATAGAATTGGTGATAGAAAAATCAAGGAAAACTACTCTTGGGGTTACTTCAAAAGCTTGTAGAGTGAAATGCAAGCTAGGGAAAGGATTCCTAAATCTATTGTGGAAAAATATAAGGACACTATTTTCTTCATGGTTGACATTGATTAGTGTTTGATGGAAGTAGTTGAACCTAGAATAGTTTGGATAATGCCTATGGGATATGAGGTTGAAGAACAAATTTTGGAGTTGTATTCCCAACACTTGCTGAGTAAACCTTAGGATTTGATAGAAGAAAGGTTTGGTACCTTCGAAGAGAATAATATGCAAGTGCATGCACAACTGAAGAAGCCTATGATAGTCTAGAAGGTGAGAAAGGAAGTTGAAGCTTTTGGAGAAAGCATCGACATATTAGTTGAAGCAATGAGGGAAGCTAGGAAAAAAAGAGAACAAGCTGAAGAATGAGAGCTTGCTAGAACTTAGTTAGCTAGTTTGACAACATCCTATGCCAAATCTAGATCTACAAGGAGCTCTACACCCTCATTTGGTCTTACAAAGAAATAAAGCCTAGTAAAATATCAAGTTAAGACATCCAAAAGAGAAGGAAAGAGGAAGAAGGATAAAAGCACAAGAGTCCATGTTCTTGTTGAAGATGATGAAGAAATTGAATCAGATGAAGAAGTACGAGAAATCAAGCATAAGGGCACAAAGAAATCAAAATTCTCTAAGGACAAGCAATAAGACACAATTGAGGACACTCAGAATCCTCTATATATGCAAGATACTAAAATTCTCATAGAGACTGGAGCTCCTAAAGATATGTCAGTTGAAGAAATAGAGATTCACAAAGCCAAGCAAGAATCTATGATTGAAGAAAAGAAGGCTAATGAAAAGGAGCTTGCTATGGAAGCAAGAGACACTACAACAACAGTAAATAAGTTTTTTGAATAACAACAAGAGGTATTTGACCTTGAATTGGTTGAAGGTCCTATCAACTTGGCCACTCTATCTCCTATTTAGAAGTTGAAGGTAGCATCATTTGCTTAGACCAAGGCAAGGGAGGAGATATTGAAATCTCACATAGAGGACAATAAGCTACTAAGTCTTGCATCTAGTATCTTGGAGAAGATCATACCCACACATGTCAATGACTCATTCGATTCTCTGTCTGATCAGCTGAAGAAACTTATCAACTCTGCAAGTACTCACTTTGAGTCTCCTGGAAAGTCAGCTGAGGATAACGTCCAAAAAGAATTTGATGCAAACATGTTTAGTAGATTGAAGTGTATGATTGCTAATGATAAATCCTTATTAGCTACCTATGAAAAGAACATTCAAGGTGCATTATCTGAGGGTGGAAATATCTACAAGTCATGATTATCCTTGTCAAAATTCATTGAGGTCACTAAGAAGAAAATTAAGGAATATGAGAAACAGTTAGAAGATATTTCTCAAACCTTTGATCCTCTAACCGTTTTTGTGGGTAAACAAGAAGGTCAAGTCATATCCCTGCTTGAAAAAATTAAAAGTTTGAAGCATTAAAAAGATAGAATTGTTGAAAGGGTATGTGAGCTTAGAGGACTAATTGGTCCTAAAATGGAGACAATGCTTAGTGCATTGAAGGAAGCACATGATGCTATGGTTGTCAGTGATCCAAAAAATCTTGAGTTAGCAGAGATGCAAACCTACCTATTATGTGGTCACATGACTATTTTGGAGAATCTCAAAAAGGGTTGGGACACTAGTTTAAGCTTGTTGAAAAAAAAATTTGCTGACATATTCAAGTCCATGTAAGTTAGAAAAGCATGTAACTTGTACATATATAGTTTGTTCATAGAAATTTTGTATGCGGATTCCCATCTTTGCCATTGATGTCAAAGGGGGAGTGTGGGACAGTGAAAAATGTCATATTCATCTTAGAGGGAGTTGTGATCATTTTACTTTTTTGTGTAGACATGCAAAATTAGCATTATGCATTCAATTAGGTTCATTCATCAAGTAAACCAGATTCACATCCATCCACCCATCAGGTAAATCGGGTTCATCATCCATTTAAATTAAATAAATCAATTTTAATCAAACCATAACATTTCATCTTTCATAAACCATCTTCTAATTTCATCTTAGGAAAATTAATCCACCTTTATCTTGCATCATCCCTTTAATTAAATAAATTAAACATTTATTTAATTAAATCCCAAATGCATTTTCCATCCCTTTTGATTTAAATAAATCAAATATTCAAGTCAAAGGGGTCAAAGCACCTAATCATCACCTAAGCTAATCTAATCCTGATTAAATCTAATCTAATGCATGTCACATCCTCTAGCTTTTCCCACTTGCACCAATAAATCAATTTATTGATTTATTAAAATCAACATTTTCCATCAACATGGCATCGTTGAGGAATATTCTCTCAAGTTTGAATTCAAAAGAAAGTTGAAATGTACATCCAACAAAGCATTTATGAGCTCTTACAAGGCTCTTGCATGTCCCTTGCACAAGTCAAACTCAACATTAACTCTCAAATTCAAATTTGAAATCTCCCTCTCTTTGGTACATTGACCAAAATGTGCTCATCCTCCAACCTATCACAAGTTGACAAGTGGCCTATTTTCATTTTTTTGTTTCTAGTCCCACATTGCTCCCTCTTGAGCACTCTTAGCATTTGAGAATCTACAAATAGAGGCTTCATTCTTAATCAAACCCTCCACAACTTGATCCACAATCTTCATACAAAGTCACTCTCATAAACTGAGTGCTGATTTTGTCCACTCCATCCTCATAGCATTCGCATACCATGGAGCTTAGCAAAGGATTGAGAAAGGGATTCTTTCCATAGAAGCACCAATCCACTATGAAATAAATTTTTGATTATGTTTTTATATGCTTGCATTTAATTATCTTTGTTCTATTTAGTTTGCATATTTTAGCATGGTCAAGTATTTCATAGGGATGTTTAATCTAATGTGTTTCAAATGACTAACATGATGATATTATGTTAAGATTGTTAACCATTTTCAGATTTGGAATCCACATAATGGCGCTAGAGGAAGGGGTGTTTCCAGTTTTAGGGCAACAAGAGTATATGAGACATGAGTCTTCTTTGAGTGGTTGTGTGGGAATGTGTGATCCCAATTATTTTGAATATTAACTACATGGCAAGGGTCTGATTTGGCATAGGGGTATGATCAACGTAATACTATGATTTTAAGGTGCTTCAAAGGCTTCTTTGGATTATGTGTAATCACTACCAGGTCTGAGATATAACCATCTCTTAATTGTTTATTGCTGTTGTACTCAGACTGAGAGTAAATTATAAAATATACCTTGCTGTAGTAGTTTTTTGAGCATCAATATTAGTATATCTTCCCTTTCGCATTACTCATTTTAGTTTTGTATGAGGATGTAGTTTTCTGGTTAGGCTTATTGCTGATTAATGAATATATATGTACTGCGTGTTCATGTTTGATTGGTACCCAATACCTTGGCCCATTGTGCAATCGACAAGAGATGGGTTAAACTTGTGAAAGAGAGCTATTGTATGTCTGTTACCTAGGCTGAAATTCACAAGATGCTTTTCTGTGTATGTATGTAGAATAGTGATTACTGTAAGAAGCTTGGTTCTACTTCACACAATCAAAAGATACTGAAAGTGAAATCTCAACAATCAGATCGGTAGATTTAATATCAACAAGTGTTTGCATTGACTATTGAATATCAGACTAAGGATCCACAATTAATAGGAATGCAAACATAAATGTCTGAGAACAATTATCCACCCAGATTTACATACAATGCATATAGTCAAACTTACTAAAAACAATAATAGTGCCTTAATCATACAGTATAATCCTATCAACAGAATGCCACACTATTAGCTCAGAAATCACAGACTCATGCTTTCAAATTAAAGCTCATTCTGATACAAGAGCATAAACCGATCTAGAAAGTCTATTACTTTTAGAAAACATACATCGCTCAAGTTCAATAGAAATGTTCGCCCATGTCATAACATTGGTAGCAAGTACAGGTAGATTGTGGTAATGAACAATTGGAATTAGCTAAGATTGTTCAATTGTTAATCTTTTCCACTATTTCTGTATTGCCTTTAGATGTAGATTAATGCAAAAGCATTCCAGTGTCCACTTTATTAAAGAACAACTTTAATGAGAATACGGCTTTAGCAGTTTACACTCCCTTCATTTCTATTTCTATTATCATGAGCTTTTCTATGCCATTCCAAAGGATTAAAATACACAACAGGTCCAACCAATTCCTACATATTTCATGTCTTCATTTTCACATCCTCAGTATTTTCATCCTTTAAGTCTTTCCCTTTAGCTCCCTTCATATTCCTTGTCTCAAAGTTGACACACATGATTTGCACACCCGCAACAGTGAGGTTTCACCTGGTGTTTTTCATTAGGATCTAGTATTAATCCATAGGTCGCAGGGACAAACCACATTGGATACTCATTAGGGTGCCAAAACTGGTCACCTGGGTGAAAAGGACTAAAAGCAAAAGGCCCACTAGTAGATGGTGGTGGAGGATAAACATAAACAGGCCTTAAATGTCTACCAAAACCCTTGCCAAAATCTCCACAAATTCTTTGGCATTTCATTCATAAGATGTTGGATCCCAATCTCCATACTTTGACCGATAGGAATAATATCCATCTTCCCTAGGTTGATGATAATACCAATAAGGTCCTTCATAGTTACTATAAACCAATTCTTGGGGTCTTTCTTCTATGTAAAAATAAGGTACATTGGTAATGGTTGTGGTTCTACATTGGGTGCAAGAAATAAGAACACTGTCAAACGCCTCCAGTATGATCATTAATTTTATAGCTACCAAATGCATTTTATCATACATCCTTTTCCACAGATCCAACTATCATTGCAGTCCATGATATCACATTTCATTCAAGAAGTATATAAAATAGTCAACGTGCATCCTCTATTCTCCCATTTTGCGCATACCCCACTACCATTGCATTCTAGGATGGTACACTTTCTTTGAGCGACTACTGTCAAACATGCAAACTGAAAGTATGCTAGTCAAAGGGTGTGTAAATGCGAGTTTAGACTAGCTGGTATTTCCAAATTCTACTTATTTATTAGCTATTATTTCACATACCAATCAACATTCAAGAATTTTGATTCCACCAAACGCCTCCCCAACTACCCTTGATCGAGCCAATAATGTTGATAAGTTAATGGAGATGATATCATTCAAATAGATGTGTCCATTTCGGGAGGACTCTATCATAGGCATTGATTTCAAACAGCTATAATATGGCAACTTAGGATGTTGGTGCTCATAGGTAAATCTGACGCAATCAAGTGTCTTTAACATATTTACTTCTTCCAGGTCAATCTCTGACACATGATCTTAAATGACAAAGATTTCTTTATTTCATATTTTGATTTGATTTAAACTGATCTTTATTGATGGCAGCAATCCTTCTGATGTAGATCTCTTCAAATCCTTTGAAGATGATTTTGACAACGATGATATCACCTGGTCAGACCATACGTGGATGTAATCGATTTATTGTTTTGGTGGTTGGACAAGGGGACTCTGACATTGGTCAAAACTTGCAGAATTCAACTCTACACCTGACAAATGCATTTGCTTAAAAGTGGTCAAAAGTTGCCTTTATTTGCTATATTTTTCATTTGCTAATTAATAGAATTTGCTTAAAAGTTCTCACACCGTTTCAGCCTCTCCTTGAAAATAACATCTTTTTAAGAAAGAGCATTTATTCACTTTGTATCATTCTTATTTTTTACTTAATTTTGAAATTGATATTTTGATTGAATTAATGGTATGATAGGATAGCTTTCATGATATCTTTTATTATTTATTAAGTCAATTGGTTTTGTTAAATTTTAATATCAATGATCTTATGTTATGGAGTTATTCTCATCATAAGGAACTCATATTCTTGTCAATCTTACTCTATTTTCATTTCTTTCTTTAAAAGGTTTCCTCAAATATTTGACATGACTTGTGTATTTATTTTCATCCTTTTGCAATACATGTATAATTCTTATTTGTGATGTTTGCAGGAAAAAGGTAAGTGTTGATGTCAAAATCAAGCATTGGAATCAAGAGAAGGCAAAAAAAAGATTGGATTAAGGATTTCAGCATTAGACTTGAAACCCAAAAGTGTTTTTAAATGCTTAAGGCTTTCATCTATGCCTTAGTTTTCAGATTTAAAACAACTCACACTTTTTCTTTGGGCTTTAAAAAAAACACTTCAAAAGCTTTCAATTTTCATTGCAAAGGGGTTAAAACAAATTTTAGGCCAATTGACTAGATTTTGTTTGAGGTTAACAAATTGAACAAACTTCACATTTTGATTTTGGTGCTTAAAATGAACTCATCATTGCTTTGAAAGGTTAAAATGAACATGTGTCTTTTATGCTTTGTAATGTTTTTTGCAAAGTAATCTCATGTAAAAAGGCGTATGCACTTCTTGTTAATGCAAGGATTTGCACCCAAAGTTAAGCTGAAAAGCTCGATAAATCCTGTCTACATGGGACTATTCTCAGGCTATGGGTATCCTATGGTGAGAATAGACCTCCAGGTTTTGGGCTGGTTCCCTTTGGATTTTCTTGTAAAACTAATTTTTTAACAGAGGTAAAGGATAGAAGGATAAAGTAAACATAAAACTTGAAAAAAAGTGATTCACCAATATGTAAAGATGACTTGAATCTGCTTTAAAACCTCTCAAGATATTTTAACAAATGAAACTAAAAGAGAATTCACTACTCAATCTAGCATGTTCTGCATAGGTGATTCATTTGAAAGGTTTCTATGATCAAAGTTTGTTTGAAAGAAAACAATGATGTTTTCATAACAAGCATTCAACAAATCTATGAAACATAATCAATGACCTGCACTATAACATACTAAATCTAACCAAGACATTGAGGCAATAAGATTAAAATAAGGATTTGATGGAAATCACAAACTATTAATCCAAAGACTTACTCACAATACATGCACAAGACAGATCTGAGAAGGAATGACAAGCTTCTTTATTGAAAAATCTGGGATATTTGCATTAGAAATCTCAAGAAATCATGAGTTACAAAGTGAGAATGATATGCCTCAGCAATCTCCAAACCAAGAACTGGAGAAAATAAGAAAGAAGAGAAGGACTTATAGAAAAGGCTCTCAAAAATTCAAATTTGAATTTTGGCTCCAAAAAAAAAATGTATTGTCCTTCCTCTCCTCCAAACAAGGCATGCAATTTCCAATCAACTCCAGCAAGAGTTGTCAAAGGTTGAACAACTTGGTGAGCTATATGCAAATGAAAACCCCTCCAAATCAGGCTCAAAATTGAATCTAACAAGTTGTCATATGCCTCAAAACACTCCTTGACTCAAGTCAAGTCAAAAGGAACTCAAAACTGAAGTAGAACTCATAAATAACTGCCTCAAAACCCCTGATTTTGCTCCATATGTTGGCAAAACTTTGTGAATCATCTCCATGATTTAAGCAAGCTCTCAATGGTCCATTGAACTCTTTTGACCAAGTCTTTGACATTACAATAAAGGCACATTATATTGCTTTGAAGATATCCTTTAATTTAAATGATTTATAATTATCATTTAAAATAAAGATTTACAATTTCAATACTTGTCTCATCACTTGAAAACTCTAATTTTGCATTTTATAATTAAATTTATTTAAAAATGATTTATAAATATCACTTTAAATAAATGTTTTAAATTTAACGCAAAATGCAAAACAAAGACTTTTAAATAGATCAAAGGCATTAATTTTGCATTTTATAATAACATTTATTTAAAATGATTTATAAATATCATTTTTAATAAAGTTTCAAATTTAATGCAAAATAATAGAAAATTTTATAAGACATAGATGAGAGATTAAAAGAATTGGAGGAAAAAACCAAAGGTACAAAAAGCCACGGCCATAGTGAAAGAATAAAGTTTAACTTAAAAACTTTAAGGCAAAAGATTGCCTTCTCCAATGCATACCTTAGGGTTATAACCCTAAAATGAATGATAGACATTCATTTTATTTCATTCTTTTGTTGTTGGAAGAAGAGAGCCACCATGGATGAAACCCCAACCACGTTTTTGCTGGTTTTCACTGTATTTTGAGTCATTTTTTGAAGATTCTGGAAGATTTATGGCAGAAATACGAAGGAAAATAGACTTATCTTCAAATCTGGAGAATTTTCTCTGTCTTTAAAAGCTTTTGAAAGCTAATTGGAAGATAAATTGCAGAAAACTTAAGGTAAATTCCTTATTCTGAAGATTTTGACGAATTTCCTCCATTTTCTGAAGCTTTCTAAGAACTTCCAGGCTACGGCCATGAGTAAATTTTGATTATTCTTTTGTGAAATTTGTTTCTCTATTTTTTTGCTTCTTTCTGTGGCCACCATGAGAAAAGGCTTTATTTCGAACTTTAACTAGAAAATCATCCTTCTAAAGAAATAAATTTGCGGGCTTTTGAAATTTTTCTCACAATGAGCTTTTCTTTTGAGATTTTTCCTCTGTTAATGCTTTTCTTGTGGTCGCCATGAAGTTAATTGAACTTTTCTTAATTTTTGGAAACTTATATGAAAATCTCAAGCCGCCATGGAACAATACTAAACCTCTGTGTAATTATGATTCTATTTCTTTAAAGATGCATTTGTCTGAGAAAAAAGAATGAATATCTACTCATAGTCTTTCTATAGCCTACATTGTTCTTTTGATTTCTTGATTTCTGAAAATGAACACTTATGTAGCTTCATTAGCTTTTGATTTCTTCAGTGTATCCGTTGAAATGCTGAAAATCATCATCTTTTTCTATTGATTCTTATTATATAGAAACCATGTTGCTATTCACTATATATAATAAATCTTCCAAGCCCTTCGCTGGAGTTTGTTTTTAAGTTCAATGAAACTCTCTTATAAAATATTAGAATTACTAGCTTTCTATAATGGAAATCTACAGAAATTAGAAAGCTCAGAAGTTAATGTCACAAATCTATAATGGACAAGAGAATTCTTCAATGTACCTTCGTGCAAACTCTGAATTGCCTTGTATAGTTACATGCAAGTGATTTCCTTTAAACAATACTGTTATCTTTCACTTGATATTGATTTACTTGTTCACTAAAGTAAGATAATTTGACTTCTTTGAGAAAGACTCTGCAAATGATAAGGCTATCCTTTTGAATCTGAAAGTAATACATTATCTCAGCTTTTGAATATTAAGCTAATTTGATTTTCCATTTATATCAGCAAATGATCTATTCTCAACACCTTGGCTGAGTTGTTTCAAAATAAAGAAACACTCATCATTCTGTTGTATGTAATACTTTTTCCTAAAATTCTTTCATAGATGGTTCTTTTAATTTGATTTTCAAGATGGAATATTTCTGCCTTAACTGAAAAATGAATTTCAATTTGTTGTTCTACACTGCAAACATTTACAACATCTTTTGAACACTCTGCAAAGCATAATGTTATTCTTCTCTCTGCTATGAGCTGAGCTCAACCCTTGTGGGAGCCACATTGAATACCACTCATATTGATACCCTGACAATCAGCAACATTGTGTTTCCTGTTTCTGCACATGACACAAACCAGTTAGTAAAAAATAGTGGATTCAATGATTCCTTTGATGATTTGACCTAGCAATTTTTTTAGAGTTTGACTAAGTTGATCTAATTTAACAACAGATGCAAATTATATTTCGATTGAACTTAGCATGTTTTTGAATTTCATGACCTGAGCTTTAACACCACTTTCTACTAATTGCAGATGCTAAATTTGAGAAGCTAAAGAGTTGAAGACCAAAGGTGCTAAAGACCAAACAGAAGAATGATGAATCAAGTCTACACCAACCCGTAAGGAAATGACAACATGATTTTCTTTTACATGTTCCACTTTAATTTTCCTTATTTGTGTAGCTTGTATTTCTTGTTGAATTGAATCAACTTAGTCTACCCACAGCTTGTATGGGATCACAAAACATATTTCTCTTAATAAATCAATTTGTTCATGATATGAAATGGCTTATGATCATCAATTTGAGTTTATTTGAATAGTTTTTTATTTATGTTCTACACTGCAATGCCTTTCTGATAATCAACACTGAAAACAAAAGTTCATTGGATAATTGGACATCAAAATTTTAATACTCTAGTAAATAATTCCCCCTAAACTTCATTAATTTATGTGGAAAGAAAAAATTAATAACACTTCTCTCATGCTTCATGGTGATCTTGAGAATCAAAAGTATTTTTGATGATACTAAGTTTCATAAAAGATTGACTACACACTTCATTTTGGGTTTAAAATTGAAGAAAAAATCTTGTGCGAGTGTGAATGAATTTATTGCATATGTTCTCCCTTTGTTTCTAAACAAGGGTCAATCAAACTATGAATAAGTTTATTCACTTTTGCTTATCCTGGAGGGCCTGCCTTGGGGAAAAAGTACTCACCCAAGGAAACAACTCAATCGGTAACACTCTAAAGCCAATATTATTTCCAACTGGGATATAAATGTGGGTATTGGAGTAAACGCCAATATCACAGGTTGATTCTGATGAGATGGATCTGAAAGGGGACTCTCACTATATGGGTCAATCTCCATGAATGGAAAGTATGAAATAAAACCCTTGTTTGTAGTGACCTATTAACTCATTCATCGAGTTTATCAAAGTGGTGCATTGGAACTTAGATTCCAAGAAGTTACTTGCCATGTCTGATCTTGGTTAAAGTATAGAGGTTAAGACTTCATTCTTAACATACCTTTATACTCTTTCCTTGGTTGCATGTAAAATCACCTCTTCTTCTACGAAGGGCATGAAGCAAGCCCACTAAGAAAAATGTACCAATTGAGCTAGGGTGTTATATTACTTGTGAATCAGTTTGAAAACATAGTACTTTGATCGAGAACATTGGAAAACCAACATTCAACATGAGCATCAAATCTCAAACCCTTTAGGAGAAGCAAATACACTTGAAAAAATTCACATGTTATTGCTTGCCCTTGGGATTCATATCCTTAGAGGCTTCTAAGCATTTGGATTTCATCTTAATTTGCTCTTACTAAGGTCAACAATAGGTAACTCTTGCCTCAAATTTCCTTGGTTTTCACATAATACAGTTTGTGGGATAAGGGGAAAGTTGAGACATTAGACATCTAGATTCAAAATCTAATCAAGAGTGTGTTTGTGGTAAAAAGAATCCATTAAGCAAAGATTAAATCAATTGGACCCCACATATGTGCTTGGCATCTTTTCGTCGTATGGTTTTCATGCAAACATTGTTCTTTTGATTTTGAATTACTCTTAGAGAAATGCATGTTCTTCACTATCTTGGTCTCATAAAAAATCCTTCCTAGGTTCATGTAGGATCAAATCAAACACTTCATCAACCCCAAACATTTATCATCCTCATCTCACCAAACAACTTTAGAGCTTTGGAAACATCATTCTAGACTTGGGTAAATCATCAAAATCAAAATCACCTTGTTTAGTTAGGTGTATGGGAATGCATCCTTTCTCATACATTTAATTGAATTAGTAATCCTTTGAAAAATTTCATCCTAAGGTCACATCCAACATTTTAGGGTTTACAATTTCATCATACAATCAGACCAATCAAAATCAAACCCTACGACTAGCATTGATCCAAAGTCCCTAAACATTCAACACTCATATCATTTACACCTTTCATCCTTCATCTCATCATTAGTCCTAACAACCTTAGAGGTTGCTTTTGCAACAAGGTCAAAACACAAGGAGAACATGGAATACAAACTTGATCCATACATCATGAGTAATCCAAATCAATTGAACTTTCAAAGCCTTACAATACCGATTGATTATCAAAAATCACTTTTATACAATCCATACATGGGATCATTACCTTCTAAAAATTTCAATGGCACAACAAGTGTGAGTATTCCCAAATCAAATATTGGAATACATTTCCCGATGGTAGATCTAAATCCAAACCTACAAGTCTGTCAACTGAACAATTAATGCATGAGCCTTCAAACAAACAACGTCATCCCACCAAATCCCTACATGCCAAATGAGAATGTACCAAGTACAAGTTTTCCAAACATGAATTTGACAAAATTTGGGATAAATATGTGTGCAAATCATACAAATGTTGTTCAAAGTCCAAAAACAATGATAATGACTCCATGCATTAGTCCAAGTCAAGGTAACACCATGCAAAATCAGAGTTACCTAAAACAAGGAAATGTGATTCCCAACATCAACAATGTTCAATTTCAACCCATAATGCCAAATTTGAACATCATCCCAAAACATAACATTGTCCAAAATAAAACAAAAGTACACACTCAAAATCTTCTTAAACAAAAGCCAAATCAACTATATCAAGGGAGTCAAGATCGAAATCAAGATAAAATTTGTCGAGATCAAATTTCTACACTTACCAAAATAGTTGAGTCATTGTGACAAGAGACATCTCCACCACCATTACCCATATCAACATCATTCCTTTTTTTAGGGCTTCCCCCTTTACCTAGCACCAATCACTCCATCCAAATCAATCCATATAACATCAATCAAGCCATCACATCAAATCCTTTGAATATACCATCAACATCACACCAACATATGGTATCTAATCAAATGACAACATCAATCCAGATAGATCAAAATGTGGTCTCCGAAGGACCTATCACCTTGGTCATTCCAACCATTCCTATCATCTCGATCACTCCAACCACCCCTATCACACCCATCATATCTCAACCCCTCACTACCACGGTCGCTCCAAGCATATCTCAACCACTTGTCACTACATACAACAAAATTCCAAATCCACCACCACTACCACCAAAACTAAATGCAGCAAGACAATATAACATTGTGCTAAAAGGTCACCAGGCCTACCAAAATTCCATCCAACAATATCTAGCCACACAACAAGCAAGACAAGTTAAACAAGTGCAACAAGCCTCTCAAGCGGCCCAACAAGCACAAGCACAAACACAAAAAATGATAACTATGGAGAACAAGGATTGAGATAAATCCACCATTGAACACCTTGAAACTATGTCTACTTCATCCAAATATCAAATCAACATATGTCAAGAGTCACTTTTCAAACATGATCAAAATACACCAACCAGCAATGATTCAATTCAAGAAATGCCAACATCATTTGACCCTACGGTTGAAGACATTGGAAATCCCTCCACCATAATTGTCGAAAAAATGATCAAGATCTCTCCATCGATGAGCACCTTGAAGATATTTCCACCCCATCCAATGATCAACTCACCATACATCAAGAACCACTTTTTAGTGATCTATTCCAAGGAGTGTTAGGATTATTTGATCCTATTGACATAATGCATGATCCATTGACCTATGATCATGTTGAAAATGTCTCCACATCACCTTATGAGTTAGAGGACATATCTCAATAATTCATTCCAAAGCATGATGAACATGTTTCACCAAAGTCTAGCAGTGGTCCTTTCCAGGACATGTTGACCCCCTTTGACCTCATGGTTACATATACTAAAAGAACCCTGAACTTGAAACTTGAGGATATGGAACCACTTATCATGTCTAATGATGAAATCCAAGAACCCTTTGTAAGCAATCCATCCTTTGAAACTAACCCATGTCAAGAACTTGATCCAAAACATGTCGAAAGCAACTTTGAAAACATTCAAAATCAAGAATTTGTATCTCCAAGATACTACAATGATCTAATGAACACTCTCCTATCTATGCAAGATGTACATACTCCTTCATTTACCCATGAGATGCTTTCTATGGATGGACACATAGATGATCTTCATTCAAAACAAGATTCTTTTACTCTTGATATTATTACCCAAAAAGAGTAGGTTATTGATTCGTACAGTCAAACAAAGTTGTCAACATCAGGATCAAATATATCAAAAATCTAGACTAAAGACATCATGTATGAAGATATCCAACATTATCCACTCAAGGAATCAGGGCAAACATACCAGGATATTCTAGAGTTAGCAGAGAAAAAAATTGAAACATCACCTATGGTGGTCATTTATCAGAGAATTCATTCTAAACAAGAGCTCTTAGAATAGGCATAATCAAATCATGAAGGGACTACTGCCACCATATTGGAGGAAACTTCATCTCAAGAAAACATCAACATAGGGAGCACCTGGAATCCTTATGAAGAAATTGATGCCAATACTACAACCAGTCATGTCATGAATCTTCATCCACCCATCACCCCATCCACAAATTGCGACCAACGCCAAAAGAAAGAATTGAATCAAAGTATGAAGAATGTTATCAAAGAAAAAGAATCAGAAAAGCATAATGGACAAATCAAATACATATGGATACCAAAGAATACAAATAAAGATTATCCCTATCAAACTCCATCAGTCAAAGAAACTATGGGGAAAAATAAAAAAGGGAAAAGTATCCATCAACAATTCCCACAAAATAAAAAATAGGTTTTCCAAGTGACGTAGAAGGTGTATCAAGCAGTTGGTCCTAATTACCTTCACACTTTTGTATCCACCCATCATTGCTCATCTTCCCAAGTTTGGAGAGTCAAAGGTTCCAAACTGTCAAAAAATCCATCTCTTATCCCTAAACGCACTACATCCACACCTCCATGCATGATATCCAATTCTTGCATTGACCAGGTATTGGAAGCGACCCTTCATCATAAGGATTCAGAAGGCACTCTATCACGATGTGTGCACATAGATAGAGTTAACCCCAGTATCAACGAAGCACATCAAAAATCCCAAAAGTTGCATTCAAGTGCATGTATATTAGCAAATTAACTTCGTTAGGTAGGATACTAATGGCACATTATGACAGAACAATCTACATCAGCAACACCTTGTGATTTAATATGAGCTTAAAATCTTTCAGAAAAACCCAAAAAATTAAAACATATGAAAATAGAAAAAAAATTAGAAAAAGGATTAAAAATAGTAAAGAGAAAAAAATTGTCCTCTAGTGAAAACCACTACAATGGCGCTTTGGGCAAGACCATGACGAAAACCTAGTAAACATGTGTAGAATCGAGCATCTACGTGTGCCAGTTCAGGTGGAAGCATCTCATCTTATCCTTAATAAATCGAGCATTCCATCTATCTTATCCATAATAAATCCATTCATCCATGAACCATTTATCTAATCCATTTTCATCCATCTACATCCATAGTCTGAGTTATCTTTATCTTGATGAAAGTTTGGGGCACACTTTACGCTTGCTTATGACAAACATCTTGACATGGGTCATTTTCATTGATCCTATCCTATGCAGCATTATCTAAGCCATGAAGCATTATCCAAATGAGCATTCTTTATTTGAACACTGTATCTTATCATAAGATAATCCTTGGCATCCTTTGCATGCTTTCCATATCCATCCATCCATACATCCATCCAAGCATCTATCCATAACATTTCGTACATTGCTAGACATTGGGGGCCAATATTTACATCTTGCTTCAAGAAAAAATCTTGATCTGTATCCTCCAACTTATGTGGCGATCTGAACATTGGAAAATGTGAAATTAAATTGGTCAAAACATTTGTGAGAAAGATTCCAAATCACTATCCCATGGCATATTTTGACAAAAAGAAACTCCTCATCAAGCTTCATCTTTCATCGAACATCAATCCAAACAATCACTATCAGTTGCATCTAATTTACACTTCAAACATCACATCAAATCATTAAAACAACTTTTGTTCCAAATCAAGCATCATCAATCATGATCAATCGAATCCAATCAAAAAATCATCATCTCAAGATATAATTGTGTTGCTTAACACTATCCTTGCATTGTTGTACATCCTCAACAATGTTATCATCATTAATCCTAATCAATCAATCATTGCATTGTCATGCATCCTCAACAATGTTATCATCATTAATCCATCGATTCGATCAATCCACCTTAGCTTGGTCTTCAAAATCCCAAACAGATCACTAATATCATCACACACATCCATATCAAAACATTCAAAAGATCAAAAAATCCAAAAACACTCATAAAATAGAAAATGTCAAAAACATTGGAATCCGAACTACTTCGTCTCTGAGCTTAAACGTAGGCAAGGCTAATCTTTGATTAGCCCCCGAGACACAAAAACACAAAAACATTCGAAAAAGCATAAAAAATTTGGAAAAAAAATTAAAAAAACATCAAAATCCAAAAACATTCATAAAATCTTAGAAAACCCCAAAACATCGCAAAATTTGAAAATAAAAAAATTTGTAAAAATCTTGAAAAAAGACAAAAAGAAAAAACCTCAAAACATTATAAAACTCCAAAAACATCCAAATATTTCAAAAAATCCATCTGTCTCATCTCGCTTTCACTCAAAATAATCAATCATCCATAATAAACTGATAATCACCTTCATCCTTTGGCAAAACAAACAGAAACAACCACAACAATCAGCAAAAACAAGCTTCAATCGTAAAATCAAGAGCAAAAAACAAATCTTGTAAACGCAAAATCAAACTCTTGATCATTTTCAAACATGTCAATCGACCTTATATCAATAGCCTATCAATCAACTTATCAACCCATCATCATCCTATACAATGCATGTCCTAGGATATATCGTTTAGACAATGGGCATCATTTTGGATATCACCTTGGATTCTTATCCTATCAAAACAAATCCCTTTGGCTAGAGATATGAAGAACATTGACTTGTTTGCATACTTGGTCTTTTTCTTTTGATTTATCTTATGGTGCTCATTCCGAGGACCTCTTGATGATATCCGAACAAAGGATTTAGAGAGAAAGGAATGGGGTAATGATCATTATCTTTTGTCTGTTGTGCTTGTTGGACATTCTTGTAATATAACTTGGCGAATACTTACTTTGTTAGGTACCCCCTAGCAAGGTTTCTGTATGTCAAGTGTGAACAAGAATACTCCTATCTGTTTGTTGATTAAAATTCCATCTCACTAGGTGCAACACCATCCTAGTTCCTTATACCTTGATGCATCGTACCTATGTGTGTTATCAAACATAAGGTAAGTAGCCCTTTTAAAATCCAAATCCTTGATAAGAAAATCATCATCATCTATCATCATCATCATCATCTCAAATAAAGTCTCGTCAAATCATGGTCATGTTGGATCCTCTTGTCATCATCTCATTTCTTCTTTCTTCTCTCTGCGCCAACATAACATCACCAATGCATCCATCCTGCATGCATCCTGCATCCATCTTGCATCCATCCTGCATCCACAAAACATCAACATTTTGCACATCATCTCACATGCATCATAATATAGATTTGTTAGTCTAAGCATTTGCATAAAATATTCATCGCATAATCAAATAGGCATTATCACATCATCAATCTCATCCATCTCACATCATATCATGATTTAAGTTATTTAAGATAATATAGATTTGTTATTCTAAGCATCTTAAAACCATCTTATTTGCATCATCATCCATAACCATCCATTTTGGACCTATTTATCGTGAGATCGACCCTCAAATGGAATCATTTTGCTCGATCTCTTGAGGGGGAAATGTACTAGTTTACTTCTTTTCGTTGGGGCATCCGAAAAAAATTAGAAATTTTTTGAATTTTGATCACGACAAGTTTATTCTTTGCAGCAAGTACACTACTTCAAAGAGGGGAAAACTGTAGACATGCAAAATTAGCATTATGCATTCAATTAGGTTCATTCATCAAGTAAACAAGATTCACATCCATCCACCCATCAGGTAAATCAGGTTCATCATCCATTTAAATTAAATAAATCAATTTTAATCAAACCATAACATTTCATCTTTCATAAACCATCTTCTAATTTCATCTTAGTAAAATTAATCCACCTTTATCTTGCATCATCCCTTTAATTAAATAAATTAAACATGTATTTAATTAAATCCTGAATGCATTTTCCATCCCTTTTGATTTAAATAAATCAAATATTCAAGTCAAAGGGGTCAAAGCACCTAATCATCACCTAAGCTAATCTAATCCTGATTAAATATAATCTAATGCATGTCACATCCTCTAGCTTTTCCCACTTGCACCAATAAATCAATTTATTGATTTATTAAAATCGACATTTTCTATCAACATGGCATCTTTGAGGAATATTCCCTCAAGTTTGAATTCAAAAGCAAGTTGAAATGTACATCCAACAAAGCATTTATGAGCTCTTACATGGCTCTTACATGTCCCTTGCACAAGTCAAACTCAACATTAACTCTCAAATTCAAATTTGAAATCTCCCTCTCTTTGGCACATTGACCAAAATGTGCTCATCCTCCAACCTATCACAAGTTGACAAGTGGCCTCTTTTCATTGGCTTTTTTTTAGTCCCACTTTTCTCCCTCTTGAGCACTCTTACCATTTGAGAATCTACAAATAGAGGCTTCATTCTTAATCAAATCCTCCACAACTTGATCCACAATCTTCATGCAAAGTCACTCTCATAAACTAAGAGGTGATTTTTTCCAGTCCATCTTCATAGCATTCTCATACCATGGAGCTTAGCAAAGGATTGGGAAAGGGATTCTTTCCATAGAAGCACCTATCCACTACAAAATAAAGTTTTTGATTATATTTTTATATGCTTGCATTTAATTATCTTTGTTCTATTTAGTTTGCATATTTTAGCATGGTTAAGTATTTCATAGGGATGTTGAATCTAATGTGTTTCAAATGACCAACATGATGATATTATGTTAAGATTGTTAACCATTTGCAGATTTGGCATCCACATTTTGAAGTTTTAAGGATTGTATTGTATTCATGTTGGTACTGATTCCGACAATTAGTCATTTTTCACTAAGTGTTTCCATCAATTCCAAAGGGGAAGATTGTTTGCAAGAGACACTACAAAAGTCATTTGGTGTTTTCCTTGATGGAAAACCTAGTCATTAATGGGTATGTGTAGGATCATCATGGAAAAAACAGGTCCTTAAGTGGCAAAAAATTCAAAAAAATCAGAGTTAGGCAACTTGACATAAAAATTTGAATAAGTTATCTATATTATTTCAAAATATATAAGAATATAATCTATATAAAATTGAATCTAGTTTCTAAACTACTAGGTTGGTTTAAAAAAAAAATCTATTTGGTGAAAATTTGAAATTTCAATGCAGTAGTACTTAAATTTCCGGGAAAAAATAAGTAGTTTTCTGTCTGACCACCCTAACCACAAGAAAATGATAATATATTTTTATAAGATTTTATATATAAGTAGAGGACTCATGTCCTGATGTGATGCATATTTTTTTGTAATTTTTTCCAAGTAAATAATTAATTATGAATTTTTTATTAAAACTTTTAAAAATATAAAAACTAGTATGTCTAACCACCTTAACTTGGTCAAAATTCATGAAATTCAATTTTTCTTTTTTCAATCCTATAGTATGCGAAGCATAGAATGTGATGCATGTTTTGGATTCAAAAAAAGTGATATCATTTGAAAGCTATAGATATTTTTCATTCCGCCTATGAATTAGGACTTTCGTCGTAATTAAAATAGAAAATGAATAATAATTACTTATTAAATTCAAAGTAAAGCATATTTTATATTAGTGGAAAGTTGAGAATCTCCTTTAAAAACCCTTTTCATTTCATCAATTTTGGGTTAAAAAAAATTGTCAGCCACATACCCATCATATTGCCACTTTTTGACCCATCATGATCTTGCACATACCCTAATCCAATCCACACCTCAGTATTTTTTTGTACTAGAAGTCAGATTGAAGATATGTGTTAACTACCAAGCTAAAATAGGGCATCCGACAGAAAAGGCCGACTAGATGGGTATAATGTGTTGCAGATCTTCGAGGCATAATTGTTTAAGGTGTTTCATGTTCGAGACATCTTGTTTTGGGTGCTTACTATGTTTTGGCCAACATTGTTTGGTTCGCATTCATAATTATTTATAAATTGGGACGACAATTTGTACACGTTTCATATTTTGTTAAAGTCGACATGTAGTTGTTCTAATATTTAGTTGTGGATATATATAATTGATTATTAATATCATTTTGACATATGATGCCAAAGTTAGAAGGATTATAGATCGATTATGTGTAGTTTCACTTGAGTAGAACAAAGATTGGTGATTCAAATTAAAGAAAACAAAGTTCCAAGAGTAGAATCAGACAAAGTGTGAAGAATGCGGTCAATGTGCTTAACCAAAACTATAATTAGGCACTAGCAGATGCTATCTCATAGTTCATCCACTCTAGTTGTCTATGAATGTGACTGTAAGATAGCAAGCCTTCTTTTGGGTAGTAACCCTTTTGTATTTGAAAAGTGAGCTCCAGGAAGTGCACCTGAATGCATGTGCATTCCCCATTTATAATAATTTTAAGAAAGTGTAACTTGTGGATTAACCTCCACCGTGGTTTTTCCCTAACAAGGTTTCCACATAAAAATCCTTGTGTTATGGTGTTTTGGTTGATTTTCTTATGTTCTTGTATCTTTCTTTTAGTTTAATGCTATAATTGGTTTAAAGATCAAGTTAATAAAGTTAAATTTTGTAGAACACTAATTCACCCCCACCTCTCAGTGTTCCTTGATTCCAATAGGCTTAGCAGTATCAATGGATCCAATAGGGGTAAGGTAACTATTTTCTTAATAATAAGTTGCAACATAATGGAGTGAAGGGTATTGAGTAATGTGGTAAATTTTCTACTCATTTCCCTAAATGGATATGGACTTGTCATTTTTTATGGAAACCACTTGGGAGATAACATGTTGACTTGTTTGAGGTGTATTTAGTTGTAAAAATCCATTATTAATGAATGGTTGATTTGTTTTCCTATGGACAACTCTTGCTCTTCTAAGGTTTTTCACCTAAAAGGAGAGAGATAGGAGCAAAAATGCTAATGGTTCATTCAAATATGCAATGTGTGATGTTATCTAAACTAAATGAAGTTAACTAAGTGCAATTGACTAATCTAAATGAAATAAAATGAACGCAAAAGTGAAATTTAAGCTATTTTTGAAACCATGTTGTGATATGCAAACAATGAAGTGAATGAAGACATTATGCAGAACAAAAAGGAATAGGATGAATCTGAGTGCACCTGGAAAAAATCTAATGAATCTAGGATGTTGGGAATGCTGACTGAAATCACTAATTTTTCACAATGGGATTCATTCGCCCAAGGTGGTGAATTAGTCCTCCTCTTAGTGAAAAACTGCTAGAAGCAAGTTTTTGTCTGTCCGGATCAAGAATCTAACAAAATTTAGATTTTCAGTCCTAAGGTGGGACTCATTTACCATAGGTGGTGAATCAATCCTCTCCCAAATGTCTGAACAATTAGGAGACAACTTTACAACACCAGATATGGAAATTAGTGCTTGTTAGGTTGCCGAAGTCAATTCTGCAGGAAACAGACAGAAAACCTTCTCCAAGCTTGAAATAGACTTAAGTTGACTTGAAGCACCTAGTTGACTTGTAAACCAATCTTCAACACCAAAAATCTTGTCAAATTTGCACACACAAAGTAGCAAACAAACATACAATAGGGGAAAAATGGTTTAAAGTTAGTGAATAGGGGTTTTCCTTGGTCAAACCCCACTTTTGGTAATCAAACCCTTAATAAAATAATGAAATTAAAATGAATGATAAACTAACATACAAATGCTATCAACTTACCAATCCCTTGATGATGCAAGTCAGAAGTAATGTCAATGGCTGCTTCAAAGTGCTTGAGTAGTGCTTGAAAAGATGTTGTAAAATGCTTGAATGCTTGAATGAATACGTGAATAAATGAACTTGATGAATGGAGATTGTAGGAGATGTAAAATGAGGTGAAAATCACTTATTTATACACACTTGAGCCTTACTTACTAGTTCATACCTCATCACAGGCCGACATCAAGTGTTTTTGAATAAAATCCTGAAAGGAAATTTAAAATATTTTGAATTTGTGGCCAAAGGGGACTCATTCACCATCCATGGCGATTGGGTCCCACCTAGGACTTGAAAATGTGTGTCAGGAAATATGTTGTATTTAATGTTGTTTGTTGGGATAATACTCAAAAATACACTTAATTAAGCATATGAGAGCATAAAGGGGTCAAATAAATCATGAGAAAGGGATAGATAGTGAAGATGTGCTTAGAAAAGCATGAAAGCTTGTTACAAGACTTTACAACACTTCAAAATAGGACTTGTTGATGAATAGAAAGGTGATTTTTAGGTGAATTGTAATTAGTAGAGTCTAGAAGAATGTAGAAATGTCTTACAACATTTCACAACACCTTCACAAGACGTCATTATTTGAATTTTACTACCTAAATAAGCATGTTCAAGCCATGTTGCAACATAAAATCAAAGAAAAATAGACAAACACCATAAAACAAGACCTAAAAGGCAATGAAAATGACAAGGGGCCATTTTTCTATGGAACATTTAGCCCCCACTTTAGTGAGAGGATGAACTTGCTTCAAACTCACACTAAAGTAGCCTTGAACATCAAGAAGAGGATTCAAATGCACTTACGTTAGCAAGATGGAATGACAACAATCAAGAGGGATGATCAAGCCCCCAGGATGAAGATCCCATGGAAAATTAAGTATAAGAACAAAGGAACACACAAGTGTTGAAATGAAAGAGTTGAAGCTTCGATCATCAATCAATCTAGTTGTAGATGAGAGCTAGGCTGATTGTTTGAAAAAGAGAATGTGTACTCACTCTAGGGCCATATAACTACAGGCTATCTGCGAGGTGAGAAGGCCCAAATGTACTCACTTTGGGGCCATAGAACTATTTTTCCGTAGGGTGAGAAAGCCCAAAAAGGTAAGATATATATGCTAGTTGGTATGCACTCACAAACACAAAGGTGGCTATGGGGAAAATTCATGTCGCTTAAGTGGGTTTCCCACTTAACCATATTACAGTTATACTCATTGATAACTTTAACAAAGTGCCATAGAGGAAAATGCGATGAACAAAAGGAACAAAGGTACCATATTCATGCAAGTTGCGTTATGCAAGATGGAAAAAATTTAAAAATATAAAATACAAAAATGTAAAGTGTGTTCAAATGATTCTTGCTCAGTTCATGTAAGGTCAGTCACTTAGGGAACATTGTGTATAATGTCTCCAAGAGAGGACCAATCAAATAATATTATATTTGCAAATTAGGGGATGTAGTGCATCATATCAGGCCACCAAGAGGAATGTAATATGCTTAGAAAGATCACACTTATGAAGGACATCACACCCAATGTCATCGAAAATATGATAAATGCATCATATAAACAAAAAGGTTGCACTAGGAGCCAAGAACACAAATGAATTGATGGTAATGTATACCCCCCACTTTAAAGGAATTTCTACACACCATTCTGTGAGCAATTACTTTAAAGTAGAGAAGAATATAAAATGAAAAAAGAAAACAAGACATGAGAGCCAACTTTGAAAGCCCTATGCCAAGTCATATGTTTCAAAGTTAGGTTGCGTCATGTTTCTAAAAAAAAAATGAAAAACAAAAAAAGGGAGTTGCCCCCCAGAAAAGAAAACACACCAAACACATAAGGGGTCTATGGATTTGGGGTTAGTATGTTCATTTTTCTAGTGTGTTTATGAAAGACTATGAAACTGTCATCATTCCCCAAAGCACATAGAACTGGAAGAATGATACAATGAGAGTGAAAACAAAGGAAAAGAAAAGTCTATTTTCGGTCAACATGGAAGAGACATTGTGGTCTCGATGCTTTGCATTGTATCCAAAAGGAAAACATAAGCAAAACAAAATAAAAATGGTAAGAGAATTTTTTTTTTTTTTTGGGTCAACATGAAGGATAAATTTTAATCTCAATGCCTTGCATCATCCCCAAAAGGAGAACACAAAACAAAAAGAGAAAGAAAAAGACCTGGTGGGTCAACATGGAAGAGACACAGGGCACATTTATGCTTTGTGTCATCCCCAAAAGGAAAACACAAAACATAAAAAAGAAAAAGACCTTGTTGGTCCACATGGAAGAGACATTGGGAATCTCTACACTTTGCTTCATCCCAAAAAGGAAACACAAAAAAAAGAGAAAAAGAAAATGCACGATGAATAGGATAATAGAGGTATGAATAGAAGAAGTGTAAAAAGAGAGAGAACAAAAAAATGATACAAAAATGAAAATGAAAAAAAGATAACAGGACAAGTAATGCAAATGTAAGTCAACCATTAACTAAGTTATTGGTTTCTCAATCTTAAATAGATTAGCGGAAAAGGAATAACATAGTTAAGAGACAAAGATAATTAAATTACAAGGAGAAGGCTAACAACATCTTGCCTTCCAAAAAGTGTAAAGGCAAGAATGAGCTGAGGTGGGTGATGTTAAAGAATCATGCAATAGTCAGAATAGGGAATTCTACAACTATGGCATGATGATGGGATTTGGTTGCTTTAAGGTATGATGAGGAAAAAATCGGTATCAATGAAGTGGTACTTACCTATTATTTCCTTCAATGTTTGACATTCTTCAGTGCGATGTCCAAGGATGTGATGATATTTGCAAAATGGGATGTTAGAGTCTTTCAAATGAATAACCAACCTATTCATAGGTGGTAAAAGTATAAGACATTTATTTAAGAGCAGTTGAAGTCTCCTTTCACATTCAGGTGGAGGATGTGTGGGAAACTTGATCTTTTTGAGTTTGTAAAGTCATTTTCACTTGCTAGGTTCTCCTTGTTCATGAATAGAAGGAGGAAGAGGATCCATAGGGATCCTAAAATCCTTTTCATTAGAAGGAGATAATGGTTGTTCACATGGAAGGAGAATGTTGAAGTTAGGAGGAGCATTCAAGATCATTGTTCCAGCATCCTGAAGTCTCCTAGGTTGAAGATGATTTATATCATGATGAGAAGGATCTTGATATCCTAGTCCTGTTGTGTGTGCTTTGGTTGATTGTTGTTCAAGAAGTTGATGGATGTCATGTTCATGTTGTGTGTCACAACATTGTTTACTTAAGATAGTGATTCCTTTACCATATGTCTCTTCAAGGTTGATAGAAGTTTTTGTGACTTTGTGATCGTAAAAGGGTTGTGAATGTGATTGGTGAGAGGAACTAGGTCCACTTGAGGGAGGAACCTTAGGTCCTATAGCGACTTTAGGATGTAAGTTTGAACAGTGATCAAGAGGCACAACAGTTGGAAGGTCGTGTGACCTCATGGAGGGATAAAAGGTTGTAGTTGCTGCTAGCTTATCAAGGAAATCATTTTAGAACTTGTTCATGCTAGCATAATCTTCTCCAATGATGTATACTTCACAGGGAGGACATTCATGAGGAGATAAAGGAGTGTGAGGTTGTTCAAGGTCATTAGGGTCACAACCAAAGGCACAATTGGACATGTCTACCAATGATTTTAAGGAATTCCAAAACTTATTGAAAGAAAATGCCATGATGCAAATAAACTAAGATTCAATAAATGATGAAAAATAGAGATTCTAGAAAGTAAAACAAAATGTAGAAACAAGAAACAATAATGTAGAAAAATACACAAAAGGTGCCATAAACATTGTGTAAAAAGTGCAGAGGGGTTGATTCGCCCTAGGTGGCGAATGAGTCCCAATATGATGTTTTTGTGTGTTTTTCCAAATTGTGAAGATGATTTTAATGTTACACAAAATGAAATCAAGTATGAAAAATGTAGATTTTTAGTTTTTTAAATGAGATGCAATGCAAAAATGAAATCTAAATGAAGTTTTCACTAATGCAAGATAAAAATTCCTAGAATGCAAAAACAAAACAATATACTAATTGAATTTTAATGAAAATATAAACTAGGATGCAATATATAAATGAAATAAAAAATGAAAAGTGCTCAAAAGTCAGGTTCACCAAAATGAACTGTTTATTTTTGGCTCCTATGGACAGCTCTTGCTCTTCTAGGGTTTTCACCTAAAAGGAGAGATAGGAGCAAAAATGCAGATGGTTCATTCAAATAATGCAATGTTTGATGTTATCTAACCTAAATGAAGTTAACTAAGTCCAATTTATTGATCTAAATGAATGAAAAAGATTGCAAAAGTGAAATTTAAGTTATGTTTGAAAACACATTATGATATGCAAACAATGAAGTAAATGAAGAAATTATGCAAAACAAAAGGAACGGGATGAATCTAGAATGTTTGGAATGCTGACTAAAATCACTAATTTTTCATGGTAGGACTCATTTGCCCAGGGTGGCAAATTAGTCCTCCTCTTGGTGAAAATTTTTCAAAAGCAAGTTTTTGTCTGTCAGGATCTAGAATCTGAAAAAATTCAGATTTTTAGTCCTAAGGTGGGACTCATTCACTAGAATTGGTGAATTAGTCCTCTCCCAAATTTCTAAAAAATCAGGACACAACTCTACAACACCAGATCTAGAAATCATTGCTTGTCAGGTTGTCGAAGTCAATTATGTAGGAAACAGACAAAAAACCTTCTCCAAGCTTGAAGTAGACTTAAGTTGACTTGAAGCACCTAGTTGCTTGTAAACCAATCTTCAACATCAAAAATATTGTCAAATCTACACACAAAAGGCTACAAACATACATGCAATAGGGGAAAATTGGTTTAAGGTTAGTGAATAGATGTTTGCCTTGGTCAAACCCCACTTTTGGTAATCAAACCCTTAATAAAATAATGAAATGCAAAGGAATGATAAAGTAACAACATATAAATGCTATCAACTTACCAAACCCTTAATGATGCAAGTATAAATTAATTTCAATGGATGCTTCAAAGATGTTGTAAAATGCTTGAATGAATAGGTGAATAAATGAACTTGATGAATGGGGATTGTAGGAGATGTAAAATGAGGTGAAAATCACTTATTTATTCACACTTGTGCCTTAGCTACCCATTCATACCTCATCATAGGCTGACATCAAGTGTTTTTGAATAATATCCCAAAAGGAAATTTAAAATATTTTGAATTTGGGGCCAAGGGGGACTCATTCACCACCTGTGGCGAATGGGTCCCACCTAGGACCTGAAAAAATGCCTATTTGGAAATATGTTGTATTTAATGTAGTTTGTCAAGATAATACTCAAAAATACACTTAATTAAGCATATAAGAGCATAAAGGGGTCAAATAAAGCATGAGAAAGGGATAAATAGTGAAAATGTGCCTAGAAAATTGTGAAAGCTTGTTACAAGACTTTACAACACTTCAAAATAGAACTTGTTCATGAATAAAAAGGTGATTTTTAGGTGAATTGTAATTAATATAGTCTAGAAGAATGTAGAAATGTCTTACAACACTTCACAACACCTTCACAAGACATCTTTCTTTGAATTTTAGTACCTAAATAAGCATGTTCAAGCCATGTTGCAACATAAAATCAAAGAAAAATAGAGAAACACTGTGAAACAAGACCTAAAAGGCCATGAAAATCACAAGGGGCCATTTTTCTATTGCACAATTTCATTTCTTGAAGGGTTAAAAATTGTTATGGGGCAAAAATTTAGATTTTTAGGATGGTTGGAAAAAGTTTTTGTTTAATGATGATTAATCAAATTCTAATAGTCACAAAGGGATGTGCACAAGTGTGTAAAGGAGGGAAACCTAATCATCCAAAGTTTATCTTGAAGATTGGTTTTCAAATTTTCAATTCATGAACATTCTTTGAAGATCGCCATGGTTATGTGTAGGATCATGATAGGCCAAAAAGTGGCGATATGATGGGTATGTGTAGGGTGTATGGTTGGTGACTTTTTTTTTACCCAAAATTGATGAAACAAAAAGGGTTTTTAAAGGAGATTCTCGGCTTTACACCAATATAAATTATTCTTTACTTTGAATTTAATAAATGATTATTCATTTTCTATTTGAATTAAACCTAAAGTCCTGATTGATAGGTTGGTTAAAAACATCTATAGCTTTCAAACGATATCACATTTTTTGAATCCAAAACATGCATCACATTCTATGCTTCACATACTATAGGACTAAAAACTAAATTTCATGAATTTTTTACCAAATTTAGGTGGCCAGACATACAATTTTTTATATTTTTTAAAATTTGTAATAAAAAATTCATAATTAATTATTTAATTGGAAAAAATTACAAAAAAATATGCATCACATCTGGACATGAGTCCTCTACTTATATCTAAAATCTTATAAAAAATATTATCATTTTATTGTGGTTCTAGGGTGGTTAGACAAACACCTACTTATTTTTTCCTTGAAATTTAAGTACTACTGCATTGAAATTTTAAAATTTCACCAAATGGATTTTTTTTTTAAAAAAACCTAGTAGTTTATAAACTACATTCAATTTCCTATAGATTCTATTCTTACATATTTTTTAAATAATATAGATAACCTATTCAAATTTTTATGTCAAATTTCCTAACTCTGATTTTTCTGAATTTTTCACCAATTAAGGATGTATTTTTTCCATGATGATCCTACACATACCCAAATTAGGGATCTTAATGTTGATTTTTGAATAAAGAAATTGGTATTGTGCTATAAAATTAGTGACCTTTTCATCCTTGTTTCTTTTACATTGCATTAAATCAGCTAATGTCATCTTGGGACCCATGTGCAATTGTAAATGGTTAATAAATGCATCAACAAGTTCATTGAATGAGTGAATTGAGTTATTTGGTAAAAAAAACCACTCTAAGGTAGTTTCTTTCAAGGATTTATGGAAAATTTTAGTCAAGAGCTTATCCTAAAAAATGAAGTCACTACTTAAGGATGTGTATGCCTAAACAAGGTTTCTAGGGTCTCCTTTACCACCATATTTCTTGAATCTAGGAATCTCTATGCCTTGTGGCATTTGTGCTCTCAATATCTCCAAGGATAAAGGTTTTCTTCTGACATAATGTGATGGTTGGCCATTATTAATTTTGTTTAATGTGGTAATTTATTATTAGAGGGATGAAAATTTTTACAAAATTTGGTTAAGGATGGAATTATTTATTGTGTTTTGGGATAGAGGTGAATACGATGTAGGTGTATATGTACTCAGAGGACAAGTGAATTGTAAGTTTGTGAGGGGAGATGAATTAGGAGATATGAGATTTGAATTTAGAAACCTCAGAGTATTCCTAGTGGAAATAGCTAAGGTTGTATTGACATTGTTGGTTGGTTGTATGGTTGTAGTAACAGTTGGATTAGTGTATGTAGGAATAGATGCCACAGTTGTAGGAGGAATTGGATTTCCACCTTGACTTTGAGTGTACACCAATGTTTGAGCATAATCAACCATTGTAGGCACATGATTTTTAATGATATGAGATAATATATGCATACTTTCTATTCCTTGTTCATTATCAATCATTTTCCTCATGTTATCTATGACAAGGACCATAGTACTAGCAATGTATTCAGAACTCACAAAGTTTTACAATTTTTCTAAGGCTTCCTCCATTTGTTTTAGGTTTTCTTGAGGGAAATTAGAAACCATTGTGTCAACATCACTAAAAAATTTTGTGGGTAGGGTGGGCATGGGAAATGTGGTATCAAAGTTATGGTCCATAACAGGTTGACTAGTATCAACACTGAGTGAAAGAGTTGGAAAAATCAAGATCCACAACAAATGTAGTAGCATAGGATGACATGAGTCTCGAACTACATCTCACTATAGTATTGGTAATAGGAGACCACATTGTGAAGCTCATATAAATTTCACCAAACCTAAGTGCACCCAAAATGGAGAATAGGCACTAAACAAATGTAATGAACACCCAAAAGTATGAAGTGCAATGCAAGTATGTACAAGGATTTTGCAATTTTAAGATTTGAAACAAGATAATTTACTAATTATTCTATGGAAAAACCTAAAAATGATGTCTTTTATAATGCAAATTTTGATTTCAAACAATGCATTTAATTTGACAAATTGAACTTAATGCAAAAAATTATAGAATTTTTTAACTTTTGGAACTAAAACACAAAATTAACAATAAATTAGAATGAAGAAAATAGAGACAAGTTATTGCCCAACAATTTGAAAAAAAACTTGTATAGATCGATTGATTTTCCCTAGGAGGAATGGGTCCCAGGTCAACATTATGAAGAATCAAAGTTTGAATTTCTTGCATAATGTTTTAATTTCCAATTTTAGGTTGCAGACTATGGTTTTAGTGACATAATTTTCCAGATTTAGGTGTCCTAATGCAAGTGAAATTAGGGACAACTGATGAAAAAATTGAGACATTTTTAAATTCAATTTTGACTAAATTTGTGAATATGAATGACTGAAAATACATTAAGATGCAAGTCCTATGCAAAATCAATGTAATATGCATGCAATTTTTTGATTTTTTAGATTTTAAACAATGAAAAATAAAAATTTAAAACCCTAAATAATATGAAAACTAATGCAATTTTAACAACCCTAAATGAAATAAAAAATAATGCAATGTAATGAAAACTATTTCAAATCCTAGATCTATGGTTTGAATGGACTCCAAATTTGAAAATTTATAGTGCAAGAATGTTGAGTTCACCAAAATGAAATCATGAAAAATAGGGTTTCTATGAAATGAGATGGTTGAATGCACCTATCTTCCTTATTTCATTAGGAAAAGGAGATCTCATAGGATAAGAGTGACATTGAACCCTTATGTGAGTTGACCTTAATGGAGATCTTGCTATTTTCCTTATGACTAAGGACATGGTAAATATGACTAAAATGCACTTTTGGGAGATAATTGAAAACTACTAAATGAATTTGATTATGCAATGTCAGACTTGAATCATCAATTTAAAGAATAATAGAAATAAAAAAATCAACTTTTGATAGATTTGTGAATGATAATATTTTATGCCCCTATAAGTAAAGTTGTTGAGTGTCATCCTAGGATAGATTAACCCTAGGGAAAAAGGGTCTTTCTATAGGGATCCAAAATATGTTTCAATGATAGTCCTTTGTTGTTGATTTTGCACTCCTAATTTCTCTAGATCTCATAGTCAATAAGTCAGAAATAAATTCTACAAGTGAGTTTCCATGGCTTTACAAATTTGATGACAACTTTGACAACTATGTAAAATTTCACTTTTAATCAATCTTCAATCCTTCTTCACCTACAAGTTTGCGAACACACAGAGAGGTGAATGGGGGTTTACGTTGGTCAAATCCCATTTTTGTAATTAAACCTTGAAATGAAATGGAACATGAATGAAAGGAATGATGAATAAATCTTCTCTTGAATGCTCTTGATAATAATATTTTCTCTTGTGAAGTTCCTCAAAAAGTTCTAGCTTGCTTCTAGATATTGAATTGATAAAAAGACCTTGTATTTATAGGTAATTTCCTAATTTCCAAAAAATTAAACATCAAAGGATGATAATTTTAGTTTGAATTTGAATCATAAATAGGCTACCAAAAACATATTAAAAATTAGAATCCTCAACTTAAGGAGGACCCATTTTCCCTTTGGTGAATGGGTCTTGGGACCTAAATCTAAGACACTCCAATTCCAATGACATTTAATTAATGTTTACAATTGTTTAATACAAGTTTCCTTTTTACAAAATGGGATAAATTAGCCTTTCAAATTCATAATTGTCCAATTAGAGGCTTAATTAAGTCCAATTTATTAAGGGACACAAACATAGTGCGAAAATGCAAAGGGGTACATTTTTTGACACTACATACCTATTTGTTTGCTAAACAAAAGAAATACATACTTTGTAAACCTCCCCTTTTAGTCTTGTCCTACATTATTTTATCATGTTGCTAATTGTATTTTCCTAATGGGTAGAGGAAGAAAACCCATATCACCAAAGCCTCTACATCCACCCAAATTTTCCTAGCCATTGGTGGTTGATTTTAGTCTTCCTCTTGTGTAAATAAATAAGAAAGAAAATCAACATATATTGGAAGACCCTCCTACACACTTAGAAAATTCTATAGAGAATATGAGATAAAATCATATTATTCAAGATCACAAGAATCATTGGTGTGTTTTAGCTCTAGTGCACATTTCTTAGCATAAGCCTAATCCTAGGATGTCTCCTCTAATCTATTCATCTCCATATCTGAAATCTCCTTCCAAGATTAAACCTTCTCTTTTTGAGCTTCAATGTCTCCCTACTCTAATCTTTTATTTCTCTCCCCTAGAGTAAAATAATTGGAACCCCAAAAGATGTGCACTATTGTGCTTTCAAATAATTCAGCTTTATTTTATTTCTATATATGTGTTTTCTATATTTTGATTTCATCATCATATTCTATCTTCATATTTATTTGTCAATTCCTCATAGAGAACTTGTTAGCTCTCAAGAATGTAGGTAAAGATACCTCAAGAGGCTGCCAATCACTTGATACATTGTAGGGTAACAAACAAGGTTAAATGAATTGAACCTTCTACTCTTCAGGTGCTACTAGACCTAGGAAGGTGAACCTATATGAGTAAAGCAGACTTGGCTTTATGCTTATCTCCTTGAAATGCTTTTCCCACAATGGCAGATGGAGGTGGAAAAGTGAAATCAAATTTGGTATAGATAGTATAGCAATATTCAAGACTAAATCCTAATATGTTTAGTTAACAAATGTAAAGAAAAAGAATGAATCTAAATGATGAAAATAAAGCAGAGACTAGTGCCTTATTGGGTATGTGGAGTAAAATGAAATCTTTAATGAGTGACTTCTTTCTGGAGAAAATTCAAATTATTTGACATATGTTTTGTTTATAACTTGTATAAACATGCAAGACTGTGATTATTAAGTTCTTCTTACTAATCCAAATGAATTTCCCTAATTACTATGATTAATTAAAAGGATTTAATCCTTCCTTGAAAGAACCAATCAACTGAACACACAGATACAACAAATGTGCACTGATAAACCAAACATAAACTTGTTATGTCAATTTAAATAACTAGACAACATCAATCTTGGAGACAACTTGAATAATACTTTCAATGGGCACAACAAACAATTGACACCAGAAATATGCCACCATATCAAATGATTCTTATTGATATCTCCATAATTTCAAAATATGCATCATAGTCTCAAATTTGCAAAACATGATGTTGTACTATATTCTCCCCCCTATCTTCTATTCTATTCTACTTCTTTCTATTTCGTTTCCGAAATGGATATTTATACATTGAGAACACGAAAGGACATATCCTTTCAAAAATCAAAAATGTCATACGTATACATAACAAGAAGATTAGAGGATAATTAAGCTCTGTTTAGCCACAAATGACTCTTAGTTAGATGATCCAAGTAATCTCGACGCTCATGTGTATTTTCATCTCCAATTTCATTCTGGATTGAAATCTCCATTTTAATCATGTTTTCATTCTGCTCACTTGCCTCATCTAATGTCATTTCTTCAGTAGCAGCAATCTTCAAGATTTCACACAGCATTGACTCATTCTCACTTTTCCATCTGGAATCTTCTTTTAGTCTTCCTCTATCATAAGAGAATGCAGTCGATGTTTTCATAGCCGCATCTATCAATCCGTGCGCATCTCCGTACAATTCATCCTGGAAGTTTCAATGCCTATTTACAAAATGATTTGCATTTTCAATTGCAACACTATTAGCAACATCTCTTTGGCTCACTTCTTGAAACTTCTCCATGATTCATTCATTCATCCTTTCATGCTCTTTCAATGCAGCAAGTGTATGAGAATATTTTCCCCAGAGCTTATTCAACCAACATGTTAAACCATCCTACCTCTTCTTGATTATTGCCACAAGTGCATCATGCTTTCCCTAGGAATAAGCAAATGATCCTTCCCAATTATCCTTCGACTGAGAGCTTTCTCCTTGAGTAAGCATCTTGGCTGGCCTCATTGAAATTCCTACCAAATATTTTAATCTGTCATTTTCTCTCAACACTCTTTCATTATTTAGCTTGTACATTTCCCTTTCCTTTATCAACATCTGAATTTGTGCTTTATTTAGTTTTGCAATATTTACCCCAATTTTTATTGTGGCCACAGGATCA
Organism: Sequoia sempervirens; assembly: GCA_007258455.2. Taxonomy (NCBI): domain Eukaryota; kingdom Viridiplantae; phylum Streptophyta; class Pinopsida; order Cupressales; family Cupressaceae; genus Sequoia; species Sequoia sempervirens. Next base: position 509,295,290 of record VDFB02047230.1, on the reverse strand, counting down.
GCCTCCCCAACCTTCAAATTCATGACATGTCCAAAATCATTTTCAGTATCAATGACTATTGACTTCCTATGGGGTGGGTACAAAGCCCAGATCATCGATGATCCTTCATTTGTATTGTACTTGGATCCTGCATACACTTCTGTCAGTTTTTATTTGTCAAGCTTGTGTGTAGCATTATTGTCCTTCAAGAAACTATCAAAGACCAATGGAGAATTAAGGTCAAGTCTAGGAAAGATCATGACACCACCATTCTCCAACATTTTCGTCCCCTTTTTAGGGGTCATACCTATCATCTCATCGGCCACACACTTTCTCAATTGATTCAACAATTATTCTTCATTCCCTCTAGTAACACCATCAAATTTATCCCTTATTTCTTTCCCTTTCTGTTTCTACAAAAATGCTTTGAATTTAGGGGAATTTATAAAATCATCATCTGAAACAAATGATCTGTATTCAATATGCCTTGCATTTGCTTCACCACTCTCTTTAACGCTCAACTCTCTGGTTGGGAAAACATAATGCTGAGTTCTCAACCTGGAAACCTTCTTTGGTTTGCCTTGTGGCACATTATCTTTAGGTGTCTCCTCATCTCCAAAAGAAAACAAATCAACATCCTGCAACCCCTGGTTATATCTTTCAACCACGATTTCTACTTCATCCTCATCCAAATTTCAGATCATATCATCAAAGGGATAGGGTACATGATGATACCCTCCAAATTTTATCTTCATCTTAGTAGAATTAATATATTCCTCTAGATCAAAATTTTTCCTTGGTGGTCCTCTCTTCACGTTATAGTGCAAAAATTTATCAAGGATCAAATTGTATCCTTCCTTAGCCAACACAGTGAAATAACCAAAGCACAATGTACTAGGCATAAAGGCCTGCTTCCCAAAAGAGCTGAAATTCATAACACTGCAATAATCCATCTGTCTAACAATTTCCAAATATGTTGTCCTTGGTAGAATGAAAGGGGCATCTTCAAACCTATAGACTCTGATCATTGTAGCTTCCTCAAACAATACCAATCTCCCCAGTTATGATCAATTGGCCCATTGAAATCATTTGGATGAAGAAATCTCTTTATCTCATCAAATAATGAATAATCACAAGGATAATTATACAATATGTACAATTCTTTCACAAAATATTCTTCAAAATGAATGAAACTAGCATTAGCAAACCTGTTATCCCAAATAGTAGTCCACAATAGAATTGGTAATGGTTCACCATCTTTACCAAATTGAGAAATTCTCATTTCTGGAGGCCATACTCCTAACTCCTCTCCAAAATAGAGTACCAGATGCATCAACAATGAATAATTCCTGAGATAAAAAGTAGATGATCCACTCTTTATAGCCATCAGTCCTGAATCAAGCCCCTTAGAAATGTATGAGGCATAGTCAAATGGCCGAGAATTATGATACTAGATATCTGTTGTGATAATCATGGGCACAATTGACATATATTTTGGGGAATCCACTCCCAATACCTGACACACTAAAAAATAAGTGTATTTCATGTAGGGTTCAAACAAGTCCACATTATAAGGGGGGCCCTCACTATCCTACAGAGGATCTGGCTTGCTACCTTGTTTAACTTTGTGAATTGGCAACCTCCAACCCTTATAGATTGTATCCATTCTTGAGAATTCCTTCTCCAATTCCTCGTGTATGATCTCCTCATTGCAAAACCCTTCCAAATTGAAAACCTGCCCAATTGCCTCTATTGGAAAATATATTTGTGGTTTTTTAGATGGGTCACATATAGCTTTGTGCTTCGGGTCATAGTCATCAGCTAACATTTTCACTAATTCAGCATTTTCAAACATGTTAGGGCATACTAGTTTTCCTACATTCAGCTTCCATGGATTACAAACTAGTTCAAAACAGCTTCTCCAAAGATAATGAAAATTAAACAATTCATACCCCCTTATGGAAGTCCAGACGTCTCCTATGAATTTGCACTTATCATCTAGTTTATCAATTTCTGCCCTAAGCTAGGCAATTGATCAATTAGGTCCTGATTCAATCTTCTTTTTGTGGCCTCATGTTCTATCTCAGTTTTCTATTTCTTTCCTTTTGGCTGACTATGGTCACCAAGTTTTCTACTTTTAGCTTTTCTAGAACCAGGGTACTCCATTCGTCAAGATTATAGGAATTAAAATTTGGAAAGCTAAGATGCAATCACTTATAGTATACTGCTCGAGCTCCTCAAGCTTAAATATGTCTTGGTTCTCAGTTTGCACTGATGACTCCTCTGCTATCAATTCAACACTAATGCATTTGATTCAATTCTCCCTATTATATCCGTCACATCGTTAATGTGTTAGCTAAAGAATGAACGAAAACTTATTTGAAACATACACTGTCACATCAAATGTCTTGTCGATGAAAAATTTTCAAATCTAGGGTGAAATATTTTTGCAACGTTCATTAAACCTTTTGCCAAAACATCCTGTGGTCTCATCTACATTTGGAATCATACCAATGACCGTCGCTTCAATTTTTCATTTCGCTGTGACAATTCCGAGTCGGGGAGATGTTTCATAGAGTGCATTATGTCTTACCGATATGCCCCCGTAGTATCCTTCTATTCGCTAAGACATAAACACACTCTCGTCGATGGAACCACATTTCAGCATGACCTTCAAGTTTCTTACCGATGAAATTAATCTTGCTAATTAAATAATTTCCATCAGCAAGACTATGAATCTTCAAAAAGATTCATACTGATACCAAATGTCTCGCCAAAACCGTTCCTTCAGATTACTCAATTCGGTGAGACTCTCCCCGAAATATTCTATCGGTGTAACTTTCAAACATCAGTAAAAACTCATGCCGATGATCCATTCTCTTGCCAATGGATATCTTTATCAGTGTGACATTTGAGTCGGCAAGACTACGTGACTTCCTCCCGATAGCTTTTTGATGAAAACCCCTTTGCACCTTATTGGCAAGACCTAACACTTTTAGTAAGACATCACTCTGATAGTCTTTCTTTTGGCTGATACATCATTCCATGCACTGGTCGGTGAGACATATATGAGTTCGTTATGACTCATCTCGATAGAATTCTCTTGCCGATATGACTTATTCTCTTCGCCGAAATAGTAGATGTGTCTCACTGAAAATCTGCAACAAGTATACATTAGTGAAAAATATAGGTCGGGGAGAACTTCACCTTGTCTTGCTGGTATGGGTAATATAATGAAATATCAAGGATTAGATGGATTCAAATGAATCATATGACAAAATATAAGCAAGACGTTATGAATAGGGAAATTTATGCTTATGTTGAGGACTTATTTTGGAAATTCATGAATGTAATTGACTGTGAAATATTCAAAATTTTACAGTTCTAACAGTGGCTCCATCTGGGGATGAATGATTGTGAGATCATTGCAAGGATCTAGATTTCTGGGTGAGCAAACCAAACTCAAGGTGATGGATATGTGAGCAAGATGGAATGAATGGCAATGGAAGTGACCCTACACTACTGTACATGGAAAAAAAAAATATTTTGAAAGAAGGAAAGTCAGGATGTCCATGTATTGGCAAGTCCTATTCCTTTTATTTCCTAAACTACTGTGCATGGAACATAGAACTTTGAGAGGATTGTCAAGGATTGTCCATGCACTGAAAACCCTTAATCCTTTATATTGTTCAAGAGAAAAAATGCTTCAGAAATTGCCCATGTATAGGCAATTCCTGATCTTCAACAACCATATTTTGTAGATAGTATGAATCTTCACCTTTCTTTCCAATAACCACAAAAGGTCCCAACCAAAAGGCTTCAAACTTCCCATGCTTTCCCTTCTCCTGACACCTTGTGTTCCACATCAGTACCAAATCACGTTCTCCAAATTTTCTATCCTTCGCCTTTTTATCAAACAGATACTTCATCTGTGTCTGTAACTTCATGTTTTGGTTTTGGGCCACTCTCCTTATTTCATCAAGTTTAGCTAACTGCTCCATTCTTTCCTCCATAGGTTCTGGAATATCCAAATCTTCCTAAAGGACAAACTTGTAGACTGGTAACAAATTCTACAAAGGCATCCTGGCTTGTGTTCCATACACCAATTCAAATGGAGATTTTCCAATTTCCTTTTTTACTATAATCCTATCAACCCAAACAGTCAGTTTCAATTTTAAATCCCAAGCTTTCTTGTTATGACCTAACATCCTCCTTATAATCTTCAGAAGACTCTTATTGCTAGATTCTGCTTGACCATTAACCTGTGGATGGGAAGGGGTTGTATAAGAAATGGTAATACCATATGTGCTACAAAAGTTTCTGAATTCATCTAATTTGAAACACATCCCATTGTTTGTGATCAACCTTAGTGGTGTACCAAATCTAATAATGATGTTGTCCATTAGAAAATTTGTCACAACTCTACTTGTATCCTATTTAGTTGGGATAACTTCAACCCATTTGGTAAAATAATCAGTGGCCACTAGTATCCACCTATGTCCACCACTTGATTTTTCTTGTATCTCTCCAATGAAATCAATTCCCCATTGATGAAAAGGGGCATCAGCCTGCAAGGACTGAAGTGGAAAAGCTCCCTGATACTTCAGTTTTCCAAAGAATTTCTGGCAAGCTTCATATTTTCTTACATATGTAAAAGAGTCATTAAAAACCTTTGGCTAGTAATAACCTACCATAAGAATTTTATGCGCAGTTGTCTTTTTTGAGTAATGTCCTCCACAAACCCCTTCATGCATTTCATTTAAGACATGTCTAGCCTAAGACTCATCCAGACATAACAATAGTATACCATCCCTGTTCTTCCAAAACAGATCTCCATCCAAAAGACATACTTAGATGCCTGCAACTTCAAAGTTCTTTTTTGGCCGTCACTCAATTCCTTTGTACACTTCATGTATTTAAGGTAATACATGATATCTACATACCATGGAGTATGCTCAATGCTCGCAATTGCAGTCTCTTCTTCTATATTGCAAATTTGATTTGCTTCAATGTTCACTTCTGCCAATCAACTTAGCCAAACCCTAACCTCTTACAAGTTTAGTAATTTGTATCTCCATGTCAAACTCTTGGAGTTTGTTAATCCATCTGCATCTTTTTCTTGTCACTTTAGACTGTGTCAGAATATCCTTGACAACTGCATGAGGGACATAGGTAATCACCTTTGCTCCAACAAGATATGGCCTGAAAGCTTTTACAAATTTCACTAATGAAAATGCCTACTTTTCCATTATGTCATACTTTAATTCAGAACCCTGTAATGACTAACTAAAGAAAGACACAGGTTGTTTAAAACCATTCTCATTCTTCTGTAACAGAACAGTAGCAATAGTGTGCATTGAGGCAACATAAAATATCTGAAAAGGCTTTGCAAAATCTGGGGATTTAAGGATAGGAGCCTCCTTCATGGCCCGTTTGATAGATACAAAAGCTTCCAAGGCTTCTGCAGTCCATTCTACCTTTTGTCCTTTTTTCAACATTTTTGATATGGGATTAATGATCTCAGCAAAGTTAGAAACAAATCTCCTAACAAAATTAATCTTTCTAAAAAATGATTGTATTGCCTTAATAGTTTTAGGGACATGAATTTTATCAATGGCCTCAACCCTTTCAGGATCTATCCTAATCCCTTCTTTTGAAACAATATGTCCCAAGCACTTACCCTCTGTGACTGCAAAATTACATTTCTTAGGGTTCAAGCTAATACCATATTCAAGGGCTTTTATAAATACCTTTTATAGATTTCAACCTTCTTTGAGTAAGTAGTGAGGTCATCTTGATACACCACCATGATCTAACATTGATTAAATCTTCAAATGCCACATCCATATCTCTTTGGAAGGTTGATCTTGTATTAGTGAGACCAAATGGCATTCTTATGTACACACGTTCCCCAAGAAGTTGTAAATGTTGTCTTATATTGCTCAGATTCTTTGACCATAACCAGATTATACCCTGAAAACCCATCCATCATAGACAACAGTTCACATCCTGTTACCTTATGCAATATAGCTTCCATATTAGGTAAAGGGTAATTATCTTTGAGGGATGCCATGTTTAGATTTCTAAAATCTACACATAGCATGATATCTCCATTTTTCTTCCTCACGGGGACCAAGTTTGAGACCCACGTTGAATGCCTGATTGGTTTAATGATTCCCCCATTTTTGAGCTTTACCAATTCCTCCTGCATCTTCAGCTCCAATGTTGGATTTATGGGTCTTTGTTTTGTCTAAATGGCTTAGCATCTGGTTTTAATGGTATTTCATGCTGAAACAAATCTTCCCTGTATGCTTTTAAATCTTCATAAGACCAAGCAAACACATGTTTGTATTTTCTCAGCAATTCTATCAACATTTTTCTAATTGTAGGGCTTATCTTTTTCCCTATGTACACCTTTCTTGGTGCCATTTTAGTTGCCAATTTAATTTCTTCAATACCCTCCCTTCTTACTGGTGCTTGCTTCATGATAGGCGATCATTTCCATCATACACCCTCTCCAATGCCACTAAGCCTTTAGGAAGCTTTTTTTTTTAAGTTGTAAGATCTCCTTTCCAAATACTGTTTGCTTCCCATCCACTTCTTCAACAAAGGCATTGAAATCAATTTCTTGGGCTTCATACTGATCTATACAATGGAGGAATTTCAAAAGGTCACTATCATCATTAAAGACCTGCCAACTATATATGTTATTAGGGACTGCAGGCCTTGTCTTGAACTCGATTTGTGATACTCCAGCCAATGTAATGTCATCTCTTTTTAGCGCCAAATTTGCTAAAAAATCTGCCATTATGTTCTTTGACCTATCAATCCACTCAATTGAGAAAGCATCAAAAAACTCAATTGTGTTCCACACAACATTCTTGTATTGTTTTAATATTTTATGTTTTTCTGCATATTTGGACTTAACTTGTGAAACAACCAACTCAGAATCTCCTAAAACAGCTAGCAACTTGATTTTATGTTTCACAGCTATGTTCAGAACTATCAATAAAGCTTCATATTCCACTACATTGTTTGTACATTCAAATGTTAATAGGAATGAATACTTAAATGTAATACCTTTAGGTGAAACAAACACAATCCCAGCTCCATTACCCTCTTGGCTGCATGCTCCATCAAAATACATTTTCCACACTTCATTGCAATTTTGTGTAGCATGCTTCTCAATTGGATCACTATTGGTCAATTCTGGTTGGGCTAGTTCAATCTTAAAAATTCCAAGATCGACATCACAAAAACAATTGATTTATCTTGTGGCACACAGTCAACAACCTGGTTCATTCTTGGTTCTCTGTACAACTTCACTTCCTGACCATTAATTAGAATTGTTGCATATGACAGATCAAACTAGACATTTCCACCAACTGTTGTTGTCCACTGTCTTGATAGAAGCATCCCAAACTGTGGAGGGGTGTCAATTACTATTATATCAATGTTATAAGCCACATGAGGATAAGTAGCAAGCTTGACTTCAACATCCTTCATTATACCCACCACAAGAACAGGTCGGTTATCCATCGCATAGCACTTGCCTCCATTGGTATCCACCCACATGCCAAGCTACTTCATAACTCCTACTGGCATGATATTTATAGTAGCACCAGAGTCTATCATGCAATTCCTCAGCAATTTGTTATTTATGATCAATGTAGTGAAGAAAGGATCAACTTATGGGGGATTTAATAATGCATTATTAAGGCACACTTCTTGAATATTCACTTTATCTTGCTTATTAACATTTTTAGTGGCCATCTTGCTTTTAGAATTTAAATGTCTTTCATTCCCATTTGTTATCAATTGAACAACAATGTCCCTGTATTCCTTAATTTTCATCATCTCAAGTAGTGGAATAGACATCTTTACCTGAGATAGAGCTTGAGTGAAGTCAAAAGAAGAACCCTCCACTTTAACCATTTTCTTTTGTTCTAATGTTTCTCCTTTTTTTTCTTCCTTTTCTCTTTTATTTGGCTGATTAGGATTTTGCATTTCTTTGTGTAATTCCTTCACTTCCTGCTTTTGGACATTCCCTTGTTCACTTTTGTCCTGTTGCTTATTTTCTATTTTCTTCGAGACTCCTAGTGTCACCTTTTGATCTTTCATGAAAATTCCCCTAGGGAAACCTTCCTTCTTGTTCACTATCCTATTTCTTAACTAGTACTTACTTTTTGCTTCTTCAACTATAGCAATAGTTAATCTCTCTATCTCTTCCTCAGTAAGCTTCCTCATATTGCATTGAGTAGGTGTTTCAACAGAATGTTGCTCTATATAATCTTCTTCAGAGTCAGAAAAGATCTGCTGCTCAGGCATGTGGACATTGTATTTATGATTTGAAACATCATAATCATAACCTACATCCCTTGAAGATGAGTACCTTTCCTCAACATGGTGGAAAGTGTTTGTAGTCAAATACACCATGTGATCTTCTCCACTGTTTCCCATCATCATTCCTTCTTCTTGCATTCTTTGGGCTACAACACAGTAATCTGGGGAATGTGGCTTATCACAAACTTCACAAAAGTAATTGTTATTTACCATATAGGTTCCCTTCTTCTTCAGTGGATTAGGAGTTTCTTTGTTTCTAGGCCTATCTATTATAGGTTTTCCATCTTTCTAGTTTGTGTTATAAGGAATATCATGCAGCCTAGGCCTTTCATTCATGTATGTGTTCTCCTGTTGGTATTGATAATTATTGGTTTTTTGGGGATCCCTATGATTGTCCCTTTTATCAAATATCCCAACAGCCCTCCTATTATTTTCAATTGTTAATGCTATCTTCTGGGCTTTAGCCAAATCTCTTGGAAACCTATTTCTCAATTCATACCCTGTTTTAGGATCGAACGCATTCAAATAAACACTCAATGCCACAGAGTCTGGCAATTTAGATCCAGGAGGTATTTTATTCTGTAGTTTATTGAATCTTTAGTTGAAAACATAAATTGAGTCATTCTGATTTTTTTGAATTCACATCAATTAATGAAGAGTAGCATCAAGTGCACTTTGATTCCCATATTGCTCAAGAAATCGGTCCTGAAATATTTGGAGAGAATCAATAGAGGATGTTGTTAGGCTATTGAACCAATCTCTGGCTTCTTCAATAAGTGATATCGTGAACAACCTCATATGTAAATCTTCATAAGGTACATCCAAATCTTGAATGAAGGCATTGAAACTCCTTAAATGGTCTTCAACATAAATTGCAGTACTCCCTGTAAATTTAGGCACCAGGCCTCTCCAACTGCCATCCATGGGGTAAGGGTATAATTGAAATCATGCCAAATCAAATTGTCTGATCATGGTGGTATACTGATGAGGGGTAGGGTTAGGTGGGTATTGATACATTGGGTTATTATATTGTGTATTTTGATGTGGCATATAATGTTGGCCATGATGTGGCCATACATTTGTATATTGTGTGGAAATATGAGGTGGATGATTTGGCTGTCTGTATTGATTCCCAACTTGATGGTGAGGGACCCTTGGTGGCTTAGAAGGCCCTGCACCATGATTACCCTATTTATGAGGTGGTACATACTTTGGGGGGCAACCAGCTGTATGAGTAATGTTCTGAGCTTTCTACAATGTGAATTCTCTCATTGCTTGTATCATCTGGGTCTTCTCCTGTTCTTCTCTCTCCTTTCTCTGAGATTCAAACCATGCTTTTACTTGTTCATAAGTTAAAGATTCATAATATTCTTGAGGAGTTTCTTGATCAGTGGGTCCATTCTGATTACATTCCATTTTTTTATCATATTCATGCAAAATTCTAATTTGTTTAGCCCCGAGTTCAGCTCTAAACTCAGCCTATTTCTGAGGATCGTAAAAAGGATTTCTTTGATCTTCCAGGGTACAAGGCTCTGCACTTGAATTATCTTTCCATGTATCATAACAGTCATATGTTTCACCATGTGGAATTGATGATTTTTCTTTGTTCGTCATGCACATGTCCTCACTTATACTTTTACCCTTGTCAACCTTATCATCTTTGTGTGTCCATTTGCTGCTGCTAGCAGAAGCCCTAGTATGACCTCCCCTATATTGAGATCTTCTATTCATGTTGCAATGTTTTTATCAAAGTCGCCACTCACTTTATTAAAAGTGAGAAAAATTTTGTTATTTCTTATTCCTAGCGGAGTCTATTCAAGGTTTCTAACTCTATGATTAAGTCATGGATTCTAAGTTAATTCCCCAGTAGAGTCACCAATTTGTTAGCTCTCAAAAATGCAGGTAAAGATACCTCAAGAGGTTGCCAATCTCTTGATAAGTTGTAGGGTAATAGACAAGGTTAAATGAATTGAACCTTCTACTCTTTAGGTGCTGCTAGACCTAAGAGGGTGAACCTATATGAGTGAAGAACACTTGGCTTTATACTTATCTCCTTGAAATGCTTTGCCGACAATGGCAGATGGAGGTGGACAAATGAAATAAAATTTGGTATAGATTGTATAGCAATATTCAAGACTAAATCCTAATATGTTCAGTTAACAAATGTAAAGAAAATGAATGAATCTAAATGATGAAAAGAAAGCAGAGACTAGTGCCTTATTAGGTATGTGGAGTCAAATGAAATCTTTAATGAGTGACTTCTTTATGGAGAAAATTCAAATCATTTGGCATATGTTTTGTTTATAACTTGTATAAACATGCAAGACTGTGATTATTAAGTTCTTCTTACTGATCTAGATGAATTTCCCTGATTACTATGATTAATTAAAAGGATTTAATCCTTCCTTGAAAGAACCAATCAACCAATCACACAGATACAACAAATGTGCACTGATAAACCGAACATAAACTTGTTATGTCAATTTAAATAACCAGACATCATCAATCTTGGAGACAACTTGAATAATACTTTCAATGAGCACAATGAACAATTGACACCTGAAATACGCTAACATATCAAATGATTCTTATTAATATTTCCATAATTTCAAAACATGCATCATAGTCTCAAATTTGCAAAACATGATGTTCTATTGTATTCTGCCCCTATCTTCTATTCTATTCTACTTATTTCTATTTCATTTCCGAAACAGATATTTATACATTGAGAACACGAAAGGACACATCCTTTCAGAAATTAGAAATGTCATACGTTTACATAACAAAAAGATTAGAGGATACTTAAGCTTTGTTTAGCCACAAATTACTCTTAGTTAGATGATCCAAGTAATCCTGACACTCATGTGTATCCACGTCTCCAATTATGTTCAAGATTGAAATCTCCATTTTAATCATTTTTTCATTCTGCTAGCTTGCCTCATCTAACACCATTCCTTCAGCATTGGCAATCCTCAGGATTTCATGCAGCATTGATTCATTCTCACTTTTCCATCTGGCAGCTTCTTTTAGTCTTCCTCTATCATCAGACAATGCAGTCGATGTTTTCATAGTTGCATCTATCAATCCCTGCGCATCTCCCTACAATTCATCCTGGAAGTTTCAATGCATGTTTACAAAATGATTTACATTTTCAATTGCAACACTATTGGCAGCATCTCTCTAGCTCACTTCTTGAAACTTCTCAATGATTCGTTCATTCATCCTTTCACGCTCTTTCAATGTAGCAAGTGTATGAGAATATTTTCCCTAGAGCTTATTCAACCAAGATGTTAAACCATCCTGCCTCTTCTTGATTATTGCCACAAGTGCATCATGCTTTCCCTGGGAATAAGCACTTGATCCTTCCCAATTATCATTCAACTGAGAGCTTTCTCCTTGAGTAAGTATCTTGGCTAGCCTCATTGAAATGCCTACCAAATCTTTTAATCTTTCATTTTCTCTCAACACTCTTTCATTATTTAGCTTGTACATTTCCCTTTCCTTTATCAACATATCAATCTGTGCTTTATTCAATTTTGCAATATTTACCCCAATTTCTATTGTGGCCATAGGATTAGCCTCCCCAACCTTCAAATTCATGACATGTCCAAAAGTCTTTTCAGTATCAATGACTACTGACTTCCTGTGGGGTGGGTACAAAGCCCAGATCATCAATGATCCTTCATCTGTATTATACTTGGATCCTGCATACACTTTTGTCACTTTTTCTTTTTCAAGCTTGTGTGTAGCATTACTATCCTTCAAGAAACTATTAAAGACCAATGCAAAATTAAGGTCAAGTCTGGGAAAGATCATGATACCAGCATACACTTCTGTCACTTTTTGTTTGTACAAAAATGCTTTGAATTCAGGGGAATTTATAAACTCATCATTTGAAACAAATGATCTGTATTCAATAGGCCTTGCATCTACTTCACCACTCTATTCAACACTCAACTCTCTGGTTTGCAAAACATAATGTTGAGTTCTCAACCTAGAAACCCTCTCTGGTTTGCCTTGTGGTACATTATCTTTAGGTGTCTCCTCATCTTCAGAAGACAACAACTCAACATCCTGCAACCCCTAGTTATATCTTTCAACCATGATTTCTGCTTCATGTTCATCCAAATTTTGGATCATATCATCAAAGGGATAGGGTACATGCTGATACCCTCCAAAGTTTATCTTCATCTTAGCAGAATTAATATATCCCTCTAGATCAATTTTTTTCCTAGGTGGTCCTCTCTTCATGTTATAGTACAACAATTTATCAAGGATCAAATTGTATCCTTCCTTAGCCATCACAGTGAAATCACCAAAGCACAATGTACTAGGCATAAAGGCATGCTTCCCAAAAGAGCTGAAATTCATAACATTGTAATAATCCATCTGTCTTACAATTTCCAAATATGCAACTCTGTTTGGGGCTATCCTTGGCAGAATGAAAGGGGCATCTTCAAACCCATAGACTCTGATCACTGTAGCTCCCTCCAAACAATACCAATCTCCCTAGTAATGATCAATTAGCCCATTGAAATCATTTGGCTAAAGAAATCTCTTTATTTCATCAGATAATGAATAATTACAGGAATAATTATACAATCTGTACAATATTTTCACAAAATATTCTTCAAAATGAATGAAACTAGCATTAGCAAACATGCTATCCCAAATAGTAGTCTACAATAGAACTGGTAATGCTTCACCATCTTTACCAATTTGAGAAATTATCATTTCTAGAGTTCATACTCCTAACTCCTCTCCTAAATAGAGTACCAAATGCATCAACAATGAATAATGCATGAGATAAAAAGTAGATGATCCAATCTTTATAGCCATCAGTCTTGAATCAAGCCCCTTAGAAATGTATGAGGCATAGTCAAATGGCCAAGAATATGATACTAGATATCTGTTGTGATAATCATGGGCACAATTGACATATATTCTGGGGCATCCACTCCCAATACCTGACACGCTGAAAAAAAAGTGTATTTCATATAGGGTTCAAACAAGTCCACATGATAAGGGGGGCCCTCACTATCCTGCAGAGGATTTGGCTTGCTGCCTTGTTTAACTCTGTTAATTGGCAACCTCCAACCCTTATAGATTGTATCCATTCTCGAGAATTCCTTCTCCAATTCCTCGTGTATGATCTCCTCATTGCAAAACCCTTCCAAATTGAAAACCTGCCCAATTGCCTCTTTTGAAAAATATATTTTTGGTTTTTCAAACGGGTCACATATAGCTTTGTGCTTCGGGTCATAGTGATCAGCTAGCAATTTTACTAATTCAGCATTTACAAATATGTTAGTGCATACCAGTTTTCCTACATTCAACCTCCATGGATTACAAACTAGTTCAAAACGGCTTCTTCGATGATAATGAAAATTAAACAATTCATACCCCCTTATGGAAGTCCATACGTCTCCTATGAATTTGCAGTTATCATCTAGTTTATCAATTTCTGCCCTAAGTTGTGCAGTCCTTCTGGCTTTAGGCCTTGATCCAGGCAATTGATCAATTAGGTCTTGATTCAATCTTCTTTATGTGCCCTCATGTTTTGTCTCAATTTTCTGTTTCTTTCCTTTTCGCTGACTACTCTCACCAAGTTTTCTACTTTTAGCTTTTCCAGAACCAGGGGACTCCATTCGTCAAGATTACAGGAATTAAAATTTGGAAAGCTAAGATGCAATCACTTACAGTATACTACTCGAGCTCCTTAAGCTAAAAGATGTCCTATTTCCCAGTTCGCATTGATGACTCCTCTGCTATCAATTCAACACTAATGCATTTGATTCAATTTTCCCTGTTATATCCATCGCACCATTAATGTGTCAGCTAAAGCACAAACGAAAACTTATTTGAAACATACACTATCGCATCAAATGTCTTGTCAATGAAAGATTTTCAAATCTGGGGCGAAATCTTTTTGCAACGTTCATTAAACCTTTCGCCAAGATGTCTTGTGGTCTCATCGACATTTGGAATCATACCAATGACCATCGCTTCAGTTTTTCATTTCACTGTGACAATTCGGAGTTGGGGAGATGTTTCATAGAGTTAATTGTGTCTTACCGATATGCCCCCGTAGTATCCTTCTGGTTACTAAGGCATAAACACACTCTCGCCGATGAAACCATATATCGGCGTGACCTTCAAGTTTCTTACCGATGAAATAAATTCCATTGGCAAGGCTATGAATCTTCAAAAAGACTCATACTGATACCAAATGTCTCGCCGAACCCATTCCTCTAGATTACTCAATTCGGTGAGACTCTCCCTGAAATATTCTATTGGTGTAACTTTCAAAAATTGGTAAAAACTCATGCCGATGCATATATTTATCGGTGTGACATTTGAGTCGGCCAGACTATGTGACTTCCTCCTGATAGCTTTTTGATGAAAACCCCTTTGCGCCTTATCGGCAAGACCCAATGATTTCGGTAAGACATTACTCTGATAGTCTTTTGTTTCACCGATACATCATTCCACACGCTGGTCGGTGAGACATATATGAGTTCGTTATGACTCATCTTGATAGAATTCTCTTGCCGATATGACTTATTCTCTTCACCGAAATAGTAGATGTGTCTCACTGAAAAATCTGCAACAAGTATACATTAGTGAAAAATATAGGTCGGGGAGACCTTCACCTTGTCTTGCCGATATGGGTAATATAATGAAATATCAAGGATTAGATGGATTCAAATGAATCATATGACAAAATATAAGCAAGATGTTATGAAGAGGGAAATTTATGCTTATGATGAGGACTTATTTTGGAAATTCATGAATGCAATTGACTGTGAAATATACAAAATTTTATAGTTCTAACAGAACCCACGCTACAATATAGGGGTGAAACAAATTTCCTCATTCTTCTATTTTTAACTCTCTCCTTCAAATTTTCATCCTTTTACTATTTTATTATTTTTAGGGAAGAGGAAAAGTGTAAAGATATTTAGGTCTCTTCTAGTTTGACCAAAAAGTTTAATGTGTTTATTATGTCTCATTATTTCTTTCCATTTATATTCAACAAGCCTAGGTGATGATGAAAGTTCATTCCATCCCTTCATAATGATTATTGTTTTTATAAATTCATACGTACTTGAATCATTCCTATCCCCTTATGTATTTCATATGATGTTATTTGATTCTATGTGACATCGATATTTGGAATTATGTAGTTGTAACATAAGTATTTATTTTTCTATCTTCATGCATGCAAAATCCTCTATAATTTCCTCTACCTTAAACACCCACTTATTTCTCTCTTTTACGTTAAAATCATTTACATATCCTTCATTCGTGCATTTATTTTAATGTGAGCCATCCATTTAGACACACCTCACATTATTGATATGCTCATGTAGCATTTGTAGGAAATTAAGAACCTTAAAACATGGATTACTAGTGAATGTCTACTTCATATGTCCTACCTTACTAGTTTATGAGCCACCTAACAATGAAATTTTCTAGCTTTTTCACTTCATTTGACTATCATTTTACCACATGATCCACTTGAAAATATATTTTTATAGAATGTGTTTGCTTCATATGACCTAGCTTGGTATCATGTGAGTCGCCTAGGAAAACAACATCCTAGGCTATGTTATTCACATATGGTAGCATACGATTCTACTAGAAATAACCCTTCCTAGCTCATATTTTTTATATGATGTATCTTTCTGGATACTTTTCATGGTCATTGTACCATACACTTTCTAGTTATTGTCAGTCATGAAGGTATTGTATGGTTCCTAGCTATAAGTCATGCTAGTCCTTGAAACATATACTAAATTTTTCTAATAAGAGAAAAATTTGGGATTATGCCTCTTTCTTTATCATTCTCTCTTCTCATTTGTTTATCTTGTATTTATTTTATGCTTAAAAATATTTTATTTTATTTTATATATTTTTAAGCTATATGATTTTCTAAAATATTTATTTTATATTTTATATTTGTCTAATTTTTAGCTTTAAAGGTAGGTTTAATAGGTTTTCCTAAATCTATTTTTTATGAAGTTATTTTATTATCTAATAATTTTTTTTCAAGTTCTTAGTCTTAGAGCATCATCATAGAACTCAAAGAATTTTTTTCTTTACAATATAATCTTAGGTTTCTTTTATGTTATTTAATTTCTATACTTTAGCATAAAATATCACAATCTCTTAAGTAGAATAAAGTGGAATGAAAATATATCATATGAAATTCCATACCCTTTTAATTTCATGCTATGTTTCTCACTAAATATTTTTCCCCTTGCCTTATTTATCATAATTCCAGGCTTATTTAAGCCTCTATCCTATCCTTTTCTCACCCACGATGCTAAGATTTTGTTCTTGTTATGTATCTTGTGTTTATTTCCATATAATTATGTTTAATTTTTATTTTATTTTTCTTCTAAGGTATTTGAAATCTTCAAGCATCAAATTTTCCTTGATACAATTATGAATCATAGATGTGCACATAATGCACTAGTATCCCAAGAGTGACATTTCATTAGGTGGTCATTTATAAACATTGTCACCACCTTCTTCACATGTTATACTTTTCATGATGCCTCTATCATGCCCCCAAATGAATCCTAAGACCCTTGAAAATATTTCTTTCCCTTCTATCTTATAGTTTTAAATTAAATTGGGCTTCTAATTTTGTTCATACTTTAAGCTAGTTGGTTTTTTGAAACCTCATAAATCTCTTGGAAATATATGACAATCTCTACAACACTCTCTTGCATGTTTCAACTTATAGAAACATTATTTTAGTTTCCAAGCTCCCTATGTAAATAGTTAATGTAATCTTTTAACATCTTCATGAGAATTTCGACCTTTAAATTTAGTTGGGTCTTCTATTACACCTTTCTATGGGGTTATGTAGTTTGTTATATTTTATTAAGGTGATAGAATTCTCTTCTCTTTTTTAATACC
Source organism: Sequoia sempervirens (assembly GCA_007258455.2). Lineage (NCBI taxonomy): Eukaryota > Viridiplantae > Streptophyta > Pinopsida > Cupressales > Cupressaceae > Sequoia > Sequoia sempervirens. The sequence continues at coordinate 509,278,037 of VDFB02047230.1, read as the reverse complement.
ACTTTCTTAATGTCGAATCTATTCGTGTTGCAAGAACAAATGTAATTAATTTTTTCTTTCGATCTATTTTTACACTCTATTGTTCTTACCCTATTTAGAGACATTTCTAGTTATTTCTCCTATTTTACGATTGTACATAAGATAGGAAAAAAAACGATTTTCTCATTTTTATTTTTTTACTATTAGGAAGGTTCAAAGAGTAAAACAAGGGTTTGTTGATTTTTTTATACATCGTGTTATTTTCTTATTAAATAAATAGTTCAAATCCTATTATTTGAAATTTTATTATTATCTATTGATATAGCTAGTTGTTTTTTTTTTTTAAGACCAACATATTTCTCAAGGATAGAAGTGAATCTTGATCAATCCTACCTTACGGACTATAGAATGAAAAAATGTTCATGTAGTATGTTTGAACCCTTCATAGAAGCTCTCCAGTTTATTATTTAGGTTCTGCTTAACTCTATACTTAGAGATATGCACTTCATTTAATAAATTTATAACTTGTAAGTTTATAAATCAAGAGATTTTAGTTTTCGTTATCTTTTAATTTATTAAGAAATTTTTCATTGTGTTTTAATTTATTAAGAAAAATTATTTTCTAAAAGAGTAAAACATGCTAAGTTCAAATAGATTAATTTTCTCTTTCTATTATATTAGCAAATATTAGTTTCTTCTCTAAAATTTTTGGTTCATCTTAATATAGTATGTATTCAAATCATTTTATAATGTGAACAACTATTTCATTTGTTGGATAAAAAGAATAATCTAGTAAATCACCTTCCTCCTTCAACTCAAGTCCCCTAAGTTATGATGGAACCCCTCACAAAATTTCAGTTCCATTTTATAATTGTGTAAAATTTGGCTTGGACCCTCATTTCTGACTTAGGGTCATGTGTCTTCATCACTATATTAGGGTTTTTGTGTTGCCTAAATCCTTCACAAGTAACCTATGGATCCAAAAAAAACTTGGTTGTTCTAAATTTTCATTGACCTAATGTTTGTGGTATCCGGTCATTTAAGATATCACTTATACCATCGAAGTCAATGTTTTCATTGGATAATTTTTCATTATTTAAAATTTTGATATGGTCAGGCTTGATTTTCATTTTAATGACTTAAGTCTTAAATTCCCATTGGCCTAGAGATGTCCCCCTTTTAAGATAACTTTTGCAGCATTTGCACAATTAGGATTTCATGCTGGACGTTCAATCATTAGTGGTTGATCATCGCTATTCCCCATGCATTTGTGCTGATTTATTCCTTTTTATTTTATTCACATGGGCTGACAGGCTTTAGTCAAATGTCTAGTGTGTTGGTGGGCCCGGTCTCCTTGGTGAAGATAGCTGGTGCCATTCAAAGAAGATCAACGGTTGCAAATTTGAGACATGGCCACATCTTGACCACTCCCCACGCACCCATGTTTTATTTCATATTATATTTTAAATACATGGGCTAGCAGGTGATGGCCACATGTTACTGTCAAGCGGTGGGACTGGTGTCTCCACAAGGTTGGTAGACATAGTTTGGAGAAGATCAATGATGAACATCACAACACGTGTTATCATCAAGGTCGTTCCCTGCGTGCTCATTCGTCTCAAGCATTAAAGAGAGATAGTTACATGGATAGCAGGCTGAGTGACACTTGTCACTTTTTTGGGACTTGCCAATCTCTGAAGAAGGTATTTTCATCATAAGCGAGGAGATCAATGGTGGATAACGGGTGACATTGGTCAATCCTGACCACTCCCTACCCTCCCATGAGGGCCTCGCTTGTGTCCTATATTTTGTAATGGGAAGGAAGGAAAGTACCACATGGACATTCTAAAAGGCTCCAATGAAATCTAATGGAGTTGGAAGGTTGCTAAAATTGGCCGAGAGGGTGCTATTTCCAATTGGCACCATTTATAAGTTTATTCTTTGAAGCACATGTTTGGGATTTCGACAATCAATTTTGACAGTTATCAATATATGTGGGAAGGTCAAAATAAATCAGGGAAATCTATGAACCAATATTTTGAGATCAGATCAAGATGATTCCCTATTTTTTTGAAATGAAGAAATACAAGTGTATTAATTCTGACGGGTAAGCTAGTAATTATAGAACAAAAAGTTTTAATTGATGCTAAGAATGTGGTTGAAATATGTGTACAAGTGAATGTATATCTAGTTAGGGATTTTTTGATCAAGAAAAGAAATTAAAAGCATAATTAAAACTTAGTTATAATTAGTTTCATTAGTAATCTATCTAGTGATTTATTTTTAAAACATGATGAATGGTTGAGATTAAAAAGGATCACAACAGACTGTTTTCAGCTCGCACGCTCAAGCTTTCTTTGAGTATTAATGGTTGGCACATTTGCATGGCTCAATATAATGAGAACCAATGGACATATTTTTCATTTAGAGCAGAATTGGTAAAAGTCTTCTAGTTCTTATCACTGAGAAGAGGGTGTTGCCACAATAGCGGTTTACACTTTCTGGGAGATCCTCATTTTTGTTGAAATCAAATATTTTTAGAAAATATAATTATTTAAGCCTTGAAAAGTTCCATTTAAAGGATTTCAATTGAAGAGGGTTTTATCAAACCACCACGAACCAAGCCCCCTTGGATAGAACCCCGCTAGTTTTAAACCATACCTACAATGAAGTCTCCTTTACACCTATCAAAATGTTGATAAAAAACCACTTTTGATTTACCTTTTGGGGGATCAAATGAATTCATTTATTTATTTTTTGGTAAGTATGTACTCCTTATTATAAGCTTCCAAAAAAGTATAATTTTAATTAAGTTTAATTTGATTATTATATTTATTTTTTATTTCTTATGAATGTAGGTTTTTCACCAAAAAATCAAGCTCTACGTTCTACACGTGGAAAAATACAAGATTATAATTTTTTTTTTTGAAAAATATGAGTGCACTAGATATTGAAGTCCTTGATCCAACAAAAAAAAAAAGAATTTTTAGAGATACAAAAAAATTAATATGGTCCTCCTATATCATAGTTAAAAATCTAAATTTGAAAAAAATAGAATTTAATCCTTCATGAAAAAATAGTTATGTGTTATACGGTGAGCGTCACTCCTTAAAAATGGTGTTTACTGAAAATAACTAGTTTTCAAAGGAGATGGAAAAAGAAGTGCAATCTGATTCCAAAAATTTTGAAAAAAATATATTTAGAATCTACAAAAAAATGTCACAAATGACTAGTTTGCATCATCTTCAAATTCCTCATAGTTTAGCCACTATAGATGTCCAAAAGTGAAGATTTGGTTAGAAAAAATTAGTTTAGTGTCCAGTTTGGAAAAAAATTGTAAAACCAATATTGTGTGATCACCCATGATGAGTAAGTCAGGAGAGACTGTTAGGCCAGTCTGAAGGCATGGGAGATTGAGTTTTCTCAAGTATGAGGAAAATGCTTCTAATACACCAAAGAGTAGAATGGGATGGAGTAAATTCAAGAAGTATGGTGTTAGGAGTAATTATCGCCTCAATAGTCAAACTGTTTTAGAAGAGCTGGTCAAATTCAAAGGGAAAAAGCTGGTGGAATATGAAAAGAAGGAAAAGAAAAAGTGCAAGTATCATAAGGCTTATCTAGGATGAAGTAATTCTTCTAGTGAGATTTCTAATAGCCCTTCAGATAGTGAGGGTGACACTAATCCAAAGTGTGACCATTATCCACTTTCCTTGGTACCTTATGAAGATTTTGACAAGGAGGTGGTGATGGTTCCTCCAGTTCCACATTGAACAAGACATGGGAAAGTATCCTCTGAGGTTGATGACTCTGCCTTATTTTTGTTTTTGACATCACCTAGCCCTTTTGTTAGGATTTTCCTATTCATCATTCATGTGATTTCTTGTTTCTAGTGCTAATGTGGAAATTTTTCAGGATGGTGTGTTGGTGAAGTGCAATACTTCCTAGCATTGGTGGCATGTAGGTTTTTTTTGGGTGGTATGCAATATTTTTCTAGGGCTACGGGTGGAGAATATGCTTTGTTCAACAAGGACAAGGATTTGATGTTATAGTAAAAAACTTTTCCTTTTGAGGAGCTAACATATCTTCATTCAAAGGATGTCGAATTTGGTCTTTCACTCTTCCATTTTCTACAATGAGTACATGTAACTAACTGAGGAGGTCTCAAATTCTGATGCAAATGATATTCAAATGAAATGAGATGTAAATTTAATTAAGCTCGATGCTTGTTTCTCCCTTGTTCTATAAAAGGGATTTCAGGGCTCTTTACAAAGGGTCAGATTTTTAAGTCTCAATAGGGTTTTAGGTGAAAGCTAAGTTCAGGAAAGGAACTTTGTAAAAAATATGGATGAATAGATCAATAGATTGTCTTGGATATGAGTCATGTATGTAATAGTCTTAAATTAGTTCTATAGAGGCCACTGACATCAAAACAAATATTAGTGTAGAAACAAATACTCTCCTATGTATCTTTCTCATAAGTTATGAAAGAAAATACTAATGGTGTTATCATTTATCTTCAATTGTTCCATTGAATGTATGATTCTTTTTTAGATTTAACTCAAATAGTTCATTAAAATGCTTAAGGAGGGTTATATATTTTGTAAGGAATTGCATAGGATTTGTAAGGAGTGATTTTTTTTAGGAATTGTGAGTTTTTATAAATGCAAAGCACTATGAAAATAGTCCACCCATCTCTGAATTAAGTACCTTACATAAATTACTGGTTCTTATATATTTGACTCTGTTGCTCCAATTGATGAAACACTAGTCTGTTTGTTAGAAAATATTGCATAAAAATGAGTAATTAGCATACCTAGCCACAAACTTAAAATAACAACAAAATTCATTTAAAATATTTTCAAGTATAGTATGGGTTTGAGCTACCCCTGTTTCCTAGAAAATAGGTAATCATCTACTTAAAGGTCTTCCAAACCTATAGTGATGTACATTATTTACAATATGTAGGAATGAATTTGTGTATAAATGTGTTATCAACTAGATACACCACACATAAACACAATATGGAACACCCTCCAAGTTCCCACAAAGCCTAAATTGTAGGACTAAAGACCTCAAAATCCTTTACTCATTGTGTTGGCCACTAGCTGTGTAGTTTCTTCATTATAAGAGTTGGCTACTCTTTAGAGAACTCTAAGGTTTTGCTGGAAAAATCACCAACAAAAATGGTGACTTCATTGGGAAAAACATTGAGAATATTTTGATAGAAGATCATCTAGCCTTAAGAGTCAAGAGTTTGGTGATTCTTGACTTCTGGTTCAGATATTAAGAACTTTTCAGACCTAGAAGTCATTCAATTGTAGTCATGTCAAAGAATTTATGTGTGACTCTATTGTGGGAAAAGATGTAGAAAGAAATTCATTCTTAAAAGGAGCTTCATGTTGCTTGAAGTTCAATCCTCTGTGAAGAGAGGTGGTGACTCTATCTAAAGAACCTATTGAATATGTGAAGATAATTTTAGATCTACAATATTTCCAATCAGGAAGAAAAATCTACAACAGGTGCAATATATCAGGTATTCTTCATATTTTGGTTTTCAAGAAGCATACATTTTGTATATGAAGATCACATTTGAAAGCCATGAAAAATTTGGTTCCCTATTAAGTGAATAAGCACTAAGAGAGGGAATGGTAGTGATTTTTTCTATACACTTCTATATTACTAGATTGCATTTACTCTACTATGAAGTGAAGTATAAATTATTGTTGGAGAAATTAATTTAGAAGATCTTAATAAAATCAAGATAGAAATATACATTATAAAAGCTTAAGATTATGTTGTAAAAGAACTTGGATGTACCCTTTGTAATTACAATGTTGATATGAAAAGATTGTAAGGGTATAAGAAAGTATATCATTAATATATACACCTTTTTATGGTTCCTAGTGCAACCATGGTTTGTAATCAGCTCCAATCAGGTTCTAAGAGAATTTTTAACTCTGAAAGAAATAGAGCTATTAATTTAATTAGAATTAATGTTACCAAAATTTTATTCCATCTAAAACTAGGGAATGTTTACCAAAATTTAGTGGTACAAATAATGAAGTAGCAAATAAGCATTTGCAAGAATTTAACAACTTAATGGATGGCTATGAGATAGATCATGAGGATGTGGTTATGAAATTATTTGTTCAATTTTTGAAAGGAGATGTAAGGGACTGATTCTCTGATTTACCAACCTACTTTGTTTATTCTTGGGGTGAATTCAAAGCAGTGTTCCTAGAGAAATTTGGTGAAATAATCAATGCTAGTTCCATGCTTAATAAATTTATGAATATTGAGAAAAAAAAGGATGAGCTAATCCCAACATTTAACTAGATATTTACTAAAACATTAAGGGATATTCCTAAAGGTATGGTACTAAGTGATGCAATATACTTGCTTGTTTATTTGGGAGCCTTTGATAAAGAGATGACCTATTTTTTTAGATATAAGGATCCTAAAACCTTTAATTAGGCATATGGGATGTCTATGAACATTGAAAGCAACTTTAAATATGGAATGCAAAGGAGTCATCTATCTACAAGTTTTTGCTATCTTGGGACGTGCTAAATGTTGATAAAAGGTATAAGTCAGAAAGTAAAGATAAGTGTGAAAGCACCTACACCCCTATTGTTTTATCTTACATATCATTCCATAATATTGATCACATAGACTCCCAAATAGATATTCAAGAAGTTGCATGCATTTCTAATCCTATAGCCTTAGTTCAAGATCTCTCTTGCTTAAGAAGACATGAAGGAGAATCATCATATGATCTTTATACAAGTTTTGTGGATACTCTATCTTCAATTCCTGAATTCCATAGACCTGAAAATTTAGTGTGCATTGATTTATTTGATGAATCCTATGAATAATATTTGAGTGCTCTACCAAAGCATTTGAAGCAAGTTAGGCTTGACCAAGTGTGTGAATACATTTCTTGTTTTGAAAAGATCAGAGATGATTATAAAAATTCTACTATGTTTTCAATATGCAATGAACATGATTTAGCTACTCCATATGAGTTAAGTAATGAGATATCACATAAAGAAGAAGAGAGTAGAGCGAAAATTAAAAATGTGCACCTTAGTGAAGCAAATGAAATGTGTGGTTTTAATTCTTTTGAAAATTCTGACAATAGTAATCCTGTGGAAGACATAGAATTGTGAAATCAATTTGAAGATCTTGAAAATAGTTTCAATGTTGATAAGTCTCCTTGCTGCAATAATAATGATGATGGTAGTAAGCATGATCACTCCTCTGATAGTTAGGGTTTTCCTCATAAGAAAAACATTGAATTCTTCACTACAAATAAGAAATGTGATAGTGGAAACATATGTTTGTCTGAGAAGGAACAAATTTCTTCCTATGAAGAATTTTTAGAGTATGAGTTAGAGATATTACGTGTAGAAGATGTAAATGAAGTTGGAAATCTATCTGTATGCTCTTCTAGTGATTTTAGTGATTCTAAATATAATGATGAATTGAAGGATTTAGATCTTCATAATGAGGAGGCTAAGGCTTTTATGTCAAAAATGAATGTAAGGGAAAACACCTTATTTGGTGAGCGTCCATCTTCAGTAGAGATAAGCATTGATGATCCTTATTGGTGTAGAGTTGATCCAATTTTTCTTGAGAATTCTAATGATGCACTTGACACATGGTTAGAATGTGTCCTTGAGAAAACAAAGCAACACATGAATAACCTTCTAGAGGATGTTACATATGAATATTTCACATTTCATACAAATGTTGCAAAAAAGGATGAGTATCATGATGCTAATTACTTAGAAGAATATGAATACTTTCAATTCCCAGTTCAGTCGAGAGATGTTTTAGTGGAGCATGACAATAAAATTCAGAGCAAAGGATAATATTTTAAAAATGAAGATATGTCATGTGATGATAAAAAAATTTAGTTTGTGCCTGATAACACAAAGTACAAAATGACCAAGACTACATTAGCAATAATATACTCAAAAAATTTGAGAAAAGTGCTAGTAAAAATGTTTGTAATCAGGAAGAATCCAAGGGTATCCACATATTCCTTCTTGTAAGAAGAAGGTTATACTTGTTGGAGTGGTATGGCAGAGGAAAATATGGGTTGAAAGAAATCAATTATTTCAATAGACTAGTTTTTTGACTGGGGCAAGAATCAACCCTAAATTTCAATGGCTTGGTACCACTAGGATGGAATTGAAGCCTGGTTAGATTACAGAGCACTACACACTCAAAATTTGCACCTCAGGAGAAGGCTTCAGAAAGAGTCTCTAGATTGGATCTCCCTTTTTATGTCTTTTTGGCCTAGGGTATGTGCAGGATCATCATGGAAAAAATAGGCCCTTAAGTGGCAAAAAATTCAAAAAAAATAGAATTAGGCAACTTGACGTAAAAATTTGAATACGTTATCTATATTATTTAAAAAGTATGTAAGAATAGAATTTGTAGAAAATTGAATGTAGTTTCTAAACTACTAGGTTTGTTTAAAAAAATCTATTTGGTGAAAATTTGAAATTTCAATGTAGTGGTACTTAAATTCCGGAAAAATAAGTAGGTGTCTATCTGACCACCCTAACCATAATAAAATGATAATATTGTTTTATAATATTTTAAATATAAGTAGAGGACTCATGCCCCAATGTGATGCATATTTTTTTGTAATTTTTTCCAAGTAAATAATTAATTATGAATTTTGTATTACAACTTTTTAAAAATATAAAAACTCGTATGTCTGACCACCTTAACTTGGTCAAAAATTAATGAAAGTAATTTTTTCTTTTTTTAATCCTATAGTATACAAATCATAGAATGTGACACATGTTTTGGATTCAAAAAATGTGATACCATTTGAAAACTGTAGATGTTTTTCAATCAACCTATCAATCAGGACTTTAGTCTTAATTTGAATAGAAAATGAATAATAATTACTTATTAAATTCAAAGTAAAGAATAATTGATATCGATGGAAAGCTAAGAATATCCTTTAAAAACCCTTTTTGTTTCATCAATTTTGGGTAAAAAAGTAGTTGTCAGCCACATACCCATCATATTGCCACTTTTTGGCCCATCATGATCTTGCACATACCCCCATGTAAAAATTGTACATATCTTGGTTTGTTTTGATTTTTTCTTTTGTGCCTAGTCTACTTCACCCATGATTTTGGGATCTTGCCATGCCTGCAAGAGGCATGTATCCTCAATAGGATTCACTGATGGAACCCCTCACAAAATTCTTGGTTCCTCTTTATAATTGTGCAAAATTTGGCTTGGACCCTTATTTCTGACTTAGGGTCATGTCTTCATCACTGTATTAGGGTTTTTGTGTTGCCTAAATAGTTCATAATTAACATATGGATCTAGAAAAGCATTGGATGTTCTAAATTTGCATTGACCTGATGTTCCCAGTATATGATTGTTTAGGATATCACTTATCACATCAAAGTCATTGTTTTCACCAGCCCCTAGTGTTTAGGATTCTTGGTCACCTAGATCATTTTTCATTCTTTAAAATTTTTCTATGGCTGGCCTTGATTTTCCTTTTAATGACTTAAGTGTTAAATTCCCATTCCTAAGCGTCAAATTCCTATTTGCCTAGAAATGGACCCATTTTAAAATGAATTTTGTGGCATGTGCAAAATTAAGATTTCATGTTGGTCGTTCAATCGTCAAGGATTGATCACAGTTGTTCCCCATTCGCTCATGTTGATTTGTTATTTCTCATTTTATTCACAAGGGCTGACAGGCTTTAGCCACATGTCTGGTGTGTTGGTGGGCTCGGTCTCCTTGGTGAAGATAGCTAGCACCATTCAAAGAAGATCAATAGTTGCAGATTTGAGATGTGGCCACATCTTGACCACTCCCCACACACTCGTGTTTTTTTATTTCATATTATTTTAAATACATAGGCTAGTAGGTGATGACCATGTGTTACTGTTAGGTGGTTGGACTAGCATGTCCAAATGGTTGGCATACATAGTTTGGAGAAGATCAATGACGAACATCGTAACATGTGTTCTCATCAAGACCATTCCCCATGCGCTCATCCATCTAAAGCATTAAAGAAAGATAGTTACATGGGTTAGCGGGTTGAGTGACACTTGTCACTTTTGTGGGACTCACCAAGCTTTGAAGAGGGTGATTGCTTCATAAGCAAGGAGATCGATGGTCGATGACAGGTGACGTGGGTCAATCCTGACTGCTCCCCACCATCTTATGAGGGACTTGCTTGTGTCCTATATTTTGTAGTGGGAAAGTGACACATGGACATTCTAAAAGGCTCCTATGGAATCTAGTGTAGTTGGAAGGTTGCTAAAATTGGTCAAGACGGTACTATTTCCAAATGGAGCCATTTTCAAGGTTATTCTTTGAATCACATGTTTGGGATTTTGGCCATCAATTCTAACTATTATTGATACATGTGGGAAGGTGAAAATAAAGCAAAGAAATGTAAGAACTGATATTTTGAGATCAGATCAAGATCATTCCCCACTATTTTGCTACGAAGAAACACATGTGTATTAATTCCCACAGGTAAGCGGGTAATTATAGCATGAAAAGTTTTAATTCATGCTAAGTATGTGGTTGAAATATGTGTACAAGTGGATGCATATCTACTTAGGGGTTTTTTGATCAAGAAAAGGCATTAAAAGAAAAATTAAAACTTAGTTATAATTGGTTACATCAGTAATCTATCATTTGATTTATTTTTGAAACATGATCAATGATTGAGATAAAAAAGGATCACAACAAACTATTGTTAGCTGACATGCTCAATCTTTCTTTGAGTATTAATGGTTGGGACACTTACATGGCTCGATATAATGAGGACCGATGGCCATATTTTTCATTTAGAAATTGTATTTAGACACTAACAATTGAGTTTGAGTCTGAGAGTAGAATTGGTAAAGGTCTTCTAATTCTTATCACTGAGAAGATGAGTAAGTTAGGACAGTCTGTTAGGCCAATCCGAAGGTCTAGGAGATTGAGTTTGCTCGAGTATGAGGAAAATGCTCCTAAGGATGAAATTGAGACATGGGGATCTCCTTATACACCAAAGAGTAGAAGGGGACATAGGAAATTCAAGAAGTATGGTGTCAAGAGTAATTATCACCTCAGGAGCTGAACTGTTTCAGAAGAGTTGGTCAAGTTCAAAGGGAAAAATTTGTTGGAATATGAAAAGAAGGCAAAGAAAAAGTGGAAGTATCGTAAGGCTTATCTAAGAGGATGCAATTCTCCTAGTGAGGTTTCTAATAGTTGTTTAGATAGTGAGGGTGACACTGATATGGAGTGTGACCATTATCCACTTTCATTGGTACCTTCTGAAGATTCTGATGAGGAGGTGGTGATGGTTCCTCTATTTCAACCATGAACAAGACGTGGGTGATTATCCTACGAGGTTAATGAATCAGAGTGATGACTCTACCCCATTTTTATTTTTGATGACACCATATCCCTTTTGTTAGGATTGTCCTATTCAACATTCATGTAATTTCTTATTTCTAGTACTGATGTGGAAATTTTTTAGGTAGGTGTGTTAGAGAAGTGCTAGACTTCCTCACATTGGCAGAATGTAAGCTTTGTCTAGGTGGCATGCAAGTTTTTGCTAGGGCTGTGAGTGGATAATCTTGTTTGGTTGAAACAAGGATGAGGATTTTATGCTATTGCAATAACAAACCTTTCCTTTTGAGGAGATGGCATGTCTTCATTCAAAGGATATGAAATTTGGTCTTTTACTCTTCCATTTTTCACAATGAGTACATGTAACTAATTGAGGACATCTCAAATTCTGGGGCAAATGATATTCAAATGAAATGAAATCTAAATGTAATTAAGCATGATGCATGTTGCTCCCTTGTTCTATAAAAGGAATTTCAAGATTCATTAAAAAGGGCCAGATTTTGAAGTCTCAATAGGGTTTTAGGTGAAACTTAAGTTCAGGAAAGGCACTTTCTAAAAAATATGGATGAATAGAATAGTAGATTTTCTTGGGTATGAGTCATATATGTAATAGTGTTAAATTAGTTCTATAGAGGATATTGACATCAAAACAAATATTAGTCCAGAAATAAATACTCTCCTATGTATCTTTCTCACAAGTTATGAATGAAAATACTAATGGTGTTATCATTTATCTTCAATTGTTCCATTTAATGTATGATTCTATTTTAGCTTTAAATCAAAGAGTTGATTAAAATTCTTAAGGAGGGTTATAGATTTTGTAAGGAATTGCATAGTATTTGTAAGGTGTGAGTTTTGTTTTGGCATTGTGATTTTTCATAAATGCAAAGCACTATGAAAATTGTACACCCATCTGTGAATTAAGTAGCCTACATATATTAATGGTTCTTATATATTTGATTTTGTTTCTCTAATTGATGAAACAATGGTCTATTTGTTAGAAAATATTGCATAAAAATGAGCAACTAGCATACCTCACCACATACTTTAAATACAAACAACATTCATTTAAAATATTTTCAAGTATAGTATGGTTTGAGCTACCCCTATTTTTTAGAAAATAGGTAATCATCTACTTAAAGGTCTACCAAAGCTTTAGTGGGGTACATTGTTTGCAATATGTAGGAATGAATTTGTGTATAAATGTGTTATTAACTTGATAGACCTCACGTAAACACAATATGGAACACCCTCATAGGTCCCATAGAGCCTAAAGTGTAGGAGTAAAGACCTCAAAATACTTTACTCATTGTGTTGGCCACTAGCCTTGTAGTTTCTTCATTATAGGAGTTGGCTACTCTTTAGAGAACTCTAAGTTTCTACTGGAAAAATCACCAACAGAAATGGCGACTCTGCTGGGGAAAAAATTAAGAATATTCTGATAGAAGATCATCTAGCCTCAGGAGCCAAGAGTTTGGTGAGTCTAGACATTTGGTTCGGATATTAAAAACTTTTCAGACCTGGAAGTGACTCCATTGCAATGATTTCAAAGAATTTATGTGTGACTCTACTATGGGGAAAGACCCAGAACAAAATTCATTCTTAAAAGGAGCTTCATGTTGCTTGAAGTTCAGTCTTCTATAAAGAGAGGTGGTGACTCTATCTAAAGAGCCTATTGAAGATGTCAAGATAATTTCAAATCTATAATATTTCCAATTAGGAAGAAAAATCTACATTAACTGCAATATATCCAGGTATTCTTCATATTTTGGTTTTCAAGAAGCATACATTATGTATATGAAGATCACATTTGAAATTCATTAAAATTTTGGTTCCCTATTAGGTGAATAATCACTAAGAGAGGGAATTGTAGTGATTTTTTCTATATACTTCTATATTACTAGATCGTAAAATCTAGTGTGAGGTGAAGTATAAATTATTCTTGGAGAAATTCATTCAGAAGATCTTAAACAAATCAAGATAGAAATATGCATTATAAAAGCTTAAGATTATGTTGTAAAAGAACTTGGATGTACCCTTTGTAATTACAATGTTGATATGAAAAACTTGTAAGGGTATAAGAAATTATATCATCAATATATACACCTTTGCATGGTTCCTAGTGCAACCATGGTTTGTAATCAAGTCCAATTAGGTTGTTAGAGAATTTTTAACTTTGAAAGATATAGATCTATTCATTTTATTGGAATTAATGGTTAGCCAAATGTTATTCCATCTAAAATTAGGGAATATTTACCAAAATTCAGTGGTACAAAGAATGAAGCAACAAATAATCATTTTGAAGAATTTCACAACTTAATGGATGACAATGAGATAAATCACGAGGATGTGGTTATGAGATTATGTGTTCAATATTTGAAAGGAGATGTAAGGAACTGGTTCTCTGATTTACCAACCAACTCTGTTTATTATTGGAGTGAATTCAAAGTAGCGTTCCTAGAGAAATTTGGTGAAAGAATCAATGGTATTTCCATGCTTAATAAATTTATGAATATTGAGAAAAAAGACGATGAACTAATCTCATCATTTAACTGGAGATTTACTAAAACATTAAGGGATATTCCTAAAGGTATGGTACTAAGCATTGTAGTATGTTTGTTTGTTTATTTGGGAACCTTTGATAATACTATGAGGTATTTGATGAGAGATTAGGATCTAAAAAATGTTGTATTAGGCATATGAGACGGCCATAAATATTGAAAACAAAATGAAATATGGAATGCAAAGGAGTTATCTATCTACAAGTGTTTGCTGCCCTAGGATACTAAATGTTGATAAAAGGTGTAAGTCAGAAAGTAAAGATGAGTGTGAAAGCACCTACACCCCTATTGTTTCAATTTACATATCATTCCATAATATTGATCACATGGACTCCTAAATAGATCTTCAGGAAGTTGCATGCATTTATAATCCTATAGCCTCAGTTCAAGATCTCTCTTGCTTAAGAAGACATGACGGAGAATCATCATATGATCTTTATACAATATTTGTGGATACTCTATTTTCAATTCCTGAATTCCATAGACCTAAAAATTCAGTGTGGATTGATTTATTTTATCAATCTTATGAATCAGGTATGAGTGCTCTACCAAAGGAGTTGAAGCTAGTTAGGCTTGACCAAGCGTGTGAATACATTTCTTGTTTTGAAAATATTAGAGATGATTATTGATCATCAAAGCTGGCGCTTCTCCAATAGTCTTATGGTAAATTCAACGAGTGGGGGATAAAATGCATCTCACTAAATACCTCCAGGTTTTTTTATAGAAAACCAACTCTTCTTTTGGGGTTTTGAGATAAGGGGGCAAGGAAATGTAAACATATAACATAAAAGGTGATATGCCAAAACTTCTACAACATTTCAAACTCAAATTATTCCTATGATTGATATAAATGGACATAGAATGCCACAACCCCTCATTGTTGGAAAGAGAACAAACAACAAAGGCTAACCTCAAGCATAGTGAAAACTTTTAGATCTTTCCCCAGGCAGTGTTCATGATGGTTTGATCAAACATAAAGATTTCTTATTTGTAGAAAAACAATATTTGAGAAATCATAAGAACTCTATCTCCCAATAAAACATAGCACAACAAAATAACAACTTTCAGAAAAATAGAAAAGTCCAATGACATAGTCCAATTTTCTTAAGTGACTATTCTATAATAGCCGCTCTCCTCTTATAGCCACCAAAAGAAAGAAACACTGCCTTAGTACAAAAGTTATTGCTGCTAGATGTTGATATTTGATAGCTCGAAATATGATCATAAAACCTTGGTTAGGATACAAAAAATATTTTCTCATTAACTCCCAATGACTACATTAATGTCTTATAGATATTTTAAAGATAGAAGTTTATATATGATCAGATCCTAAAAACAACCTGGCAAAGGATTTCGCTAACCAATCATACCATCTCGAAGAACTGACTCAAAGCTTCTATCCCAAGAATCAAGAAAAGAAAAACTAGAAATTTTTGATAGTTTGCAAAAGATAATACCTCATAAGAGGGTATGTGTAGGATCATGATGGGCCAAAAAGTGGCGATATGTAAGTGATATGATGACCCATGTGGCTAACGACTTTTTTTTAGCCAAAATTGATGAAATGAAAAGGGTTTTTAAAGGAGATTCTCAACTTTCCACCAATATAAATTATGCTTTACTTTGAATTTAATAAATAGTTATTATTCATTTTTTATTTGAATTACGACTAAAGCCTTGATTGATAGGCTGATTGAAAAACATCTATAGCTTTCAAACAGTATCACATTTTTTGAATCCAAAACATGTGTTACATTCTATGCTTTGCATGCTACAGGAATAAAATAAAATGAATTTCATGAAGTTTTGACCAAGTTAAGGTGGTCAGACATACAAGTTTTTATACTTTTTAAAAGTTGTAATAAAAAAATAATAATTAATTATTTACTTGGAAAAAAATTACAAAAAATATGCATCACATCGAAACATGAGTCCTCTACTAATATCTAAAATATTATTAAAAAATATTATCATTTTATTGTGGTTAGGGTGGTCAGACAAACACCTAATTCTGTATTTTTTCCTGAAATTTAAGTACTATTGCTTTTAAATTTAAAATTTTCACCAAATAGATATATATATATATTTTAAATAAACCTAGTAGATTAGAAACTACATTCAATTTTCTACAGATTCCATTCTTACATATTTTTGAAATAATATAGATACCTTATTCAAATTTTTACGTCAAGTTGCCTAACTTTGATTTTTTTGAATTTTTTTCTACTTAAGGGCTTCTTTTTTTATGATGATCCTACACATACCCAAGAGGCACAGTCTTCGTTTGATAGAAAGATGACATGTCGTGTGGTAAGAAACCTTATGTTTCTAAAAAAAAAAATTGTAGAAAAGCTTTTCCATTCTGACATGTGTCTTGGGCACTCCTCCGCAAAGAAAATGATGAGGGAAAGTTGTGCAACCACCACGTGGCACAATGCCCTTCTTTCTTATCAACCCTTCATTAACCCAAACACTTCCACAGTCAAAATGAGAGGAGGCTGAAGGTTGAAAGACTAAGGTGCAAGTATGAACCCAACTCTCTGGAAACTCCTGAAGTTTGAGGAAGCAGTGTTGCGCCTACCATTCCTGTAGGCTTGATCAAGCTAGAATTTTTTTTTGAATGACATGACTCCCCACCTTGCAGTGACCACTCGAAGGTAATGATAAAGGTGAGAAAGGTGAAAAATCTTGTGCTCAACCTCATCAACTACATGTGTTGTACTTGAGCTTGGGAGTTCTATAGAAGTCTGATCCTTCTGTTTGATATCTTCTATAATTTTCTCTACTATCTGCACATCTTCGCCTGCGGAGAAAAGCGGAGGTAGCCCATAGTTGACCAAAACATTGAAGTTCTTTTTGATCTTTCAACTCTCCTTGTCAACACCTTCTAGCAATCTTTACACTTTTTGGAAACCTTGTGGGAGTTAACAATTCTACTGGCCTTGATGTAAGTGAATTGTCGATCAATAATCTTGTCATCTTTTAGGACCTTGTCAGAAGCCACACAAAGTTTGGAAAAAAACTTTGTGATTCTGCCACTTGAGAATCACATGCCTGTAGAATGTGATTGGTCGTTTAGCCAATTTTTCCATTTATTTCTTGAAAATTTCTCAAGAATTGCAGCTAAGATCCACTCCTATTGTGAATATACCAATATTTTTAGCAATAGGAGGGACTCTATCTTTTGAGCGATGGCCAGCTCCTAATTGAGCCCAGTCTCCTTGGTCCTTGCATTTTCCTCTATTTGAACCTTTTCATTGAGAGTGTCTACCAACTCGAAGCTTACTCCTCGTACCTCTAAATCACGGGTCTTCAATGAAGACACGACCTCTTGCTTTTCCAGCTTCATTTTTTCCATTTCCACCTATGCCTTCTTAGTGCTTTTGGAAAACTGAGATCGGACATTTTCCAACTCTTTCTATATTTTTTTGTGAATACTTATGTACTCCATGTTGGTCTGATGTTGGGTGGTGAGATCATCTTTTAATTTCTCAATTTTGGTGTGTAGCCGAACTTGTTGGCCCTATGCTTCTTCAAGCAACCTCGAGTCTTCCCCTTGCTTACCCTGTATTTGCATTATGCAGGTCAATTCAACATCCTTAGCCTTCAACTCAGTCTACAACCTGCCCACTATTTCCCTTACATTCACCAACTTTGTCTCATGCTTTTTAACTTTCTACCTAGCTTTTCATATTCTAAATATACCACCTACTGAGTGGTCTTAGCCAAGACCACCTTGTTGCATGGATGAGTTTCAGTTAGATCCAAGCTCATCATCCAGATATCATAATCCTCCAACTGCATCTTTCCCTCAAGTTTAGCCATGAGCAGTGTCATGGTGTTGATCAAAAGTGAATTCCACTCCCCATTGTAACAAGCCTCAATTTTATTAGTAGCTAGCAACTCAACATTTTTCATGAGTTGTCCCTATTTATCATTTCATCAGGCTATCTTTGCTACATTGAAATGATCTTGGAGGGTTTGAGGGACATCGACGTTTTGTGCTGCAATAGGGGCACTAGGAGGGAAACCAAAAAGGGTAAAAAAAGGGGAGACCCTAGATGTATGAGTGTGGAGAGAGGTGAAAGGGAGTGTTATCATGGAAAAGGGGGGCTCACCTAGCTGAGACTAAACAAGGGATTTTCCAGTAGGAGGGAACAAAGACATGGTTGGGCGGAAAGGTATTTTCTCAGAAGTGGATAGGTCAAGAGTGGGGGTTAGCATGGATGCTTTAGCTTTTTCAAAAGGGGCCCTTGATAGGGAAAACAAAGAGTCAACAACAACTAAAAACGATGTTGCTCACACAACATGTGGGGTAATCTTAGGAATTTCATTTCAAGCAGGAAGGGATGAATTTAGGACTATTAAGTTAGGACTC
Source organism: Sequoia sempervirens (assembly GCA_007258455.2). Lineage (NCBI taxonomy): Eukaryota > Viridiplantae > Streptophyta > Pinopsida > Cupressales > Cupressaceae > Sequoia > Sequoia sempervirens. The sequence goes on along the minus strand of VDFB02047230.1, from coordinate 509,259,722 downwards.
GAGGATAGAGAATTCCTTTCCAAGAGAGGAGGAGAGGGGGTAAGCAAAGATGTGGAAATAGGAAGAAAAGGAGCAAGACTTACCTAAACCGTAGCAGTTGGCGCTTCCTGGAAGGCAAACTCCACCTCTTCTTCACCTCAGGTCCATGTATCAGATATGCCTAGATCTTTGACCTGCCTTCTCTTTTCACGACTAGAACTAACATGTTTTGATTTACTAACCACCGATCCCTCTGAAACTTTCCCCTCAATGACCACAGCAGATGACGCTTTTGTGGACCGTCATGGTCTTTTCCCCTTACTTTGCGCACTAGAGGAGGATGGGGCTCATGAATCCTTTTTCCTTGAATCCCTCTAACTATCAGGTTCTCGAGGTCAGATGATCTGACGTAGAACTTCTTCCACATTGAATTCATGGCTAGTTTCTAGATTTTTGTCATCAAAACTAGCCTCCTTATCATAAATATACTCTAATTCTTCATCCTGTGGGAACTATCTAACAAGAAGGTTGGGGCAACGTAGCTCCTATCGAAACCTCCAAAAATCTACCTTCTTTCTTTTCGACTAGCCCCTAATCTTCAGGTGTGTGTTAATGGACTTATTTATTAGAAGGTTCCTATCATACGACACCTTTGGTGTGTAGAAACACAACCATTCTAGTTGCTTCAAAGGAATATTCTTCAAATCAGTGTATACTTCTATACCTTCTTGAGTCATATTCTTCCTCCTCTCGAAGTATTCCCACTCTTCATACTTCACGCTATAAATTCCCCACGGGTTGTAGTCCCCCTTATCACAAATGATGACTAGACCCAAAGCCGCCAATAGATACTTCACAAAATCACTTTGTCAGTGATACCTGACTGTTAGCAATACTGAGAGGGAGTAGATACAACCTTGTCTTGTTCCTTCCCACACCGTAGATCTTGTCAACAACGGTCAACTAGCGGCATTCTTCCAACGCGAAAACTTTGTCTATTACAAACCTGGGGAGTTGAAAAGACACATTGGGAAAACCATGGAATCTAATAAACGTGAAATCTGCACGCAGGAAATAATCCACTGGCTTCGGTGAGATCCTCATCCATTGTAGAACCTCAGGAGAGAAATGACCTATAGGGAAAGGTAATAATTCTTGGAGCACATGCCTCAAAAAGTAATTCGCAAACCCATTATAATCCCTTGTTTTGGAAAGCATATGGATCCACAGATAAATCAGTTGAAGACAACCCCTTTCAACTAGCCTATACATTGGCACATTTTTCCTAAAATATTCAAAATTTTGATGTAAAACCAAATGAGCCAAGAAGGAAGGATACCTAAACTTAGAATTAGTCACGTAATGTTTTAGCTCATTCAGCATGTTTATCACCTCAAAAAAATCATAGTGCTTGTGGATTTTTTCCCTCTTTAGCTCTGTTAGTTTCCCAAATTTGCACCCTATTTTCTAAGCTTTTAAATTATCTCAGCAAATTTGGACTAACATGGAACTGCTTTTAGGTTGTGGGTAACCTGTTTGAAAGTAGACCTCTAGATTATGGTCCGACTTCCCCATTTGATGTCACCTAACTATTAATCTTTCAAGGCAAAGGGTAAGGATTTCATGAAAATAAACCTAATGTTGAAAAGAATCTAAGGTGATGCACTAAAACAACCTAGACCTATTAATAGCCTCACACATTCAAATTAATATCTCAAAGCTTAACTCACACAACTCACTTTCCAATGCAGTTCATATCAATAATTTATAAGGAGGTTTGTAATAGTGTTTTCAAAAGGAAAAATAGATTTCACAGTCAATAACACCACTAAACAACACAAATTATAACCTGTAAACATACATTTTCTGTCAAAAGGATGCAAGAAACATGGGACAAGTTTACAAGGAAAGATGACTTTTCACAAAACAAACAGATCAACCATTAATGGCATACCATAAAACATGAAGAGAGAGGATAAAAATGGTCCAATCTATTAATTCAAAGTGCTTACTATATAATAGGTTTATCTAAGTTACAATATAGCGCCATGAAAATAACTCCCAAAAAGTAAAGCTATCCTCTTGCTGGAAAAAAGAAAGATCTCTTTCAAATGATCCAAATCAACATACTTAAGCCAAAACCATCAAAACCCCTCACACAAGTGTTTCTAGAATATTCTGGTCGGATAAGACAGAAAAGGCCCCAAAAGAACCTTCTAGAACTCTCCAAAATGTCCTCCACATGAAGAAAAAATAGGGTAAGTCAATATTCACCCCAAAAATGTGACAAAAATGCCTCTAGCTCGCCTCCCCTTCACCAAAATCAATCAAAACAACATCCCACACATCTTACACTTTTACAAGTCATCATTGGTCCTCATACAATACTTGACCAAATTCTCCATCATGAAATATGTGTGTTTTTTAAAAACACATGGCTTTTAAAACATTAAAGATAATGATCTTGCTAAGTGATTCATAGAACATCAATTAACAAATCACTTTACAATTAACCACAAATCAAAGGACCCCACCATTGAAATTCATTACATTTGCATTTGAAGCAACTTAAAGTGAATTTTAAATCACTTATATGATATTTCAAAAATTGAAAACCAATACCACATATAATATCATATCTTGAAGCCCTCAAAATTTTCCAAGGCATTAACCATCAACTCACCATATTCTACATTTTACTCACGCATGGCATACACATTTTTTTGCAAAGGCATTATAGTCTTCAACAGTACTTGGCCAATATGGTCGACCTCCAAGTCCCTTGGAAAGCATATTCCAAGTCACATGATATTGGGAAAATAAGGAATTACACATAGGTCACATGGCATACTCCATATTGCATTGCACACTCCATTGGCAAATTGATGACTTAGAAAAGTTTTAAAATAAATGGGAAGAAGTCTTAAGGCATAAAATTCCTAAGGGAGAACACCATATGTTTCGGCCCCATCGTATTGCCATGTGTTTGATTTTAAAAGCAAGGGATAAAAAATCCCATTGAAATATAAAGGAGGTCAAACCCTAAATGACAAAACACCGAAATGATAAAAAAATCATCATCATTTGGTCGTTGAAGAAAACTGGAAAATGATGCTCTGCCACCATGGGGTTTCAAGGGAACACTAGAAAATGCTTTACTGACTATTTGTTTGGTGATTCTATGAGGAAAACACCATGGAAAATCAGGTAACAACATTATTTTTGTATAAATCTGCATTTTTTCCACCTGGAGGCACTTTTTTGGACTTACAGGCTTCGACAAGTAGCATTTTGATGGACTTTTTTTGGACCCATATTGCGTCATTCGTTCTCTCTATTTGTTATTTCATTTGTTAACAACCACCATGAGAAATCAATGAAGCTTTATTAGAAGCAAAAGCTTGAGAGTTTTGCAAGAAATTTGAGAGAAAAAATCTCATGTGAGTTGAATCGACTCCACTCTTGTTAATTCTATGCAAAATGACCCATATTTTTATTTCTTCCTTAAGAATAAAGCATAAAATGCTTGCTTCTTTTCTGTATTTGTTAATAAGGACACTCCCTTGTGTTTTTTCTATTGATTTCCTGAAGAAAAAGACCCACTGGCTACGGCCATGAACAAGAACAAACTTTTGTGTTCATTTATGAAACCTTCATGTATTCTTTTGATTTCCTCCTTGTATTAACAAATCTTTGACAACCCAGATGGGTTTTTGGAATGTAGAAAAGAAAGAACCAGTTGTGGGTTTGGCCTCCATTATGCAAACTAGGTCTTCTTGTATTCATGATTTTTCTGCTTCATTCTACATTTTAATTGCAAAACCCATGTTTGGGTTTCCTGTAGCATGTATATTTGTTGAAACTGCAACTTGTTTGTAAAAAACCCATGTGGGTTGCATGATTTCTTTGAAAAGTTCAGATTTGTTGCAGGAAATGCAGATGATTTTGTAAATTCTCTCCATTCTTCTATAGAAATGGCAATGTTGGCTCCATTTATTGAAACCCCAAGTGGGTTTTTCATATTTTCCAGGAAAAAGGCCAATTTTTACCATGGCATGTCATAACACATGAATGGATTTTTATTTTTGAACTCCTGTAGAAAGTTTACCATATTGCCATTTCCTTTCACATATTTTATTATGAACCTAGATGGGTATGTTTTCAACTTGAAAACAACTTCAAATTTTGTTAAAAAATGAGTCTCCATGTTATTGCACCATATCTTCTTTGAATAAACAACTACATGAGATGGTCCATTTTATTGCACTAAAACTTGAGTTGATGTTTATACGAGAATTTTGTCTATATCCTTATCAACAACCAAATTTATAAAACTTAAAAACTGTAGCAAAATAAGCTTTTTTCAATTAGCATCTAAATTGTTTTTGTAATGCATTTCATTTCTATAGAATGTCTTTAAACACACAATCCCAAAGTGGGTTTGTAATTGTGAACAACTTCTACATTTCATTATTTATTCAAGAGCACCATACTCCTCATTTAATGATGCAACCTCTTCATGTTCACAAGACTTATGGTAACCTCTACATTAGCTTCAACACTTGACAAATCATTTTTGTATGCAATTTTGGCACCATGATACATATAAAGGATTACGTCATAATTCATTCATGCTTTGATTGTCCTTCGAGTGCATAGGAAAAATGGAAATAAATTTGTAGCTTATTGTCCTCATTGTAGTAGATATTTACAATGTTGAACATTAAACTATGCTTTTCATTTTCTAATGTTGTTCACTAAAGAACCATGATTCATGATGGTTTCAACAATTGAATTTCATGAGCTCCTCTAATTCAATCAAGACCATTGCCATCTTTAATATCAGTGCTCTTCCTTTCTTTGTAATATGCTTAGAGGCATCACTTCTAGAGGAAAACATTTGGAAACTTGCTCAATTATTCTTTGTAATATGCTTAGAGAATAGTAGGCCCTTGTCCCTTGTGTTATAGCATAGCAATTGTATCTTGTTCACCTCATATGAGGGTTCTATTGTTGTCATGACTTGCTTGTCTAATGTTTGATTGAGAAGTCCTTGAACAGAGCCTTGTGCAACTTCATATTTTGTTTTTGTTGCTATCTTGTATGACATGCTTGGAATTCTTTCAAGCTTTTCATGTTCTCAATCTAAAGGACAACATATAACTTTCATTCATCTAATTTATGAGGGTAGAAAAATAGATGGCCATGTTTCTTTGCCATGAGAACAATTATGCTCTATTTTGAATGCTTCTCCATGCTTTTCAACCTTGTAACCTCCTACAAAAGTGTTGTCCTTGTACTTGTATCATGACCTTGATTCAACCATTTCTCTTTCTTCTATTATGGGTAATAAATACACATAGTCTCCTCATTCTAACTTTATTGGGCAGCCACTTGTCACATATGTGGATGACCTAACAGCTCACCCTCCTATGTGATGTGTGATTTCCCAATAGAGTTATGGTGAGAGGGGCTTGACAACAACTTGAAATGCTTCCTCATTGTTTAAAAGATGGATAATTGAACTTGATGCATCTATGAAGTCACTTCCTTTATAAATAGATCATGAATCTTCTTAAGAAGATTTAAGGACATATCAGCATAGTATGTTGCATCTTTTGAATCTGATAATGAAATTTGATCAACTGGTGTGATTCCATATTGATTTAATGCATTGATAATATATAAATCTTTGATCAAATTTCTCAATTTCCTTTTCCTTTCAAAGCATGTTGGGATCTACCCTCTTGGGAGCCACATTTACCCCACATGCTATATTTGATACGAATTAGAACAGTAACCAGACTTGTCCTAAATCTGCACATGAAGCAAACAATTAGAAAATAAATGCATATGTTGGATGTGTTTGATGACTTCTTTGTTTTCCAAGGCATCCAAGGTTTGCATGCTTATTTTATACACTTATGGATTAGTCTATACATGTATATAGGTAGGTGTGTATGTAAGGATTGAATTGTTCATTGCTAGAGCCTTGCTTTATTATCATTTCTTTTTTAGATGCAAGGGCTAGGAGCACTATGAAGCTGGGGATGACACAAGTAGCTCGGGGCAGCAGTAAAGCGGTCAGGCAACCCGTAACCAATCATTGTCAGACAATGGCTGGTTCCATTCTTATATGCACATTTTCTATTTCCTTTACTTATTCATGTATGAATTGCTTCATATTTTCATTGAATAAGAGAGTTAGTCCCTTGACTTGTGAGGTACATGTACATTTTAGGATTATCAATAAAAGATTACATTTGTATATCTATGATTCTCATTCTCATTTGCTGTAATTACAACATTGAAATGACAAAATGTAAACTACTTTATTTGAAAATCACTCCTTCACACATGTTGAAACTGATAGTTTTATGGTTTATCTTTTAAATTTTTAAACAACATGAAAAGAACAAACACTAAGTTACCTGATTTCAGTTGAAAGCTAAAAATCAGGTAACAAGCTCAAAATCCAAGCCAAAATGAAAAGGAAGAACCTGGGTATTGTCATCAAGACCAAATACCCAAGCCAACATTGAGAATAATTCCTGTGTATACCTCTTGAATATATGATATGATAGAGGGAAGGGAAAATGACCTCTGGCCAGTTGTTCCTTCATTTCTTCTTCGTAAAATTTTGTTCTTTCAGCCTTTTCTTCCTCGAAAAGATCTAGTTTTTCCTCGCCGAACAACTCTAATTCCCAGGTCGTAGGGATACACAACATATCCCATATGGCTTGAGGAGAAATAGTAACCCTAATCCTTCCATTTTGGATAACCCTTTTTACCTCATTGAATCTCCTAGCACATGCATCAACTAGATGGGCATGGATGCACAGTGGGCAACATGAACTATGACAAGCCACAATCCCATAGCCGAAGCGCAAGACCCTCTGTTATCCCATACTTTTCCTTTCTTTGAAACACACCTTCTCTGAGGCTTTTAGTATTAACTGATAACTTGGGGTTAAAAATGTTGTTAGAAATATCTTGCATTGCTTCTTTGCTCACAGGCTTAGCAACTGACATCTTCTTGTAGTATTCAAAAGATTGCTCCTCCACCGTTGAGGCGTTGGCGAATGACTTCCACCCAAAAAAATTGGTGTAAATAGGTTTTTGACTTGAAGCTATAGCTTGTCTTCTAGAGGTTGAGGGTTCTTCCATGATTGTATCAAAAGTTACAGAGACCTTCTTGGGGATAACAATCACTTTCCCTTTCTTTCAAAGGAAAAACCTACTTTTGATCGTAATTAATTTTCTTTCTGGTACATGCACTTACGACTAAGCTATTACTATTGGGCCATTAAATGATGCCACCGGGGTAATACGTGTGGACTAGAGATTTGTATCTCTCAAGAATGCCAAAAACTCCATGAGGATGGAATTAGTACATTCCTTCCGCCGCCTCTTAATCAAAAGAAAACATTTCCTTGACAAGCGTGCTTTTCATCATACCAAATGTGTCGAGGTGGTGCAAAGTACCCTTGAAAAATGTAACCATTAATGTTTTATAGTTTTAGCATGTTAAGTGCCATCTTTTCTCATTAATGAGATAGTTGGCACTGGTGGTGGTTAAGGACACATGTCAACAGTCGGCACACAAGGGAATTTACTCCCAGCACCCAAATTTATTTCTTAAGCCATTTTATGGGATCCTCTATATGATTTATCTACCTTGGTCTATTTTGCCTCAAATTTTTTGATTGCCGTTTGACCAAAAATAGACATTTTGTTCGTTGAGTTTGTCAGTTGAACTTTTCTATATATAGCCATGCCACCTTTTGTAGCATTCATGTGAATATAAAGTCCCTTAAATTAGTTGGTTTTTCACTTATTTCCATTTTTCCATAATTCGTCACATTTTAGAATGTTTATTGGCTTAGGGACCCCTATTCGGCTCCTTCCATGGAGGCCACAATACAACTTCATAGGAGAGATTACTAGCAACCGAATTAAAGGCCTAGTCAAGAAATGCAACACACTTATCATGACTGCATTTAAAGGGGTGTTGGGCACTAACTTAATTATTAATGAGAACCACCTTCAGAGCGACTGCAATGTGATTTCTCACTTTGTGTCCTCATTTTTGGATCTAAACGTGTCCAAGTGTATGATTATTGAGCTGTGCCACGAGATGTTTGACACCTTGTCAATGGAAGGGCTTGATAAGATAGTGCAAGTGGCCATCCCTAGTTTTGGTATCTAGAGCACTATGGACCTCTAGAGGCATGTGGACTTTGGCATAGGTGTGCCCTGGGTACCCTTTCTCTCTGACTTCCACACTATGGAGATTGCAACACACCACTATTCTTCACAATTGGTAACCATTTTTTTGCTATGTGAGTATGGTGTGGAGCAGGTTACGGGACTTGCCTAGAGGAAACACTTTGACTTCCTTGTGTAGAGTAGCAATGAGTAGGGCTTGAGGCTGCATTCGTGTCTATTGTGCTTTTGGCCCTCCTTTTGCAATCAAACATCAAAGAAGAGAAAGAAAGAAAAGAAAGAAACTGATGACAAGCCTTTTCTACTTCCTGGGTGATGACCAAAGGCACTTCTTGATGGCTTTTTCATGTTAACCCCTGTCTTTGAATCTTTTGCTTTGTAACTATTTTTTGGGTTTGTTTGAGAGAGCCTTATGCTTGGATCTAAGCCTCAATATTGCATGTATGTATAATTATTGATAAATATAATACAAGCTATTTATCTCTTTAGTGTCCTTATTTGTCTTATTGTCAAAATTTCAAAATATTTACAAAAATTTACATATGGTACATAACTGTTAAAATTCAAAGAAATTTGCATTTTAATGGAAAATATTTAGATAAATACCATTCATTAGTATACCTAAAGCATTGCCTTCCATATCTTCAAGTTCATATGTGTTCATTTCTTTACATGCGTTGATTCGGAAAGGTCCCTTCCATAGTGCTTCAAATTTAGTGTGTTGTCCTGATTTCGTAGTACGCTCATCATATTTCAGTTCTAAATTCCCTTCTTTGAATTTTGGACTGGAAGTATTTTTGTCAAAGAATCACTTGACTGTCTGTTGCTAGTTGATCATGGCTCCATGGGCCTTTTCAATGTCTTCCTCTAGTTTGAGTTCTACTAGTCGTACTTCCATTCCACCATTTTCTTCAATTCTCAGGCCTTTTAGTACTTGTAGAGTAGGAATTTCTATGGAAATGGTTATCACTACCTCTTTTTTGTTCACCAACTCATAAGGAAGGGTCTTCAAAATCTACTTGGGGGTAATTCGGTCTTTCCATAGATCCGCTCACAAATGTTTGTGCCAACTCCTTTGTCGTTCTAACCCAATGCATTTAATTAACCTAATTAGGTTTTTGTTAGTGTACTCTACTAACCCGTTTCCTTGGTAGTAATTTGATGAAGTTTTAAGAAAAATCCCATGCCTAATAGTAAAATATAACATCCCTAACCCAACAAAATCTTGGGAGTTGTTGGATATGATGGTTTTGGATAGCCCAAATCTAGTTACTATCTCTTCGAGGAAATTAACAATCTCACCTTCTATCATGTTCTTTAGGGCTACAATTTCTGTCTGTCTTGTAAAGTAATTATTTTCCATGAGGATCCACTTTTGTTCGACACTCGAAATAGAATTTATCATACTAATAAAATCCAAACCCCTATAGGAAAAGGGTTCCTCGGTTACAATCAGACTCAAGGGTTGAGCGACATTCTTCCTTTTGCCAACAAAAAAATTGGCACTATGTACACTTCTGCACTAGATGATGTGCTTCGCTAAACATAGAGGGCTATTAGTATCTTGCACGCATTATTTTTAAAGTAGTGGTCTTGGCGGAAAAGTTTCCACCCTCAAGGCTATGGTGAAATTCGTTAAGAACTCTTTCTACCTGCAGGTTATCGAGCCAACGGAGCAGCACATCATCATAATATTTCTTAAACAGTACATCTTCAATTAGTACATACCTAGCACCTTGTAGTCAGTAGTACCTCCTTTTATTGAATGGAGTACTAGTTGGGTAATATCCCTTTGGCATGTATCATGTTCGATCATCAACCCAAGAATCATCATACTCGAATTTGTTTGAGTAAACTTGATTGGTCTCACCTTTAGACACAATAATTTTTTCCTACATGATGTATTCACACATACCTCTTCCCTAGACCAGCTTAGTTGATCAGATATCTACATCATATTCTAGGATCTTGGTGATCTTGTTTTCTCTCCTTTCAGTGATTTCACCCTTTGTGCTACATTCTTGCACACTAGGATGTGCTATGAGGATAGTGGTTTTGTTGGCTGACACCAAGTGTTGAAACTTTTTTAAAATTTTAACTAAGGAAAAACCTTGCTTTTCCACAAAGTTGTACTTCATCTCATACCCCTTTAAATTTCTGGAATGGAATGCAACAAGATGTTCTCCTTCATTTTGATCACCTTTCTGAGTGAGCACTAAAGCTATGCTATCGTGGCCACTATATACATAGAGTAAGAATTCCTTCAAAAAATTTGGATTAGCCAAGATCAGAGCAGTGGAAATCACTATCTTTATTTGCTCAAAAGCTCCATTTCCTTTAGGAGTCCACTTGAACGGAAGATTCTTTTTAAGCATCAATGTGATAGGCCTCACAATACTGGAAAAATCCAAAATAAACCTATTGATGAAATTGATTTTTCCTAGGAAAGAATGAAGTCCTTTCTAGTTTACTGGCAATGGTAGTTCCATTATGGATCAAATTCTTTCGAGCTCTATTGATATTCCCTCTTTTGATATTACAAAACCAAGTAGCTTGCCTTGAGGTACCCCAAAGAAACATTTTTTTGGATTTAGAGAAATCCTAAATTGTTGGAATTTCTAGAAAACCTTTTCTATATGATCAAAATTATCATCTATTGATTTTGAAAAGACCATTAGATCGTCCAAATATATTAAAATGACTAGGTTAATTAGACCTTTAAAGGAAATATCCATTGCTTGTTGAAAATTTGCACCAGCATTTGACAGGTCGAATGACATCTTGGCATATGTGAACATTCCCCACTTAGTGGTAAATGCCATCTTGTGTTGTTTTCTCTCCTTCACATGCACTTGGTTATGTCCAGAAAAACCATCTAGTAGTCAAAACATTTTGGATCCTGCTATTGTCTACAAAATTTTCTCAATTGATGGCAGAGGATAATGGTCCTTCATGAATGCCTTGTTCAAATATTAGAAATCAACACAAAGTCTGATATCACCATTCTTCTTTCAGACAGGTACCAAGTTTGGCACCTAGGTGGAATGTTTGATTGGATATATTATTTTGGACTAGACCAACTTGGTGAGCTCTTGTGCCATTAATGCCTCAACCTTTGGGTTAATAGGCCTTTTCTTCTATCGGATGGGTTTAGACCCTTCCTCCAAGTCAATGGTATGTTGAATTATACTAGGGTCTTAACCTTTAATGTCATCATAGGTCCAGGCCATGACTTTGTCATATTTGTAATATAGATCCCTTAATATTTCTGTATTTTAGTGGAACCTCTTTTTTGACTTTCAACTTTCTACCCCTTCCGACATCAAGCTCTTCATAATCTCTTTCATCCGCCATAAACCTTTGTTTTCCATTTCTTGCATCTTCATAGTCAAAGAGTTTCTCGAGGGAAATCAATCCTCTTGGAGCCTTGTCCCATTTTAATTGAATGACCTGCCCGTCGAAAAATTACACCCCTAGGGTTGAAGTGTTAGAAACCATTCCTCCCTTTTGTATGAAGGTAGCTATCTGAGTATTATCATTGAAAACTTGTCAATTTTCGTTATTGTCAGTAATTAAGGGTCGAAAAATGACTTGTATTGCATTTTACCTAGTTGAGTCCTTTCTAGTTTACTGGCAATGGTAGAATGGAGTCCTTTCTAGTTTATTGGAAATGGTAGTTCCATTATGGATCAAACTCTTTCGGGCTCTATTGATATTCCCTCTTTTGAGACTACAAAACCAAGTAGGAATTAAGGGTAGAATGGAGTCCTTTCTAGTTTACTGGAAATGGTAGTTCCATTATGGATCAAACACTTTCGGGCTCTATTGATATTCCCTCTTTTGAGACTACAAAACCAAGTAGCTTGCCTTGAGGTACTCCAAAGAAACATTTTTTTGGATTTAGAGAAATCCTAAATTGTTGGAATTTCTAGAAAACCTTTTCTAGATGATCAAAATTATCATCTATTTATTTTGAAAAAACCATTAGATCATCCAAATTTATTAAAATGACCAGGTTAATTAGACCTCTATAGGAAATATCCATTGCTCATTGAAAATTTTGCACCAGCATTTGACAAGTCGAATGACATCTTGGCATATGTGAACATTCCCCACTTAGTGGTAAATGCCATCTTGTGTTGTTTGCTCTCCTTCACATGCACTTGGTTATGTCCAGAAAAACCATCTAGTAGTTAGAACATTTTGGATCTTGCTACTGTTTACAAAATTTGCTCAATTGATGGCAGAGGATAATGGTCCTTCAGCGATGCCTTGTTCAAATCTTGAAAATCAACACAAAGTCTGATATCACCATTCTTCTATTAGACAGGTACCAAGTTTGGCACCCAAGTGGAATGTTTGATTGGATATATTATTTTGGACTAGACCAACTTGGTAAGCTCTTGTGCCATTAATGCCTCAACCTTCGGGTTAACAAGCCTTTGCTTCTGTCAGACGGGCTTAGACCCTTCCTCCAAGTCAATGGTATGTTGAATTATACCAGGGTCTTAACCTTTAAGGTCATCATAGGTCCAGGCCATGACTTCATCATATTTGTAATATAGATTCCTTAAGATTTCTTTGTCTTTTAGTGGAACCTCTTTTTTGACTTTCAACTTTCTACCCCTTCTGACATCAAGCTCTTCATAATCACTTTCATCCGCCATAAACCTTCATTTTCCATTTCTTGCATCTTCACAGTCAAAGAGTTTCTCAAGGGAAATCAATCTTCTTGGAAGCTTGTTCCCTTTTAATTGAATGACCTACCCATCGAAAAATTACGCCCCTAGGGTTGAAGTGTTAGAAACCATTCCTCCCTTTTGTATGAAGGTAGCTATCTGAGTATTGTCATTGAAAACTTGTCAATTTTCGTCATGGTCAGGAATTAAGGGTCGGAAAATGACCTGTATTGCATTTTACCTAGTTGAGTCGGAAGTTGGTTTGAATTATGACCCAACCGATGCCATTCGATCAGCTATGTTTTTATGGGATCGTAGAATAACATGTACATTGAAGGCTTCAAAAATATCAATTAGGTCCCATACTTAGTGTTTGTATGACCTCATTCATTTATTCTTTGTTGTTGCTTGACTATGGACTTGGCTCACTATGAGTTTTGAATCTCCAAAAACTTGTATTCTCTTTATACCCATTCTTTGTGCGAGGTTTAGGCCATGAATTAAGGCTTCATATTCAGCATTATTATTCAAACATGAGAACATAAAATGGTAAGCTCTAAGAGTCTCAGATCTTATTGGAGAGAGTAATTGGACACTCGCACCAGAGCTAGCTTTACACTTGGCACTATCACAATATAGGGTCCATAGCCGACTATTAGATGGGTCATCAATTTTTTCCTCATCCTTTATTAGTTTCAGGAAAGTTTGATCACTATCAAAAATTACATAAGTGCCAAGCCTGGTCATATGGAAGTTGTTGAATGGATTAGAATCAATGAATTGGTTGAGCAACACTTCTTCCTCTAGAGTCTGCTCACTTGTATCCTCTTCATCTTCTAGCATTTCAACACAATATTTCGCATGTTGAGATATAGCAGTGTGTGGGGCCTCAAAGCATAGGAATACATTGTCTGCAATATGTTTGGCATGCAAAGGTTCGGAAAGAATCTTCATCTTTGCCTCACACTTGGTTCTCAAAATCAAGTGGGACCAGTCAAGTGTTAGGTATTCGCCAAGTTTGGTAGTGAAATCCCTTGGTAGACACATTCTGAAGACCAGTGGAATTTCTATTACTACCACTTCTTGTGTGACTGTTTGGCTTGGGAAGGATAAAAGGTTCAAGGAAATATCCCTTATCTGACCAATAGTCAAAACCTTCTTTCCGTCTAATTGCATAATTCCATTTTCTAGGGGCTCATACTTGAGTTTTCAAGCATCAACCACTTATTTTGGCATAACGGTTGTGCGAGCCCCTGAATCAATCATATTATTATGCAACAATTTATCTCCTAAATTATCAGCATTAAAAATAAAGGTGTGGGCTTTGTTCCGCTTACCTCCTTTTCTTTTATATCATCTATATCATTTGCATTAGTTGTTACTTTATGAATCTATAGAAGAAGCAACGATCTATCGCCTCCACTTTGATTGCACGGTTGAGCCGCGTCCACCTGTAGGATTCGTTCTTCTATCCCTAATGGTTCTTGAAGTAGAGTTTTCTACTTAGGAATTGATATGATGTCCCATAATGATACATTGGCAGGCACCTTCTTTAATTGTTCCACCATGTTAAGCATCCTAGTTGTTTGGGCCTTAAGCTTAAATAGTGGTATTTCTTTTATTTTCGGGAGAAAACATTCTGTTGTCACCTTGCCTGGCTCCTTCTCTGCCATTAGTGAATTACATGTCTATGGAAAAGGTTGGATGGTGGGTGATGGAGCCTAATTCTCTTGCGAAGGTGGTTGACATGACTGTGGATGTGGGAAAGCCTATTGTACATACTCTCTGGTGAGCCTCCTCCTAGATCTTTTGTTGTAATTTGACCATACTGGTAGAGTATCAGTGGTTGGAGCTTCATTTGCATATATTGTGTCTTCTTCCTCCACCCATGAGAACAATGATCGATTAGGTGTAGTTTCTATCTGTTATTCCAAGGACATCCCTCACAATTGCACTCTAAAGTGAGCATTTTCCATTTTGGATGATCCATACTGATCTGCATGTGGGGGAAAGCCTTTTCTTTGTTGCTTGGCCATCAATTTTTGCATATTTCCCCTTGGAAATCCTATGGAAGATGACCATTGCTGAATGAGAAACACCATACATCATCTTCTTTTTCCAAATTGCTTTGGCCTTGGATCATTTCTCTATTCTAACTAACTTTTACCATTTGAAGTGGCATGTTGATGGGAACTATTTGGTTCGCAAATGTCACTTGTTGGTCACCTCCTCAGGGAAACTCTTGGTGTGTATTATACTGATAAGAAAACTTGTTTCCACCTTAAATCTGTGTGTTCGGCTTCAGAGGCATTGCCTACTTCCATTTGAGGATGACTGTTCAATTCATTAACAAGAGTTTGTATGAGACTCTTCATGTCATTAATATCAGACATGACTGAACTTGAGTTGAACACACTAATTTGTGTGGAGGGATATACATACATAGAGTGTGGTGTATTTGGTGTGCTACTTTGTATAGCGAATGTGCTTGAATAGGCTCCTTGAGATGTTCTAGAGGGTTCTGCAAACATGGGCATGGGGGGTCACAACAAGAGCTTCCCAACATCAATTAGATTGTTTTCTGCTCATACCACTAACTCATAAGCATCAACAAGATATCTCCCCCCATGGAAGTTATCATAACTATGATATCCAAATTGATAGCCTTCATATAAAACATGAATGCCATTGTAGCTAGGGGTTAGGCAGTCAAGGGAATCCTCTACCAAGTTTTATCAAACCTAGTGTTGAAATCGCTCATGGATTCTCTTGGGGCCCTTTTAATGGTGATTAATTGATGCAATAGTGAGGAGCGATCTCCTTTTTTCTGAAAAGCGTTCGAACAAGTGCTCTCTGAGCTGGTCCCAGGAGATGATAGAACTCGAGACCAAAGATCGATACCAATCTTGGGCCTTTCCCTTAAAAAAAGTGGCTAACAACCTTAGCGTAATATTTTCTTTTGCTATATTATGTAACCTACATACCTCTGCTATATCTTGAAGGTGTTCAGAATGGGTTTTAAAATCTTCTCCAGAGAATCTTGGAATAGCCTTGAGGGCATTAGCAATTATAATAGGCTATACATCTAGGGGTGTGGGTGGTTGTAGTGGACTACCACTATTCCATGTTAGGAAATTTCTAGGAGTACAAGGAGGTACATGATCCATGGAGAAAATATTCCAATGAATCGGATATACAGGTAATCTGATTTAAAATTCTAAGCCTTTGGGTGGAGTAGATAAGGCTCTAGATACTGGGCTCTGACTTCTCACTCTATTACTCCTTACAAGTGATACAAAAATTGTAAGTCTTCTCCTTCTAGGGATTGAGGCAAGTAACTAAGAGTACTGGAAGTGACCTCTTAAGGATGCTCTTGTTTGGACTCTGGGCATGAAACTTCTAGTTTCCTTCCTTAGCCTGGTTCAAGAAAAAAAATTGAATTCTAATCAAACATTTGGAAAAACTTCTGTCCCTTCGGGCATGCTAGAAAAAGAACTGTTGATCATCAAAGCTTGCACTTCTCCAACAGTCTTATGGGAAATTTAGCGAGTGGGGGACAAAATGCGTCTCACTGAATACCTCTGAGTTTTTTTATAGAAAGTTAGCTCTTCTTTTGGGGTTTTGAGATAAGGGGAGAAGGAAATGTAAACATAAAACATAAAAGGTGATGCGCCAAAGATTTTACAACATTTTAAACTCAAATTATTCCTATGATTGATATAAATAGACACAGAATGCCACAACCCCTCATTGTTGGAAAGAGAATGAACAACAAAGGCTAACTTCAAGCACCGTGCAAACTTTTAGATCTTTCTGTAGGTAGTGTTCATCAAGGTTCGATCAAACATAAATATTTCTTATGAGTAAAAGAACAATATTTTAGAAATCACAAGAACTCTGTCTCCTAATACAGCATAGCACAACAAAATAACAACTTTTAGAAAAATAGAAAATTCCAATGACATAGTCCAATTTTCTTAAGCCACTATTTTCTAATACAAGCATAAAGCATAGAAATACACTACTTAAACTATCTAGATACAGCTTGCAAGACATAGTGTTCCATTCAAAATAACAATATAAAGAAAGAAAGCTCGAAAAAGGCCATACATGCACAGTCTCAACAAATTCTTCTCAATATTTTGAGCTTTAATTATGAAATGAACTTTGAAACAAAGGTCAGATGCTAATTTGACAATATTTTAAACCTTAATAGATATAACATGCTAGAATAAATTTGTTATGTAACTTTTTTCTCAAAAATAATCCTAAAATCAATAAGAAAACTAAAGAAACACTTCTTCTGACAAAGAAACTATTGCTTGGAATCCAACCCTTTATTGTGTCGTTGCTCTCCTCTTCTAACCGCCAAAAGAAAGAAACACCGCCTTAGTACAAAAGTTATTGCTGCCAGATGTTGATATTTGATAGCTCAAAATCTGATCATAAACCCTTGGTTAGGCCACAAAAGATCTTTGTTGATTAAACTCCCAGCGACTGCATTAAATTATTTTAGATATTTTAAAGATAGAAGTTTATAGATGATTAGATCCTAAAAACAATAGCCTAGCAAAGGATTCCATAGACCAATCACACCATCTCGAAGAATTGACTCGAAGCTTCCCTCCCAAGAATCAAGAAAATAAAAGTTGACAATTTCTAAGAGTCTCCAAAAGATAATACCTCATAAGAGGCACAATCTTCCTTTGATAGAAAGATGACACGTCATGCGGTCAGAAGCCTTATGTTTCTAAAAATTGTTTTTGTAGAAAATTTCTACCATTTTGACACATGTCTTGGGTGCTCCTCTACAAAGAAAATGATAAGGGAAAGTCATGCAACCACCACGTTGTGCATTGCCCATCTTTCTTATTGGCCCTTCACTAACCCAAACACTTCTGCAGTCAAAATGAAAGGAGGCAAAAGGTTGAAAGACTAAGGCAAAGAAAAAAAACACTTCACAATGATCATAAAAATGCTACTATGTTTTCAATCTACAATAATAATGATTAAGCTACTCCATATTCAAGTTAAGTAATGAGACATCACATAAAGAAGAAGAGATTAGAGCGAAGATTTAAAATATGCACCTTAGTGAAGCAAATGAAATGTGTGGTTTCAATTCTTTTGAAGATTCTAGCACTAGTAAACCTGCGAAAGACATAACATTGTGCAATCAATTTGACGATTTTGAACATAGTTTCAATGTTGATAAGTCTCCTTGCTGAAATAATAATGATGATGGCATTAAGCATGATCAATCCTCTAATAGTCAAGGTTTTCCTCATAAGAAAAAGATTGAATTCTTCGCTACAAATGAGAAATATGATGGTGGAAACATATGTTTTCCTGAGAAGGAACAACTCTCTTCGTATGAAAAATTTTCAGATTATGAGTCAAAGATGTTACTTGTAGAAGATGTAAATGAACATGGAAATCTATTTGTATGCTCTTCTAATGATTTTTGTGATTCTGAAAATAATGATGACTTGAAGGATTTAGATCTTCATAATGAGGAGACTGAGGCTTTTAAGTAAAAAATGAATGTAAGGGAAAACTCTTTATTTGGTGAGCCTCCATCTTCAGTAGAGATAAGGACTAATGATCCTTATTGGTTCAGAGCTGATCCACTTTTTGCTAAGAATTTTGATGATGCACTTGACACATGGTTAGAATGTGGCCTTGAGCAAACAAAGCAACACACAAAAAACCTTCTGGATGATGTTACCTATGACTGTTTCACATTTGATACAAATATTGTAGAAAAGGATGAGTATCATGATGATAATTACTTAGAATAATATGAATACTTTCAGTTCCCAGTTTAGTCGGGAGATGTTTTAGTGGAGCATAACAATAAAATGTAGAGCAAAGGATGTTTTTTTCAAAATGAAGTGATGTCATGTGATGATAATTTTTTTTAGTTTGTGCCTGATAATACAATATACAAAATGACCAAGATTACATTAGCAATAATATAGTCAAAAAAATTGAGAAAAGTTCTAGTAACAATGTTTGTAATTAGGCAGACTCCAAGGGTATCTAAATATCCCTACTTGTAAGAAGAAGGTTATACTTGTAGTGGTATTACAGAGGAAAATATGGGCTGAAATAAATTAGTTCTTTCAATAGATTGGTTTTTGACAGGGGCAAGAATCAACCCTAAATTTCAATGCCCTAGTGCCAGTAGGGCGAAATTGAAGCTTGGTTAGATTGTAGAGTGCACACTCAAAATTTTCACCTCAAGAGAAGGCTTCAGACATAGTGGAGATTAGATCTCCCTTTTTAGGTCTTTTTGGCCTGTGTAAATATTGTACATATCTTGGTTTGTTTCATTTTTGTCTTTTGTGCCTAGTCTTCTTTGCCCATGATTGTGGGCTCTCACCATGCCTCTGAGAGGAATGTGTCCCAAATAGGAGGCACTGATGGAACCCCTCACAAAATTCTTGCTTCCATTTTATGATTGTGCAAAATTTGGCTTGGACCCTTGTTTCTCACTTAAGGTCATGCCTTCATCATAGTATTAGGGTTTTTGTGTTTCCTAAATCCATCAAAATTAACGTATGGATCTAAAACACCCTTGGATGTTCTAAATTTGCATTGACCTAGTGTTCCTAGTATCCAGTTGTTTAAGATATCACTTATTCCATTGACGTTGTTGTTTTCACTGCCCCCCAAAGTTTAGGATTGTCGGTCACCTAGATTATTTTTCATTCTTTAAAATTTTATTATGGTCGGGCTTGGTTTTCCTTTTAATGACTTAAGTCTTAAATTCCCATTCCTAAGGGTCATATTCCCATTGGCCTAGAGATGGTCCCCTTTAAGAGAACTTTTGTAGCATGTGCAAAATTAGGATTTCATGCTGGCCATTCGATCGTCAGGGGTTGATCACCATTGTTCCCATGTGCCCATGCTAATTTATTACTTCTTATTTTATTCACATGGGCTGACAAGCTTTATCCATTTTTGTGGTGTGTTGGTGGGCCCAGTCTCCTTGGTGAGGATAGTTGGCTCCATTCAAATAAGATCAATGGTTGTAGATTTGAGGCATGACCACATCTTGACCACTCCCCGTGCACCCGTGTTGTTTTATTTCATATTATTTTAGATACATAGGCTAGCAATCCATAGCCATGTGTTACCATCAAGTGGTGGGACCAGTGTGTCCACAAGGTTGGAAGACATAGTTTGAAGAAGATCAATGATGGACATCACAACACATGTTCTCATCAGGACCATTCCTCATGCGCTCATTCATCTAAAGCATTAAAAAAAGATAGTTACATGGACTAGTGGGCATAGAAGCACTTGTCACTTTTGTGGGACCCACCAAGCTCTGAAGAAGGTGATTACTACATAAGCAAGGAGATCAACAGTTGATGATAGGTGTTGTGGGTCAATCTTGACCACTCTACGCCATCCCATGAGGGCCCCAACCATGTCCTATATTTTGCAGTGGACAAGCAAGAAAGTGCCATGTGAAAATTCTAAAAGACTCTGATGGAATCTAGTGGAGTTGGAAGGTTGCTAAAATTAGCCGAAAGGGTACTATTTCCAAATGGTGCCATTTTTAAGTTTATTCTTTGAAGCACATGTTTGGGATTTTAGTTTTCAATTCTAATAGTTATCAATACATGTGGAAAGGTAAAAATAAAGTAGGGAAATGTATGAACTGATATTTTGAGATCAAGTCAAGATCATTCCCTGTTGTTTTTCTATGAAGAAACACAAGTGTATTAATTCCCATGGGTAAGTAGGTAATTATAGCATGAAAATTTTAATTGATCCTAAGTATGTGGTTGAAATATGTGTACAAGAGGATGTATATCTACTTAAGGCTTTTTTTATCAAGAAAAGGCATTAAAATAAAAATTAAAACTTAAGGGTATGTGCAGGATCATCATGGAAAAAATAGGACCCTAAGTGGCAAAAAATTTAGAAAAATCAGAGTTAGGAAACTTGATGTAAAAATTTGAATAAGTTATTTATATTATTTCAAAAATATGTAAGAATAGAATCTATAGCAAATTGAATGTAGTTTCTAAACTACTAGGTTTATTTTTCTTTAAAAAAAAAAATCTATTTGGTGAGAATTTGAAATTTCAATGCAGGAGTACTTAAATTTTAGGGAAAAAATAAGAAGTAGGTGTTTGTCTGACCACCCTAACCACAATAAAATGATAATAATATTTTTATAAGATTTTATATATAATTAGAGGACCCATGTTCGGATGTGATGCATATTTTTTTGTAGTTTTTTTCCAATTAAATAATTAATTATGAATTTTTTATTACAACTTTTCAAAAATATAAACTCGTATGTCTAACCACCTTAGCTTTGTCAAAACTTTATGAATTTCATTTTTTTTAATCCTTTAGTATGTGAAGCATAGAATGTGACACATGTTTTGGATTCAAAAAATGTGATATTGTTTGAAAGCTACATATGTTTTTCAATCAGCCTATCAATTAAGAATTTAGTCGTAATTCAAATAGAAAATGAATAATAATTATTTATTAAATTCAAAGTAAAGCATAATTTATATTGGTGGGGAGTTGAGAATCTCCTTTAAAAATCCTTTTTGTTTCATCAATTTTGGGTAAAAAATTTGTCAGCCACATACCCTACACATACCAATCATATTGCCACTTTTTGGCCCATCATGATCTTGCACATACCCTTAGTTATAATTGGTCGCATCAATAATCTATCCATTTATTTATTTTTAAAACATGATCAATAGTTGAGATTAAAAAGGATGACAATAGACTAATTTCAGCTCACATTCTCAATCTTTCTTTGTGTTTTAATGGTTGGCACACTTGCATGGCTCAATATAATGAGGACCAATGACCATATTTTTTATTCAAAAATTGCATTCCAGCACTGACAATTGATTTTGAGTCCAAGATCAGAATTGGTTAAGGTCTTTTGGTTCTTATCACTAAGAAGATGAGTAAGTTAGGAGAGTTTGTTAGGCCATTCTGAAGGTCTAGGAGATTGAGTTTGCTTGAGTCTAAGGAAAATGCTCCTGAGGATGAAATTGAGACACAGGGAGCTCTTGATACACCAAAGAGTAGAAGGGGATGTAGGAAATTCAAGAAGTATGGTGTCAGGAGTAATTATCACCATAGGAGTTGAACTGTTTTAGAAAAGAGCTAGTAAGTTCAAAGGGAAAAATCTAGTGGAATATGAAATTAAGAAGACAAAGAAAAAGTGCAAGTATCGTAAGGATTATCTGGGAGGACATAATTCTCCTAGTGAGGTTTCGAATAACCCTTCAGAAAATGAGGGTGACACTGATCCAGAGTGTGACCATTATCCACTTTCCCTAGTACCTTCTAAAGATTTTGATGAGGAGGGGGTGATAGTACCTCAAGATCCACCATGAAAAAGATGTGGGTGAACTTATCCTTTAAGGCTGATGACTCAGAGTGATGAATCTTCCCCATTTTAGTTTTTGACAACACCATATCCCTTTTGTCAGGATTTTCTTATTTGGAATTCACGTGATTTCTTGTTTTTAGGGCTGCTGTGGAAATTTTTCAGGCTGGTGTGTTGGAGAAGTGCTAGACTTCCTAACGTTGGCAGTATGTAGGCTTTTTCTGGGTGGTAAGCACATTTTTGCTAGGGCTGCGAGTGGAAAATATTCTTTGGTCAACAAGGACAAGGATTTGATGTTGCTACAGTAACAAACTTTTCCTTTTGAGGAGTTGGCATGTCTTCATTCAAAGGATGTGGAATTTGGTCTTTTACTCTTCCATTTTTTGCAACGAGTACATGTAACTAACTGAGGAAATCTCAAA
The DNA here is from genome assembly GCA_007258455.2 of Sequoia sempervirens. Lineage (NCBI taxonomy): Eukaryota > Viridiplantae > Streptophyta > Pinopsida > Cupressales > Cupressaceae > Sequoia > Sequoia sempervirens. The sequence goes on along the minus strand of VDFB02047230.1, from coordinate 509,237,031 downwards.
TTATGGTGCAAATGATATTCAAATAAAATCAAATGTAATTGTAATTGAGCCTAATGCTTGTTACTCCCTTTTTCTATAAAAGGGATTTCAGGGCTCATTACAAAGGGTCATATTTTTAAGTCTTAAGAGGGTTTTAGGTGAAACCTAAGTTTAGGAAAGTCACTCTAGAGAAAATATGGATGAATAGAACAATAGATTGTCTTGGGTATGAGTCTTGTATGTAATAGTCTTAAATTAGTTCTATAGAGGCTATTGACATCAAAACAAATATTAGTCCAAAAAAAACTCCTATGTATCTTTCTCACAAGTTATGAATGAAAATACTAATGGTTTTATCATTTATCTTCAATTGTTCTATTGAATGTATGATTCTATTTTAGCTCTAACTCAAAGATTTGATTAAAATGCTTAAGGAGGGTTATAGATTTTTTAAGGAATTACATAGGATTCGTAAGGCGTGAGTGTATTTTTAGGTATTGTGAGTTTTTATAAATCCAAAGCACTATGAAAATAGTCCACCCATATTTGAATTAAGTATCTTACATAAATTAATGTTTCTTATATATTTGACTCTGTTGCCCCAATTGATGAAACACTGGTCTATTTGTTAGAAAATCTTGCATAAAAATGAGTAATTAGCATACCTAGCCATAGACTTAAAATAAGAATAAAATTCATTTAAAATATTTTCAAGTATAGTATGGGTTTGAGCTACCCCTATTTCCTAGCAAATAGGTAATAATATGCTGAAGGGTTTTCCAAACCTTTAGTGAGGTACATTATTTATAATATGTAGGAATTAATGTGTATAAATGTGTTATCAACTGGATACACCTCACGTAAAAAAATATGGAACACCCTCCTAGGTCCCATAGAGCCTAAAGTGTAGGAGTAAAGACCTAAAAATCCTTTACTCATTGTGTTGGCCACTAGCTTTGTAGTTTTTTTGTTATAGGAGTTGGCTACACTTTAGAGAACTCTAAGGTTCTGGTCGAAAAATCACCAACAAGTTATTCTTGACAAAATAGCATGAATACAACTAGTTGTTTAGATAAATACGATTATGTCAATCAACATACAAAACATTATCCAACATTCTTATTAGTTATACAAACAAAAAGCACCACCTACCATCCTTGTCTACTTTTGAAACATTAGTCAAAAAAATTGTATTAGTTGAGAGAATAGTTAGCTCATTACTACAGTTGAAAGAATAAAGGATCAATAGTAACAAAAATATGCAAGAGGCTAAATGGTATCTAAAAGAACCTGTCAATTTTTATATTATAATGAATAAAAAAGGAACATATGGTTAACTATAATATTATGCAATCAAAGTTCCTAAATAGAGCTGCAATATGGACATAAACAACTATCTTCCATATTGTTAGGATAGACATGAAAATAATTGCTTATCTGATCTCCCTTCATTGTAAATGGTACAAATCTTGAGAGATGGAGAGCAGACGTATTAAGTGTATACTTTGACAAAATAATAATAAAAATTGTATTTTCCCACAATATAGAAACTGAAAGGAAGCCATGTATGTGGAAAAGGTTCCAACACTAATCTATTAGAGGAAATAATTTGCAAATTTCTATAGTTTCAAACCTTTATTCAGTTACAACAATGAAGATGCACATAATAGGTAAACTAAATAGCATTAGAGATACAATAAGAAACACATAACACCAAATATACGTGGGGAAAAAAAAATTGGGAGAAAAAACCCCACTCCAAAAGCTTTAAAATGTATTATCTGTAAACAAATTGTTACAATACACTTGTAATGAAAGATTCTATAGGATTTTTCTTGTGTTACAATTATGGAGTAAATCTACTAGCATAACAGTATCTCAACACAACATTATACAACTCCAAAATACAAACTTTCCCGATATATAGGAGCTTACAATACATAAATTAGACATTTCTAAATTGACTTCCAGAGGCTGAAGAGCAACATGGAAAGTGCTAAAAGCACTACACACACATAATGGTAAATTTCCAATTGTCACCACATGCAACACTACAACTACCAATTATCACTAAATCTTCACATGCAAAAAATGCACCTACCAAATAATTACACCTCAAAAAATCACATGCCATGCAAAATCAACATGTAAATAGAAAATTCCTTCATGGAAAACTCCACTTGTAAATGCAACTTTCCAACATGACTCATCCTCAAAAATAGAAACTACAAGTTGTAACTCACAAGACAACGTGAGATAATTAGAAACATTAAATATTTAAATAATCAATGCTATAAAAAAATAAAAGTTTGAGACACCTTCATTTTCATAATATTCTTCCACTTGTCAATCACCTTTGAAGAGTCAATGGAAGTAACAAGATTTAACTACTAGAGGTTGAGAGGCCCATAGACTTTGAACACCATCTAAAATTCTTTGTGCTTACTGGTTTTGTCAATGTATTTGCAATATTTGTTAGGTTGTAAACCTTCTCCAACTTCACCTTTCCATTTTCCACCATATCATGAACAAAATGAAATTAAACATCAATGTGTTTTGTTTGTCATGCAAAGTAGGATTATTTTCCAAGAAAATAACACCCTAACTGTCATAGTAGATACATCAAGCCTATCATCTACAAGCATGAGTAGCTACCATGTACTATGATCCTATTGTGGAAAAAGAGACTACAACTTACTCATCCAACTAATGGAACCATCAAACCTCATGAGTACATATCCACTAGTGGATTTTCTATAGTCAATATCTCTTGCCTAGTAAGAATCCAAAAACCCACAAATACAAACTAAATTCCTAGGTTTAGTAGGATAACCATGAAAACATAGGGCATAATCAAAAGTGCCTCATAAGTATCTAAACACTCTCTTAACTACATCCCAATGTATCCATCTAGGATTACCCCTAAAACAAATTAGAAATCCCACTACTTGGGAAATGTCTAGCCTCTTATAGACCATAGCATATATCAAACCACCTAAAACACTAGTATAGGGTACTCTGGTCATGTCCTCCATCTGAGAAGTACACTTTACAAAATCTTCCACAAAAAAGATTTGTCCCTTGTAACATAGGGAAAACTATCTACAAGCTATCATTCTAAATCTCTCCAATACTACATTAACATACTTACTCTGGCTTAACCAAAGATTTTTGATAGCTCTATCTCCTCTAATATCCATCAACAAGATATATCAAGATAGACCTAATTCCTTAATTTCAAATTGAGGACAACTGGGACTTCATATCTAAAATTAAACTTTTATCTTTCACAAAAAATAGCATATCATCAACATTTAATACAGTGATGAAAAAACAATCATTAAATTTTTTGTAGTAAACAAAATGATCAAATTCAAATCTTTGAAATCACAAACTTAACATAAAGCTGTCAAATTTCTAGTACCACCTGATCCTAGGAGATTTCTTAAGACCATAGAAATACTTTTTCAGATTGCATGCCAAATTTTCTTTACCTTTAACCATGTATTATTTAGGCTATAACATATAGATTTCTTCATCCAAGTCATCATGAAGGAAGGTTATTTTCTTATCCATCTTCTCCACTTATAAATCATATGCTAGTGCTAGTGATAATAGGAATCAAATAGATGTCAACTTTGCAATAGGAGAGAATATCTCATCATAATTCACACCATCCACTTGTGAATAGCCCTTCACAACCAACCCCTCATTATGCTTCTTAACACTTCCATCAAGACCAAATTTATTCTTGAAATCAAATAGATTTCAAATTTGCAATAGGAGAGAATAACCATCATAATTTATCCCCTCCAATTGTGAATAACCCCTCGTAACCAACCCCTCTTTATACTTCTCAACACTTCCATCAAGACCAACTTTCTTGTTGAACACCCATTTGTAACCAACAGGTTTCCATCCTTCAGGGAAGGGTACCATATCCCATGTAGCATTTCTCTTCAATACAACCATCTACTCATCCATAATTTTCATCTAGCAATCTACATCACTCATACTCATACAATCTTGCACATTCCTTGGCTCATCAACATTTATAATCACAACAAAAAAACAATTTGAATCAACAATTTGAATAACCAAACCTTTTAGGTGAATAACCAAAACTATCAGGTTGTCATCTATCTCTCATAGACCTCCTTACTTGTTGAGGTTGAGGTTCTTCATCTTTTTTAGAACTTTTTAAGCTTCTTAATCTCTTCTCATCATCAAGCCAATCTTGAGCTTCAAGTTCAACTTTCTCAGGATCAAGAGGAAGTTGAACCACATTTTTTTCTTTTTTTTTCTTTAGTAGGCTACAAAATAGTGGAAGAAGATTTAATCTCTTTGAAGATAACACTTCAACTATAGAGAACCTTTTTGAGGACCAGATCACAAAGCTTGTACCCTTTCACAACAATACAATATCTGATGAGGATACACTTGACAAAATTGTTTTCCAAGTTTGACCTCTTCTCGCTTGGCACATAAGCATATGCCTTACAACCAAACACATGAAGATGTATCAATGATTGATTCTTGCCTAACCAAACATCCATACCTATGTCTTTTCAACAAGAGTTGATGTTGGAGATCTATTAACTAGATAGCACACAATGGCAAGAGCTTCATCATAGAAATTTTGTTCAAGGCCAACACCACTTAGCATACTCCTACCCTCTCCATCAACATCTTTTTTATCCTCTCTGCAACTCCATTTTGATGAGGGGTATATGGAGTTGTCTCATTCCTTTCAATCCCATGTTCTTTATAGAACTTATCATAATCTATTGAATAAAACTCACCACCATTGTCAGTACTCAAACACTTAATCTTCCTACAATTTTGATTTTCTATTGAAGCTTAAACTCCTTAAACTTACTAGACACTTCAGATTTACTTCCAAGAAAATAAATAAATACCCTTTTACCATAAAAAAAATATACAATTTTGATAACAAAAGAACATTTACAAGACCAAAAACATTAGAATACACATAGTCCAAAACCCTAGAAGATTCATGAGAACTATGATAAAATTGAACACATTTTTGCTTTCCATAGACACAATTTTTGCAAAAATCAAACTCAAGATTACAATCATCAAGCCCTTCAATAAGGAATTTATTTCTCAGGGTTCTTTTAAAAACCCTTTTCACCAATGTGACGAAGTCTTTGGTCTTAAAGATTATCTTCTCAACAAGTAACTTCATTTCCGAAGCATGAGCACCTTTGGGTACCCAGAAAACATGACCATCATAATTAGATACAACTTTCTTCATTGTTGTTGGTTCCACTAGTGAGGAAAGTGATTCACAAGTTCTTTCCTTCTTTTCCCCAAAAGAACTATTGCACTAGACCGTGCATATATCCAGCTAGAATATAGTGCCTATCTGAATACCCTTAGCAAGCACCATAGCTCCTCTTGTCATCTTACATCCTCCATTCAAGAAGACAACATGTACACCCACATCATTCAACTTATTTACTAAAAGAAGGTCCAGTTCCAAACCAAGGATATGGAGGACACCATTGATCCCCTTCAGTCTACAATCTAAGAATCATATCTTGGCTCTTCCATGGCCAACAATATCCAAGTGAGATTCATCACCCAGGTGCATCTTCCCACCATCATAACTTTCATACTTGGAGAACTAATCTCAATGCAAACTCATGTGGAGAGAAGCACTAGAGTCAATCAATCACACATCCTATGATGCATGCATTGTGATGAAATTGACAAAGGCATATATATCATCATGAGATGATTTATCAGATTCAGAATTAGAGAAATCCTTCTTTTTCTTATTTTTATCCTCCTTACAATATTTGTGAAAATGACTTGATTTTCAGCAATTCCAACATTTTTCCTTTGTCTTACTAGGAGACTTAGATCTCCCATGGGATTTTGATTCTAACTTTTCTTGCTTCATCTTCTTCTTTTTTCCTTTTCCTTTCATTTTTCTTCGAACCGACAAATACTACTTAGCCATTTTAGAAGATTTTCTATGCAACTCTTTAGATAGCAATAAAGAAACCAATTCATCCATCCTAAAGGTGGCACTGGTACTTCCAATGGCCATGACAAGGTGGTCCCAAGGATCCAATAGTAAGCACAACAAATTTATGCAATGATACCCTTCCATTTTCACACCAATAGAGTTCAACTAGGCAACAAGCATGTTGAATGCATTTAGATGATCTGTTTCATAGGAACAACTTATTTACCAGGGATTATCATGATAAATCTAAGCAAGTTTCTTCCAAAAAACTGGAGTAATCTTCTCTTCATGAACGTTTAGGAGTATTGGATCAACTAAATAGAGTATTATTAGATCCTTAGCCTTTCTTTTGATCCATCATATCCCAATCTTCTTGTTTCATACCCATTGGCATAGTTCTAGAAATAGCTATCCATAAATCATTGTCTACAAGCATGTCATCCATCTTGAGCTTCCATAACTCAATGTTTCCTCCATTAAACTTCTCTATCTCAAATCTACTAGATGTGCTTGCCATCTCCTTCCTACAATAGGGTCAACAATTTTTTTTTTTTTGCAACAAGCTCCCACTCGAATAAGATCAATACAAAAAACCTTTAACCTAGAATAGGAAACATAGGTGATCAAGATTTGATACCAATTGAAAGGAAGCTAGGTACATGAAAAAACTTCCAACACTAATCTATCAGAGGAGAGAATGTGCAAATATATACAGTTTTGAACCTTTATTCAAATACAACAAAGAAGATGCACATAATAGGTAGACTAAATAACATCAAAGATACAATAAAAAAAACATAACACCAGATTTACATGGGGAAAACCCTTTCGATAGAAAAGAACCCCACAATCCAAAAGCCTAGACAATGTATTATCTATAAACAAATGGTTACAATACACTTGCAGTGCAAGCCTCTATAGGAATTTGTCTATGTTACAATTCTGGAATAAATCTAATAGCATAAATGTATCTCAACGCAACATCATACAACTCCAAAACATAAGTGCTCAATATATAGAAGCATACAATGCATAAATTAAACATTTCTAAATTGGCTACCAAAGGCTGAAGAGCAACATGGAATGTGCCAAAACATTTGCACACACATAACGGTAAGTTTCTAGCTGTCACCACATGCAACACTACAACTGTCAGTTGTCACTAAACATGCACATGCAAAACCTGCACCTATCAAATAATAACGATGCCTCAAAAACTCACATTTCATACAAACTCAACATGGAAATAGAAAATGCCTTTATGCAAAACTCCACCTGTAAATGCAACATTCCAACTTGACTCCTCCACAGAAATAGATACTACAAGTTGTAACTCACAAGAAAATATGAAATAATTAGGAACATTAAATATTTAATTAATCAATACTATGAAAAAATAAAAAAATTGACACCTTCGTTTTCCTAACAGAAATAATGATAAAATTTGTAAACTTCTAGATCTTATTTTATCTTGTTAATGGTCAATCTCCATTTGTTTGTCAGAATGCGTCGAAAGTATTCCTGCCATTATGTCCCATGACTGACCTTAAACAAGAAAACAATTCAGCTGTAAACATCAATTTCTCTTATTATAACTAAAACAACAACACCTCTCAAAGATTGAAAGCAAATTTGCGGTTGCAAAGCTTGCGTGGATCGGTGACAATGAGGACGATGGGTTTATCCGTCTACTTTCTTCTTACCTTAGTGGTGTAGAACACAAAATTGAAAGGGAATCGATAACGACACAGACATGCATCACGATGGATCTGGAAGACTCTTTTTATCTCTATTTACCACGAATTTTCTATCTTCCTCATTTCCTCATTATCTCATCATTCTCAATAGAATCATACCACAGCGAGGGTCATGCCAATCTCCACGAACAAAGACTATCCGATCAAAACTCTAATCGTCAGATTTCTTTATTGGATCAGGATGACCTCAGATCGAGCGTGATATTTGGCAATGTGTTAATATTCATGTTAGATTTGGTTTTTTTTGGTAAGTCATAACTTCTTTATATTATTTTGATGATCCGATTGAAGAATCATAGATTTTCAAATTTTTAGATAGATAAATGAACAGTCAAAGATCAATTTAATGAATTTGAATTTAGAGATCTAATTTAGAGTTAATTATTTTGATCATAATTCAATCAATAGATTAATCAATTAAAGTAATTGATTAGTTAATTGTGTGGATTAGTTAGTCAATTAGTTCAGTTGATTAATTAAATAATATGATTTACTAGTCAAGTGATTTGAATGTGTAGTCAACTAGTTTGATATGGAGTGGAATGTTGGTGAGATAATTAGATTTATTTATTTATTATATTTTTTTATAAACTAATTACTTATTTAATAATATTTTTTTATTTTTTAAATATGAGATGCTATTATGAGGGTTTAAATGAGACAAGTTAATAAATTAATCAATGCAATAATTTAAGAATTAGCATGCTGAAATTAATAACATGTTAAGATGGAGAAATCTAGGTTTCTACAATACTTTAAAGGATATGTATGAAACTTACAATTTCTCAACAATATAAAGAAATCCATAAGAAATATATTGAGTAGCCTACAATAAATAATATTAGATAAAAGCTTGGATGAAAGCTAGCTTATGAATGAATTAAGATTGATCGATGTAGAAAAAGATAATGAGTAATTTGAATTGAGAATATTAAATAACCAAGAAAGTATATTACTCCTTTCTAGTTTATAATGTACTGTTAACTTTCAACCCTTCATTGTATTCAGAAGTTGTGATATAAAATTACAAACAAAAATGTGATTAGTATCAATAAACTTGTAGTAGAAATTACCCTCATTTTGTATGGCCTATGACAAAATCACACACGCAATTTATTTTTTTATACATATCTATCACATTTATGTCCACTACTATTTTTCATGCTCATGAACTATAGAATTTATATGTTTATTTTTGGACTTGCATATTAGAAATTGGTTATGTTGGAAATTACCTTAAGTGTGTTGGTATAGATAGAGAGAATACTAGTCACTTTCTTAATAGGAATCAAAACTTATGGTTGATGGAAGAATATCAAATGCATGTCAAATAGGGAATCTTAGTTCTAATATAATTGAGGTGGATTTATGAATGAAAAAAATATATATGATTTTGTGTAGATGCAAGATGTTCTCTTGTCATGATTAATATGATTAAGAATGGTCTCTTTAATATAAATCCTATTCACACAAATAACGACCTTTTGTGTAAAATTTGACACGTAACACAAGGGTTTCTACAGATAACCTTAAAAGTGACAACTTCAAAAAATTTAAATTTACTACTTACTAGTGGGTATGGTTTTTTTTAGGAGATAAAACTATGTAGGTGACTTAGTCTAAGGAGATATAAACCATTACAAAATGAAGGGTACAACTTAACATGCTAGGGGATGTGCCATAGAAAAATGGCCCCTTGCCATTTTCATGGCCTTTTAGGTTTTATTTCATTGTGTTTTATCTATTATGGTCTGATTTTATGTTGCAATATGGCTTGAACATGCTTATTTAAGTACTAAAATGTAAATAATGAAGTCTTGTGAATGTGTTGTGAAGTGTTTTAAGACATTTCCACACTATTGTAGACTCTATTTAATATAATTTACCTAAAAACCATCCTTTTACACATCAACAAGTCCTATTTTCTAGTGTTGTAAAGTATTGTAATAAAAATTCACACTTTTCTAGGCATATTCCCCTTACTTATCCCTTTATTATGACTTATTTGACCCCTTTATGCCCTCATATGCTTTATTTAAGTGTATTGTTGAATATATTCCTGACACACAACATTAAATGACAATTAATTTCCGACACCTAGATTCATGTCCTAGGTGGGACCCATTTTCCATGGGTGGCGAATGAGTCCCCCTTGGCTCCAAAATTAAATATAATTTAAATTTCTTTCAAAATTTATTCAAAAATATGCTGGATGTCAACCTATGATGAGGTATGAATGGTAACTAAGACACAATATTGATATAAATAAGTATTTTTACATTCATTTTAGCATCTCCTACAATCTAAGCAAATTTATTCATTCATCCAAGCATTCAAGCATTCAATCAAGCAATTATTGAAGTAGTTTGGAGCAACCATTGACATTACTTCAAACTTGCAATATCAAGGATTTTGGTAATTTTGTAACACTTACATGTTGTTCATTTATCATTTCCTTTTTATTTCATTTATCTTTATTGGGTTTGATTACCAAAGTGGGGTTTGACCAAGGAAAACCCATATTTGCTAACCCTCTAATATTTTTCCCCTTTGCATGTGTATTTGCATCCTTTTGTTTTTAGATTTGACAAGTTTAAAGGTTTTTAAAAGTTGAAATCAAGTCAACTAGGTGCTTCAAGTCTATTTATCATTATTTAAATCTTGGTGAATGATTTATGTTTGTTTCTTGCTGAACTGACTTCGACAACCCAACAATTAGACATTTCTAGATCTGGTGTTGCAGAGTTGTCTCCTAATTTTTTAGAAATTTTGGAGAGGACTGATTCACCACCCTTGGTGAATGAGTCCCACTTGAGACCTGAAAATATGAATTTTGTCAAATTTTGGATCTCGATTGTCAAAAACTAGCTCCGACACCTTTTTCATTAGTAGGAGGACTAATTTGCCACCTTGCACGAATGAGTCCCACTGTGAAATTTTAGTAAAGTGTTCCAGCTTTCCAGACATCTCAGCATAATCATTCATCATCCAGGTGCACTCATATTCATCCATGTACCTTATGTTATGCATATTTTCTTCAATTTATTCATTGTTTTCGTATCATAGTGTGTTTTAAAAAATAGCTTAAATCTTAGTTTTGCATCTATTTTCATTCATCTAGATTAGTTAATTGCATTTAGTTTAGTTCATTTAGGCATAATAACATCATACATTGCATAAATTGAATGAACCCCTAGTATTTTTGGATCTAATCTCTCCTTTTCAGTGAAAACCCTATAAGAGCTAAAGAGCCTATTGGGTCCAAAAATCTACGATTCATTTTGGTGAACCTGACTCTTGAACACTCTGCATTTTCTTATTTCATATTGCATACTAGACTACATTTTGCATTAACATTCAATTAGGATATTGTTTTGTTTTTGCATTCTAGGTGTTTATAGCTTGCATTAGTGAAAGCTAGCCTAGATTTCATTTTTGCATCACATAAAATTGAAAAACTAAAAGTTCTACATTCTACATCTTTAGTGGCATTCTATTCTTGCTTTGAAATAATTTAAAAACTCTAAAACACATAAAAAATTTGCATACTGGGACTCATTCGCCACTAGGGAAAATAAGTCCCTCTGTACTTTTTTAGACATATTTTTTCAGCATTTTTTGGCATTTTTTTGCATTAAAATTTACTGTTCCTACTTCTTATTTTCACTTCCAGAATCTCTATTTTCATTCATTTCTTGCATTTTAGTTTGTTTGCATCATGACATTTTCCTTCAATAAGTTTTGGAATTCATTCAAATGCTTGATAGACATGTCCAATTGCACCTTTATATGTGACCCTAATGATACTTAACTTCCACATGCTCTCTCAACTCCTAATGGTTGTCCTCCTTATGATGTAGAAATCATTGGAGAAGATGATGTTAGCATGAATAAGTTCTACAATGATTTCTTTGACAACTTAGAAAACAATGCAAAATTTTATCCTTCCCTGAAATCACAAGTCCTTCCTCCTTTTACATCTCCTAATCATTTTGCATGCTTACATCCTAAAACCATTGGTGGATCTAGGATTCCTCCCTCAAGTGAACCTAGTTCCTTTCCCCAAACACAACCATACCCCTTTTACAACCATCAAGTTAACAACAATCCAATCAACCTTTAAGAAACATATGGTAAGGGCTTTACTATTTTAAGTAAACAAGGTTGTGACACAAACAATGAGCATAACAATCATCAACTTCTTGATCAAAACCCAATAGAAGAAAACACGATAGGAGTAGGATATCAAGATCCTTCTCATCTTGATAGACATCCTTTACAACCTTAGAGGCTTCAAGATTCTAGTACAGTGATCTTGAATGCTCCTCCCAACCTAAACATTCTCCTTCCACATGAACAACCATTTTCTCCTTCTAATACTAAGGATGATAGGATCCCTAGGGGTCCTCCTCCTTCTATTCATGAACACGAAGAATCTAGCAAAAGAAAATGACCTTAAAAATTGAAGAAGATAAAGTTTCCCACACATCCTCCCTCTAAATGTGAATGTAGATTGCAATTACTTTTAAACAGAGGTCTTATATATTCTTACCACCTTCCAATAGGCTGGTTATTCGTGTTCTTCATTCCAATATACCTTATTGCAAATATCATCGTATTCTTGGACATTGAACCAAAGCATGTTGGACATTGAATGAAATACTGTAAAAATATCACTTCACTGATATTAACTATTTTTCTCTCATCCTGTAACACACCATTTCCCTCTCATGCCATAGTTGTAGAATCTTTTCATTCTCACTATTGCATAATCCTTTCCATCTTCACCCTTAGGCTCATGCTTGTTTTCCTCTTGTGCATACAAGTCATTGTTAGCCTTTATTCTTGTAATGCACTTGTCTTTGTCTCTTAACTATTTTATTCATTTTCCGCTTATCATTTTAAGATTCAGAAACCAATAACTTAGTTAATGGTTGACTTACATCTGCATTACTTGTTCCTTTTTTTTCCTTTTATGTGCATATTATGTTCCCCCATATTGTGTGTTTGATGTTATCTATATTTGTACACTTCTTCTATTTGTATCTATATTCTTCTATATGTCATACATTTCTTTTTATCTTGTTTGTATTTTTCTTTTTGTTTTGTGTTTCTCCTTTGGGGATGACGCAAAGCATAGAGATGCCCTAAGTCTCTTCCATGTTGACCCAAATGGTCCTTGTCTTCTTTTTTATGTGTTTCTCCTTTGGGGATGACGCAAAGCGTAGAGACGCCCTAAGTCTCTTCCATGTTGACCCAAATGGTCCTTGTCTTTTTATTTTTGATTTGTGTTTCTCCCTTGGGGATGACACAAAGTGTAGAGATGCCCTAAGTCTCTTCCATGTTGACCCAAATGGTCATTTTCATTTTCTTTTTGTTTTTTGTTTCTCCTTTGGAGATCACGCAAAGCGTAGAGATGCCCTAAGTCTTTTCCATGTTGACCCACAAGGTCCCTTTTATTTTATTTTTCTTTGTCTTTTATTGTGTTTTTCCTTTTCTAGATAATGCAAGGCATCGAGACCACAATGTCTTTTTCATGTTGACCCAAAAGCCTTTTTCAGTTTCTTTTTTTTTCACTTGTGTTTTCCTTTTAGGGATGATGCAAGGCATTGAGACCGCAATGTTTATTCCATGTTGACCCCAAATGAATCTTTTTTTTCGCTCTCTGTGTCATTCTTCTCATTCTATGTATTTGGGGAATGATGATAGTTTCACACTCTTTCATAAAAATAATGCCACAATGAATATACTGACCCCAAATCCATAGATCCCTTATGTGTTTAGTGTACTTTCTTTTATGGTGGGCAACTCTCTTTCTTTCTTTATTTCTTTATGTTTTCCTTGGCATGATGCAACCTAACTTTGAAATATATGACTTGGCATAGGGCTTTCCTAGTTGGCTCTTATGTCTTGTTTTCCTTCTTGTATTCTCTTTCTTCTTCTACTTTAAATCAATTTCTCATGAACGATGTGTAGCAATTCCTTTCAAATGGGGGACATATAGTACGATAAATCATTTACATTCTTTGGTTCCTAGTGTAGCCTTGTCGTTTATATGACATGCTCATTACTTTGTGGATGAAATTGGTCGTGATGTCCTTCATAAGTGTGATCTTTCTTAGCATATTATATTCCTCTTAGTGCTTGATGCAATGCACTGCATCCCCTAAGTTGTGAATTTACTATTATTTGATTGGTCCTCTCTTGGAGACATTAGACACAATGTTCCCTAAGTGATTGACCTTACATAAACTAAACAAAACTCCTTTGAACAAACTTTACATTTTTGTGTTTTATATTGTTACATTTCCTAGCCACCTTGCATAACACAACTTTCATGCCTGTAGTGTCGTATTTTTTAAAGCTTAACATTTTATATTTCATTTTCTCTTTGTGGTGCCTTGTTAAAGTTATCAAGAGGTATAACTTTGGCATGGTTGAGCAGGAAGCCCAACTAGTAGCATGACTTTCCCCATAGTCATTTTTGTGTTTTGTGAGAGCATACCATCTAGCATATGTATCTTTATTTGAGATCTCTCACCTTGTAGATGACCAGAAGTTCTGTGGCCCCAGAGTGAGTATGTTGTTGGCCCCTCTCACCCCACAAATGATTTGAAGTTTTTTGAGTCCATAGTGAGTACACATTCTCTTTTTTCCTAGATCCAATTCACAACTAGTTGGATTGATGATCAAAGCTTCATCTATCTCTCAACACTTGTGTGTTCCTTTGTTCTTATGCTTAGTTTTCCATTGGATCTTCATCCTTGGGGCTTGATCATCCCTTTTGATTGTTGTTATTCCATCTTGCTAACATAAGTGCATTTGAACCCTCCTCTCGATGTTCATGGCTACTTTAGTGAGAGTCTGAAGCAAGTTCTTCCTCTCACTAAAGTGGGGGCTAAATGCGCCATAGAAAAATGGCCTCTTGTCATTTTCATGGCCTTTTAGGTATTGTTTCATTGTGTATTATATATTTTGCTCTGATTTTATGTTGCAACATGGCTTGAACATGCTTATTTAAGTACTAAAATGTAAATAATAAAGTCTTGTAAATGTGTTGTGAAGTGTTGTAAGACATTTCCAAATTATTCTAGACTCTATTTAATATAATTTACCTAAAAATCATCTTTTTACACATCAACAAGTCCTATTTTCAAGTGTTGTAAAGTCTTGTAATAAAGATTCACACTTTTCTAGGCATATTCCCCTTATTTATCCCTTTCTTATGACTTATTTGACCCCTTTGTGCCCTCATATGCTTTATTTAAGTGTATTGTTGAATATATTCTTGACACACAATATTAACATGGAAATATATTTTTTTGTTGTTGTAGATATTCTGAAAGGTATTTTATTTTCATTCTTACCTACAATTAATATGTAAAATTTTATTTACACGTTATGACTGCAATATTTTTTATTACAAGTGTGATGTTGTTGGCTTAAACAGAGATGTAGGTAATGTTTCAAGACATTTACAATTAGACTAATCTAATTCTTATATATTTTGTTTTGTCCCATGCCAAAAACAAACCTAAGATGTCTAAAACATCTCAATCCCTATTGGAACTAAACCAAGGTGGCCAGTTATTGTTTTAGAATTAACCCTACAACCAAACTCCCTTTTTAATTATTAGGATCTTGGTCGTAATTTTCATTTTAATAAACTTACTCTAATGATAATACAAATAATAATTTCAAATTATTCGTTCGATAGTATTAGTAATATCTAATAATAATAATATTTATTATTATTAACCTGAAAAAAATGAATTTCTCAATACAAGCAATGGACACTTATTAAAATATTTGGGTCTTTAATATTATATTAATAATATTTATATTAGTATTCTGCAAAACTCTAAGAAGAGAATTAAAACGTTGTTGACTAATTAATGCCAAGTTGTTCCTCCACTGTCGTGAATCTTTCCAAAACATTTTCCTTGCTAACTTTGGTAGCTCTTTTTGGCTTATGCCTTGTCTCCCTTCGAAATGCCACTCCTTGTTCTTTATTTTAATTTATCTAGCATCGTGGAAGGGGCTGTCCTGTGGGATGTGACAATTCAAGACTAGAAATGGGACTCCAGTCAAGCTGAATTGGGGAGAGTACGTGAGATTTATATTCCCAGACTTGACTTTTAATAGATATCTTGTGCATTTTAAAGACTTACTTACGAACATTCATTAATCAAGGATTGAGGTAAACACATTTTATTGAACTTCTCTTCTACGAACTTCTGAGATTAACTCATATATGTCCCTACGCATGAATTTGCTATTATAGACCTGTGGGTGCCGCTACTTCCCAACATCATAACAGCGCCATAATATTATAATTCTATTCTCAATGGACTGGAAATCTTTAGGATCAATGACAGCTCCAGAAATCTTGGAGGACTCAATCCTGTGGTAACTGAGGAAGTTGTAGAAAACTCAGCAAATGGGCATAGAACACTAGCAGTAGCAAGCATAAGGGTTTTATGTTACGAATTGTATCAGGAATCTTCGTTGGTGCAGTCACTTTGCCATATTTGATGGTGTTATGCTTTGCTCTGATAAGGAAAAATAAGAATGGTAAATTTAGTAGATTTTTCAGCTTACATATCTCGAATTTTGGTTTACATAATCATCGTTCAAAATCTGTAATCATGTTTTAAACTGAATAAGAGGGAGGACAAGAGCTGCAATTCTGTGCAATTCTGTGCTTAACCCAACGCTTATTTTAGACATTGGATATTAGGCTTATGTGTTGTATTTCGACATGAAATATGAAAATGAAGCCAAATACTTTAATTAACGGATCCATGCTTCATGAAACTTGAAATTTGTCTCCTCCTATTGACTCTAGTAAAAAAAATTGGCAGATAATGATGAGCGACTGAGATACGTTTAATTTGTTTACATTTATACGGATGCAAGATAGGCGTCAATACGCTTTTACAGGAAGGAACCCTAAATTTCTCCTACCCTAAATTTGTGCTTCTTCTCCTTTCGAAAAGCTATTCTCTTGTTTATAAATAGTTTTGGTTCTACACAGCAAGCTGGTTCATATAATGTGTTTGAAAAAATGCACCAACGAAATATTCTACACAAATAAACATAAATTCACCTATGTACAGTTTTCCTAAAAAGCACATTGAAAGCAGGGCAAGTGACTTACCTCAAGATTCTGCATCAATTTTCTCTTTATATCAACGATGGTGAGATGAAAAATATGCAGAGTTTGTAGGAACAATATTACGACAGCCAACCTGTGTACAGCTAACAAAACAACCATTTTAGAATCAGATAAAGCTTAACGGAAAATAAGCTGGTTGTGTACAGGTTGCCAAAAACCTGTAATGAAACCAGGACAAGTGACTTACATCAAGATTCTGTGGTGTCTTTTGTGAACGAGGCCGAAGAAGAAAATGTGCAGTGCTGGGAGGAAGAATATTACGAAGCCTAACGAAGCAGATATTTTATCAACAAAACCTTAGCTATCATCCACATCTGGATTGACATAGGAAATACGAGCTGTTAGATCGGGGCGGCCAGAGTAAATTCATTACTGCAATTTGAGATATTTACATCGTCACCCTATTGAATGAGAGGAAAAATTAAATGCGATGCAAAATTCGTTTGCAGCTATCAGGTGAGGAATGTTTGAAGCAAATGGAATTTAATATTTTAAAACCAAAAAGATAAGCGACTAACTTTGTGGGTGGCAGATTTGTATTATTACGCTACCAACCTACAAACGTAAGCCTTTAAAGGATCAACGGTTGGGGATGACCGAACGGACTTGCAGGGCGTCTCTGTGCTTTTGAGCCATCGAAGGACAAAATGAGCTCGGATAGCTCAAATAAAGACACTCCATGGGCAAATGCATGAACAAGGCAGATAATTTTTACACAACTCCCATCTGCAGTAAATGCACAATGAACGATCAAGATCTCTTCGATGTTCTTCAATCCTTTCTCCTGCAATAATAACTATCCATACAGAAAATTGTGCCAGCAAACTTCATTGACGGAAGGGCAAAAAGTTAAATGCGCGTTGTTGAGTGCAGATTTTTTAAGTTTTTAAATTAAATTTTAATTTAAAATAGACAGGACGGAGCACTTCACCATTAATGTTGCAAAGATTTTATGTTTACGCAACCTACCTACCTCCCTTTATCCAATCAACGGTTGCCGATTAAAGAACTGCCTTGCAGCGCGCCTCCGTGATTTGGAGTCGTTGACGGAGAAAAAGAGTTTGAGAAGCTCAAAAAATAATGAAACGCATCAACAACTAGAAAGCATTTAAGTGCATTGCCAAACCTGTCGTTGGTTTTCAACCATTCACAGGCAAAGTGAGTTTGTAAAACTCAAATAAGGATACGCCTTCCGCGTAATAATGTATAGCTATTAACTTTTTCTTAGCTATTATAATTAAGGAACAATTTATATAAATTCTAGACGAGGAGGTTAAATATTTTACTATATTGTTTTCAATTGCTCATGTTTAGACTTATATAACATAGACATTCTAATTGATTATTTATGGTTTGATTTTTTCTTTGAAGTGAGGATAAGTGAATGTATGAAACAAGGATTTTAAATTTTTGTGTGAAACATTGTGATAAAATTAGCATTTATGCATTCTCTATAAAAAGAGTATCGTATTTGAACCTCTTGTTTCTTTCTAATATTTTATTGCGGATTTTGTTTCATTACAAAATATCCATCAAAAGAAAATGAATGTTTTATACAAAAACCTTTTATGATTTTAACTCTAGACATTGTTGTAGATAGTTGATTATGACTTTATTTAGCATAAGGCCTTGTGATGTGTGTATAACGATTGCCCATACCATGGATAGTGATATTGGTATATAGTTCCTAGTTATAGGTTGTATTGATATAGTTTTTGGTCTATTTTGTATCATGTTGGGCCATTGCAGTTATCAGATAATACTGAGATATGCGAGAAATTATGATGTCTTAGATATGATTGGGTATACAATAACAATGATATCTCTAAAAGATCCTTTGACAAGACTTGCATAAATTTATGAAAAAATAATTGATTAGGAAAGCAGGGGAAGGGCCCTAACCTGTTACAAAATGAGAAATAGAGTCAAACAGCTCAACAAAATAGAGCCAAACAACTCAAAAAACAGACTGGCAAAACACAGTGAACCAGAGAGAAACAACCAGTCAAAACAAACAACACAGAACAGTTCAAGGAGCAACACTTGAACCAAGTGAAGCATTAGAGGGCGAGTTAAACGAGACCGTGACCTTCTTAGAAGGATGTTTCTTCTTTCTATGAATCGTAATCCAAGGCGAATCATAAACTGAAACCGAGAAATTTTGAATTGTTGTCCCAGGAGAATCAAAACTTGAAGTTGACAAAATTTTATCATAAAAGAAAGACCCCTCCAGAGTAGCAAACAAGAGGAACAACATTTGCATCAAGTGAAGCATCAAAAACTGGGCTAGGAACAACCAAGTCCAGAGACCGCACAATAGTATCCATAGGAGGAGTAGCAACCCTCACTTCAGAAACAAGTGGAGCATAATGAACCTTCACAGAAGAATTTCAATTTTTTTCAAGAATAGGGGCAGTAGAGGAATGTACAGGAGGAGCAACAACCTCCTCATTAATATTATTTTTCTTCATAGAAGGAGAAGAAGGCCTTGAATCTTCATTAGAGGAAGCATAATCAACAGCATGATGTAGTGTTAAGTGTTCACGGAGAGAGTTCTTCCACCAAGTATCAGAGGAAGCAGGTCAAGATCCACGTGAAAAGTCATGAGCCAAGTTACCAACAACAAAACACCGTCTACAACGAAAAGGGAGACCCTTTTAGACCATGATCTGAGACCATGACCAACAATTAACCTGCAAAACTACCTTACTAGGTAGAGCCTTTGAAAGATCAACCTCCACCAAGATCCTAGCAAATGAGGTGCGAGTAAAATTCTTAGAAGCCAAATTTGCTTTCAAGAATCAACCAATAGCATTACCTATGCCCTCATAGGCAGAGGAGCACCAAAATTGTAAGGGAAGATAAGGCAGTCTTACCCAAATAGGAAAAACATCTAAGGGTTCATTCAAAGGGTTAAAAAAATGAACCCAAGGTCTAATGAAGAGGGGATGAGAGTCCCAAACCCATAAACCATTATCTAAAATAATATGCCTATCCTCAAGAGAGCTGAAACTAACAATGAAAAATCCCCTAGCAGAAGGGTAAATCTCCATCAGACCATCAACCAGAGGATCCCAGTGATTAGTGATCCAAAGGTGCAAGTCAGGGAGGGAAGGCCACAAGCTACAAAATCTACAAATAAGAGCGTTCTTGGAATAAAAAGCAATATTTTTAGAAACCTCCTCACCTAGAGCGACAACAGGAGCAACATTTGCATAGAACAAGGGACACACCTCCCTTGGTCTCTTTGATTTCACAGCCTCCACAAATGAAGTTTGGGGAACAGGACGAGCACCTAGGTTCCCAGGAGAGATTATGGACGCCCCAACATCACCCTCAATACTAACATCCACAACAACATTAGTAGAAGGGGAAGAACCCGTGGCCTCCCTAGAGCCAAACAATTGCTCTGCATCCTAAATAGAGCCATTCCCAGCCACCAAAGGGCCCACGCCACACAACAGGGGATCTGAGGCACTAGAAGCACCAACCAGAGATGCGTCCACAAGGAAGGGAGAGCTAGAAAGATCAACTATCAAGTTGCAGCCAAGTGAGAGGGGCTTCATCGGTGGGTTGGAGGTACCCAGTGCAGAAGAATTCAAATTCTACACTGGGTAGGAGAGTCCAGAAGTTTCTATGTAGGAATCTTTCTTCATTTATAAAATTGTTGTAAACATGACTTGTTAAAGTTTTCTTAGTAATAATATAGCATAAAGCTTAACTAATGGTTCTACATAGAAAATATAATGCAAATATTCACTAGATAGAATCCAATCATTAATTATGTTTTCTTTTCAAAATATCAAAAGTATTAATTTTCATAAAATATCAAAAATATTACTTTTCTATATTTTTTGGGAAAAATTTAGTCAATTACAACACTTTAAATTCTGAAAATTATCATTTGAACAATTTGTATTACCTTAAAAATATAATTTTTTTGTATGTTTATGTGTTTCACATAGAGAAATTAGGATTTTGTATATTTCCAAAAAATTGTGTCATCCATACTTGAACCTCTACAACTATAGCTTTTCAAACACTGTTGTTCAATTTCAATTTTTAAAACATTAAAATTTAACTCTTCTAGACTAGTGCACCCAATGCCCCTATGTACATTTTTTAGCATTAAACTTTCTATGTAAAACCTTACATGTGGTTTATGCTCAAATCTAATTTCAATTTTTAAAAGTCAGTCCTTCAAATATCTGATTTTGTTGTGCATTACTAGTTAGATCTAGGGAACATAGCAAAATGATTTCCTTGCAAAAATCTTGATTTGTCATATATAATGTCTTATTGTTAAACTTTGTTAAGCACTTTAAAGAGCTTTTATTGCAAGCATGTAAAAATGAGTTTCTCTCTCCTCATTTCTTATTTTTCCTTGATCCCTCTCTCAATATATTTCCTACTTTTGAGGGTATATTAGTTCAAGGGGATGTAATAATTGATAATCATGAGAATCATGTTTTTCCTTCTCCTAATGTGTCTTCTACTTATTAGGATATCTTGGTGTAACAAAATCTAATCATCAATTATAATAAGGATTGGATTTATTCCTCTCCCAATAGCTCTCCTACTCATGAGGATATATTGGGGCAAGAGGATGTGATCATTGATACATTTCAAGCCTTCAAATGACAATAAGGAGACTTTCACAAAAAAATATTCAAAATTTAAATTAGATCCCCCATTGATAGAAGATTGTCAACAAGTAGTTAACTCAGTTGAAATTATAAACCCACAATTGATTACTAGACTTCATATCATTATTATTGAACCTCCCTTTAAATATCTTCTCATTATAGGACTTCCAAATCCTCCTTGTCACATCCTAAAATTTACAAAGCAACTCACTCAAGGTAATAATGCGCACCAAGATGTGATACTGCAACCAAGTTATCATGCAATTGCTTACACATATAGCACTTGAAATAATAAACAACCAAACCAAATTCTAACCTATATTCCATTTCCTCAACCATATCTCCCCCAACAACTGATCTTATTGAACATAGTGGCAAAGAGTATGATCTTGTTCAGAAATTTTCTAATAGTCCAACCAAGATCTTTATTTGAGACTTAGTTTAAACTTCACCTATATAGCACAAGATGCTCCAAGAGGCTTTACAAAGTATTGAAATCTCACCTTCTTTTAAACCCAATGATGTAGCAGCCTTGTTAGATTGTATGAATACAAAAATCCTAGATATTATATTCCATCAAAGTAAGTTACCTCCACTTAGGATTCAAAAACAACATGAGGCTCTAATGATATTTGTGTCATTACTAAACCTCGGGTTAGACATAATCTTATTGATTTAATGGATCATATATTAGTGTTTGTAGCATTTATCTTCTAGATAAGATTGGTGTGGATAAGAATCTCATAAAACCTAATAATATTTCTATTTGAGGCTTTGATAAGTTTAGTAGGAAACCATTGGGGAAAATTTCACTACCCATTAAGTTAGGACCCATAATTTTTCCTACCCTTATCCATTTCTTGCCAAAACCTCTTTTATGTAATCTTCTCCTTGGTATACCATGGATTCATGCCATGAAGGGAGTCTCATATACTCTTCACCATGAGATAAGATATGAATATAATAACAAGATAAATATGGTTAAAGTATATGTAAAAAGCTATAATTTACAACTCAAGGCTGAAAATAACACTTCCAACTCTCTTTGTACTTTGATTCCATCTTCAAAAGTTGATCTATTACCTTCCATTGATAATGATACTATGGATATGATCTTAGGTGATGATTGAGGTTCATTATATTTTATACCTACTTTCAATGGGGAGTTTAAAATCTCACCAGCAAAGACCAAAGAGTTAAAGGTTGTTTCAATGGCTTCAATGCAATATAATATAAATAATGATCATGATATTGCTTCATCCTCAAATACATGCCTTGGTGAAATTTTGGGTTCATTATATTTTACACCCACTCTTGTAGGGGAGTAAAAAAATTCACAATATAAATCTACAGAGTCTTGTGTTTCATTTGGTCAATCTTTTTTTATATCAACAAATCTAAAAACATCATCCCATGATGGTGATGGGGGCTCTTTAGCTTTGATATCTTGTGTGTTGATGATGTATAACCGTAACATTTCAATTACTAAAAGAGATTTGTATTCTTGAAAAATAATCAATTCTTCTCAGAAGCATTTAGATAGGAATTCTCCATCTGTGTTGGAAAAGTGTTATGGGGTTGGATTTAAAATTCTTTCTAAAAGTGGATATAATGAAAATGTGAAATAAGGAGTTAAGGATCTTGTGAATTTTACACCATACCTTTCTAAAAGAGGTTTATGTTTGAAACCTTCTTCTCCATCTTTATCTTATTCTCCATCATCTACTATATTTATAACATCTTGTGGTAAGCAAGAAAAAATTTCTTCGAAAGAGAAAGGATTATCTCACACTCCTTTGTTGGAGCAAGAGAATAATTTTTTTAGGCTTCTCAAAGCCCACTTGATTACTCTTCCTCCTGCTAAATGTAATAAATTTTATGAAAATAACTCTTTTTTTGCACATAATCAAGTGTATCATCATTTTACCAATGAATGCCAAGCATTGATTACTAAAATAGAATAAATTATTGATTATGGTGCTCTTCCATGTGTTGATGCACCTAATAATTATAAATAATAATCTCAGTTCTATCTTGTTGTTCCTTACTTATGTGGTATTTGTATCTTAATGTGTTTGCTCCTTTCCATTCATGGTGGTACAATCTTGCATGCAACCATATTTCTTTCTATGGTACCAGCATGATAGTGTTTAGCATTTTTGTCCTTGCCTTTACATTTGGGCACAAGGATAACTATTTTTTGGAGGTGTGTATTCTTTACAATCACCTCTTCTTTCCATACAACCTAGTATATGGTTTTGATGTTGTTATGCCTTTAGAGTTAGAAATTATTTCCTTACAAATGTATCTCAATGGTATTCTAGATGATACAACCTATAAAGAGTTTTGACTTCAATAAATTGAGACACTCAATGAATATCATAAACATGCTCTCAAACATCTACAATCTTCTTACAAAGGTCTTCAACTCAAATAAAATGGAGGTTTTTTCCATCGTTAAATTAAATATTTAAACTTGGTGTTATATAATAAAATCAACACAATGTGAATTTTGCACTAGGAGTAAAAGGAAAGTTTATCATCAATTGTTTGCAACCCTACATCATTACAAACTATTATGAATCAAGAGCATATAATATTTCTATGGTATATGGTACACAACTCAAATAACCCATTAATTTTATGCGTTTGTGTAGATTCTATGCTTAGACTTATTTCAATCTCTAAATAGTATGTTATTTAAACCATGTATATTACTTTAGATAGATTTATATTTCATTTAACATTACATTGCTTCACTCATGACAAACATTTATATATTTAGGATTTTAGAGTAATTTTACTTTAATTGATAATGACTTATTAACATACTATTCAATAATTTTGGTACCATATTAGTTAGACTATTATAGCTCATTTAATTAAAAAATTAATAGATTGTTTAGTTAGATCAAATCAACCATTACATGTATCCATTAGATTGTTGTATTATTTAAATAATATTGCTGAGATCATTTATTAAATCACAAGAATATTCAATCTACTATACAAATCCTCATATCACCACACCAACAAAATGTGGTGCATCAGAAAAAATCATACCATCATCCTATAGGGCTATGCCTTCTAGACTCCTCAAGACCTGATGTTGGTGCTCAGTGGGAGATTTTAGAACACGAGTAGCTCCTGTATCCACTCCATATTAGTACAACTTAGCTCACCTCTATGCTTTGTATTGGCCTCAACTTTTTTTGTATGTTGAAGTCAATCTTTCTCAACTTGCACTCTATATAGCTCTACCTAAAGGATCATCCATACATGATCATCGATTGGACATTGATCTATCCCTTTCTCCATGTAGTTCCTAGTTGCAGTATGGGCTCTAAAACCCCCATGTGACATCATTCAATTTATGATGACCTATAACTAGTTCACATTGACCAGGACATAGTTGTACATCAAGAGTCATCTCTATAATCAATCAACCCATAAATTCAAGCCAACATTGAGTGCCCACTGTAAACAAGAAAAACATAGAATAATGTTAGATATCGTCATCATATAAAACATAAATAAAATTTAAGTACAAAAATCTAGTTGTAATGTATAAAAATGTATCCCTTTACATTTTCACACTTGTTTGGGTCCTCCTTGTTAAAATTAGGTTTACTTATGCCTTATTTGGTCCTATTTTGCATCCACAATCCTAATTAAATGTATTTTCCTATGGATAATCCTAACATTTAACAAATGGAAAATTATAATTTAATGAGGTTATGTGTTCCAAATGTAGGGATATGGGACTCATACGCCACCTTAGGTGTATGCATCCCACCTAGGTCTTGGGACCTGATTTTAAATATTGCATTGAATTTAACACTTCTTGGAGTTTGTGTACTAGGTTTAAGCCATAAGGACTCATTCGCCAAACCTATCGTATGAGTCCCACTTTAACGTGAACATTTAAATCAAATTCTTGGTGGTATTTTATTATACTAGATCTAATGTCAGCTTGTAGTGTTGTAATTTTAGGAAATTTGGCATAAACAAGTATAAATACAAGGCTATTTCAAATAATTTCACCCAAGCAATCTTATGAAGCATCTTAACATTCTAGCTAATTGATTTTATGAGATCAAGAGAATTCAAGATATTTTTATCAAGCATTTGGAGTAGCATTCAAGATTCAATCATCATATCAAAGTGATGATGCATCATGTGTGTTTGTGAGCTAACATTTATGATGTAGGTTTCGTAATTCAAGCAAGCATTCAAAGACAATATCTCATATCAAAACCAAGAGTCAAGATCCACATCCATTGGAGCCATTTCACACAAGTTTGCAACTTTTATTTCAAGGGTTTGGTGAGTTGCAACATTTCATTTATTCACTCATCATTCCTTCATGCTATTTCATTTTATTTCAAGGTTTAATTACCAAAATGGGGTTTGACCAAGGCAAACCCCTATTCCCTAACACAACAACATTTTCCCTCTTGATGTGTGTGTTGGTTATTTTTTTGAAACCAAACTTAATCTTAACACTTACCTATGAATCTGCTAAAATTCAATTATTAGCAAGGGTAAGGATTAACCAACACACAAGTAAGGATTTTGAGGCCCTTACTTCTTCACTTTGGGCTCTATGAAACCCATGAGGGTAATCCCTTTTATTTTCATATGATATTCATTTGATCAAGAACATTTCTACACACAAACAAATTCCTATAAAGCATAAATAGAAAACATTCATCAAAGACTTGGTTGACCTTTAAATGAATTACTACCTATTACAAGGAATAAGACAATACTTCATATTGGTATGTTGCAATTGAAGGTGTTTTAGATCATTTTCATTCTCATCTCAAGTCCTTGGTAAAGTGTATGACTAACTCTTTTATTTCAGGATAACCAAATGAAAAGACCAATGCCTCATCCTGGGGTAATGAAGTTATATTCATAATAACCAGTAATACCTTAGCAATTTGAATTAGTAATTAATGGACTATTGATATACTGCATTATAGTATTCAACTCACTATGCCTAAAACACATCTACTTATCAATCATATGCTCTTTCCTTACAAATTTGTGACCCTATTTTAGCATTTAATCAATTCTTTGAATCAAAGAAAAAATAACACCACGCATTCAATTAAAACAAGTGAAGACAAATAAAAAGATCATTAACCATTTCATTTATAATTTTGAAGAAAATGACATAGGAAAGAATGTGCCTTTGAACTAGCATTTTCATTTATAAATTGCTGCTATGATAAAACTATTTGAGATTATTACATAATAGCTCATACCCTAGACTCCTTACTAACCTATTCATCTATGCATGAATTTACAATTTTCTCTTTTATGAGCTTAGTTTTCCCAGTTACACCATTTTGAGACTAAAAAATTGAACTCTCTATAATTGGCCCTGATATCCCATTTTATAGAAGAATGGGAGCGACAAGATTCAAGTTGAATTACCATTTCAATTACATTTCATTTGGCACACATTTCATTTCAGGTTAAGAAACCACCCAGATGGTTACACTTAATCATTTCAGAACAGGGGAAAGCAAAAGCCAAAACTCTATGCATTCGGTTGAAGTAGACCAACTAGCCTTCCAAAAGGCATCAGTCTTTAATGCAGCAGTGCCAAAATCCCATGTCCATGTCAACCAAGGAAAATTCTCCATCAGCACCCTAGGAAAAAACTTATATACTAACTAAAAAGGGAATATTCGCCATCAAATACACGAAGTTCAACAAATCCCCCTCACACCAGTCCAAAAGATTTCCACATCAGAACCAAAGACAAAAAATGAAATATATGCTAAAGAGGACGAGTTTGCTGCAATGGTAATGGTGTCATCAAAAATAAAAATAGGGTTGAGACGCTACTCTGATTCATCAGCATTAGAGTATGCCCACCCGCTCCACGTTCTCGTTGAAACTAGAGGATCAAGTACTCATCCCTCATTAGAATCTTCATATAGTACCATAGAAAGAAGGTAATGGCCATACTCTAGGTCAGTATCTCCTCCATCACCTGAATGGTTGTCTAAAACCTCAACGGGAGAGTTGTACCTCCCCATATAAGCTTTATGGTACTTATTCTTCTTCTTTGCTTTCTTCACAAGATCAATTGATTCCTTCCCTTTAAACTTGACCAATTCTTTTGAAACAACCCTGCTCCTTAAATTATAGGTGCTCTTGACACCACCCTTCTTATTTTTACCACAAGCCCTCTTCTTGCCCTTCGGCGTTGTAGAGGCTTTGGGAATTTCTCGTTAGATTTAGATATGTCCTCTTGAATTTCAAACACACTAAGCCTCCTATACATCCTAATTGGTTGACCAGACACACCTGACAAGTACCCATTCTTACAAAACACAAGGTAAGTGTAGCATATAAAAAAGTACACCTTGCTTAATTCAAGAATAATTATTGATAAATTGGACCTAATGATTCCTTTATTCAATGTTGTAATGTGATTGACACATTCACATTAGGTCTTGGGACCTTGTGAATTAATAATAATTTTATGATGCCTTGCAAAAGTGTTGTGAAGTGTTGTAACACACTTTCACACTTTTCTAGGATCTTATTCGTATATTTCACTTAAATAACTTCTTTTTATCATTTACCAAGCCTTATTTGAAAGTCTTGTAACAAAATTTTAGACTTTTCTAGGATTTTCATTAATAATTTGACCTTTCCTATGCTTTAATTGGCCCCATTTTACATCTACAAGCCTTACTTAAGTGCATTTTTTAGAATAAACTTGAAAAACATCATTTAAAATACTTAAAATTTAGAACCCACTTTAAATATCTTGAGTGGGATCCATTTTCCATTAGGGTCGAATGAGTCCCCTTTTCCTCAAAAATCAAAATAAATTCAAAATTCTGGAGATTTTTTATTTTCTTAGATCTAAGGTCAGCTTATGATGTATTTTTGGAAATTAGGGCATAATTGTGTATAAATATGAGGTTTTTCTACTTATTTCACCCCCTATCAGCCAACAAAGTAATTGATCAATCATTCAACCATTCTATGCATTTCAAGTCTTCACAAGGTCATCAAGATATCATTCAAGGGTAGATTCTTCATCCATTGTTGTAACACTTCAAGATACATCATCATGGCATGGTTCTAATTCCATTATTTCATGTTCATGCTTCATCTAATTTCTTCATTTGGTTTAATTACCTAAATGGGGTTTGACCAAGGGGTATGTGCAAGATCATCATGGAGAAAATAGACCCTTAAGTGGCAAAAAATTCAGAAAAATCAGAGTTAGGCAACTTGATGTAAAAATTTGAATAAGTTAGCTATATTTTTTCAAAAATATGTAAGAATAGAATGTATCAAATTGAATGTTGTTTAGATGTCTATCTGACCACCCTAACCACAATAAAATGATAATATTTTTTTATAAGATTTTAGATATAAGTAGAGGACTCATGTGCTAATATGATGCATACTTTTTTGTAATTTTTTTCCAACTAAATAATTAATTATGATTTTTTTTTACAACTTTTAAAAAATAAAAAAAATTGTATGTCTGACCACCTTGACTTGGTAAAAAATTCATGAAATTCATTTTTTCTTTTAATCCTATACTATACAAAGCATAGAATGTGACACATGTTTCAGATTCAAAAAATGTGATACCATTTGAAAGCTATATATATGTTTTTCAATCAGCCTATCAATAAGGACTTTAGTCATAATTCAAATAGAAAATGAATAATACTTATTTATTAAATTCAAAGTAAAGCATAATTTATATTGGTGGAAAGCTGAGAATCTTGTTTAAAAAAACTTTTTGTTTCATCAATTTTGGGTAATAAAAAAGCTGTTAGCTACATACCCTACACATACCCATCATATCACCACTTTTTGGCCCATCATGATCCTGCACATACCCCAAGGCAAACCCCTATTCCCTAACATTCAACATTTATTTCTCTTTCTTTGTGTGATTGCAAATCTAGGTACTTTGAAGGCATGAAGATGATTGAATAATAGGTTACAAACTTGTTGAAGTCATCTCCCTATTGGCTAGGTCAAAATATCCACAAGAAGTCACTCATAGTGCCTAAAATTAGGGTTTCAAATATAGAAACCTAGAGGTACAAGTCGAGTAGACCGAGAACTTCAGATTCCAGTTTTGAGTTTTCAAAAAATTCAAAGTGGACTCATTCAGTGCCATTAGTGGTGAATGAGTCCCACTGTACTAGTTTTTTAGAGGTTTCTGCAGATTTGGATACTCATTTGTCTAAAACATGCTCTGGTACAACTTTCCAAATCTTGAAATAATTTTCCCATAATGGAAAATGAGTCCTACTAGGTCAAAATTTTAGGTTCAATAGAATTTCTAGTCTCCCTTCCAGGATCTATAAGTTTCCAGTGCCCATTTTCTATTTTACTTTCTTGTTCTATTTTACTTGCATTTCTATTCATCTTTCTAGGTCTTTTTGCATTTCATACTATGATTTCAAACATCTTGCATTTCCCAAGTTTCCACTTGGTCTTGAACCCTCATTTGTTGTTATTATTTCCCTAGAACCTCCCCTTTGTCAAATTTCAATCTTCCTTTGCATTGAAATCTCAAGGGTTTGTTCTTGTATGAAGTGTTGATCTTTGTCTCTCTTGTTTTAGGTGCAAAACCCTAGAGGTGTAAGAGGTGACAAAAATATTCATTTCATTTTTGGTGAACCTGACTTTCAAATACCTTCTTTTATGATTTGGAGTCCTTCACCACCCTAGATTTAGCTTGCATTAACTTTGCATTAGGGTAACTTGCATTAGTTAATCAACATTCTAGGGTTTCAAAAATTTTGCATTAGTGAAAGTGTACATATGTTGCATTTTTGCATTCCAAATCATTGAAAATCATCGAAAAACTACATTTTCATTTAGGATACAAATCATACAAACTAAAAAGCATAAAAATCACTCAGAAATTTTTGAATATTTTGAAAAAAATAGTACTGGGACTCATTCACTATCTTGGGAGAATAAGTCCCAGAACATATCTAAAATGACATTTTATAGCACTAAAAATCCTACTTTTAAGCTTTTTTTTTCTGCCATTAACTATCTGTATTAGCTGGCTGAGTTTCTATTACATGCATTTCATTAGATCTAGCCTAAATTAGCTCATTTCATGATTTTCTCAATTTCAAAATTTGTATTTATAACATGTCATCTTTCAGGGTTTTTCATAATATAATCAACAAGTTACCTTGTTTCACATCTAAAAATTGCATTTAAACATCTTACTTTAGGTCATTGCATTTCACTTTCTTTACTTTTTCATGATAGCATGTTTTCTTTCAAAAGATGTGGCTTTGATATGATTAAAAATGGATTGCATAAGTACAACATCCCCTATGATGAATTCAATTTTGATTACAACAATGAGGTCATTAAGAAACATGTTAGTCATAGCTATGATCAAACCATTGACACAATCCTTAATATTACATTGCCTATTGGTGAGGATGGTAGTGTAGACAATCATAACAATCATACTTGTTCTTCTCCCAATACCTCTCCTATTAGTGATGAAGGTATCTTGGTGAAAGTAGATACAAGCATTGAGGGTCTTGATTTTCCCTCTCCTCATCCTCCTTTGAAAGATATTGGAAAATGAGAAGATGAGATCATCGAAACATTTCTAAACATTGCCTTACCTACTCTGCCTGACAATGATGATCAAAATTGTCCTTCTGCTAATATCCCTCCTTGATGCAAAGAGGATAGGTCGGTGTTAGAAGATACACTTATTAAGATTCATGGGAATCTTATTCCTCTCTTCCTTAATGCTCCTACCATTTGGGACAATCTATTTGAAAATCATAGTGGTCCTTCTCTTCATACCTCCCTTACTAGTGACGAAGCTACTTTACAAAATCTAAACCTGGAATGTGATGAACATATTACAAGCTCTCCTACTAGGGTAGAAAATATGGCACACAAGAATGATACCTTAGAGAAAATATACAATCAAATAGAGCATTCTCCTAATATAACTGCTATTGATAATCAAGAAAATCCAACCATTGATCATTCCCCTACTTGTGATGAAGTCATTTTAGAAGAACCAATCCTTGAATGTCAAGAACATTTGGTTTGTAGTTCTCCTAAAAACTCTCCTCCTAGGGAGGATATCATGGTGCAAGAAAAGGATAACATTAACAGTAACATAGTGCTCCTAGAAGAAGATTATGAGGAAACATTCGATTCTCCTTCACTAAGGGACATTAATATTATTCAACCTCAACTCATCCTTTACTCACCTTCAAACAAACCTCCCACTCAATATAAACATGTTCAAACTTTTCCTTTACCCACCTAGGACTAATGTTTTGTAGAAACTAAATCATAATACCGTTGCTCATAGATACAACACCAAAAGTAATCCATAACCACAACAACCAACCCCGACAACCTTACCTTTTCCTAATCCCATTTTCCCTAGTGCTCCCTATTTAACTTCACATAGTGGGAAGGAGTATGATCTTGTTGACCAACTTAAGAATACTCCCGCAAAGATATCCCTCTAGGACCTAATTCAGAATTCACCTAATTATCATACTATTCTTCAAACCACCTTGCAACACATTGCTATCCCTTCTAATGCACAAACAAATGACATAGCATCCATGATTCAAGGAATAAATGTTGACATTTTTTTTCACAAAATTGAACTCCCCCCTTTCGAAGTGCAAAATAAAAATAAAAATAAAAATGAAGCTTTCATAATAATATCTCAATACAAAGAAAAGGGATAAAGAGAATTCTTGTAAATACCAAATTTTCCCTTAATTTGTGTAGTGTGAGCCTTCTAGATAGGCTTAGCATTGATAAATCAAAAATTCAAACTAATTCTTTATCTGTTAAGGGATTTGGAAATGTCAAAAAAAAACTACTCAATATGATTACTTTACCTATTATAGTTGGGAAGGTCACATTAGAAACACAAATCCATGTTATGCCTCATGAACTTTCATATAATCTTCTCTGAGGCAAACCATGAATTCATGCAATGAATGGGGTGCTTCTAATCTTCATTGTAAAATGAAAAACATCTACAACAAAAAAGTGTACACACTTGATGTTGATCCTGAGCCTTATAGCGTCTTACATTTGAGAAAAAAAAAGAGAATCCCTTGAACTCATTAACACCAATTACACAAGTGGAGCTCCTACAACACCAAGACAAATAAAAACACATTGAATAAGTCACAAAGATATTAGAAGATGATTGGGGTTCCTTAGATTTCAAACATACATTCATGGGAAAGTACAAGATCATAAACAAATATTCCAATAAGGGACATGAAAAAGTAGTAATGTTAACACAAAACTCGAAGGATCCTTCAAAAGGATCTACCTCCACCACTTCAGAACACAAGACAACAAATTAAACAACCTTTGACGAAATTGATCACCAACAACCACTAGATCCAAAAGCAATGAAAAATTTGTATGGAAAAGGTTATGAACTTATGAAACAATTTGGGTATAGTGGGAAAGGATGTGGTGCTAGAGAACAAGGTATCGGTTTCCCTATAGAGCCTAACGCACAATAAATGACTCATGGTCTTTGTTATTTTCCTTCGATAGAAATAAAAAAGCCTTCAATCAATATCAACACCATCACAAAAGATTCCTCTAAGTCAACCCTAATAGTAATGCATCCTGAACTAATAGAAACTAGTGGTCTTGATGTTCTCCTTTTCCTAAAATGAAACAAACAAAGAAATTTGCACTTAAATTCAATGTAATATCGCAAAAAACTAATGATCCGAGTTCATTAGATTTTACAAACAGAGAAAAAAATATCGCAATCTAAAGAGTCTTGCATAGATGTGATAACTAATACTAAGCAAGAGATATCTTTTTCACATAATAACGGAACATCTTATATTGATCAAGAGGGTATCTTGTTGAGACTTCTCCAAGATCACTTAATATCCCTTCCTCCAAGAACTTGAAAGAAATTTTATTACAAAAATTCATTTTGCACGTATCATAGAGTTAACAGTCATTTACTAATCAATGTAAGGCTTTGAGTAGTAAAATTCAACATCTTAAAGAGTTTTGTGCTCTCCCTTATGTGGGGGCGCCTAATTCCTAAAAGGTTTAGGGTCTACTCAAAGTCAAGGTGAAATTCCAATCCCATCCTCTACAATAGCAATGTCCATCCATACATACACTAGTACACAACCTACAATAACATTCCAACCTACAAAAACATTTCAACCCACAACTACCATTCAACCAACCACAACAGTCATAGCTACTAGCATCATATACACTTCCATAGGGATTACCGTAGGAAATGCTTCAAACACAATAATACCTCAACAATCCACCTTCACTAACCTACAATTCACTAGCCCTCCACATACATAAACTACACCACCTTATTCCTCTCAACCTGATTACCAAAATGACCCTCTCATTAATTAACTTTTGAAAACTATGACATTCCTTCAACAACAACTGGCAACATTACAACAAAATAATAATGGTCAACATTTGCAATACATCAAGTCTACACAATTTTCCCTTGACATATTAAGAGAAAAAATTCCACAAGCTATAGAGTTCCCTCGCTTTGAGAAATATGGTGGGAAAAGAGATCCTATAAGCCATGTTTCTACCTTCATAGCCTTGTGTAGTGATTTAATCTTTGAGGATAAATTGTTGGCTAAGTTATTCCCTAGATCCTTGAAGAACATTTCTCTATAGTAGTTTTCATCTTTACTGAACAATTCAATTAGTTCATTCAATGAACTAATGGATTCCTTTTATAACCATTTCCATATTTACATGGGTCCCAAGATGACCCTTTCCGATTTAATGAAATGCAAGAAAAAAGAGGACAAAAAAGTGACAGATTTCATCGGAAGATATCAAACACTTTATTCATAAGTAAATATTAAGATTCCCAATACCCATGTTAAAAGAATTTTCATTTCCAGCTTACAAGATAAACACCAAAGAAAGCT
Organism: Sequoia sempervirens; assembly: GCA_007258455.2. Taxonomy (NCBI): domain Eukaryota; kingdom Viridiplantae; phylum Streptophyta; class Pinopsida; order Cupressales; family Cupressaceae; genus Sequoia; species Sequoia sempervirens. The sequence goes on along the minus strand of VDFB02047230.1, from coordinate 509,202,481 downwards.
ATAAATTTTGAGGTTTATGTACAACCCTTTGTGACCATCAAAACTCAACTGGCGGCCATGATGTGAAAAATCCCCCTAGTCATCCTGAAAATTATGAATCCACAACTCAAAAAAATTATCAACCATTCAAGAAACAAAATAAGGGATTTTTACAATTAAATCCTCATACAAGTCAACAAAATAATAATCAAGTGGCTTCTATAAAAATGACAACTCCTTTCGGGGATAGGGAGACAGAGTTCACCCCTTTACCCGATACCCTTCACAATATCATGTTGCAGCTTATTCACAAAAACATTCTTACCTTACCTCCTATTAGAGAACGTGATCCTAGTATACTTTTGCCTAAAGGCTTTCAAAAAAATGCTAATTGCCATTACCATCAAACAAATGGACATAGTACAAAATACTGTAAGTGTCTTGTGTAAGAACTTATTGATTCTAATCATTTACTAATCGAAGGTGTGAATGATCAAGGCAATAAGTCTATAGCTCATCCTAATCAAAATTTTCAAATCTTTAAAAATCCCATTTCTAAGCACAACATTTCATTTTTCAAATCTAGTGAAACAAAGACTGATGTGATGAATGTTGATACAAATGATGAAAATATGAATATTATTGAACAACATCCCACGAATGGTGTGATAGCATTTATCAAAGCTAGACCTCGTAAGGGATTGACTAGACAACCTTTTCACATTTCTTTCTCACAAAATGAAATACTTAAACGTGCACCTGATGGTCCTCTTTACATAGTTGGCCGAATCAATAATAAGCCCACTAATGGGATATTGATTGACCCTATCTGTGGAGAGAATGTGATCATAAAATAATTCTTATATGTGCATGAGCTATATAAAGATACATATGACAACCCGAAAGCATGGATTAAGACACATAATGGATTTTATTTCCCTACGATAGGCTCGATAGATCTCCCTTTAAAAGTGGGACTGAAAAACATCCTCAGTTTCATTCTCCCTCATCCCACAATTAGACCAACTTTTTGTGAAGCTAGGCTATCCATCACTTCGCTCCATGAATGTCGTCCCTTCGGTTGTGCATAAATGTCTAAAGTTTCCATTTGGAAATGAAATATTCACTATGCATGATAGTGAATTCCATCCTACCTCAGCAAAAGGGAAATTTTCACTAGATTACTTTTGGCTTGAGCCTATGGAATCTATCAAACCTCATGAAGATTTCTTTTTCAAATTGTATAAAAAATTCAAGGAAAATAAAATAGAAAAACTATCCCTTCATAACATGCCTCAATAGGTATGACCAAACTAACCATCCTTGATGAGACAATGATTGAACCAAAAATACTTATGAAAATACAAGAACAATCTATAGAACAACCTTCTGGAATTTCCCACAAGAGACCATGATATAGCACAAACAATCATGTTGTTCCCCCTAGAGTCAAACAAGTTTACAAAGTCAAAGAGACAGTGGTTGACCAACCTCTTGTTGTTTCTTCTAGTTCTCCCAAGGAAGAGAAGAAACCTTTGATTGAAAAACTCACTCTTACACAAAAATAGATTGACAATAAACTGAAAAGAAGTTGAAGTGCTAGAGAGTGTAGACATAGACATCATGATATTGCTCATAGATTACAAACTCAAGAAAAAAACAACATAGAAAATAAAAATCCAAACATACTTGAAGTAATACATGATGACTCTCAACCCTCACCGCAACATAAATAAGAACATTGTATGGACATTGTTATTCGACCTCTAGTTGTGATTAACTTAGATGATGAAATTGACATTGCAAAGATTGATGAACAAGTGCATGATAAGTTGAATACATTATTTTCTTTTTCCATGAGCTTAAATGAAAAATCTCCTAAAAAGAGTGTTGAACATGATATGTGTCCCAGTTTGACACTTGATGTTGTCCCTTCAGCTAGTTGCTCCCCTTCCGTTTATAACGACTAAGATTGGGAGGCAGACGACCTACTTTAGGTTGACTCGCCTATGCCTTACTAGTCTTTTTCTTTTTCATTTTTTTTTGGTGATTGCATGTGCATAATGTGATCCCTCGTGATGCTTCGTTTGATTTTCCTCTTTCTTTTATGCATTCTTCTATATGTACCTTCATTCTTCTCTTTGTCATAATTACCTTTTTCATTTGTCTTGTGTTTTCCTTTTAGGGATGACGCAAGGCATCAAGACATTTACATCTCTTCCATGTCAACACAAAATATTTTCCTTTATCTTTTTCATTTGTATTGTGTTTTCCTTTTGGGGATGACCCAAGGCGTCGAGACATTCATGTTTCTTCCATGTTGACCTTTAAGGCTTTTTTCCTTTTTCACTTTCTATGTGTCATTCTTCCAATCTTGTGTGTATTTTTGGAATGATGAAAGTTCCATTCTCTATGACAACATTGTAGCACAAACATGTACTGACCCGAAATCCATAGATCCCTTATGTGTTTGTGGTGGAAACCCTTCCTTCCTATTTCATGATGCAACTTGCTTTAGAAACATATGACTTGACATAGGGTTTTTCAAGGAAATCTCCCATGTCTTGGGATAAAAAAAATTGGCTACTTTAAAGAAAATGCTCACAATAATGGTGTAGCAACCACTTTAAAGTGGGGCATACATTGATGACATCTTTTGGAAAATTTCATGATGTGATTTTCCTTTTTTCTTGTGATGTGTCCTCTTTTAGGTTGTGTCATTGGATTTGATGTCGTCCAAGAGTGTACAATCTAGAGGTACAATGCTCCCTAAGAGGAAGATCATTATATGAACAAAGAAAAATACCCTTTACCAAAAAAATTACATGAAATTCAAAAGCATTTACAAAAGAATTTTCATTGTGGTGCCTTATCAAAGTTGTTAGGAGGGTAACTTCGGTATGGTATGAGAGGCTAATATGATTCTCACATTTTCCACCTCATTGGTACAACTCACCTAGTGGACAGACTAAGGTTCCACTACCCTAGATTGAGCATACACATATTTTGGGACAACTCACCTAGTGGTTAGACTGAGGTTCCACTATAATGTTATGAACAAACCACCACCGCCTTACATTACGTTGAATCGGTTGTGATTGATCATTTGTTTTTGTTTATTTTTCTTGGCCTTTGATAGGGTATGATCATGTATATTTGTTATTGCTACATACTTAAGAATCTTGGGTGTCTACTTTAGTGTGAGTTTGACATGAGGTCATCCTCTAACTAAAGTGGGGGGAAAATGTAGTAATGAAAAAAGTAGCCTTTTCCTTCCTTGTTTTGATAATTGACATTAAATTTGAGCCAATGGTGTCTTGGAGTGGTGTTGTAATGTGTTGTACACATTCAAACTATTCTAGGACCTTTATTTGACTAAAGCATGCCTTAATTGGTCCTTTGCGAGGGTGTTGTAAAGTGTTGTGACACTTTCACACTTTTCTAAGATGTATTTGCTTAATTAAGTGTAATGGTCCCATTTCTAAATAGAATGTACATAATATGTACCTTATTTAAGTGTTGTAAAGTGTTTTAAAAGACTTTCACATTTATCAAGGTGGTTTTAATTCATTATGGTTAATTGGAGTTATTAACCCCCTTTTTAGGCCTTAATTTTGACACCTCTTGAGGATCTTTCCCGAGAATAATAATTTAATTATCAAATTATTTCATTGGGAAAAAATTGGTCCTACTAATTTGAGCTAGGACCCATTCACCCTTGATGGCGAATGGGTCCTCCCTTAACATGAACCCCCTTTCTCAGTTGATCTGGAATGGGTTTTTGGCCTTCTTTCAGCTCCCCAAAGCTTGGCCCTAGAAACTTAGCTAGGACTTATTCACCTTTGGTTGTGAATGGGTTCTCCCTTAATGAGACCCTAATTTTTGAATTTCATTCTAGTGGGAATTTAATCATGTTTCTCTCTAGATCTAGTGTCAGCCTTAGTTCTTTGATTTTTTTTGTTAATCTCCTAATTTAATATAAATAAGGAGTTAATTCACATAGTTTCATCTAAGATTTCCAAGTGAGCATCCTACTACTTCACAAGAGAATTGTAGAGCACTTCAAAGGAATTTTCAAGGCATCTCAAGGAAAATTTCAAGTGTTTATTGTAGCAATTCAAAGTCATATCATCATGTCAATGGTTTAATGCATTCATGTGTGTTGAGCTAAGAAGTTAATGTTGCATTGAGGATCCATTTACAAGCATCATCTTAGATCCAAGATCCACATTCTTCATGGTCACTCCATCATTGTTTGAAAATTTGATTCACAAGACAACATCCAAGGTGACATCATTTACATTATTTCATGTTCATGCTTCATTCCCTTCATTTCATCATTTGGTTTAATTACCTACAAGGGGTTTGACTGAGGAAACCCCCCATTCACTAACAAATCAACAAGTTTTTCTTGCCTTTGAGTGTGTTATTGCAGATTTATAGGTGGAAGATCAAGTTGAGCAAGATTTGGAGCAAAGTTGTCATTCAAAGTGAAAGATCACGAAAAGAGCTCTACAAAATTGAATATTGACTTCCAAAACTTGATAACATGGATTTCAAAAGTGCAAACATCAAGGTGCATGATCCTAAAATCTATTTTTTGAAATCCTAAAAGGACCCATTCACCATTGAAGGCGAATAATTCCTCCATAGCTAAAAAAAACAACTTTCTAGCCAGGTACACAACTTTTTATTCTCTAAGAACATCCCCCATAGTTTCTATAATAGTCCAGTTGTATTTCTGGTTGTTATTAGCATCTTATTTTGCATAATTTTCAGTGATTAGGACTTTGAAAATTAAGTGATCCATCACATTGTTCATACATTGGGTGGATCCTATTTTTCACCTCTAATTAGTTTCATCCATCAATGCTCCCTTCATTTCTTTTATCCTATAACTATATCTCATTTTAGAACATATTTATCTATGAAATTTTAATTTAATTTTTTCCACCATCATTTTTGTTATTTTATCATCATATATTACTCATCACTAGATAATTTATAATGCACATCACTCAACCACTTTCATTATATGATATCTTATTCTCCACCAAGCCACGAGCCTCAAAATTACCCATTACTAACTTTCTATAAGGCCTAGAATAACCCTCCCTAACAACCACTACTTTGAGATTCTTCATCAATTTCACCTAAGGTGGAGATCCCTCCTCCACCTAGTGACATCAAAACTCACTTTCTCTATGATAATAATGAGCAATTATATAACATGTTTCATATTATGATAGTGATTCACATGACTCTTCTCTAGAAGAGAACATGTCTAAATCTTCAAAAAATATTTTAGCATTATCTTTAATCTTCAAATATTCATTGACACCTTCTCTAATAGATTCTCAAGAGGATGCTACTCTTGTATTTATTTCTCTACATATTTTTGGAGGAGATTCTCCTAGCAAAGTTCTTATTTTTTTTCATCCATTAGTTTATCCTCCTTCACCCTATGATAAAGATTATGAATAGGATGATGTTGTGACAAATGACTGTTTCAAATAATATCTTTCTTTCATTTGTATATGTGTGTTTTCCTACTTTTTCTCTCATCATCATATTCTTTCTTGATATTTATTTATCAAATCTTCCTAGAGAACCCATGCAAAGATATAAGGGGAATTTTGTTTTTCCCATTCTTCTTTTTGTATCTCTCTACTTCAAATATTTTTCATATTTTGGGGATGAGGAAAAGTTTAAAGATATTTAGGTATCTTTCTGTTTGACCCAAAATGTTCATATTCCTATTATGTGTCATTATTTCTTTATATTTATATATGTACAAGACTTTCTGATGATACTAAATCATTCCATTTCTTGATAATGATTATTATTTCTATAAATATATATCTACTTGAAGCTTTCATATCCCTTTGTGTGCTTCATATGATGTTATGTGATTCTATGTCACATTCCTAGACTTAAAATGATGTCATTATTATAATTTTTCTAACTTCATACATGAAAAATCCTCTTTAATTTCCTCTCCCTTCAACACCTTTTTATTTCCCTCTTCCACCTTAAAATAAATTACATATCCTTCATTCATGCATTTATTTTAATGGGAGCTATCTATTTACACACACCTCACATTATTGATATGTTCATGTAGCATTTGCAAGAGATGAGCCACCTAATAGTTCATAGATTTTTAGCCCATGTGCACTTCATATATCCTACTTTACTAGTTGATGAGCTACCTAGCAATGAAACATATTAGCGTGTGTTCACATCTCACTATCATTCTAGCATATGATACACTTGGAAATATATCTTTATATAAGGTGCTCTTATATGACCTACCTTGCTATCTTGTGAGTTTCCTAACAATAACATTTACTAGCATATGTTCTTCACATATCCTACTTTATTAGTATATGAGTTACCTAGAAATATCCCTTGATAGCTCATGTGTTTTATATGACCTACACTTTTGGACACTTTTCATGGTCACTCTATTGTCTAGTTTCTATTTATTATGATTCATGAAGATATTGTATGGTTCCAAATCTATAAATCATACTAGTCCTTCGACCATATCTTGAATTTTCCTAAAAATAGAATAAATTTTGATTATTCCTATCTCTTCATCATTCTCTCTTCTCATTCAATTTTCTTGTCTTTATGTTGTGTTTGACAAAAGTGGGACAAAAGTATAGCATAAAAAATTGCATACCCTTTTAATTTCATTTTATGTTTCTCACTCACTTTGTGCCCCCCACCCCCCTCGCCCGCCCCCCTTATTATATTTTAAGGATCATTTTATCCTTTGTATTATCCTTATATTAGCCATGATGTTAAGGTTTTGTTCTTGTTCTCTCTTATGTTTACCTTTTTTTTTCCTTTTGTCTTAAGGTGTTTGAAATATTGAAGCATCAAATTTTCCTATATGTAATTATGACTCATAGATGTGCACATAATGAACTAACATCCCAAGAGTTCCATTCATTAGGTGATAATTTATAAACATTTTCCCCAAGTCTTCTTCACATGTTTGACTTTTCATAATGCCTCTATCATGCCTCCAAATGAATCCTAAGACCCTTAAAATTATTGTTTCCCCATTTATTTTATTTTACAATTTTAAATTAAATTGGACAAGTCTTCTAGTGTTCATATTTTAAGCTTTCATTGATTGAAAAATCATAAATCTCTTGGAAGTATATAACAATCTCTACAACACTCTCTTGCATGTTTCAACATATAGAAACTTTTTTTTAGTTTCCAAGCTCTCCATGTAAATAGCTAATGCAGTCTTTCAACATCTTCATGGGAATTTGGACCTTTAAATTTAGTTGGGTCTTCTATTGCACTTTTCTTTGGGGTCATGTAGTTTTATTATCTTCTATTAAGCTGAGAGAATTCTCTTCTTTGTTTTAATATCACTTTCATAATGTAGAATTTATTTGTGAACACAAAAACTAAAGTAATCCCTTTTTTGCTTCAACATATTTTTACACTCGTTTTCTTACCCTATTTAGACCTAAGAGACATTTCTTGTTATATCTTTTATTTCTTAGTTGTACATAAGATAGGAGAAAACACTATTTTCTTATTTTTATTATTTCTCATTTTTATCATTTTACTATTATGAAGGTTGAAATAGAAAAGAAAGGGTTTGTCGATATCTACTTTTTTTATATAATTTTGTTGTTTTCTTTTTATATAAATAGATCAAATCCTATTATTTCAAATTTTATTATTACCTAGTGATCTGCCTAGTTGTTTCTATTTTTTTTGTAGACTAACATATTTCTCAAGGATATAAGTGAATCTTGATCAATATTACAATATAAGCTATAAAATGATGAACAAATATCCATGTAGCATGTTGGTATAATTCATAGAAGCTCTCAAATTTAGTGTTTAGGTTCCTCTTAGTTCAATGTACATAGAGTTATGTGGTTGATTTAATAAATTTATAACTTATATGTTTGTAGACCAATAGATTTTAGTTTTCATTGTGTTTTAATTTATTAAGAAATTTTACTTTATAAAAGGCTAAAACATGTTAGGTTCAAATAAATTAATTTTCTCTTTCTATTTCATTATTAAAAATAGATTAGAACTTCTTTTCTAAAAGAGCTAATTGATCTTAATGTAGTATGTAATAAAATAATTTGATATAAAAAAATATTATTTTATTTCTTATATCAAAATTAATATGCTACATATAAATTGTTAATTTAGGTAGCTTGGACAGGTGTCTCCAAACCCAAAAATATTTAATCAATTAATTGATTTTTGTGGAGACTTCTAGAAAAAGGTTAATTAGAGTCCAGATAATTAAGTAATTGATTGATTCATGTAGAGAATTTTAGAAACCAGTTAGTTAGCGTTTGTTAGAGTCTAATTAATCTTAGCCATTGATTGAGATTAAATCATGGCCATTGGTTTTTCAATGAGAATATTATAAAAGAGGATCAATGGGGATTTGGAGAACACACACTTGAGAAATTTGTAGTGATAGCAAATAGTTTTGTAGTGATAGCAAGGGCACAGTGATAGCATTGGATAACAAAAATGGAATTTCATCAGGAGAAATTGAGGGAAGAATTTCCAAAGAAGAATATTACCAGAGCTCTACCAGTAAGAGGCAAGCAATTTATGTATCTCTTGATTTGCTGAAGTTAAATAGAATTCCTCATATGTAGTATTGGTTTTCCCTTCAGGGCTTTTCTAGGGACAATTTATCCAAAAATATTATGATCATTATTTTGCATATTTTCTTCTCTATTCCTGTGATTTTATTTGTGAATTTGCATTTGTGTTATTTTTTAATATTTCCTGTGAATTAATTTTCGACAATCAAATAATCTATATAGATAGGAGATTAATAATCAGTAATTACAATAAAATTTTCACATGGTATCAGAGCTGATATGAGGGTAGAAAAGGCTCAAAATAGGCATAGAAGGAAAATTTGAGGGTTCATAAAACCCAGTTCTACCTCTTTAGAATTATTATTATTATTATTTTATCTTTTGAGATGGTCTCAACAAGTTTAAGAGATCATGATAGATTAGATGGAGCCTCAAATTTTGGTGTCTGGAAAGATAGAATTTCTTTATTGCTAGAAGAGAATGGTATCAAGGAATATGTGACTAGTGTTGTAGTTGTACCTATAGAACAAACATAGCTCTTAGCATATAATAAGGAAGATGTCAAGGTGAGGAGGTTGATTCTTGATGGTGTTAAGGACCATATTTTTCCACATATCACAGAGTTAGATAAAACGAAGATGTAGGACGCCATTGTGAATCTGTACTAGAATGCTACCACTAACTGGAAGTTGATTCTCAGTGAAAAGTTGAGGAACACCTAGATGAATAAGGGAGAAGACATTACAAGTTACCTCACTAGGCTTGGACATGTCAAGGATGAGTTGGCAGGTGTTGGAGATAAACTAGAAAATGATGAGCTAAGACGAATAGCCCTAAATGGGTTTACTAAGCAGTGGGATGTCTTTGTTCAAGTTATAAATGGATAAGACATCTTACAAAGTTGTAATCGAGTATGGAGTGACTTCACTCATGAGGAGATTAGACCAAGTCTTGTTAGTGGAACCGATAGTAAAAGTCAAAAAAGTGAGGTAGAATAGGAAAACGTTGCCCTAGTAGGAAATGGGAAAGCGAAGAAGGGGTCTAGCAAAGGATCAAATCCATAAAGTGAGAAGGACTTTTCTAAGATCAAATGTTATGGCTTTCATGACTTTGGCCACTATGTCATCAATTACCTGCAAAGGAAGAAAAATGAAAAGAAAGGGAAGAAACTAATGATAGCTTCGAGAAGTGCAAATGAGCTCTCTAGTAGAATGGAGGATGAGTTTGCACTCATAGCTTGTATGGTTAGCTCAACCTCATAGGGTGTTTGCTATATAGATAGTGGGGCATCATTTTATATAACAAGAGTTAAAGAGAGTACTTCTCCAATTATAAGGGGGACATCAAAATCTAAATTTCTATGCGGAACATGTCCAAACTTAATCCAGTTGGGAAAGGGACTATTCTATTTCAGAGGGAGAATGGCTAGCCGATTTCCATTCATAATATGTTGCATGTGTCAGGCTTGGGTATGAACCTAAATTTTGTATCTATCCTTTAGGATAAAGGATACAATGTACTTTTTAGAGGGGTGCAAGTGTTAATCAAGCATAAGGATTGGAAATCACCCATACCTATTAGAGTAATGAGTGACCGACTTTATAGGTTGTAGTTTGATACTCATAAGGCACTAATGAGCATCAGTAATCCTAGAGATCAAGGAGAGCTATGTCATAGGAGGATGGACCATATACATCATGGAGCACTTAAATTGCTTCATTAGATAGTGACAGGTGTTCCAAAGGTGAGCAAAAAGCATGACGATGCATGTAAGGGATGTTTGTTGGGGACGTTTATGAAAAAATCTTTTCCAAAGAGTGACACCAGATCCAAGGGTTTTCTTGATCTAGTACATTCAATATATGTGGACCAATTCCGATGAAGTCTCTGACATGATACAAGTACTTTGTTACTTTTATTTATGATTTCTCTAGGAAGACCTAGATATACTTCTTGAAGACCAAGGATGAGGTCTTTAGTCATTTCCAAGAGTTCAAAGCTCTTGTGGAGAATTCGATAGGCAAGAAGATAAAGGTTCTTCGGTCAAAAAAATGGAGGCGAGTACAAAGGGAAAAGTTCCAAGAGTTTTGTACCAGGGAAGGAATTGAGAGAGAGTGGATGATTCCTTACAACCCATAGCAGAATGGGGTTGTTGAGAGGAAAAATTAATCTATATCGAAGGTAGCAAGGACTATGTTGTATGACTAGGATATGCCACATTACTTATGGCCAGAGGCATGCAGTATGATAGTATAAATACAAAATAGGGTTCCACATAAGGTATTGGGAAAGATGACACCAGAGGAGGAATTCTAAAGGAAGAAACCAGATGTCAACCACTTCAGGATATTTGGGAGTTTGATGTATTGTCACATTCTAGGGCATACACATTCCAAGTTAGATCAGACTACAAAGAGAGGGTACTTTGTGGGGTACAATGAAATCTCAAAGGCATATAAGATATTTATTCCAGGGACTATGAGGATTATAGTTAGGCGTGATGTCAAGTTCATGGAGGACAAAGCATTTAGAAGTTCTATAGATTTTCCTACAAATGATTAGAGTGAGCAACCAACAGAAGCTCTAAGGATCATGCAATTAGATCAAGGGTAGTGAAGCTCGAGCACAGTTACTAGTACAAGCACAAGCTTAGATGTTGAGAATTCACAAATATAGAGCAACAGAGGCAATAGATCCAAAGATGCATCAAGAAGACATGGAGGTTGATATTTCATCCTCTACAATTGGTAGCAGGAACCAATAGATATATAGCAATATTTAGGAGTTTGTGGGAGCTCCTAGGATGAGTAATAGACAACAAAGATAACCATCTAGGTATAATGACTATATGGCATTAGTCAGTCATTTAGTAGATAGTGAGCCTTCTAGCTATTAGGAAGCTACATAGGAGTAGGTGTGGCGAGATACAATGGTTGAGGAATATACCTCAATAGTGTGGAATGATGTGTGGGAGGTTGTGCCTAGTTTGAGAGATAGAGAGGTGGTTGGATCCCACTGGATCTATAAGATTAAGCATAGTGTAGATGGTAGCATTGAAAAATACAAGACAAGGTTCATGGCCAAGGGGTTCTCTTAGGAGGGAATAGACTATGAGGAGAAATTCACCTAGGTGGCTAGGTATACTTCTGTATGAGCCATGATCTCACTTGCAACATAGATGGGATGAAAGATCCATCAAATGGATGTCAAGACAATGTTTCTTAATGGTGTTCAATTGGTAGAGGAGGTATACATAGAATAACCTGAGGGCTTTGAAGCACACAATAGTGAAACCCATGTGTGCAAATCTAAGAGAGGTTTGTACAGACTCAAGCAGGCTCCTAGGGAATGGTATGAGCACATTGATAGATACTTGTAGGAAATGGGCTTTGTGAAGAGTGAGGCAGATGTTAACCTTTACTACTTGGTGGTTGGAGGTGATGTTCTCATTCTTGTTCTATATGTGGGTGAATTGTTTTTAATAGGTTCACTAGGGCTCATAGAGGAGTGCAAGAGGAACCTTGCAGTAGAGTTCGAGATGAAAGATTTGGGGCTTATCCACTACTTTCTAGGAATGGAGGTATGATAGAAAAATGGAGAGATTTTCCTTAGACAAGGGAAATACTGCATAGAAATCTTGAGAAGGTTTGAGATGGAGGATTGCAGAGCCATGTCTACTCCAATAATCACAAATTGGAAGAAGGTAAACACATCTAGAGAGAAGGATGTAGACCCCGCCTTATATAGGAAGTTGATTGGATCTCTCATGTATTTGGTCAACACTATGCCAAATATATCCTTTGCAGTAAAATCTCTTAGTCAATTCATGGTTCAGCCGAAGAGAGTGTATTAGACAATGACAAAGCATGTGTTGCGGTATTTGTGTGGTACAATCAGCTATGGGATCATATATGCTTGAGGTGATGATATCAGGTTGATAGGCTATACTGATGCAGATTGAGCAGGCAGTACAACAGACAAAAAAAACACTTTAGGGTGTTGCTTCAACTTGGGATTAGGAGTTGTTTCTTAGCACAACAGGAAGTAGAAGTATATGGCTCTAAGTTCTATAGAGGTAGAATACATAGTAGCCAACATGGCGATGTGTGAGGCGATATGGCTTCAAAAGTTGTTGGTAGCCTTGCTTGGTTAGAGGGTTGAGACTATGGTGGTACATTGCGAAAATGAAAGTTGCATCAGGTTGTCTGAGTATCCAGTGTTTCACGACAGTTCTAAGCATATGATACTAGGTATCACTTCATTAGGGATTGTGTACAACAAGGGATTGTTTAGCTACAGTATATGTACATACAGATCAACAGGTAGCAGATATTTTGACTAAGGCATCAGGGAAGGTGAAATTCATCTTCTTCAGAGATAAGTTGGGTGTCATGCAGAACACCTTCCTCACCAAGAGGGAGTGTTAATTTAGGTAGCTTGGACAAGTGTCTCCAAACCCAAGAATATTTAATCAATTAATTGATTTTTCTAGAGACTTCTAGAAAGGGGTTAGTTAGAGTCTAGATAATTAATTAATTAATTAATTGATTCCTTTAGAGTCTTCTAGGAATCAGTTAGTTAGGGTTTGTTAAAGTTTAATTAATCTTAGCCATTGATTGAGATTAAATCATGGCCATTGGTTTTTTAATGAGAATAGTATAAAAGGGGATCAATGGGCGTTTGGAGAACACACACTTGAGAAATTTGCAGTGATAGCAAATAGTTTTGCAGTGATAGCAAGGGTGTAGTCATAGCATTGGATAGGAGCACTAGAATTTCAGTAGGAGAAACTGAGGGAAAATTTTTGGAGATGAATATTGTTGGAGCTCTGCGAGTAAGAGGGAGATAGTTTATGTATCTCTTGATTTGCTGAAGTTTAATAAAAATATTCATTTATAATATTGGTTTTCCTTTCGAGGTTTTTCTAGAGACAATTTGTCCAAAAATATTATGTTCATTGTTTTGCATATTTTCTTCTCTATTCCTATGGTTTTATTTGTGAAGTTGCAGTTGTTTTATTTTTCAATATTCGTTGTGAACTAATTTTCGGCAGTCAAATAATCTATATAAATAGGAGATTAATAATTAGTAACTACAGTAGAATTTTCACATAAATGAATTTTAAGAATAAACTAGTGAATCATCTTCCTCCTTCAACTCAAGTCCCCTAAGTCATTCTTGAATACAACCGGCTGTTCAGATAAATATAATTCCAAAATCACCATACAATACATTAGCCAAATTTCAAATTATTTCTACAAACAAAAAACAACACCTACCATCCTTATCTACTCTGAAACGTTAGTCAATTTTTTTACATTAGCTGGGAGAATAGTCAATTCCTTATAACAGTTGAAAGAATAAGGGATCAATAGTAACAACAGTATGCGAGAGGGTGCACATGGTGTCTAAAAGAACCTATAATTTTTTATATTATAATGAATAAAAAGGGCATGTATGGTTAACAATAATATTAATGCAATCAAAGTTCCTGAATAGAGTTCCAATATGGACATAAACAACTATCTTCCATATGGTTAGGATAGGCACAAAAATAAATAATTGTCTGATCTCCCTTCTTTGTCAATGGTACAACTTTTGAGGGATGGAGAGCAGAGGTATGGAGTGTGGACTTTGACAAAAGAATAAATTTTTAGTATCTTCCCACAAAATCGAAACAATGATGAAATATGTGAATTTTTAAATGACGTTCTTTATTATCTTTTATCTTGTTAAAGGTCATTCTTCTTGAGATCTCTATTTTTATCTTGTTAAAGGTCATTCTTCTTAAATGTGAGTGGGGGTAATTAGATTTATTCTAATTATTTATGTATAGATATAAATTAAGAAGTTAATTTGTTAATTAATAATGAAAAATTAATTTGTTAAATATGAGATGCTATTGTGGGAGTTTAAATGGGATAAATTTATTATTATTATTATTATTTTATCGGTAAACACTGCAAGGGGCAACACCCTATATTGATTTTCAAAAGATTTTACATGAGTAGTAGCAAAAAATGTTGGTTGGTCTTTTTTGTATTATTGACCAACCATAATAGCTAGATAGCAAAACATGGAGGACAAACCAAAATCTGGTTGCCGATTCAGTTACTGGCATACCAGGAGGACACCATAGACTATGGTAAATAAACCCCACACCCGAGACTGACACAAAAACTAGTAACCATAAACTACTGAGAAGATAATTACATTACACTTAGATTCAAAAACCCACCCTACAAGACGTCAATTTTTAGAGGTCCTCATCTTCATCATCAGCTTCGCACTACTTCAGGTAAGCCTTATAACTGGTGATTGTGGGACAGTCAGGGCCATAGTTCCTATGAGCCAAATCATTAGCTTTTTCTTTTGGGTCTCATTGGTTGTTTTCCTGCCATTCCTCTCCCTCACCCAGTCCCCATTCCTGGACGTCATCAACATAAAAATCATCCTCAAGTTCCTCATCCTCTAAGTACCTTTTGACCCAACCCCTAGGAAAATTTTTAGTTAGATTTGCAATTCTGAGGAGGAAGAAGATGCTCCTATCCCTTTCTTCCAATAGATTTTCAAAACCTTCAGGATCAATGGTGTGAATCAAAGGGAATTTCATAACCTCGCGGCCCCTCACATGCATCATATAATAGTTTTGTGTCATGGGAATGTTCCTTTCCTCATCCACATTGTCTAATGCTACATCTATTTCACCCAACCATGTATGTGCAAAAACCATTTGGGTCAATTTCTTACCTAAGACCTTGGAAATGCCCATGTGAAGGAGGACTACAAGAAACATTGCTAGAATCTCTGTGTTGCCCCGTGCTCTATGGTAGGCATTCAGGAATTCTGGACCCAACACGTGCTTAGTGGCCACTAGGATGAGTAGATGAGAGGATTGAAGAAGGCCTTGCAATTTTTTTTTCGTGATTTCCCCGCGAAAAGCCTGCATTTGTTTGTTCATTTCCAAATCCAATGGTGTCTACATTGCTCACCTTTCTTCACACCTTCCAGAAACTTCTGCTCTATACTCATTTGGGGCCTTTGTGATGAAAAAATTATATGAATGCCTTTGAAAGCTACTTGCTTAATCGTGCATGAGAGCTAATGTACCGAGCGTCGCCTACTTGTGTGACAAATACAGCTGTGAATGTGAGGAGTACTCATTCCTGTAGATGAAGTTAATGAAATTAATGCGATAGCCGGTGTCATTATGGAGGAATCATTTCCTCAATTCTAGCTTTTTAAATTATGATTGTAGCGACATCCCATGACTTGTCAAGATGAGATGAGAAATTTTCCTTGCCTTCCGAAGGTTTTGGGGCTGCCAAAGTAATAATTGGTGCTAGAAATTACCAGTAGACTTCCCTAGTCATTAGTCCTTCGAAATCCTAGCTGGCCAACGCCGAGGTAGCTTTTTCCAACTCATCTACTTCAGAGTTTCCTTCCCTGTATATGTGGCTAACTTTGAAGGCTACAAAGTCGTCTGACAAATCCTTGATCTGTTGTAGCAAGTGATTTAATTTCTAATTAGGAGTGGATCCTTTACATATTGCATTGATTGTAATGAGGGAGTCTCCTTCTAGGTGGATATGTTTGAAATTTAGGTCTCTTCCTAGCTGCAAACCAATTGTTGCCGCTCTGAATTCTGCCTCATTTTTTGTGCATCTACCCAAGGAAACTAATTTCACTGCTATCACCTTGCAATCAAAGTCCCATGCTATACATATAGCCCCACCCGGGCTGGGGTTTCCTTACACAGCGCCATTGAAATTGATTTTTATCCAACCAGGATCGGGGGCTTGCCACCTAGTTTCGTCTCTTGATGCTTTTTTGGATTGAAGGGAGCTACTTCCACTCAGTGTGGGTGGTTTAAGACCCGGGAAGCATTTGATCAAAGTGTCATCCTAGCTAGTGAAAATTTTGTGTTTAGCTTCCTTTCGTCTAGCAACCTCATTGACCAGTTCTACTATTGCTCTTTCAATCTTGCCCCATAATTTTTCCTTGTTCAATTCCTTTCCTTGAAAAATTCTCTAGTTCCTTTCCTTCCATAGCTTCCAAATTAATATTGATGGGGAGATTTGCCAAATGCTGTTAAACACTACTTTGCTACACTTTTGAGGCCACATCTTAAACCAGGTTGCAAGATCATTCGATATTGGACTCTGAAAATTAAGCTTGTTTCTTACATGATTCTAGCATTCCGATGCATATGGATAGGACAACAGCAAGTGGTATGTTGTTTCCAAGTGAGCTTTGTAAAGGAAACACCTCCCTGGGCCTTGTATTCTGAAATTCTTTTTGCATTGCCAGCCATGCAAAAAATCCTACCTTAGGCAGGCAATTGTTTCCCTAGAAAAGTTTGCTTGGCCAATCCTGACAAGCTACTTCTATTTCCTTGGCCCTATATCCTAACTCTCCTTTATAGGTCCTAGTAGATGATCTACACCATCTGATCTGGTCTTTCCCATTAGATGGGACAAAGAATCTATCTTTGAGGATTTTGGACAGAATTTATTTTTGGGGCTGTGGGTCATTGAGGGTTTGAATATCATGCCAAAACCAACATGCACTTGCTTGGTTATTGGTCTTCACACCATAATTGGCAACCTTATTACCCCATAATCTGATTGTTTCCTCTTTTATCTCCTCCAAGCCCTGAATGTCACCAATTGGTGCTTTCCTGCCCCAAGAGTCATGCCAAAAGGAGGCACTTTTACCATCTCAGACTTCCCATGTGACATGATCAGATATGATGTCTCTGCATTCAAGTATGAAATTCTAGATTGCAGAACCTCTCAGGGGATTCAATACTATGAAGATTCTATTTGGGTCATCTGAGTCAAGATACTTTCTTGTCAAAACTCTAACCCATTTCTGATTTCCTTTAGTATTGATGTCCCAAACTAATTTGGCACCCATGGCTTGATTCATAAGGGGTAAATGGCATAATCTTACGCCTCCATCTTTCTTGGGAAGGAAAATATTGTCCCAAGCCAAAAGACAAAATTTTTTTTGCTCCCCCACACCACTCCAAAAGAACCTCCTAAAGATTTGTGTGAAAGTATCTTCAGTAGCTTTGGGGAGCTTGAGACAATACATCGAATAGACAGGTATTGCTGATAATACAAATTTAACTAGCAAGAGTCTACCTACTGATGAGAACCATTTACCTTTCCAAGTGCTCAGCTTGTTCTTGCAGCTTCTAATTAAATTTTCCCAATAACAATTTTTGTTAATGCCTGCAAACAAAGGGATCCCCAAGTAGCGGCCTGGAAGGGAGGCAACTTTCAAATTTAGGATCCTTGCGATATCCCTTTGAAGATTTGGTTGAGTATTTAGAAAGAAAATATTTGATTTATCCCAGTTAATGTTTTTCCCTTATGCTTTGCAATAAGTATCTAGGAAATTTTTTATCAATCTTGCTTCCCTTCGCCTTGCTTCACCCATTACTACTGTGTCATCTATAAATTGTAAGTGTGTTGAAGGTTCCATTCTATTTGCTACATGGATTCCTTTCCATTTACCTTCCTCTCTTAACCTTTTGATCCCCTGCCCTAGAACTTCTGCCATGATTATGAACAAAAATGGGGATAGTGGGTCTCCCTACCTAAGGCCGCTAGATGAAGAGAAGAAGCCATTTGCTGTACCATTAACTAGTACCAAGAACTTCGGAGTTGAAATGCAGCTGCTGACCCAATTTATCCAGTTTGGACTAAAGCCAAATTTACCTAATACTTCCATAAGGAAACACCTGTCTACGGTATCATATGCTTTGAGAATGTCTAATTTTAGGAGCATGCAAGCCTCCTTGTTTTTCCTGGCTATGTGTATTGTTTCATGTGCTATAATGATACCTTCCACTATGGATCAGCCTGAAGCAAAGCCACTTTGTTCCTCAGAGATCACTTCTATGAGCACACTCTTGAGTCTGTTAGCAATTATCTTTGTTACCACTTTCTACAGCGTGTTGCATAGGGCAATAGGCCTGAAATAACTCATAGATTGAGGGGATTTCTTTTGGGGGATTAGTACCAGGAAGGTGTGGTTTACCACCCCTAGCATAGTCATTTTATTTTTGTATTCTTCAATAGCTACACCAAGGTCTTCTCCAACTATATTCCAAAAGTTTTGGAAGAAGCTCGCAGGGAAGCCATCTGGACCTACGGCCCTGTCTGGATTCATTTGAAAGAATGCTTCTTTGACTTCTATTAGGGATATTTTTTCATAAATAAATTTGTTTTGGGATTCTAAAATGATGGATGGAATTGTGCCCAGTAAATAGTCTTTGTCACACCTATTAACAATAGTCTCCTTGTTTAATAGGGATTCAAAGAAAGTGACAGCCTCTTTGTTGACTTCATCAGTTGATTGAGTTGTATCACCATTGGCTTTTTTGACTTCTAGAATCCTCTTGCTATTATTATTTTCTATTGTTGATTTGTGAAATTTTTGTGTTTTTGTTCCCTTCATTTAGCCAAACTTCCCTTGATTTTTGACACCAATAGCATTCCTCCAGCTTGAGAATTTTAGCTAGTTCTTCTTTTAGATTTTTTTCATTCTCAAATTCTACCGCATCCATGCCCCTATCTATCACATGCTCGTTGAGAGTGCATATTTCTTGTTCTACTCTTACTTTCTCCTGAAAGATGTTTTGAAGTGGCTTTTGTTCCATTCTTTCAGCTTCACTTTTATATAGCCCAATTTTTTGCTTACTTTGAGAAGATATGTTACTCTGTTGAGCTTCACTTTACTCTGCCAAGTCTTAATTAGATCTGGTAGTTGGTTATCTTTTAGCCACATATATTCAAATTTGAACGGGAAACCATTAGGAGCTTCAACAGAGCCAAAGGAAATTTGGACTGGCAAGTGATCTGAACCAGTGAAGAGAAGGATTTGTGCATCATGTGATCCCTCCAGCTCCCCCCAGTTGCCCCATAAGAGAAATCTGTCAAGCCTTTCTGCAATGTTAGTGAAATCTTTCCTCCTATTGGACCAGGTAAATATTCCATTCTAGGATAAATTTATTAATTAATCAATATAATGATTTAAAAATTAATATGTTTAAATTAATAAGTTTATACGATGAGAATAAATAGATGTCATTAGGGTGGTGAAATCTAGGTGTCTGCACTACCCTAAAGGATAGGCATAAAACTTGGAATTTCCTAAAAACATAAAGAATTTCATAGGAAACATATTGATTACCTACAAAAAAAAGGTTTGATAAAAAGTTAGATTAAATCTATATTATTAATGAATTAAGATTAATCGATGTAGAAAAAGATTAGGAGTAACTTAGATTGAAAATATGAAATAATCAAGAAAGGCTATTATTCCTTTCTAGTTTATAATACTAGCAGTCAAATACATAGACATTCGATGATCAACTGATAGGGGTCGACTGCAAATCACTATTGAGTGGGAAGCAAGGAAGGAAGTTGTTAATATTTGCAAGTATTAGAGAAAGTCAAAAAAAGAAGAAGGAAAGCATGTTAATAATTCAATATGGAATAACAGGAGGTGAATAAGGATAACATTTTTTGAATCTCAAGCAATTAATGATGAATAATTTTAATAATTACATTTGGTACATTAAATACAATTTAAATTTTCAAATAATTAGTTTTGGTAATAATAATAATTTCTCTCCAAAATTTAAGGTATGATATAATTTTATGTGTATTTTAATTTAATAGTTGGTAGGCCTAGATGCACATGTATATTTAACATTTTTCTCTAGGATAAATTATTATTTAATTTTCTTAAGATAAGGCAATGCATTTGAAGACTAAGAACCATTTGCATAAAAGATAAAATTCATATTTGATATGCTTTTCTACATTAATCAATAAATTGAGTGATTATTATTTAATTATCTTTAAATAATGCAATCCATGAGAGATTAAGAACTATTTGAATAGAGCGGGAAATTGATCTTTTGATTTATACATCAATATTTCTTAGTTTGAAATTGATTATGAAAATAATCTTAGAAGAATGATGTTTTAATAAAATTTGTCTTATTAAATTAGTTGTGGTAAATTAAGTAGAATTTAAATTTTTTAAATAATTAGTTTTGTTACTAATAATCATTTTTGTCAAAAATCTAAGCTATCATATAATTTTATGTGTATTATACTTGTCAGTGTAGTTAATGTTTGCATACACATATCTTGACCTAAGCCTACTTAGGCATTTTTTGTGCAGGCTGATATTTTGCCCAACACTTAGATATTTCCCCTTTATAAGGAGACCCCTGACTGTCTATTAAAATATGAAGGTTGATTTCATTTTGCAATCTTGTGCTTGTTTTTCTACTCCATGATCTTGTTTTTTACATGATATCAGAGCATTGTGGATAGCTTCAAGCCGTCGGTTGTTGTTGTGCTACTCAACCCAATTCACACCAAGCTTCATACTATAACTATATTAGTTGCAACTTCTATATATTGGCTTTGGGCTTCTCTACCAACTACCCTCAAGCCCTATTCGGTCTCCACTCACTTCATTACCAATTTTCTGTGCACATAGAACTCATGGGAAGAGTTGGGAGGCCGTGTACAAGGTGACAAGGTGCGATTTTGGTGTGTTTCTGTTTGAAGGAGGCTCGAGGTGGATGCAAAAAGAGAGGCATGCTTTTTGCGTGGCGTTCAAACCCTCAAGCAATATTTGCACAAAGGAAAAACCCTTGTTCTTGGTGGACGTGATTTGACTAGGCATTGGCACCTTCTCTTGGCATGAGCCCTACAGTGAACTACGGTGTGCAGGTTTTGTAAGCGCCCTAGAGAGCAATGGTTGGGTTTAGTCTGCTCACTGTAGCTTCCACATCTTTGATATTCGCAAGGCGTGGAGATGCCTGGATAAAAAGTGGCTCTTCTTCTAGGGGGAATCAAACCATGGTGACACAATACACAACTTTCTCCCTCCTTGCTCATACGTTGCTTTGGTTTTGCTCGGCCTACATAGAGGTTGGATAGAGCACTCTTTGCATAAAGCGATGCATTCGTCTGTATCCTTTGCCCTGTTGAGGAATTCAACTTCTTTGTTTTTCAAAGGGGAAAATTTTTTGTCTTTAAGAGAGTCGACTCTCAACACAAGGAGGCATGATATGTTGTTGAAAGGCCGACACATCAAGTGTTGTTGGGAGGCATTTTTCTAGTAGAAATTTGTGTTTAATAAACCTGAAATTTCCCTGCTGTTGCTACTAGTCCATATTCTTCGGGTGCTACAATCACTGATTTGTGGTTTTTCATGTTGGTTCTTTCTTTCATGCCTTTATATCTACTATCCATTTGATTCTTTAAGCTTTTTTATCTATGATTTGATATAATATGCCTATGATATAGATTTGCTTAGATTTTGAATCTACAAAGTGACAGAAACCGAGTAGAGGTAGAGAGGGAAAGGGTAATGGACATCAATATGTGAAAAGGAGGGCGTAATGTTTATTATCAAATTGTGCTAGCAATCAAAAATTTCATTATTATTTTTCTCTCTCGTTTTGAAATTTTTTGGTGCTTGCATTATTTTCTAACAAATTAGAAATTGTATTTTGCAAGATCCACTTGTAAATGGTGAAATTCTCAAAATAGTGTTTTCACTTTTGCATCACAGCTCGTATTTGGTTTTTTGCAAAATATATATCTATTTTTTGACACAAATCCAAAGAGCACAAAATCACACTCCTATAAAGTGCCTGTTTGTGCCCTTTTTTTTGGGTCTATTACAAGCACTCCTATAAAGTGCCAAATTTGGGGAGGCGGGGGGCGGGGGAACAAATAATTAAGGGGGGTATTGTGTGTGGTTCATTTTCACACTTCCTCGACAATTTCTTGTTTTGTTGTTTTTTTTCACTTCTGCACACATTTCTACTTTCTTCTTTTTTGCATTTCTACAATCAACTATCTAAGTCAAAGCAGTATGGAATCTAATGTTATTATAGTTCCCTTAACTCCTTTCAATTATCATGATTGGAAGATGAAAGTAATTCTTGTACTTAAGAACAAAGGTTTATATAAGGTAACTATGGGAACAAAGAAAGAACCTAATGCAACTAAAGACAAAGAACCATTTTTTAATAAGTGTGATGAAACATTTGGCTTTCTATGCCTAAATTTATCTCTTGATTTGTTGTTCCATGTTGAGAACTTGAAAACAACCAACCAAGTTTGGGAAGTTCTTGACAAAATTTTTGGGAAAATAGATGAACTTCGAAGCCATGAGTTGGAAAATCAACTCTTAGGTCTTAGTCCTAGGAATTTTTCAACTTTACAAGACTTTTTTACTAAGTTTAAATCCTTGAAGTTGCACTTAAAAGATTGTGGAATTTACAAGAAAGAGGATCAATTAATCCTTTATGTACTTTCCAAGCTAGGTCCAGAATTTTTTGTGTTTGTATCAACTTTCTACTCTACTAAAAGGGCTCTTGGAGCCTCATGGTCAATGCCCACACTTGATAAGTTTATCGCTAACCTCACAAGGGAGAAATAAAATTTAATTCAAATGGGTCTTTGAAGTCTACGAAACCTCAAGCCCTACTTCTAGGGAATGAAACACATCAAACTTCAAAAGGGGAGAAGAAGAACACCAAAAAGGACAAGGAAGTTAAAAAAGAAAGCAAAATTGACAACTCCAAAAAGGACTCTCAAGGTAAAAAAGAGAGTTGCATGCGCCTTTTGTAAAAATCTTGGACATGATGAACATCACTGCATGAAGAAAAAAATTGAAGTTCTACAAAAAATTCTCAAAAAGAATAACATAGGGCTACCTGATTCTATCAAGGCATCTTCATCAAATCAAGATAATACTAAGGACAAAGAGAAATCAAATGGAAAAGCCTTAGTTGCTAAAGCATCTTTATCTCCATCATGGATTTTAGACTCTGGTGCTTCACACCATATGGATTCTTCATAGGTTGTCTTTTCATCCTTAGAACCATGAAGTATGTCCACAATCACCTTAGATGATGATACTCCAACATTGGTAAAAGGGAGAGGGTTTGTTGAAGTTGAAGGAGGAACATTTTCAAATTTTCTAAGTGTACCTTCACTCTCAACTAATCTCCTTTCAGTGTATCAAATAACTCATTTAGGGATGGGCATGAGAGTACACCTCTCTCTAGCTTCAGTTGAGATAAGAGAGTTACAAAGCAACAATTTGGTACCAATAGGACAGGCAAATCACCAATCTAGATTATATGCCTTCTCCAATTTTTCCATAGATGTTTCTCCAAAAGCACTACTAACTCATTCAAATGAAGTTAGAAAACTATGGCATGAGCGGTTTGGCCATCTTAACTACCACTATCTTGAACAACTATGTCAACAGAATATGGTTAAGGGATTACCTAAGGTTAAATTTTCTAAAGGGCTTTGTGAGGGTTGTGCACTTGGCAAGCATCCAGAAGCAAAATTTGACAAAGGTAAATCATGAAGGGAAACACGTGTTTTAGAACTTGTTCATAGTGATGTTTCAGGGGCTTTTCCCCATCCATCTTTTACAAAGGCTAGATATGTTCTCACCTTCATTGATGATTTCTTAGAAAAAAATCAGAAGTGTTTGAGTCTTTTCAAGATTTCAAAGCTCTTGTCAAAAAACAATCAGGGAAAGTCATCAAGGTTCTTCGAACAGATAATGGGAGAGAATATGTCAACAATATTTTTGAGCAGTTTTGTATATCAGAGGGGATAGATCTACAACGCACAGTTCCTTATACCCCACAACAAAATGGTGTTGCAGAACGTAAAAAATAGATCTTTAAAAGAGATGGCTAATTGTATGATTCACTCTAAGGGCCTCACACCATCATATTGGGCAGAAGCAATCAACTATGCATGTTACATATAGAATAGAGTTCCACATAAATCCTTGAAGGGTATTACACCATTTGAAGCTTGGAAAGGATGGAAACCTGTAGTTGATCATTTCAAAATTTTTGGCTCATATGCCATGGCACACATTCCAAAAGAGCAACACAAGGCTATGGATCCACAATCCAAACCTTGCATCTTTGTGGGATATCCAAATGGTGTAAAATTCTATCACATACTCCACCCTACCACACATGAGTTTCTTATTGAGAGAAGTGTTAAGTTTCAAGAAACATCTCCTGAAACTATACTTGACACTTCTCAACATATTGTGGACTCTTCATATCCTAATTATAGTACTGATGATTTAGATCATTCTCAACAGATTCCTAGTGTAGTATCTTCTTCTTCCAGTTCTCACAGTGATGAGGATTCATCTTCATCTAGTTTAGGGATTGCATTAGAAGTTGATATAACTGCACCAACCTCACCCACATCTTACACTATACATCAAACAAATATAGGGGTACAGGATTTTGCAATTGATAAAATGATTCAAATAGATTTTCAGGGGGGGAACACACCTTCTTTGCTTCAATTTCTAATCCACAGACATTCAAAAAGGCATCAAGCACACCAGAGTGGGATATTGCTATGGATGAGGAATATAATTCCTTGATTAGAAATCACACTTGGGATTTGACTTCACTTCCTAAGGGAAGGAAGATAGTTCAATGTAGGTGGATATATCAAACTAAATTTGCAGCAGATGGGTTAGTTCATAAGTGTAAAGTATGACTCGTAGCCAAAGGTTTTTCACAAGTTGCAGGAATTGACTATATAGAAACCTTTGCACAAGTTGCCAAGATGACTTCCATCAGACTCACACTTGTTATAGTTGCATCACATAGATGGAATGTAAATCAGATGGATGTGAAGAGTACTTTTCTTCACAAAGACCTTAAGGAGGAAATCTACATGGAACAACCACCAGGTTTTGTTCAGAATTCATCCTTAGTTTGTAGACTTAGGAAATCTCTATATGGCCTTAAACAAGATCCTCGAGCTTGGTATGCAAAGATGGACTCCTACCTCCTATCTTCATGTTTTACTAGATGTCATTCTGATCCCAATGCACGTATCTATTGCAACATGATGATTCACTTTTGATACTAGTTCTATATGTTGATGATATTTTGATTACTAGGAGTACTTCATTTTCCATTGTAGTAGCGAAGACATCACTTCAGGATATATTTGACATGAGAAACTTGGCTTTATTGTACTCCTTCCCTTGAATTGATATTTCACAATCAGCTTCAGGGATTACTCTTGCACAACCCAAGTATATTCTTGATCTACTTTCACGGTTTCATTTGACTACTTGCAAACCATCTTTGACTCCCTTTCTTTCTAGAGTCAAGCTTGAGACTTCATGTACTACACCATTGGCTGATGCTACATTGTATCAACAACTTGTTGGTAGTCTTATATACTTGACTCATACCAAGCTAGACATTGCCTATGCAGTAGGCATGTTTTCGAGATTCATGCAAAAACCTCATGAGTTGCATTGGAAAGAAGCTAAGAGGATTCTTCACTATCTTAATGGTACTCTTGGGTTTGGGATTCACTACAGAGTGGGTTCATCACTTGACTTGGTTGGTTATATAGATTCAGATTGTGATGGTGACACTGAGCATCGTAAGTCCACTTCAGGTTATAGCTTTTCACTTGGTTTAGGTCCTATCAGTTGGTCTAGAAAGAAGCAAAATTCTATTGCTATATCATCCACAAAGGCAGAGTTCAAGGGGGTTGTTAACTTAGCTACTGAGGCTATATGGATTCATGACATTCTTTCTGAGTTTGATACTCCTTTCAGGCAGCCTATAGTCATCTATTGTGTCAACCAAAGTACTATTCAAATATGCAGGAATCCAATTTAGCATCAACGAACCAAACACATTGAGATTCATATGCATTACATTTGAGAGTTGATTCATGGTCAGATCATCAACTTAGTCTTTTTCCAGTCTTCAGATCAGGTTGCTGACATCTTCACCAAACCCTTCATTGAGAGTAAGTTCATTCATCTACGAGCTCTTCTTGGCATGCGGTCTATATCAGCATCATCATCATACTTGGGGGGGATTTCTAGTCTTCTCCACATCTTCTCTCTTTTTGGAGGATAGTTTTTTGCCCACTGGGTTTTCTATCTTGCTCTTTTTTTAGAGAGATTGCATTGTACATGGGAACCTTACCAGGTTTGTATCCGAGACCCATTTTTTCCATGCCCACCTAAGTTATGCTTAAGGGGGGGTGTCAGTGTAATTAATGCTTGCATACACATATCTTGATCTAAGCCTACTTAGGCATTTATTGTGCAGGCTGATATTTTTCCTAGCACTTGGATATTTCTCCTTTATAAGGAGACCCCTAATTGTCTATTAAAATATGAAGGTTGATTTCATTTTCCAATCTTGTGCTTGTTTTTCTACTCCACAATCTTGTTTTTTACAATAGTGTAATAGTTGTTAGGCGTAGATGCACATCTATATTTGATATTTTTGTCTAGTTGATGAATCAACTGATTGATTATGATTTCATTATTGTAAGGTAGATATCAATACTAATACATGGAAAACTTGAAGTTGTAGATTAAATAATATAAACACCAGAGTTTGTCATTTCACAAGGCAGCCAAAACAGTTGATATCATTATATTAGAACAATGAATATGATCAAATGGCATATGAGAAAACACCTAGAATTTTGTGTTTGTTGAGTGGTGCATGATGAGGAAACCACAAATCCAATAAACTCCATGGTCATTGTGGAGATGCTCGAGCAAGCCATGACAAATAACATGGAATTTTATCATGTATCATGGAAAAGAAAATCAATGTACACAATACTGTATATTTATGAATGTAATATATAGGAATAGTGAAACAGAGAAATGACGGGAGAGGGATTTTGTAGAAAAACATTTGTAGCAATTTGAATCAAATAAAAAGTTATTAGTGATTCCCATAAGTACTAGAAATGAATAAAAAAAATTGCTTGTGTGGTCCTAGATGATTTATTGCTTTCATGACTCGATAAATTTGTAAGTAAAAGCATTATTATCCATGTGGTTTTATTGAATTAAAATGTATGCCTTATTTTGTGGGCAAACAATGATTTATCTGACTTCCAAAAAGATATTGTACTTAACCCATTGGAATAAAAAAGGTAGCATTAAAAGTAACTAAGTACATGTGCAAAACCATCAAAGACAATGACAAAGTAGAAATAATTGATGGTATTTATAGTCAGTTGATTGAATCTATTTTTTGACATGCTAGCATTATATAGTTGGGAGCAGTGAACATTTTTTTGTGGAGCACCCGTGCAGAAGCAAATGTATATGTAGCATTGATTTGAAATAAGCGCCACGTGGAAAATCTAACATGTACACACCAGACCACTTTTGTCCTACAGGGTATGCATTCAGAAATGTTATAAAGTCCATGGAAAATTACATAACTTAAAATTTGATGATGAATGTCATGAATTTTAAAGACATGAAAAATGCCACAGATTTTATAACACTTTCCTGCATACCTTGTAGGGAAAAATCACTGCTTTTGGTTCTTCATCTCTACCATTTTAAATGGAATATCTGCTATGCAAATATGTATCCAATGAACAACATATCTGATGATTATAATTATGCATATTTCCACCTGCAAAAGGAAGATTTTTATTAGGAAAGAATAGTTTCATTTTTTTGAATTACATAGCATGTCATTGAGTATGCTTAATTTCCTATGTGGAAAGCTATATTCTTGGCAGAATCACATTTCATTGCAAAAAAAAGCAAGTGAAATAATTAATAATATTGACAGTTGGTTAATGAAATCTATTTATTGACAGTAGGAAATTTTTATACTTACATGTCATGTTGGTGGTGTTCAAAAAGAGTGAGCAACATTGGATCAACTTATTGGAGTAAGAAAGAATGTGAAATAAACAATTTACAATACATTAATTCCCTTGTATGCCTATTGCTTCTGTGCAACATTATAAAGGAAAAAATATAGACATAAAATAAGATAGGTTAGCATTGTTTTTTTTAAATAAAAAGAGATAAAATAGGTGATTTTGAATACATGGGATACTGGCAAACAATTGTGTATAAGTAATGTACTAAAAATGTTGAAAAGAGAGTTGTGGAAACAATGACAAATCAAATGAATATAATAGAGTATATATTTTTTATGGGAAAGTGCATGTGAGAATTTGTGTGTCTATGTATGGGTATGTGCAAGATTATCATGGAAAAAATAGACCCTTAAGTGGCAATTTTTTTAGAAAAATCAGTGTTAGGCAACTTCATGTAAAAATTTGAATAAGTTATCTATATTATTTCAAAAATATGTAAGAATAGAATTTGTAGAAAATTGAATGTAGTTTCTAAACTATTAGGTTTATTTAAAAATAAATAAAATCTATTTGGTGAAAATTTGAAATTTCAATGTGCAGTAGTACTTAAATTTCAGGGAAAAAATAAGAAGTAGGTGTCTGTCTGACCACCCTAACCATAATAAAATGATAGTATTTTTTTATAAGATTTTATATATAAGTACATGACTCATGTCCGGATGTGATGCATATTTTTTTGTAATTTTTTTCCAACTAAATAATTGATTATGAATTTTTTATTACAACTTTTAAAAAATATAAAAAATCGTATGTCTGACCACCTTAACTTGGTAAAAAATTCATGAAATTTAGTTTTTCTTTTTTTAATCCTATAGTATGTGAAGCATGGAATGTGGTGCATATTTCAGATTCAAAAAATGTTATACTATTTGAAAGTTATAGATGTTTTTCAATCAGCCTATCGACCAAGACTTTAGTCGTAATTCTAATAGAAAATGAATAATAATTATTTATTAAATTCAAATTAAAGCATAATTTATACTGGTGGAAATTTGAAAATCTCCTCTAAGAAACCTTTTTGTTTCATCAATTTTGGGTAAAAAAAAAGTAATTAGCCACATACCTTACAAATACCCATAATATTGCCACTTTTTGGTGCATCATGATCCTGCACATACCCATATATAAGCAGCAACAAATATACGATGATAGAATCCAAAAGCACTAAACCCATGCTCATTGTCCTCCCTACCATATTGGAATCATGAAGCCTCATGGGATGTAGCCAAACCCTCAAGAAAAAAGGCAAGTAAGGTCCATGGAAAATCTCAAGGACTCTTATCATATATCACACAAAAATAAAAACAAAGAAATTCTAAAACAACTATTGGAAGAGAACTTAAGAATCACAAGTAACTTGACATACACAATTTATAATAGACTAATTTGCTTTAATTTCTACTGTATTTGTGCAAAATTAGAAAGGGGAAATATAAATATAGAATAAAATAGGTTAGCATTATTTTTTGTAAATAGAAAGAGGAAAAATAGAATATGTTGAATACATGGGATGCTGAAAAACAATTGCGTATAAGTAATGTATTGAGGAAGTTGGAAAGATAGCTGTGGAAACAATGAAAAAATTGATGGATATAATAGTGTACTTTTGGTGGATAAGTGGATATGAGAATCTATGTGTCCATGTATAGAAGGAGAAACAATAAACCCATTTCCATTGTCCTCCCCACCATATTGGCATCATGAAGCCTCATGGGCTCTAGCCAAACCCCTGAGCAAGAAAGGTAGGTAAGGTCCATGGAAAATCTCAAGGACTCTTACCATATATCACACAATAAGAAAAATAGAGACATTTAGAAACAACTATTGGGAAAAAACTTAAGAATAACAAGTAAAAAATGGTTGGGCCAAGTTGTTGGAGCATGAAAGGTTGTAGAATAGAGAATTTACAACACAATAATCCATAGGGAAAAGGAACGTGCATAAAGATGGGTGTTCTAAACCAAATTCTATAACATTGTAGTGTTTTTTATGGGTTAAGACGTACACGAAAAAGAGATATCCTAGTAAAGAAAAAGCATAATGGGATTTGAAGACTATTAGAAGAAGATTGGTAAGTGGAATATATAGAAGAATGGACAATAAAGGAAAGAATATAATAAAACATATTCACACAACACAAGTAGTGTATGCAATAGTTGACTAAATGTGCTTGCAGCTTTAACTTCAAGAGATAGCAATAGTTGTATTGTCTCTTATCAGTTGAACTTTATATCTTTAGCTGATAGGCTATTAGTTTGAAGTTGCTATTTCCTAAGAAGACAACATTTAATCATGCAGTATCTGTAAAGGGTATGTGCAGGATCATGATGGGCCAAAAAGTGGCCATATGATGGGTATTTGTAGGGTATGTAGTTGATGACTTTTTTTTTACCCAAAATTAATGAAACAAAAAGGGTTTTTAAAGGAGATTCTTAGCTTTCCACCACTATAAATTATTCTTTACTTTGAATTTAATAAATAATTATTATTCATTTTCTATTTGAATTATGACTAAAGTCATGATTGATAGGTTGATTGAAAAACATCTATAGCTTTCAAACGGTATCACATTTTTTGAATTAAAAACATGAGCCACATTCTATGCTTTATATACTAGAGGATTTTAAAAAAAAATTGAATTTCATGAAGTTTTGACCAAGTTAGGGTGGTTAGACATATGAGTTTTTATATTTTTTAAAAGTTGTAATAAAAAAATCATAATTAATTTTTTACTTGGAAAAAAATTACAAAAAAATATGCATCACATCGGGACATGAGTCCTCTACTTATATATAAAATATTATAAAAAAATATTATTAGTTTTTTGTGCTTAGGGTGGTCAGATAGACACCTACTTCTTATTTTTTCCCTGAAATTTAAGTACTACTACATTGAAATTTAAAATTTTCACCAAATCGATTTTGTTTCTTAAAAAGTAAACCTATTAGTTTAGAATCTACGTTCAATTTGCTACAAATTCTATTCTTACATATTTTTGAAATAATATAGATAACTTATTCAAATTTTTATGTCAAGTTGCCTAACTTTGAATTTTCTATTTTTTTTGCCACTTAAGGGCCTATTTTCTCCATGATGATCCTGTACATACCCTAAAGCTTGAAACAGATGAGGGGAAAAGGATATCATGAAACATATTGATATAAGATTCAAGCTACATTATTTTGTAGTAGAGATTGAAAACAAATAGAGGAGTTATATAACAGGTATTAGAATAACACTTGTTTGGTAGTAAATATGACAGAAAAAGAGGAAAATTGTATTGAGTGCCCTGGAAGATAGACAGATACATACGCACATATATATGTACTCAATTCCCTAATTGATATATAAAAATACCCGTATAGGTAGATATACATATGCATATATCTAAACAAAGATATGCATACATATGTATATCTAAACAGGTTTGTATATTATGTTTATGTGCAATTATGTAGACTGAGATTTTAAGTAGAGTTTAAAGTAGTATGTATAAGTGTTGTTTATGCTTTGTAAAAATCATGACTATACAGTTATAGCATTGAGTCATATAGTATTGACATGTTGATAAGAACAAAGCATTTAATTGTGTAGTATGTTTAACATATTGATAATGCCAGAATGGCTCTTATAGCAATGCAACTGAATCAATATATTTTCTTGCATATTTTGCAATGCACTTCCCCACACTGTAACATTGAATATTGCATTTACTTCTTGCTGCACGATTACAACACAATACACATATATACATATATATATACATATACATATACATATATATACATATATATATATACATATACATATACATATATATACATATATATATACATATATGGAAACATATATATATATATGTACATATATATACATATACATCTATACACATACATATATATACATGTACATATATAGATACATATATATGCATATATATATATACGTATATCTATACATGCATATATTGTAAAGTTGGGCTCTACTATTTACCATTAGATAATATACATGAACTATCAGGGAAACACTGGAGAGCGACATACATTTGAATCTTAAGTATCATCTTAATACCTCTTACAACTGTTACATTCACTGCTTGGCTTCTACCAATATGTTGCATGATACTCTTGTTCTATCATCTATTCAAAGCTTCCTACAACAAACTATTATTTGTCGTTGTTCTTTTTCTTTGTAAGGCAAGAAAATGTATTGGTCAAGTTGAATTGTCGAAAGAGGCATTGTGGTGTTGCTTGCGTATGAGGCTATTGTAAGAATAGTCATCCTTGAGTTAGTTCTATAATAGATCTGAGAGTTTTGAAACTATTGTGTTGTGAACTCTATAAGTTGTTTTACATGGGTATTTTGTATAAATCTTTTGTCCATCATATTGAATACCAAACAATGAAGCTTAAATTTCCAATTAAGCCTGTGGTGCTATATGCATTTTGCACAGACCATTGCATCATATAATTGTTGCATAACATAGAGAAAATAGGTACTACCTTGGAGAATTGGCTTTGAATAATTGATTTGGAAACTTGGAAGCATAGACGCATTTGTTGATGTTTATACATTTATGTTACAATTTCCCTAGTTCTCTATATGTAGAGATGGGTTGGGGGTGGTGGAGTTGGTGTCCTCAATACGTGGAAGTTGACTGGTAAGTGGTTTTGTGCATGACGATGGAGCTTAGCAATTACATGGGTTGGGGGTGGTGGAGATAGTATCCTCAAACGAGGTAAATACAATATTCAATATTGCAATATAGGAAAGTATACTTTGATGAAGTTACATTGTTGAAAGAGCCATCGTGGTGTTGGTTTGGTAGCACACTATTGCTAAAAGTGTCGCATATGGCTCCATTTTTTAGCAGATTAGAGGGCTTCGAAAGTGTGGTGGTGCAGAATCTGTAAGTGATTTCACATGGGTATTTTTTAAAATCAGTTTTGCATGGGTTCTTGGTGCTATGCTTCTTTGTGGATGAAGAAACAGCAGTTAAATCTTGTTTCTTTCGCCTAAAAAATATTTGTTCCCAGGAAGATGAGAAGGTAACTATGGAAACATGGACAAACATACTGTGGAGAGCAGTCTATGGCCGGTGCTTTTTTTTTGTCCCCACTACAAACGTTATGGAATAGCTCTTTTTTAAATCCTCTATTTGACTGCTAGATCTACTCTTAGGCAATGTAGCTTGGATTTTTTATTAAGCCAATATCGGTTTCGTGGCGAAGAATGTAGCTACAAATTTGGCATCAAGGAGGGAACCGTTTCTTTCCTTTGCGGTGACGTGGGCACTCATAAGTACACAGGTTGGCGATAGTGGAGAATGGTGTCGTTGTAATGGGGAAGGTTAATGGCAAGTGTTTTTTGGCACGAGCGCGAATGCATCTTCCCATCGACATACGAAGGTGGAGGTAGAAGTAAATGCTATATT
Organism: Sequoia sempervirens; assembly: GCA_007258455.2. NCBI lineage: Eukaryota > Viridiplantae > Streptophyta > Pinopsida > Cupressales > Cupressaceae > Sequoia > Sequoia sempervirens. The sequence goes on along the minus strand of VDFB02047230.1, from coordinate 509,168,657 downwards.
GAATGTTGCCATGCAGGAAAGCATACTTTGATTAAGTTGTGTTCTGAAAAGAACCATTCTGGTGTGGGTGAATTGGATTTTCTAACACTAGGAACGCCACATCTGATGGGGACTTGTGCATTTTTTTTTGTTTTTTTTGAGGTGACATGGATCTTGGTAATTATGTGGGTTGGAAATGGTGCAGCTAGTTAGCTCAATACACAGGAACTAAATTCTTGCGTATAATATTTAGTAACAAATAAGTGTTATTCTAATACTTTTCATAAAATTCATTTGTTACAGTTGAATATATATATGTGTAAGAAGTGCAAATTGCATGGTACCTCACTTGCACATGACACTGGCATCATGAAGCCTCATTGGCACTTGGAAAAATGTGAGCCAGGTAAAGCATTAAAAACCAACCACAAATGTGATGGTGTTTCATTATATATCAGAGAATAGTGAAGTTGCTAAAAAAATTCTATGTTCCGATACATGTATTCATTTTCCTAGAGTTCTTTTGGCTCTAATAACTTTTTAGGAAAAGAGAATGCCTCATAAAGAACTGTAGTAAATGGAATTCTGCAAATGAAATACATTAAATTTTGTTTAAAGGAAGAGAACAAAGAAACAACAGAGGTTTTGTTTCAAAGCATACAATGTATAGGAATAACTCTATAGACATACCTGATTTTGGTATGTTTTGGAATGTATGTAACTATGCAGAAAGAAAAGTGGTAAGCATACAAATTTTCTTTCCACTAAAGGATGTCTAGCCCTACAATAAGAGAAGGGTTAAATCCATAAGCTAGTAAATTATAAATTTACAAAACAAAACAATCACAATATATATTTGTGGTTAGGTGTGTATGAAACAGCCAAAAAGGAAGAGGAAAAACAACTTATAGCAACAATACTTGTACGACGTAGTGAAGATTACAGAACATCCAATCTCTGAACTAATGGAAATGCATGGCAGGTTTTGACCATTCTACACCCATCGAGGAATGCAACCAAAGGAAAAAATGGAATATACAGAAGACTATATTTTTGAAATGAATACAAACATAGAATTTTATACATCAACATTATACATATAGATATACACATACATATACATATACATACATGTACATCTACATATACATATACATACACATACACATATATATATATATATATACATATACATACATGTACATATACATATAAATATACATATACATATACCTACAAAAATACTTTTCACCCTTCGTTTATCGCTTCTAGTTATCTTTGTGTAGCATTGGCGTTATACTTATTACCATATGACCAGTTCTAGTTAAATGTTCTGTGTTTCTTCAAAAAAATATGGTTACAGTCACTAATGTTTTCACCTCTTCCATTCTTCATGTACCTGACACTAAATAGTATAGACAAATAGAGAACACTTCTCGAGGGCTTTTACTCACACCCTGGAGCTTACCTCTTAAACAAAGGATCTGCATAAATTTTCATCATTGGTGAATAAGATTTGCAAAGAAATCATAAATTTACAATTGTGAAGGCATATTTTATATAGTAAATGTGTTTTTAATAGGTTTTTGACACTTTCCTATCTCAAATAGTAAATGTCTTTATAATAGCTTGAATATTGAATTGAGAATCAAACTGTTATATAGATTGGTTTGGTCATGAGATAAGTTTATCTCTGGCCTACTTTTGATATTAATTAGACCTGGAATCAAATTTATATATATTTTTTCATTAAATGTATGTGAATGGCAACAAAGAACCAAGAGTGATTAGCATTCAAAGAAACTTTAAATCAAATAGAATCTCATTAAACTGATGGAATAAATAATTTTTGATTTTTGATTTTAGCATAATGAAAAAACTTATAATATTCATGCAGATTTTAAATGTGACATAAAGAAGTTTATTTTCAATGATTAGCCATATACAAAATGTTTAATATATATTAAAATATATTGTCAAGTATTCCCTGTATAGAAAATATTTGAAATATATGTGGAAATAAATTATTCAGTTGTCTTTCAAATTGTAATCTATGTAAACATATCATATAACCATCCAACTGATTTTAAATATTCGAAAGCAAGAATGACAAAAAAATTGACGCACCATGCTATAATAAAAAAGATGGCAGGTCAATAAACATGCAAATATGTAGATGCAAACATAGGTATAAATTATGTCCATATTTCTTAAAAAAAAGTCTTAGCATGCCATAGTCAGCATTTAAAAGTCAAAGCTATGAGAAATGATCAAAAGTGCAAAAGAGTAGTCAAAGCGTAGGCTTGATAGTGGAGCCTTTTTTCTAGAGTAGGAGTAGATATCTTCATTATGTCTACAAGTGATAGTTTGCACTCTGCTTTGAAATCAACTTTTGTTGCTTTTACAATCGTTGTTTTCAGCCGTTCCTTTGAATTATATGTTTGTGTTCTAATCAAAGCAGTAAAAATATATGATTTACAAACAAGGCCTTTAATAACAACAACATGATATGTTGTAGAGTTAGAGTTTCCCTGCAATGTGTAGAGGTATTTTGCTGGCATCTGCAACAAAGTAGTGGAAAATTCATCAAAAGTAACACACCAAAGGCTGCCTGAGTGGTCTTGCAGCTTTAACTGCAAAAGATAACAATAGTTGCATTCCTCAATTTCCATTTAGAAATGATCACAAAACCAAACATCAACACAGAGGCGTGTGCATTTCCTTTTGCTTTCTTTACCATTAACCAACAAGGGGCAAGCAAGGTAACAAAAAGACTCAGTTTTTGCAATTTGAATCATTGCTTTAAAAATTGCTTCAACAATTTCTACCAAACGAAGGTAGTTGTTTAAGATAAATGCAATAGTAACTCCATCATTTGAAGGATGCAACCTCTGAGGTGTAGAAGAAGTTGAAGCTACTTGGTCTACTTTAATTGGCCCCAAGGATACAATTTTTTTTAGGGGACAACTGTAGACCAAATTTAGGGGAATGTTTAGAAGGGGGTGAGTCAAGCACCAACATTTTCTCTTCTTGCTACTTTACCAAATACCTAGGGGTCCCAATGATTTGAAAATCAGGAATAATTACAACTAAGTTGGATATGATGAAGGGCCTGGAAAAGAAGAAAAACAATGTATTGGACAAATTATATGAGGCAGAAATGAAAGAGAGAATTTTTTAAGATATACAACAAACAACACAACCCACCTTGAATCTTGGATATTCCTATAGACGTAGTCTTCTAAACATACAAGGGACCCTATTTTCAAGGCACATGTAAACAACATATCATTGCATTTGGAAGGGAGAGTTCCTATTTACAAATGGTGGCCATCAGACAAGACAACCTTGTATTGCTCAACTTGCCTTTCATCACCACCAATTTTTTTGAAGGACAAAAGTTGAAGGACCGGAGATGAAACAATATCGCCGACATTAATGGAACGAATTGCAAATGGAGTCAAATTCAGATGTTTTTTTGCAGCCTACAAACACAAGTGTAATCAAGCAAAATGCGCATCACACCAAATGGATAAAACGAGCAAGAAAAATGAAGGCTGGAAAGAGATAGATTTTTATGTGTTCTAAAAGATCAATGCATGTCTACTTTCATATCTATATCCTCTACTAGGGCCAGCTATATATGTTTACACCTAAATTCCAATCAAGCAACAACAACAAGAAAGGTAGGAAACAATAAGAGCAAGTTTGCAGCAGGCACAATGAAAAGGCAAGGCAAACTTATGGAATTAGAGTCTATAGGCTGGTGGATGGCATCCTTAGAGATGAACTCCACAACATTAGGTGTACAAGTTGAGACCAAATCAATCACCAAATCAATTTTTGGGGGCTCTAGAGACCCATCCACAGACCTTGACTCTGCAGACATAGTTCTAGAACCCTTTGAAGGAAAGGAATCTTCCAACCGTAGTTGACTCATTGACAACTCTATACCATAGTAAAAAATCAAAGATTAATGTATTCCAACATTCAATACCAAGTAGTGGAGAACTTAGAATTCATACAATCTTCTTGCTATATTTGTATAAAGACCTATATGAAATAATTTCTATATATTGCTACTTGGTGCTTCATCTTTCTTAATAGAAACAATGGAATATAGAACAACAAGAATGGAAATCCTTAAATACATATATGGGTTCATTTTTCCTCTGTATCTATATATATAGCAATATATCTAAATGATTACATTTTCCATCCAAACAAATTAAGCACGTTAAAGATTACAAAAAAATCCTTGTTACACGAACAATAGAATAATCTACTACAGGAAGCTTCAAATAGATGAGTGGAAAACAATCTCATGAAAGTTATTGATAGTTAAATAGATGAGGGTAGAATAATATCATGAAACATGTTAATAGAAGACAATGATTTCAAAACATTCCTTGTTACAAGAACAATAGAATACTCTACTACAAGCAGCTTCAAATAGATGAGTGGAAAACAATCTCATGAAATTTACTGATAGTTAAACAAATGAGGGCAGAAGAATATCATGAAACATGTTAAGACAAGACAACTAGTCTATGTAACAGTTGCCTTGTAAATTCTAGTTGCATGATTTTTTGTGCAATACTTATTCACCAATGAGCAACATTTATGAATATCTTTTATTGAAGAAACAAGCTCCACATTGTCATTGATGCAGGAGCATCCAGTGGTGTAAGGGCAATCTTGCATCACCCAAAAACAGTTAAATTTCAAGTTTCTTGGTCTTTAGATGTTTTTACATTTTTGGATACCCTTTTCGTCATAATAAAATTCTCAATTTATGGTTTTTATTTTCTATTCTTGGGTTGAAAGATATTGCAGTTTTAGTTTCCCAAATTTGCACCTGAAAATCTTCCGAGTTAGATTTGAGGAACTTAGAGTTCCTGAATCGGCCCCAAAACTTTTTGAAATTGGTGTAGCAAATTTTAAGTGCGTTATTGACTTCGAGAACTTTCCAATGGTTCAAACAGTTCACGAATCGGAGTCCCGGATAAAAAGTTATGGCCTCGGGAAGTTGGCGCACTTTCTAGAAGATACAATTGCAAATGTTCTTTTCAAATTTGAACTTCAAGTTGTAATTTTTCGGCGCCAAGTTCTGCCTAAACTCAAATTTGAACGTTGTTTTGGCTCCAAAATTAAGAGGAGCTCTATTTATGGGCAGGTTTCTAATTTTTGGGTAACT
>VDFB02047230.1:509039777-509161102 GCA_007258455.2 Sequoia sempervirens | reverse complement strand
AATGGAAGAGCGCCTTCAAGAACCAAAGAGGGCTGTATGAGTGAAGTTGAGTCATTCCTTTTGGGCTAACCAATGCACCGAGCACATTCATGCGGCTCATAAACAAGGTACTAAAAGAATTTCGGGGAAGTTTTGTTATTGTGTATTTAGATGATATTTTGATTTTCAATAAGACATTGGATGAGCATCTGATGCATATTAGGAGAGCCTTTGAGAAGTTAAGAGAAGAGAAACTATTGATTAATCTGAAGAAGTGCAGTTTTGTGAAGAGGGAGTTAGTGTACTTGGGGTTTGTTGTCTCAACAAAAGGTCTTAAGATGGACCTAGAGAAGGTGAAGGCTATTGTGGAATGGCCTACCCCAAGAACTGCTACTGAGGTGAGATCTTTCCATGGTTTGGCTAGTTTTTATAGAAAGTTCATTAGAAACTTTTAGTAGTATTGTGGACCCGGGCCCGAAACAATGAGAGGGATAGAAAAGAGTCAAGTGGAGCAGCTGGGCCGGAAAATATTTTTTGAACTATTGAAGCGAGAAGGTAATGAAACCAACCTATTACTCAGAATTTCAATAAAGGTGTTTCAGGTGGATTGTGATGCCAGTGGTTGTGCCATTGGAGCAGTGTTGAGCCAAGAAGGTAAGCCCATAGCCCATTTCAGTGAAAAGTTAAATGATACCAAGAGAAAGTGTTCTGTATATGATCAGGAATTTTATGCAATAGTTCAAGCATTAAAGAAATGGAGACATTATTTGTTGCCGAAGGAATTTGTTCTATATACTGATCATCAGGCCTTGCAGTACCTAAATAGTCAGGGAAAATTAAATTAGAGGCATATGAAATGGGTAGAGTTTTTGCAGAGTTATACCTTTGTTTTGAAACATAGGAGTGGGAAGTCAAATAGGGTTGCAGATGCCTTAAGTAGGAGGCATACATTGATGACAAAGATGCAGATTGAAGTGGTTGGGTTCAATGAACTTTAAGACACTATATCGAAGATCTTGATTTTGTAGAGGCTTGGAAAGCTTTCAAGGAACCTATTACAGTGGACAGGATGTGAAGAAGTTTGTACAAAATTGTAGGGTATGTCAGATGGCTAAGGGAGTAAGTCAGAATATAGGCTTATATCAGCCCTTACCTATACCAAAGAGGTCGTCGGAGGATATAAGTATGGACTTTGTTCTTGGTTTGCCAAGGACACAACGTGGAAATGATTTAGTCTTTGCAGTGGTTGATAGGTTTTCGAAGATGGCACATTTCATTCCATGTCAGAAGACCCATGATGCAATCCACATTTCTGACTTGTTCTTCAAAGAGGTGGTGAGGCTACATGGTCTGCCAAAGAGTATTGTTTCAGATGGTGACACCAAATTTGTGGGGTACTTTTGGAGGACCTTGTGGAAGAAGCTGAAGACAGAGTTGAAGTTTAGTTCTGCACACCATCCACAAATAGATGGGCACAAGGTTGTTAATCAGAGTCCGGGTAACCTGCTCTGAGATGTTTGGTAGGAGATAAACCCAAGGGATGGACTTGATCTTACCCCAGAATTTTCTTACAACAATTCTGTCAATAGAAGCACGGTAGATCACCATTCCAGATTATGTATGGAGGTAGCCCTAGAACAACTCCAAATTTAGGAAGATGGACCAAGAGAAGAAAATAAGTGTTGAAGCCGAAGATTTTGCAGAACACATCAAAGATATACATGAGAAGGTAAGAGAACATATTAACAAGATGAATATGCAGTATAAGGCTAAGGCAGATCAGAAGAGGAGGTATAAGGAGTTTCAGATTGGTGATGAAGTGATGGTCCACTTGAGGAAAGAAAGGTTTCTAGTGGGAACCTATAACAAATTGAAGATGAAGAAGTTTGGTCCCTATAAAATTTTGAAGAGGCATGATTTAGGGAATGCATATAAGGTAGAGTTGCTGGATGGATTCATCATTTTGATAGAGTATCATGAAGGTGGCGAGGAAGTACCAATGATGGAACAGTGTGGGATTCCAGCACCTACTTCAGAAAAGGAGGAGATTGAAGAAATCTTGATAGTCGTGTGGGAAGGAGTACTAGGAACAGCAAAGATGAAGAATATCTGGTGAAATGGAAAGGAAGGCCTGTTGAAGATTCATCATGGTTGCCTAAGGCAGAGGTTGACCATTTTGGTTTTTCCTCCACCATCTGGACGTGATGGGGTCACTTCTCAAATTACCCTGGGTGTCTGATGCAGGAGCATCCAGTGGTGTAAGGGCAATCTTGCATCACCCAAAAATAGTTAAATTTTAAGTTTCTTGGTTTTTAGATGTTTTTACATTTTTGGATACCCTTTTCATCATAATGAAATTCCCAATTTATGGTTTTTATTTTCTATTCCTGGGTTGAAAGATATTGCAGTTTTAGTTTCCCATATTTGCACCTAAAAATCTTTTGAGTTAGATTTGAGGCACTTAGAGTTCCCGGACCGGCCCTAAACTTCCCAAAATCAGTGTTATAGATTTCAAGCATGTTATTGACTTTGAGACCTTTCCAACGGTTCAAACAGTTCGCGAATCAGAGTCCCAGATCAAAAGTTATGGCCCCGAGAAGTTGGCGCACTTTCTAGAAGATACAATTGCAAATGTTCTTTTGAAATTTGAACTTCAAGTTGTAATTTTTTGGTGCCAAACCGCCTAAACTCAAATTTGAATGTTGTTTTGGCTCCAAACTTAAGAGGAGCTCTATTTATGGGCGGGTTTCTAATTTTTGGGTAACTTTTTGGGGGACAAGCTCGCATATTGTGAAAAGGTGATTCTGTGGCTTTCTGTAACTTGCATGTGTTGTAGAACTTGGGGATTTGAGATCTTCTGCATGTAAGAAGCTCCATTTTCTAAATAATAAAATTATTCTCTTGTTTGTGGGTTATTTTCTAAGTCTCAGGCTGCGCCCTCATCAGTCATTATCAACTGTGGGCAGCTCTTCTATATTTGAAGAATTTTACAATAGTCTGCTATCAAACCAACACCACAATGGCTATTTCAACAAACCAACCCAACCAATATATTTTCTCACACATTTTGTATTATACTTTCCCATACACACACACACACACATATATATAGACATATATATACATATACACGTATATATACATATATACCTATTATAGAGAAAAGCACAAATTCTAATAGGATTATTAGGGAAACACTGAAGAACTACATAAATTAAGATAGGAGTGATTGTATGTATATGGATATATAGAGGGTTTCTTATTTTTTTGAAGTTTCAAATGTGATTTTTGTCAACAAAACCATGGATAGGATTTGTTGTACAATAGTTGTTCCACAATTTCTCTATTGCTCTATAATAATTAATTCCACCCTATGTAGCTCACATTTTTTGCATAATGTGCAAGGAAGTACATTTATTAAGTTGCATTGTTGAAAGAGCCATTATGGTTGCAATCTGTTATTAAACTAGTAGGGACCAAACATCTCAGGTAGTGCTCTACTACGAAAACAACACAACAATGTCACTTTCAACAATACAACCTAGTAAATATATTATCCTCACAATTCTTTTTTCAAATGGATAGTACAAGGCACAAGCTACCATAATCAAGAGTTTCTTATGGCAGGAGTTGAAATAGATGAGAAAGAAAGAATGAATATATATATATATATATATATATATATATAACACCACAACAACAACAAAATGCATTAACCCCCGCAGAAGAAAACACTTACCATTCACCTTCCATGTATCAAGGTCACCACCTCCACAACCACCAAACCATGTAATATATATATACATATATATATACACATGCATACATACATATACACATACACACACACAAATATATATATATATACATACATACATACATACATATATACACATATACATATATACATATGTAGACACATATATACACTCTGTGCATCTTTGTTGTTGCACACATTTTGTACAATTGGCCCCTTTGAATCCCTCTAATTGATTTCACTTCAAATCCTTACAAAGAGGACAATGTAGATTGTGAATGGCTATGTAATTTATTCTTCCCTTTGCCTATATATATTTGCACATTCATTGAGCTGCCATGGTTTTCATTTTACTTTCATGCCCACCTTCTTTACAATCTGCTAATAAATAGAGGAATTGTATAACAACAATTGCATTATCCATTAATTATTATAGAAAAAGAGGAAATTGTAACATAACTATTAGTAAAACATACATACATATATATAGAGGTGGAAGTAGACATGCATTGATCTTTTCAAAGACTTCAAACCATATTTTCCTTAATAATTATATCCATGTGTTGTGATGATGTGCATTTTCCTTCATTGCACTTGTTTAACAAAAAAAACTAATATATATATGCTTCTAGTGCTAATAAATATAAAGGTAGGGGAGAGATAAAATTATATCATACCTAGACCAATCTATATAACAGCTCACTTGCCAATTCAAAATTCAAGCAGCATTATTTGACACTCAATATTGTAGGAAAACATCGAAAGTATAAAAGATCTATCAAAAAGGCATTTACTATGTAACACTAGGCAAACTAATTTCATCTATATATAGTTGTGTATGTATATGTATATATGTTTACATGTATATATGTATGCATAGGTGCACATATTTGTATGTACATGTTTACATGTATATATGCATATATATCTATACATGCATATAGACATATATATGTATACATGTATATATATGTCCATATGTTTATATGTATATATATATATGAGTGCATGTTTTACATGGGTAATTTTGCATAAATGATTAATTTATTGTTCATTCCTTTCGGGCTCTTCTTAATTGTTCATTATGTGGTTGTTGTACTATGACGGTGGACGAAATAAATGCGGTTGGTTGAAGTAAATGCAATATTGAATGTAGCAGTGTGGTAAAGTATATTTTTATTAAGTTGCATTACATGTATATATATCTGTATATATATATATATATATATATATATATATATATATATATAGATGTATATGTTCACATGTTGCCATCCAATATATGTATACATGTAGGGTATGTGCAAGATCATCATGGAAAAAACAGACCCTTAAGTGGCAAAAAATTCAGAAAAATAAAAGTTAGGCAACTTGACATAAATATTTGAATAAGTTATCTATATTATTTCAAAAATATGTATGAATAGAATTTGTAGAAAATTGAATGTAGCTTCTAAACTATTAGGTTTTTAAAAAAAATAAAAATTTATTTGGTGAAAATTTGAAATTTCAATGCAGTGGTACTTAAATTTCAGGGAAAAAATTAGAAGTAGGTGTCTGTCTGACCACCCTAACCACAATAAAATGATAATATTTTTTATAAGATTTTAGATATAAGTAGAGGACTCATGCCCCAATGTGATGCATATTTTTTGTAATTTTTTCCAAGTAAATAATTAATTATGAGTTTTTATTACAATTTTTTTAAAAATATAAAACTCGTATGTTTGACCACCTTAACTTTGTCAAAATTTCATGAAATTCATTTTTTCTTTTTTTAATCCTATAGTATGCGAAGCATAGAGTGTGACACATGTTTTGAATTCAAAAAATGTGATACCGTTTAAAAGCTATAGATGTTTTTCAATCAGCCTATCAATCATGACTTTAGTCATAATTTGAATAAAAAATGAATAATAATTACTTATTAAATTCAAAGTAAAGAATAATTTATATCGGTGGAAAGCTAAGAATCTCCTTTAAAAACCTTTTTCGTTTCATCAATTTTGGGTAAAAAAATAGTCGCCAGCCACATACCCATCATATTGCCACTTTTTGGCCCATCATAATCCTGCACATACCCTGCATATATATCTATGTACATCCAATATTGAATGATGGCATCTGAGAGAGTATACTTTGATGGAGTTGTATTCTCAGAAGAGTCATTGTGGTGTTGGTTTGATAATACGCTATTGTTAAATTTGTTGCGTTTAGCTCCATTTTTTGGCAAGTTGGATGCTATTAAAACTGTTGGGTTATGCAATTAGTAAGCCATTTTTCTTGTGTATTTTGTATAAATGATTTATTTATTTCTTATATATTTTTTTCTCTACTTATTGTTCATTTTGATAGTAGATTTCAAGGTTTGAACACTGATGTGCATATATATATATATATGCATACAAACATACATATAGATACATACATACATACATATACATACACACACACATACATACATATACATATGTAGACACATATATATACTATGTGCAGCTTTGTTTCCGTACACATGGTTTGGTTTTCATTTTCAATGAAGCTTGTGGGGTTATACTCTTTTATACATGGGTGTTTTGCATAAATAATTAATTTATTGTTAATGTCTTCTTGCTATATGTTTATGTATAAAAAGAGCTCCCAACACCAAAGATATACACATATAATGAAAACAGTAGACCAACAACAAGAGAAACAAGATTTAACTACAAAAAGCCAAAGTTGCACAGCCATAACTACAAACAATAAACAAGGGCCACAAAAATCACTCACCTCAACCATATATCTTTGACAATAGGAGAAATACAAAAACTGTAAAAGAGCTATTAGAATAATACTCAACAGCCAAATGTTAGTAACCCTAACCATATTTTTCCCACAAAAGGAAGAACATTTAACTGTAATTTCTCCACCCACAAAGAGCAGTAATCTCTTTCAAGTCTCGAACATCACTATAACACCAAATATAGAAACATATAAGAAGAACACATTAACAATAAATTAATCATATATGCAAACCACCCATGCGAACATCAGTATAAGGCCACAACCTCCATTGAAAATTTGAGCTACATCACCTGACACTAAATATTATATAGAAATGGAGAAATTGTAAAAGGAACTATTAGGATAACAGTAAACACCCACCAACACAATTTTATCTCCAATATGTCAATGGTTTCACACAACCCTAAACCCTATACATAGATAGCTACAATTCCTCCTATGGTAATAGTTCCAACACCAAAGCTATACACAGATAATCAAAATAGTAGACCAACAACAAGAGAAAGTAGATTTAACTACAATTGCTCCTATGGTAACAGGTATAAAGCCAAAGAAACATATAATATGAAGACATTAACAATAAATTAATCATTTATGCAAAACACCCATGTATAACAGAGTATAACCCCACAAGCTTAATTGAAAATGAAAACCAAACCATGTGTATGGCAGCAAAGATGCACAAAGCATATATATGTGGCTACATATGTATGTATAAACAAGGGCCATAAAAATCAGTCAACCCAACCATATCTTTTTGACGATAAGAAGAAGATTTAACTGTAATTTCCCTGAAGCCACATTAAATACAACTCCTAAACTCAATACGTAGCAATAATCTTTACAAAATGAGTACAACCCTACACATCACTAAATATTATAGAAAAATCAAGAAATTGTAAAAGAGGTATTAGAATAACACTCAACAGCCAAAAATTAGTAATCCTATCCATATTTTTTTGACAAAAGAAAGAATATTTAACTACAGCCTCTCAACCCCCAAAGACTGATAATCTCCTTCAAGTCTCAAAAATGGGTATAATGCAAAAGATAGAAACATAAAACAAGAAGACATCGACAATACATTAATCATCTATGCAAAGCACCCATGTAAAAATTAGTATAACCCCACAAGCTTCATTGAAAATTTGAGCTACATCACCAGAAATAGAGAAATTGTAAAAGAACTACTAGAATAATACTGGACAACCACCAAAGTAATTTTATCTCCAATATGTTAATGCTTTCATACAACCCTAAACCCTACACACAGATAAATACAATTGCTCCCATGGTAATGGCTACAACGCCAAAGATACACACAGACAACCAAAACAATAGAGGTCAACAACGTGCAAATAACCAACCCCAACAATATTTTTTGACGGAAGAAAGAAGATATAAATGCAACTTCTTCATCCATAGAGAACGATAATCTCTTTCAAATCTCAAAAATGGGTATACACACAAACAACCAAATCAATAGACCAAGAGTGAACAAATAACTAATCCTAACCATATTTTTTGAAGAAAGAAGATTTTTGTGCAATTTCTCCATCCATAGAGAATGATAATCTCTTTCGAAACTCCAAAATGGGTATAACGCCAAAGATACAAACATATAATAAGAAGACATCAACAATAAATGAACCATCTATGTAAACTACCCATGTAGAAGAACTTACATATTTCAAAGCACAAGAGTTTTCAATCTGGCATAAAACGGTTTGCAAATAGCCTACTATCAAACTAGCGATGGAGCCAAAGGACACGGTTTTTTACAATAGTCTGCTATTAATCCACCAATGAAGCTGTAGGAAAGGATTTTTACAATGGCCTCCTATGAAACCAGTACCACAATGGCTATTTCGACAATGCAACTTAATCAAAATTGCTCCTATTGTGATGGCTGCAGTGTGAAAGATACACACAAATAACCAAAACCATAAACGAATGACGAACAAATTACTAACCCTAAGCATATTTTTTTATGAAAGAAAGAACATTTAATTGCAATTCCTCCATCGATACAAAACGATACTCTCTTTCAAATCTCCACAATGGGTATAACACCAAAGATACAAACATTCAACAAGAAGACATAGACAATAAATTAACCATCCATGCAAACCACCCATGTAAAACGACTTACAAATTCTGGAGAACACCAGTTTTCAATCTGGCATAAGACACTTTCCAAAAAATCTCGTATCAAACCAGCAACGGAGCCGAAGCCAATGATTTTTTTCACATTCGTCTGCCAGGAAACCAACACCACAATTGTTGTTTGCACAATGCAACTTAATCAAAGTATACTTACCTAGACTGCTACATTCAATATCGCATTTACTTCGTTCATTTGTATTTGCTTCATCTACCTCCATCGTACAACAACCATAGAATGCATTAACCATCGGGCAAGCAAACACTTATCATTCACCTTCCACCTTTCAAGGAGACCACCTCCACTACCGCCAACCCACGTATTTGCAAAGGTCCATGTTGAACACTTACCATTCACCTTCCCCATTACGACGACAACATTCTCCACCGCCACCAACCCATGTAATAACCAACACCCATGTCACCACATTAAAAAAAAGGTGGCCTCCCCACCAGCCGAAAAACACCCTGGGCTAGAAAATCCAATTCGCGGTTGGGCTGACGAAAATCGCAGTGGAAACTTCAAACAAAATAGCCTATTGGCTAAAAATGTTAACTTTCACCCCTTATATTGAGAAATTGTGATGTAAAATTAGAAACAAATATGTGATTAGTATTAATAACTTGTAGCAGAAATGACCCTCACTTTCTATGAACTAGGACTTAATCAGAAATGCAATTTTGTATTTTTATACTTATATCTATCAAATTTATGTCCAATATTATTTTTCATTTTCATGAACTATAAAACCTATTTGTGCCATTTTTGGAGTTGCATACCAAAAATGGTTATGTTGATCAATACCTTTAGTGTGTTGGTATAGATGGAGATTATAGTACAAGTCACTTTTTTTTTATGGCAATCAAGAGATATGGTTGACTTAAGAATATCAAATGCATGCCAAATAGGGAATGTTAATACTAATATAATTGAGGTGGATTTATGAATAAAAAAAATTATGTGATTGTGTATAGATTCAAGATGCTATATCATCATGACTAAAATGATTGATGATGGTGTCCTTGATATAAGTCCTAGACACACGAAACAAGGCCCTTTATGTAGAAGTTTACATGTAACACAAAGATTCCAAGAAAATTAACCTCAAAAGTGGTAACTTCAAAATTTTGAATTTTATTACATACTAGTGGGTATGGTTTCTTCAAGAGATAGAACTATGTAGATAACTTAGTCTAAGGACATATAAACCCTTAGAAAATAATTAAGTGAACAACTAAACATGCAAGAATGGTAATCCAAGATTAAGATCAGTTTATGTATTAAAATGTGCAAATTAGATGGTATAATCATACAATGATAATATTTTCCATAAATTAACTTTTAAAGATGAAAATTAAAATTTGAAAATATTCTCATCACAAATTTAATTTTGTTTTTACAAACATGCACCAAAATGTGCAAATTAAGTGCTATAATCATACAATAATAATATTTTCCATAAATTAGTCTATAAAGATAACAATAAAAATATGAATAAAAATCTCATCACAATTTATTTTTTATTTTTAAATACATAATCTGAATGAATTAATAAATAAGTAATTTTTTTTATTATTTATCAAATTACATAAACAATAATATTTCTATATGTTTATTTGCTGATCTCAATATTATTGTCTATTTTCTTCGGTTTCAAATTATTTTTATTTTAAGTTTTACAATTGATCGATAATATAACTTTTTTTTTATATTGAAATAAACTGAAAGAAAAGTCAAAAAGGAAAACTGTACAATAAAGAGAAGAGACTCAGCATCTTACTGTGTTTTAATCTTTGTAATAAGAAGAATAAGTGTATTTCCACATCCATTGTTCTGGAAGGCGGTGAATTTTCCCTAGATAAATTGCTGGGGTGAATTTTCCAAGAGTGTTGTCGAAGAGTTCGATATTTCAAGAAAACTCCGAAACAATCACTTACACAGATTACGTGTTGAGTGGGAGTACTCGTGACCTGTTCTTAAAAACCACGCGCTGTACGCGGAATCGTTGCGTCAAAATGACGATTTTGGAACGGACCTAGAAGGTCTCATTAAAGGACCTCAAAGCTAATATGATGGATGAGTGTGAGGCTTAGATTCATCGTCTCTACTTCACGCAATGAACCGTACAAGCAGGCATTGACTGGACTCTCTAGTGCCAGTGCTTTGATAAGACTCCGTAAATGACACGACATACGCGCCAAAGCTGTATATAATCATTACCGCTCATTAGTTTTCGATAACAAAGATAAGCTGCCTAACAACGGTTTCCTTGGCGTGCCATAAAACTTCTGGTTGTGGTGGAAAATCTTAGCTGGAGAATGGCCTGTCGCTCTGCTGCAGTGCTGGGGTTGATAGCCCTGACGGCGATATTAATGGGCCAAGCTACTGAAGCATTGGTTTTCGAATTCGCTAATAACGCCCAGGGAACCGCCGGCGGCAACAGATTCGATCAAGAGATCGGCCAGAGCGGAGCCTTTGAAATTATGGACTCCTCCACTAAATTCATCTGGGACGCTTTTCAACAGCATACGGCTGCAGATAGGAAGAATCTTGAGAAGGTTACTCTCAGCGTGGAAAGCATGGACGGGATTGCGTCTACGAGTGGAAACCAAATTCACCTCAGTGCAGATTATGTGGGCAACTACGGAGGGGACGTGAAGGCAGAAATTAGAGGAGTTTTGTACCACGAAATGACGCACGTGTGGCAGTGGGACGGCCAACACAATGCTCCCGGAAGCGTCATTGAGGGCGTTGCAGACTATGTGCGCCTCACCGCCGGGTTGGCTCCTTCTACCTGGGTTAAGGCCGGCGATGGAGAGAAATGGGACCAGCGTTCTGATGTTACTGCTTATTTCTTTCAGTATTGCGACAGTATTAGCTCTGGATTTGTTGCCAAGCTCAACGCCAAAATGGCTTCCGGATGGAACGAGGGATTCTTTAATGACCTCACAGGCAAATCTGTTGATCAGCTTTGGAGTGATTACAAGGCAAAGTATGCTTCTCCCACTTGAAGATCAGTATTCTCTGATTTTATGATCTGCCTATTGTATATTGAACCAGGCCAAATAAGCGAGCTGCAAACTGGAATTATAAATTTGTACCCACGTTAAAATGACAGTTATGTCTCGGATGCAACAATGAGTTAGTTATGAGCTTGTATTTTGTATTTTAGGAACTGTAATGGATGTCTTGATAAGAAAATTAAGGGAATTTATAAATTTATTGTATATTTTATAAGTAATATTTTTTATTAAAAATATAGTATTAATTTTATTTTAACAATATTTAATTAGTGATGTTTTATATTATTTATAAATAATTTTTCAGTTAATAAAAGTGATGCGATTGTAATATTAATAAGAATGTGTTGTTTCTGGATTAAACTGTGTGTTAGTTTTTGAATCAACGTTTCTGATCACACTCTGTGATCCTTCATTAGGATGCAAAAAAGAGTTGAAGGTATAAACTATGTGTATGATTTAACAATAATTTTGGATAATAGTTTGTATAAATAGATATTTCATAATAGATTTGTAGACATTCATTTATTGGATAGATATTGCTGAACATTTTTCTAATATTGAAAGATGTCACAACCTTCTATACTTGTTATGTATAAGCATATAGCATTGTTTATATTATGGTACACAAAATGTTTATATCATTTTTTACAAATTATTGTCCAATGTTATATAGCATTTCTTTTATCCCAAGGTTGTTTACCTCATTTGGTAGGATGGATTCCTTGGGCACATCTTGAGAATGATATTTGCTTTGACCAGCATCATTTTAGATATTTTGTAGGTGATATTGATTTTTTACTAAATGAGCATGAAGAAATCTTCTCTTTTCAAATTGATATTGTTCCTACGCATTGAAATAGAATATTACTAAAATAAAATCATAGCATGTAAATACTAATTATTTCTTAGCTATTGTAATTAAAGAAAAAATTATATAAATTCTTGACGAGGAGGTCAAATATTTTACTAAATTGTTTTTTATTGCTCATGTCTAGACTTATATAACATAAAAATTGATTAGACACACTTTGATTTTTTCTTTGAAGTGAGGATATGTAAATGACTAAAACAAGGATTTTGAATTGTTGTGTGAAAGATTGTGCAAAATAATTTACATCCATGCATTTTCTATAAAGAGAGTAATTGAAGGAAAACCCATTGTTTCTTTCTAATTTTTTATTTTTAGGGATTTTGTTTAATTGTGGAGTACTAATCAAAAGAGAATATACGTTCTATAAAAAGGTCCTTTATGAATTCAACTCTAGACATAGTTGTAAATTGTAGGTCTTGTGACGTGTGTATAATGATTGCCCCTATCATGGATAGTGGTATTTGTTTATAATTGTCCTATGTTATAGGTTGTATTATTATAGTTTTGGGTCTATTTGATACTATGTTGTGCCATTATAGCTATCAAATTTTACTATGTAATAAGTGGGCAATTATGATGAGTTAGATTTGATGGGGTATACAATATCTATGACATCTCTAAAAGATCCATTGGCATCACTAACATGAATCTATAAATTTGATGTAAGCATGACTTATTAACGTTTTCTTAATTAAATCCCATAGAAAAGTTTGATCATTAGTGGTATGAAAGATTGATCTCATTCACTCTTTATTGCAATACTTAGTGCACCTAGTAGACTTGGCATCTTATTATTGTGTAATGTCAAGAGTTAAATAAACATATGCACTAAAGGAGCTCAATCAATGAAATAGTGTAACCATGTAAGGTAGCTTAATTGCATTTTGCATGTAACAACCCGTAAAAATTATTTAAGCAGGTTCTGCCAATTCTCAATGGGAAAGGCAATGAACGGTACAAAACACGCATTGACTCTCGGTGTTTGAAGCAATTCTCATGATCCACTGATATGCACGCAAGGTTGTATGGAATCCCTGCCACTCGATTCATTTTTCTTAACGAAGATATGCTGACAATCTTTTGTTTGACGTACAATAGCGTTTCTGGTTCTGAGGGGAATTCCTATCAATCTCATGATTTTGGTTTGCTTATTTTAATTCCTTTTTTTTTTGTTTTCTTGTTTTTTTTTTCCTTCCTATGGGGTGTGTTTTTCATCTGTTAGTATTATTTTATTTCTATATTATGTGGATGTTCATGCTGATGTTTGCGGTTCAAAAATACTTTAATTTTAAAAGTCATCAGACCTCTTAATCTTATTCTAATGTTAATCATTTTCTCTCTGAGGAAAATGAAACAACTTATCTACCTTTAAATATTTTAAATGAGTTTTTTCTTATATATGCAATTATTATTCTATTATTACAATAATTTAAGAAAGTATTATACTATCTTTTATTCAAATATGCTTGTGTTATTTCTTATTCAAAATTATTTATTATTCTATATATTTTTGAACTTTTATTTACCTCTACATTTCTTAAAATCTTCATGTTATTAATTCAAAAACAATTCACATTTCCTAAAATCTAAGACTTTTTAATTTTATTTTATAGGCTTGCTATTTTTTAAAACTAATTTTTTAAAGTTAAATTGTGACTATGACAACCATTCAATTGTATATTGATATAAACACGAAATGAATACATGAACGCAACCATATAATGGATTAACCTTTACATAAAGAAAGTACCCTTATAGAAAACTAAAAACTATGTCTAAGCTTAACTGAGCTAGAGAACAAAATGACTCAAAGGGTATATGGAGCTATGAGCAAAAATTGAAAGGATTTTCACTATTTACAAAATATTCACATAAAAAAAATAAAAAAATTAACACTACACTTGGTATCTTGTTTTGACCAATCATTAGTCTTCTTATAATAGGTCACAAGTGAAGCTCCAATACACTTCTCTTTGGGCTAAGAAATTAGCGACTACTTTAAGAAAATCTTTCCCTATAGTATTCAATTTGTTTTATTATTTTGATTTTGGGTGTACATGAAGGGAACCCATGGTCTCATTATTGTTGTTTCCCACCAACTAGATGAAATTAGATGGTTAAAACTTTCCTCAACACCACACTAGTCAAAGTTCAATTGAGTCTATGCAATAACCATAAAATCTCTAAATTTGTCTCCATAATCAATCTATAAACACTTAATTTATAATTGTTGGTCTGCTTAATTATTTATTACACTCCATATTAAGTTTACTTAGGTGATTAATATTTATTGACTTATTTAAATTAGGAAATAGTTGAGCACATGTGTCGTCCCCTCGATTGATGGAAGCACATGCCACCTCTACCTTAAGTCATTGACTAAAGATAGCTAGGTGACACATCTTCTTCACTAAATTGAGTTTACTTGACACCATAGCTTATATATATAGAGTTGATTGTCTAGATAACTAAAGATTTTAGAGACACTTTTAATCTTAGATCATACATCCCAAATCCTATTGTTGATTGAGAAAAGAGATCCTATTTCTAATTAAAATAACTAAGATGATCTCCTTTTCGCTTAACTCAACATTAGACATAAATTACCTAGGGTTTTTTGATTTCCTTGTTCCCACAAGGGAGATCCAATCTCCTATGGTTTATGTTTGTTTTTGAGTTTGTGAGGATGATAAATTTGATTTATGTTTTGAAAAGCCTATTAGACATACAACCTTAAATGAAATAATGTAATTTAGTAGATAGAAAAAAACTTAAAGATACAAAATTGACCTAGATCTAATAAGTGACTATAGTGAGAAGTTTGTGACTGAATTTTGGGCTTGAACTACCTAGTCTAGGGTGTCGTGCACCCTACAAAAAACTCCTTCTCTCTTAGATCTAAAAATTTTGAGATATAGATTAAGTTTTGCACTCTATTTTCCAAGATTATCTTCTATTGAAACCTCGATATCTGACCTTCACACATAAAAATTGGGAAAAGGTTGTGTTCTATAAGGGCTTGCCTAAGTCAAACCCTGCGTTGGTATTTCTACCTCCACATATAGTGATTGATGATAATAGAGAGGACATACACTAGGTTGTGAAAAGGTGAAAACAATAATAATTGGTTCAAATGATGAATGAAAAATGATAATGTTGCCTTGATGTGAAACCCTTGATGGAGTGATGTCACACAAGTTCACAAAAGTTGATTGATGAATGCCTTGATTGCTTAATAGACCTGGAAAAGGTTAACTCAAAAAATAAAATAGATTTTTGTAACTAAGGGAGAGGGAACAATGGTGGAGTGGGCTCCTATTATGGGGATAGGAGTTGACAGCCTAGGCCCCACTTAATAAAAATATAAGACCCAATTTTTTTTGTAAATACTTGCATTAATATGATATTATAGGTACATTTTAAATCAAAAAAATATTCTATCAATGATAGAGTATTCTATCAATGATAGAGTAATTATTTGCCACCTTCACAAAATTAGGTGAATGCAAATAGATATATTTATTTCCATAATATATGCTTTAATACATTAAAATTGAGTTGACATGTACATAACCCATTTAAATCTCAACCACCATACATTTGACAACTGACCAACATAGAAATACATTTGGACATATTACATAAAAATTTCTCCATTATTCATTATTGATTGAAAAACTTATTGTTCCACCATGTCCATCTATACCAGTATTTCTAGAGATTTACCTAAAAGAAATTAAAATGAACTATTAGGCTCACTATGCAATACAATTTTATAAAATAATGTCTAATTATTCCAACCATATTACACAATTATATGTGATATTTAATTTATCCTAATAAAATATTAAAACGAAAAAAAAAAAATCAAATTTATAGAATCACCTTTCAAATCACATTATAAACAATATTGCGAACCAAAATTTCTAACCTCTCAATTCAAATTTATAGGTAGCATATCCAACCGAGTTCATATCACTTCTACCATTAATTCAGTGAATGCAATCTCAAATTCCCTCCTAAAATTCAAAAATATCCACTTGCACCTATCTTTTCAAATTTATACATGCCAATTAACCATTATTTATACAAGAGACCAGAAATGTGCATTACAAGTTTTGTAAATTCAAAATTGTGAGTTTATCTTGAAGACACATGTTTGAGAGTAATTGAAGAGAGATTTTCAAAAATTATTCCAACACTTGTTGCAGCTTCTATACTATATATCTTTCAAAGTTGTTTGAATACTGTATATATATTTATTGAATATTATTCATACATACATTCGTTTCTTCATAAATATTTCCATACATGTATATCATTCCATGTATCATCCTTACTATACACTTTCACATAGTTGGCCAAAAATTAGGTGTATAAAACTGTTAACAATCAAGTATATGATACACTCAAATGCTATATATATTGTAGAGATAGAGAAATTGATGTTTCATATAGCCTTGTTCATTTACATTAAAATGAATTAAATTTACAATTTTTTTATTGTAAGTTTACTATTCATATGTATCACGATTGTGTTTATAAATACTTGCATACATACATACTATTCCACCTACCATCCTTAATTTACACATACACATAGTCAACCAAAAGATAGATGCATGGAACCCTTCATAGTTGAGTATATGATACCCTCAAACACTAGAAAATTATAACCCTTTGTAAAAAGCATAATGATATTTCTATATAAATTTAAACAACATTATGATACAAATATTTATAACCATTTCTGAAAGAACATTATGATATTTATATATAACTTGAAACAATAGTGTGATACAAATACTTATAACCCTTTTATATATATATATATGACAGAGATATATATACTCTATAGCTAGATTCATTTACATTTAAATTAACTAGATGCATGGTTTATTTGTTCTTCAATTACATTGAATTTTACATGTATGATAATGTTGTTTCAATTTATATCATAATGTTTCTTTAGAAAAGGGTTCTAAATATTTGTATCATATTGTTGTTTCAATATATATATAAATTTCATAATGCTATTTGAAAAATGGTTATAAATATTTTCATCATAATGTTCAAAGTTATATAGAAATAGCATTATACTATTTCAAGAAGGGTTATAAATATTTGTATCTATGAGAACCATGTGAGAACCAAGATCCTAGAGAGGCAATCAAACATGAGATTACAGGTAATGAAAGCAAATCATTTGCATTAACAAATAACAAGTATAAATAGTAGAGGTTGCATACCCAACTCTCCACGAAATAGGGATAGGTGGCAATATTCAAAGCAAGAGAATAATGTAACTACCCTAGGATATAGAGGCGATGTGTCAAGTCTAGTGACACCTCTTACAAAGAACTCACCAAGTTGAAAATTTCAATTGGCATGTGTTATAAGTCACCTAACTATGATTGAGTTAGTGTTTACTCATAGAATTATACACCAACACCCCCCATTAAGCATAGTTTAGGTGAGTTTATGAAAAAATGAGTCCCGACTATGTGCCATTTTAGGTACCCATTTAAAAGAGTTTCTCATAAGGTGGAGTAAAGGAGAAAAACCATGTGGGAACAAAACTCCTCTCCAAAAGGAGAAACAAAATGCATGAAAAAAGAAAACAAGTGAAGAAGAAGGAGGAATTATATCATGACCCCCCTAGTTCAACTTTTGTCACATGTGTACAATAAATTTCCCCAAAATGGGAGATACAAAGAGAGACTTGGAAGCCCCCCATAAGATATTTTGTAGTGCACATAGATGCTCAATGAAGTATGACGAAGAGAATCCATGAATGTTGAACCACATTTCTCCCCTTAGGAAGAAGGAAAACCATAGAAGTGTGCAAATAATATTCTCATTCTTGATAGGAACATGCAAAAAGAAGTATAAAGGTGTTTGAGTTATGCACAAGATCCAAATAAATTGATGATTCCCATAATGTCTTCATAGAATGCTCAATGATCTCCAAGACAAAGATAATGTGTGACGAAGATTTGGGAATAGGGACCACAGGGATCATAGATGTATGATGATAATTGGGACCATAAGAATATGATATTGTCACCGTAGAAGCTTAAGTAGGCAAGGCATGAGCAAGAATATTTGAAGAAGACAAGGCTAACACAACTTCAATGAAGTTGAAAATGAAAAGAAGATGAATGTCCTTGCAATACCGTTGTCATGATAAAAAAGGAGAGACTCTACAATCAAATGACGAATGTTTGAAAGGAATGATCAAGAGGACAAGAGTGAACCTACAAAAGAGAATTTGAAGTAGCCTTTAGAGAATCCAAAGTCTCTATTGAAATAATAGGTGGAGGAGACTGAATAAATTTCAATATAGGAGGTGTAGAAAGAGGAGAAACATAAAGATATGTCTCTGTGTTATCAGGACAATAAAGACTATTCCAATAATCAAGTTCCTCTTCAGTATCATCGTCATACAAAGGATCATCCTCATTATCATGGGTGAGAAGCGTGTCTATAGTGGGATTATCTGGGAATGGAGGTTCAATGGGATGTCCATATATTTTTCCATAGAGTGGTCCAGAGAGTGTGAGGGAACTCAATGTGTGACAAAGTCCATGATTTGTGGTCCCCAACACTTATTCTAATTAAGTTTGTGTTTACAATACTGGTTTACAATTTCTGGGAGATATTGTTTTTTGTTGAAATCACATATTTTTAGAAAATATAATGATTTAAGCCCTGAAAGGTTCTATTCAAAGGATTCCAATTGAAGATGGTTTTGATTGATCCATCTTAGATCAAACCCCCTTGGATAGAACCCCACTAGTTTTAAACCATAACTATAACAAAGCCTCCTTTACTCCTATCAAAATGTTGATATAAAACCACTTTTGATTTACCTTTTGAGGGATCAAATGAACTCATTTAAAATTTATTTTTTGTAAGTATGTAGTCCTTATTATAAGCTTCCCAAAAAGTATAATTTTAAATAAATTTAATTTAATTATTATATTTATTTTTTATTTCTTGTGAATGTAGGCTTTTCACTAAAAATCAAGCTCTCTATTCTGCACATGTGGAAAAATATCAGATTATCAATTTAAAAAAAAAATATATTAGTGCACTAGATATTGAAGTTCTTGATCTAACAAAAAAAAAAGAATTTCAGTACATACAAAAAAAAGTTATGTTGTATACAGTCTGCCTATCTCTAAATTGTAATTTGTTTGACTTCGAAACTTGATTAAGGAAAAAATATCCAATAAAACACTATGAAACCAAATTCAAGCACTAGATATCATAGTTACAAATCTAAATTCAAAACAAATAATGATTTTATCCTTCATGGAAAAGGAGTTATGTTGTATATAGTGAGAATCACTCAAAAATGGTGTTGACTGAAGAAAACTATTTTTCGAAGGAGATGGAAAAAGAAGTGCATTCCGATTCCAAAATTTTTGAAAAAAAATATATTTAGAATCTACAGAAAAAATCTCACAAATCACTAGTTTGCATCATTTCCAAATTCCTCACGATTTAGCCACTATAGGTGCCTGAAAGTGGAGATTTAGTTAGAAAAAACTAGTTCAGTGTCCAATTTGGCTAAAAATTGTAAACCAATATTGTGGGATCACCCTTAATCCTAAGACATGATCATTTCTACTTTCCCATACAAATTTCTGCCAACATACAATAGGTTTAGGGATAAGTCCAAACAAATGTGGCAATAAATGAATCCATCGGCAGTGCTTTGAGATTCCATCGTGCTAGGACTTATAGTTTTGTTCTCCCAAATTGATGATAGGTGGATGATATCTAATTCCCATTTCCAAACTAGATAATTACCCCCTTTGGAACTTTATTTCAGTTCATTAATACAAAAAAGTGACACTTTATAATTTTAGTGCATGAATTTCCAATAAATCCCCCTTGATTTTGTGTGTTTTCCCCCCAAATTGCATAATGAATAGACGAAGTGCTTATAGTCACTCTAAAACAACTTTATTAGGAACTTTATAGCAGCAATGCGATACCAAGTTAGTTAGAAAAAAGATGAAAAAATAACCATTTTTTCCAAAAGAACAACTCGATTTCGAGCTCATTTGCACAAGTTATTTTTTCCAAAAGAACCACTCAATTTCGAGCTCATTTGAAAAAGTTATGTCCCTTTGAAATATGCAAAATTATACAACTTCTAACAATTTTCCCAATGTGCTTGGAAAAAAGTATTCTTTACAATTTTTAATTAACAAAAAAAACTATGAGAATAGAAAATTTAAGCCCCTTGTGGTGGAGTGTGACCAAGGGCTAAAATGCCCATATGACCAAGGGCTAAGTATTTCCCTCCTTTTCCTTGGCCGGGTGCCCGTCGTGGGAGATGGCGGGCCTATGGGGTTGTTAACCCCTTCAACGGGTCATTTGAGGGTGTCCCTGAGGCCCCTCGTGGTGCGGCAAAAAGGTGAGGTGACCTTTGTGTGAGGTCAATGTGGCAAAGAAGAGGCCAAAGTGTGCCCGTCATGGGAGATGGCGGGCCTACGGGGTTGTTGACCCCTTCAACGGGTCATTTGGGGGTGTAACCGAGGCCCCTTGTGGTGCTCCAAATAGGTGAGGTGACCTCTGTGTGAGGTCAATGTGGCAAAGAAGAGGCCAAAGTGCCTCTATGCGAGGCTTTGGAAAGAGCAGTGCAAGGCTTTGACAGGGGCTGAGCTTCAACCTGTAGGCATCGATGTTGGAAGAGACGTCAAGATTCCTCAATGCGAGGATTTGACGCTCAGTAGATACGCTGACTACACCCTGTATGGGCCATCTGCAGCATGTCGAGGCTGGCTACATCCAAAACATCCTTTGTGTGCAAAGGAACTTCGTCCACAACCTTCCACAATTGCATAATCATTTTTCAATTATAATGCCTTCAATAATGCGTTCGAAGATGGCAAAAAATCAGTCTCTATGCCGTGATACAACCTACAAAATGTAATGAACTCATGCTTGCAAGCAATGAGTTGATGGTGGCCTTGCTTTCACGTACAAGCACTGCCCTCTGTGGGTGTTCGAAGCAAACAATATACACAAATAAATTTCAAATAATAACACAATCTAAGCAAAGCAAAAACATAGATTCACAAAATGAGAAAACAAGATTTGATGCTAACCACATCACTTTGATACCATGTGAGAACCATGTAATAACCGAGATCATGGAGAGGCAATCAAGCATGAGATTATAGGTAATCAAAATGAGTCATTTTCATTAACAAATAACAAGTATAAACAATAGAGGTTGCATACCCAACTATCCACAAAATAGGGATAGGTGGCAATATTCAAAGCAAGAGAATAGCATAACTACTCTAGGATATAGAGGCGATGTGTCAAGTCTAGTGATACCTATTAAAAATGACTCACCAAGTTGAAAATGTCAATTTTAATGTGCTATAAGTTTCCTAACTATGATTGAGTTAGTTGTTACTCATAGAGTGATACACCAATAGTTTCATACTATTGTTTCAAGTTATATATAGATATCATTATGTTGTTTCAGAAATGGTTATAAATATTTGCATGATAATGTTGTTTAAAGTTATATAGAAATATCATTATGCTATTTTAGGAAGGGTTATAAATATTTGTATCATATTGTTGTTTCAAGTTATATATAAATATCATAATGCTATTTCATAAATAGTTATACATATTTGCTTCATAATATTGTTTAGAGTTATATAGTGAAACAATGAAAAATAGGTTGGGTTGATTGGAAGC
The DNA here is from genome assembly GCA_007258455.2 of Sequoia sempervirens. Taxonomy (NCBI): domain Eukaryota; kingdom Viridiplantae; phylum Streptophyta; class Pinopsida; order Cupressales; family Cupressaceae; genus Sequoia; species Sequoia sempervirens. The sequence goes on along the minus strand of VDFB02047230.1, from coordinate 509,138,786 downwards.
AAAAGGGGGTTCACCAAAATGATAGTAGCTAGACCTATTCACCTTTATTTCATTAGGAAATGTGATCCACATAATGAAACGACTATCAACCTCAAGGTGAGTCAAGTGAAGGGTGTGAATCTACCAATTTCCTTTGTTTGCAATGACAAGGGTCTTGATTAAACAACACTTTGGAAGAAACATTAAAAATAGAAAACTAACTCCAAAATATAATCTAAAAAGTGCACCTAATAGATTAAGCTCAATTATGATGGAACTAGAAATCAAAATTCAGATCTAAGAAAGGTAAAATGATGTGTACCAGTCATCAAACATGTTTTTCCAAAGCTAACTGAGGACTCATTCACCCTATGGAAAATGGGTCCTGACTAGGGCTCTCTAACAATAGTTTTTGGGTTCTCTTCTACTATGTCTACACTCTTAGATCCTCGGTTTTCACAGTCGAACAACCAAAAATAAATCCTGAAGGTGAGTTTCTGTGAAATTTCAAGAATGGTGACAACAAATGCAACTTTGACAACTTTGTAATTTTGTTCTTCAATAGATCTTCTACCTAAATCTACAAACACAAACAAAGAGGGAAAAATGTTTTGTTGTTGGTGAATGGGTGTTTGCCTTGGTCAAGCCCTATTTTAGTAATTAAAATTTATAATGAAATGAAATAACATGAAAGGAATGGTGAATGAACAAGCTTATGTCACAACTCACCAAACCCTTGTTTAAAACTTGGAATGTAGATCTAGAACTAGAATGAAATGACTTCAATGGATGTGGATCTTGATCTTGAAACAATTCATTTGAATGCTTGAATGGATCTTGAACACTACATCAACATATTAGCTCAAATAACATGCATGATACAAGAAGACCTTGACATGATAATACAATCTTGATTGTTGCAATAATTCTTCAATAAATCTTCTCTCGAATGCCTTGAAAATGCTCTTAAAATGCTCTTGTGAAAATACTCTTATGATAACTTGAACTTGCTAGCTTGTAAATCTTCTTAGATGAAACTTAGTGAAATGACCTAATATTTATGCATATGTAACATTAATTCCCGAAATTAAAATAACACAAGCCAACATGTGAATATACATTTGAAATCATTGAAATACCACCAAAGACATTGGAAAAATTTAGGTTTTATGTCTTAGTGAGGACCCATTTTCCCTTGGATGAATGGATCCTAGGTTAGTTATCTAGGACACACATTCTCCAATGATAAGTGTTATGTTATGGCATTAATGAATGTCGGGTTTTCCTCTACATAAATTGCAATTAATTAGGACTGAATTTGAATTAAAGTGGCCAATTAAGGAAAATTAGCTTCACTTTATTAATAAAGCCCTAGATAAGTGTGAAAGTGTAAAGGTACAATTTATAATACCAAAACTAAGGCACAATTAAGTCCATTTTACTTAGTAAGGCCCTAAACTTAATGTGAATATGTAAAATAAATATTACAACACTAAATTAAGGAGTCAGTTAATTCATTTTATTATTAATATTTCCCAAATTATGTGTGAAAAAGGGATAATATCTCCCACACTACATTTAGCCACCACTTTAGTGAGAGGATGATATCAAATGAAAATTCACACTAAAGTAGACATTCAAGACACACATGCATGCAAAAATGACAAAGATAATCATTCAACATCAAAGCCTAGAAGAAACGGAGGTGGGTCAAGCTTCAATTGATTGTACAACTCGATATGGATCAAGTCTAGGATGTTTGTCCAATACATTTACAAGGAGAACTCGATGTTCATTATGAAAACAACACATATACTCACATGGGCTATTGGATCCTCAAGCCATCAACTAGGTGAGTCCCCAAAGGGTGGCAAATGAGAGAATCTTATTAGGCTCCCATACAATATCAAAGTTGTCCTCATGAAACTTCAATAAGGTACCACAATACAAAACTTTGATCTTCACAAGGCCTAACAAGCTACATTATGCTAAGCACTCGTGAACAAGGGAAAAGCTCCACTGGCAAGCAAGGTGTGTTATGTTTGGTGGCCTTGAATTTAAGGTTTCAAGCTTTACACGTTGTATTATGCTAAACACTTATGAACATTATATATATATATAGTTTGTTCAAAGGGACTTCACTTAATTTGTGTAAGGTCTCTTCTTAGGGATTATCCTACCTAATGTCTCCAAGAAAGGACAAGTCTAGAATAATAGAATTGCAACAAGTTTAGGGAATCCAACATGTAGCATCACCACAAAGAGGAAAGTCATATGCTAAGAAATAAAACACTCTCAAAGGACACCAAACCCTATGAAACCACCAAGAAAATGGCGCATCACAAGAATAAAGAAAATTACACAGTGAAACATGAGTGTTGATGTATGCTCCCACTTTAAAAAAATTACTAACACCATTGCTATGAGAAATAGCTTTAAAGTAGCAAATATTCAATGCTAGCCAGAAAGAAGAAATGAGAGCTTATTCAGAAAGCCCTATGCCAAGTCATATGTTTTTGAATGAAACTATATCATGAAAGGGGAAGGGATTGCCCCCATAAATACATAAGGGATCTACGAATTCAGGGTTAGTATATATTTGCTACAATGTGATTGTAGAGCTCAAAAACATCTTCATTCTCCAAATACTTGCAAAACAAGAAGAATGACATATAGAGAGTGAAAACAAAGAAAAATATTTTGGGTCTATGAATGTTAAATTCCTTAAGATCCCTTCAGGTGGTCTTTGTTTTCACTAAGTACTGGCTCGTGCTTCATCTTTTTGAACTCCATCTGCTACTACCACGTGTCTACCAGGAACTCACCACATAAATGCCTTCCTTCAATCTCCTACTAGCTTCCATCATGCTTCCACATGTTGTCACCACATACACTTATGGGTTGCTTCCCTTCACTTTTCAATCAAGCCCCATCCACGTGCCATATAGCTTTCATCTGTGTACACTTTTTGGTGGACCCTACAGTTGGCATTGATAGTAAAGAATGCCTCCACATGTCTTCATTGTGCAGTCTTTCAATGCAAGGAGGAGGAATCAATGAGCAGGCCTCGATCTGCAACCATGTTTCTATTTTGTGGGGACTTCATCAAAGGGTAGGCAAGAGTGAACTGTGTGCCCCACCAAGCTGTTGTGTGTCTTAACTGACTGCAGGATTGATGTAGAGGGAGGTGGAGACCTTCTCAAAATGACTCACAAGTGAACATCAGATCAATTTCAAAATGGGTTTCAAAGAACTCATCAAAATTCCACAATATAGCATGTCCTCCCTTGTAGAATAGGCAACCTGGTTTAAGCCACTTTACACTCAAGCTTTCCAAAAAAATTAACAAATAAAATATGGATTAAGATACCCTTTTAGGGCCTACACAACATATCTAAAAACCAATAGTGATTCTTTTGGACCAACATATACTTTCAATACACCTACCCTGCTCAAGGCTACTCAATTAGCCTACTTTTACAAAGAAACCCCTCTCTAACTTTATCCCCTGGCTAAGAAACTTTTAACAGTGTTTCAAATTGTCTCAAAACCAAGGATTTTCAAGGTCTTAACCCTCTATGACACCTCTAAGATCCCTGATCACAAAACCCTCCTTAACTTGCCTCAAAACTAGGGCTTCCTGGTTCTTGGCCTTCCACACACTTCCAGAAGTTTTTTATTGACCATACACAATTAGGACAACATATTTATACTATCCCAACTCAAAAACATACCCCTCCTTCAGGTAGATCTTCCACTACTATACCCTAGCCTCCAACTTCAAGCACTTTTCACAGTCAAAGCTTGGTGTACACCATAGCATTCATCTCTCCTGCACATTATATTGTTATTCCAATATGTTACATGTTAAATATGATCCATTTCATAAGATACAGTCATAATCTCCCATGAAATGGATCATTCATTCATTAAAAACTCTCAAAACAAGTGCAAAATTTGTCTTTTCCTGAGGACAGTCAGTTCAAACGTACACGAATTGACCTCTTTTGCTTATTAGAACATGTAAGAGGTGTTAAAACGTGTAAATACAAAACCCTAAAGCATCCAACAACATATATCCTTAATAGGAATCAAGCTTTCATCTAAAAAACATAGAAAAATGCAAGAAAACAAAAATTTTATTGGGTTTTCTGAGAACAGTCCGTACAGTACTTGCTCCAATTGATCAACCTCCATACAAATGACTTCTGAAGCTTTTTATAACCCCTCCCAAACTTCTCAAACCATTTTTGATTGATTAAAATGCATAATTACCTCTAGAACACCTAAAACTCATTTTCTCACCTAAAGTGGATTTTCAAAAATTTGAATTTCCAATTTGCAATTTATTAAACTCTACTATCTAAAAACCATTGGATCCTTAATACCCAACCTTATTTGACACAATCAAATCATAATAAACCTATCTAACCTCCTAGAGCATTATTTTTCCATTTACAAAGCATTTTGGTCCTAGGGTCCTTATCAGGACCCTTAGGACAGTTGACTCCTTTCAAGTTCTTTCCCATTTCAAAAGCCATTATAGGCTTCAAAAGATTATAATTGATGTTTTTATTTGAAGGAAAGTTCCTCCTGACCCCTGCACACTTCTGACCCTTGAAGAGCTCCTTGAAGGCCTTGGGTTCTCTTGCACCATTCTCCCCAAGAAGGAAAAATTTCTTGTCCCAAGAAGTATCCCACGTGTTTCCACCACAAGACTCCTTGCTCCTGGATGTTTGCACCTTCAAATGACAGGGCATGTAGTCTCTCAAAGTCATTGTCTTCCTCTTCTACCAATCTGCATTCTTGACAGAATCAAAACAAGGATTAGCTTGTCCTCTTGGTTGTTTAAGATCAGTCTGTACTTATACCCTGTTTCTGCCTTCATTCTCCTGATTTCCTTGTGAAAAGATACCATCACTAGCATGCTCAACTATAGGGCATTGAATGCCTCCAACCTTGACACTGTCTAAGTCCCACAAATTCTGATTTCTAGGACTGTGTGCTCCACAACCCTGCTGCAACTCATCACTCCTCCTCCAACCAGTATCTTCCCCTGTCTTACCTATCTTACCCTACTTATTCACCTACAAACTCTTCTCAAAACAAATCACAAAACTATCATTAGACTGCTCCAAAGGAAAAGGCACTAATTTGTACCTATTATCTCCTTTGTGAACCAAATATGTGTTATGAAATCCATCATGCACTGTCCTTCTAGTGTACTGCCATGGTCTCCCTAAAATGATATGACCACAAGTCATTGGAATGACATCACAAAGTACTATATGATATGATCCAATTGAGAAATCTACATAATCCCTCTTACAAATCTCTACATGTTGTCCTTGAGTTACCCAAGTGGCCTTGTAGGGAGTAGGATGATCAAATGTTTCAATCTCTAGCTTGGCTACCATATCAACTGAAACTAAATTGCTATGTGACCCTGAATCTATGAGCAATCTGTAGATCTTACCATGACTCAAACAATTTGTCTTGAAAATAGTTACCTTTGGCTCTTGATGAAGTCTTTCTCCTTGCTTAACCATAAGAAACTCACCATCAGTCATAGGGTCTGCCATGAATGTTTTTGATTCCTCCTTCTTGTCTTCTTCTTCTTGTACCAACTTAGCTCTCCTATCTCTGCCCCTATTAGCTTGTTCCCATTTAGGACACTTGAAGGAAGGATGCCCTGGTTCATTGCAATTGAAACACCTACCTGTGAATGGTCCTCTACCTTGTCCAAATCTGCCTCCTCCTCTAGGAGTGTATCCACCTCTTTGATTAGAAAATACCTCTTTACTTTTGTCATTGTTGCTCTTGTCATTGTTGCCTTGTCCTTGCTCTCTATTACCTCTGCCCCTGTTTGAACTACCTCCTCTTCCACCATTGCTTGATCTTTCTTGCTTCCTCTTCACCTTTTCTTCAGCTCTAATGGCCAATTGAAAACATTCTCCTAATGTCCTTGGCATTTGCAAACCAATCTCATCTTGTAGATTATACCTCAAGCCATTGATATACCTGGCTACTTTCTCATCTTCTTCCTCATAACCTCCTCTAGTACCAAGCTTGTGAAATTGCTCAGTATAGGACATCACATCCATGTCCTTTTGCCTTGAATTCTGCCTCATCCTCTTCACATGAATTGTGTAATCAGATGGTAGGAATTGTTCCTTGACCAAACTCTTCATCCTTGCCCATGTAGAGACTTTTGCCAATCCTCTAGCCATCCTATCATTCTAAAAACTAGTCCACCATGTCAATTTTGTGCCTCTCAACTTAATTTTGGAAAACTTAACCTTCCTCTCTTCATCCATCTCCTCAAACTCAAAGTAGTTCTCTAAGGCATCAAGCCATCCTAACACCTCTTCACTATCCATCTTCCCTTGATAGATAGGAAAATATATGTGACTCTTTCCTCCATGACCTTGTACTGCCTTCAAAAATCTCAGTAACCTCCTTTCCTTAGGGTCCTCTGTCTCATCTGCTTGTTGTTCTTGATTTACCCTCACATGCTCTTCGTCTTCATCATTGTCTTCTTGGTCTTCTTGTTCTTCTCTCCTCCTACTCCTCTTAAGGTTATTTATCCTTGCTCGCATGGTATCTCTCTCCCTTATCCATTTCCTTTCTTCTCTTGCTCTGGCCTACTCTCTTGCTGCTTCTTGTTCTCTTCTTTCCCTTCTCTCCCTTTCCAAGATTTCCTTTAACTCCTCTAACTCTCTTGCCAATTGATTTTTTGGTGCCATTATTTTTTTCTTCAATCCCTAAAGGACCTACTCACTGCTCTTATACCACTCTGATGTAGAGGGAGGTGGAGACCTTCTCAAAATGACTCACAAATGAACATCAGATCAATTTCAAAATGGGTTTCAAAGAGCTCATCAAAATTCCACCATATAGCATGTCCTCCCTTGTAGCATAGGCAACCTGGTTTAAGCCACTTTACACTCAAGCTTTCCAAAACACTTAACAAATAAAATATGGATTGAGATACCCTTTTAGGGCCTACACAACATATATAAAAACCAACAGTGATTCTTTTGGACCAACATATACTTTCAATACACCTACCCTACTCAAGGCTACTCAATTAGCCTACTTTTACAAAGTAGCCCCTCTCTAAATTTATCCCTTGACTAAGAAACTTTCAACAGTGTCTCAAATTGTCTCAAAACCAAGGATTTTCAAGGTCCTAACCCTCTATGACACCTCTAAGATCCCTGATCACAAAACCCTCATTAACTTGCCTCAAAACTAGGGCTTCCTGGTTCTTCACCTTCCACACACTTCTAAAACTTGTTTATTGACCCTACACCATTAGGAAAACATATGTATACTATCCCAACTCAAAAACATACCCCTCCTTCAGGTAGATTTTCCACTGCTATACCCTAGCCTCCAACTTCAAGCACTTTTCACAGTCAAAGCTTGGTGTACACCATATTATTCATCTCTCCTGCACATTATATTGTTAGTATAGTATGGTACATGTTAAATATGATCCATTTCACAAGATACAGTCATAATATCCCATGAAATGGATCATTCATTCATTAAAAACTCTCAAAACAAGTGCAAAATTTATCTTTTCCTGAGGACAGTTAGTTGAAATGTACAAGAATTGACCTCTTTTTCTTATCAAAACATGTAAGAGGTGTTAAAACATGTAAATAAAAACCCCTAAAGCATCCAACAGCATATATCCTTAATAGGAATCAAGCTTTCATCTAAAAAACATAGAAAAATGCAAGAAAACATAAATTTTATTGGGTTTTCTGAGAACAGTCCGTACAGTACTTGCTCCAATTGATCAACCTCCATACAAATGACTTTTGAAGCTTTGTATAACCCCTTTCCAACTTCTCAAACCGTTTTTGACTGATTACAATGCATAATTACCTCTAAAACACCAAAAACTCATTTTCCCGCCTAAAGTGGATTTTCAAAAATTTGAATTTCCAATTTGCAATTTATTAAACTCTACTATCTAAAAACCATTGGATCCGTAATACCCAACCTTATTTGACACAATCAAATCATAATAAACCTATCTAACCTCCTAGAGCATTATTTTTCCATTTACAAAGCATTTTGGTCCTAGGGTCCTTATCAGGACCCTTAGGACAGTTGACTCCTTTCAAGTTCTTTCCCATTTCAAAAGCCATTATAGGCTTCAAAAGATTATAATTGATGTTTTTATTTGAAGGAAAGTTCCTCCTGACCCCTGCACACTTCTGACCCTTGAAGAGCTCCTTGAAGGCCTTGGGTGCTCCTGCACCAATGATTGAATGACACATGTCTACGAAGGAGGTTATTGGGACCACTACCATCATTTTTGGGGGGTGCATCTATTCTAGAAGTGACTACGTGTCATGGATTGAATCTCTTCTATTGAAATGACCAAAGGAAATCATTTCTATAAGTATCATTTCTCTCGATACGAGATCTTTTATGTTAATGGCTCGCTAGGCGGTGGGAAATTCATCTATGTATATTACTTCTTTCGTATGAAAATGAGTTCAGAAGTTACAAAAAAATTAGGAAAAAGACACTAGGCCTTTTGTATTTCTTTTAGATTATTGTATAAGACTCTCAGAATGTGCCACTATTTAGCTTCTCTATTTTCTTAAGCTATTTGATAAAACATTATACTGTGCCATTGTTATCCTAAATTGTTTATTTGCTGAACTTCTATAATTCTAAATACAAGTTTGTTGGTTAGACCATGTCTTTGACTCTTCTTTTCAGTAAATGGATATGAGATTTATTTTATGTCATTAAATGAATTGTTTAGGTTTTCTTCTTTGATTTCTATTATTCTGAAACATAGCAGAGTGGTGATCGGACCATTAAATTGAATCCCAAAAGATAGATTTATTGTGCCTATATCTATTCCTTAGCGCATCACCTTAGTTAGATCTTTATTTATTTATATTTGCTTGATTTTCCCATTCCAAAACCCCAATTATAGAAGTCAACTTTTTTAAAAACCTAGAGGTCACTCAGTTTAGTGCAATTGGTACCCCCATTAACTAAGTTTCCCATAAAGGCTCTTACCTTTCCAATTTTTGGCATCAACAATTTCTTTTTTCTAGCATGCCCGGTGCGACTGCTTAAATGAATTTAAATCTAAAGAGAGTGTATGGTCCATTGGCCTATCACTAGATCCTAAACAATGAATAACCGTGGTTTGTTAGTGTCGCCACTAGGAAGAGTACAAGCCACAACCCATATAGTGAATGTTTCGCTTCCTCTGCCCCTTCCACTAGCCATGTTGTCAGTTGCTAACAAAAATTATGTGGCATGGGATTTGAGAAGTCCCCTCATAGCACTAGTAGCACATCGGACCATGGAGGTTATGTATATGCCCCTTCACAAATGGAAAACATGGGACTCATCGCACATATGCAAGGGATGTCCTTAGAGCAAGAAACTGATATTGATCTCGATCATGTTCTCTTCTTATGGATGGAAGAAGAAGACACGGTGTTTTCCAACGATGTATCCACATCAAAAACCCTGCAAGCACAGTTTGATTACAACACTCACTCAAATAGGAGATTCATGGGTGAACCAGTCGTTCCACAACTAGTTTGACCACAGCCCAAAAGTGCTTCCAACCAAAAACCTAATACCTCTGTAGTGGCACAACATTGTCTGCTACGAAGGAAAATTGTTGTAACCAGAGCTAAGGAGTAGAAGCTTCCAAATTTTCTAGCATTTAATGTGGTGGAACAATTGAAAAAATCATCTACTAATGTATCTCTTTGGGATATCTTAGCTATTCTAGAGTAGAATAAATTGCTACAAAAGGCTCTCTAGGAGGATCCGATCATTGAGCCAACAAAGAAATTGCTTAAAAGAGAGGATTTTGACCTACCACCCCATGCCTAGGTTCTCACAATAGCGTAGAGGAAGCCTCTACCGAGGTTAGAGATAAGCCGAAACCGAAACCCTTCTTCCTAACTCTTATTGTGGGAGAGAAATTATTACACAATGCCATGATTTACTCTGGCGCTAGCATTATATCATGCCCAAACTGATAGCTGAAGCCTTAGGAATTAGATATGAACCTTTAAATAAGGGGGTTATGCAACTTGATGTGAACAAAGTTGAAACGGTAGGTGTCATCATAGAACTCCCCTTGACTCTGTTCTCCTACCCTAGCATCATAGTTCCGCAAGATACATTGATCATAGATGTTCCCCCCATATTCGGTCTTTGCCTATCCTTGTAATTCACTTCAAAGATAGGTAGATATATGTCTTTGGACTTGTCACACTTGATCCTTAGGACCAAGCATGGAGCTAAAATGAAAATAGTGTTTGAAGCTCTATATTTAGAACATGTGGCTGATGAAGCCATGATAAACTTTGAGGCTACTCATACCTCTTTTACCAAAGAAGAAATATATTTCCCTAAGATACTGGAGGATGAAAAGGTGATTGGAGACTAGAAAAATTTAGAGGAAGTTCTCTTGAGTGAATATATGGACACTGATCCTCTTAGAAAATATCATGCTACTAGGTTAGAAACCTATGTCATCTATGATGAAGATCAAGTGCTTCTGAAGGTCATGAAGGAACCCAAGAATGGTCAACCCTCAGAACTATGGATTCTACACTTTGATGGAGGAAGATACAAAGTGTGTTCAAGGTCCGAGATATGTTTGGTATCCCCACACAATGAAAAGACACTCTAGTCTTTCTGCTTCCAATTCGTTTGTTCAAACAATGAAGCCGAGTGTGAAGGCCTCATGCAAGGTCTAAGTCTAGAAGAGTAGATGAGCATCAAGTAATTAATGGTGTTTGAAGATTCTGAACTAGTAGGTAGCCAAGTCTGAGGGGTATCTGCTATAAAGAATGTTCACATGTGATCGTATAGACAAAGAGTCTAGGACCTGATCGAAGGTTTTGAAGCCTTCAACATCCAAACAGTTCCTCATGAACAAAATAGTGATGCAGACCACATGGCCACAATAGGATCTTAGTTTGATCATATCTCTGACCTAATTCATAACAAACACTCTATACGAGTGATAGTCCGACTAACAATTCCAGATAATGATTAGAGCTGGAAAGTGTTTGACAACGATGAACACATTGCCTCATTCATCTAATAGTCAGGCCAATTTTTTGACTAACTCCAACCAAAGATTGTGAAGGCCTATGATAGAAAAATAATTTAGATAAGATCCAACAAGCTTCCAAAGGGGCTAGTCACTCTCGAAAACTGGTTCAATTATGACGATGAAAGAAATGATAAAATAAATTTTGTAGCAGACAAAAGTGACTATGCAGACCTTTAGGCTGGAGATGGAAGAAACCTCAAAGTTGGGAAGGACATTCCACATCATGATAAAGAAAGGCTCATCAAATTATACAAGAAGTATGAAGGAGTGGTTTCCTAGTCATATGATGACCTTAAGGGATATGATATCGACATCATCCAACATACAATAGAGCTGACAAAAGGTGCAAAACCAGTCTACCAAAAATAAAGACCAGTGAATTTGAAGATCAAAGCCTTGATGGTGCAAGAGCTAACCAAGTTAATTCAGCCAAGTATGAGGGGTGTTTGCTATAAAGAATGTTCGCATGTGATCATATAGACATAGAGTCTAGGACCTAATCGAAGGTTTTGAAGCCTTCAAAATCCAAACAGTGCCTCGTGAACAAAATAGTGATGCAGACCACATGGCCACAGTAGGATCTTAGTTTGATCCTATCTCCGACCTAATTCATAACAAACACTCTATACGAGTGATAGTCTAGCTAACAATTCCAGATAATGATCAGAGCTGGCAAGTGTTTGACAATGATGAACACATTGCCTCATTCATCTAACAGTCAGGGTAGTTTTCTAACTAACTCCAACCAAAGATTGCCAAGGCCTATGATAGACAAATCATTCAGATAAGATCCAACAAGCTTCCAAAGGGGCTAGTCACTCTTGAAAACCTATTCAATTATGACGATGAAAGAAATGATAAAATAAATTTTTTAGCGAACAAAAGTGACTATGCGGACCTTTAGGTTGGAGATGGAAGAAAGCTCAAAGTTGGGAAGGAAATTCTACATCATGATAAAGAAAGGCTCATCAAATTATACAAGAAGTATGAAGAAGTGGTTTCCTAGTCATATGATGACCTTAAGGGATATGATATCGACATCATCCAACATACAATAGAGCTGACATAAGGTGCAAAACTAGTTTGCCAAAAATAAAAACTAGTGAATTTGAAGATCGAAGCCTTGATGGTGCAAGAGCTAACCATATTAATTCAAACTTAGATCATCTTCTTGATCAAGCACAACACATGGGTATCCAACTTGGTCCCAGTGTGAAAGAAGAATGGAGATATCCACCTATGTGTTGACTTTTGGGACCTTAATAGAGCATCCCTAAAGGATCACTACCTGCTACCTTCCATAGAGTCATTCTTGCAAATAGTGGAAGGGTAAAAAAAAATTCTCTGCTAGATGGCTTCTCTGGTTACAATCATATCCGAGTCAAAAAGGAAGACCGACACAAAAAAATGTTCACTACCAAGTTGGGAACATTCATATATGCTATAATACCTTTCGGCCTCTCAAATACGAAAGCCACTTTCCAACAGGAAATGGATATTGCTTTCAGTGAATTGATTAACAAGATTATCCTAATCTATTTGGATGATTTGACTATTTTCTCCAAACATAAGCATGATCACTTCGATCATCTTGAGATGGTTTTCAAAAAATACTAAGAGTTCGGGATATCCCTGAACCCGAAAAAATGTGTCTTCAGAGTAGCGAAAGGCAAGCTATTGGGACATGTAGTATCCAAATAAGGAATTGCAATTGATCCTAAGCAGGTGAAATAAATCAAAGAGCTTCCTCTACCGGTCAACAAAAAAGGAGTCTAGTCTTTCTCAGGGAAGGTAAATTTCGTAAGCAAATTCATTTTCAATTTTGCGAGATTAATTAGACCAATCACCCTGATGCTGAAAAAGCATAAATTATTCAAATGGACTAAAGGAGCTAGAGAAGCCTTCAAGAAGGTTAAGGATGCTATTTCTTTAGCTTCTGTGCTAGTTAATCTGTACCTATCGAAGGACTACATAATGTATGCTTTTAGTAGAAAATCAAGCATTGCTACTATCTTAACTCAGAAAGATGATGAAGGAAAGGGAGAACATCTAATAGCATTTCACTCCCAGACCCTAAAGGAGTATGAGACAAACTATAACTTTTCCAAGAGGCAAGCATTTTCTATTGTTAAGGGAATCAAGATGTTTGACACTTAATATCTTGCAATAAGGTGATTTTTTATGTCACACATTCCAGTGTGCACGAATACTTCATGGAAGGAGAAATCACTGAAAAGAGGGCTAATTGGATTACTGAGATCCTTGAATATGACATTCAGGTTAAGTCTACAAAGATTGTCTGAGGAAGAGGGCTATGCGAATATTTGGCGCATGACGAAGAAATGACATCCGATGAAGAGCAACCAGAGCTAGTTCTAACCAATGAGTCTGAATCTGAAGGCTACTAGCTTGTGGACATAGTGATATTTATGCATACTAGAAAATATCTGACAGGCCTTCCTTCTCAAAAGAGAATATTTTGTAGACTGCAGAACAAAAGATATGTGCTCATCGAAGGGGTCCTTTTCGAAAGGAACTTCAATGGCATTCTATTGTGGTGTGCCACCATAGAGCAAATGAAGAGGATTCTCAAAACTTTCCACAATAGTCCCATGGGCAGAAACTTCTATGCAAAGACCATACCCATCAAAATCATGTAGTTATGTGCAAGATCATCATGGAAAAAATAGGCCCTTAAGTGGCAAAAAATTTAGAAAAATTAGAGTTAGGCAACTTGACTTAACAATTTGAATAAGTTATCTATATTATTTCAAAAATATGTAAGAATAGAATTTGTAGAAAATTGAATGTAGTTTCTAAACTACTAGGTTTGTTTAAGAAAAATAAAAATCTATTTGGTGAAAATTTGAAATTTCAATGCAGTGGTACTTAAATTTCAGGGAAAAAATAAGTAGGTGTTTGTCTGACCACCCTAACCACAATAAAATGATAATTAATTTTTATAATATTTTAGATATAAGTAGAGGACTCATGCCTCGATGTGATGCATATTTTCTTATATTTTTTTTTTAGGTAAATAATTAATTATGAATTTTTTTTTACAACTTTTTTAAAAATATAAAAAACTCATATGTCTGACCACCTTAACTTGGTCAAAACTTCATAAAATTCATTTTTTTTTTTTAATCCTATAGTATGCGAAGCATAGAATGTGACACATGTTTTGGATTCAAAAAATGTGATACCATTTGAAAACTATAGAAGTTTTTGAATCAGCCTATCAATCAAGACTTTAGTCATAATTTGAATTGAAAATGAATAACAATTACTTATTAAATTCAAATTGAAGCATAATTTATATTGGTGGAAAGTTGAGAACCTCTTTTAAAAACCCTTTCTATTTTATCAATTTTGGGTAAATAAATAGTTGTCAGCCACATACCCATCATATTACCACTTTTTGGCCCATCATGATCCTGTACATACCCATGTGCACTGGGTATTTCTGGCCTACACTATTCAATGACTCATATTCCTTTGTAAAATCCTGCAAGGAATGCCAATTCTTTGTAGGAAGAAGAAAAAATTTCATGATGCCTCTTAATCTGATAGTGGTTGATGAGCCATTTGCACAATGGTGCCTTCATTTCATTAGAATGATCAATCCCACCTCCAGTGCTAGACACAAATGGATTCTAACAACAATGGACTATTTCACCAGGTAGACCAAAGCCACGCCCCTGAAGAATGTGATGGAGGCAGAGATAGTGGATTTCCTTCAAGAACTGCTGACAAGATTTGGCTTGCCAAAGACCATCATCTACGACAATACCAAGGCTTTCCTAGGATCTAAGATATGTCAATTAAAACTCATGCATGACATATTTTTGAAAACATCATCAAATTACTACCCATAGGGGAATGGCCTGACTAAGTCGACTAACAAAAATTTAGTCTGAATCATCAAAACAATCAAGTTAGAACACTAAAGAGAATGGCATAAGAACCTTCGGGAAACACTGTGGGTGGACCGCATAACTCCCAAACAAGTCCTCAATACTTCACCATACGAGCGGGAAAGAAGCGCTATTGCCTATCTCTATAGAGATTCTGACACTACAAATGCTCAAATCTCTCGAGGTAGAACAAAACAATGCCATAGAGGTTTAGTTGGCTGAGTTTCTAGAAGTGCAAGAAAAAAGGGGAAAAGGCATTGATAGCCATGTCTAACCGCCAGCAGGTGGTTAAGAGATGGTTCAACAAGAAATCTTCAGACCAAGGTCTAAAGGGTGCAGACCTAGTGTTAAAATTCAATGAAAGGGAAGCAAAGTGTATATGCATAAAATTGGTCATGTCTATTCATTCCTGACATTTAATTAAATATTTATTATTTAATTAATTTTTCTAAAGTCTTCTACAATGTAATTAAATTTAATCAATTTAATTATATTGTTCATTCATTTTCCCACTATAATTGAATAAATTTATTTTATTTGATTATTTCATATATCTACTTAATTAATTAAATAAATACATTTTATTTATTTAAATTAATTATCATCTATTTGAATTTAATTAAATCTTTCGTTTGAATTAAATTTAAATATTTAAATATTTCTTTTCTTCTATTTAAAAATTTCTTCTAATTAATTAAATATTTTTGTTTAATTAATTTCATAACACATGTCATTTATTCAAATTTAATTAAATATTTTTATTTAATTAAAGATCTCCTGCTTTCTTCAAATCATAATTAGATATTTCATTTAATTATGAAATCTTCTGATTTCCTCTAAATATTAATTAAATAGTTATTTAATTAAGAAAAATCAACATGCACCCATAAATAAATAAATGAATTGGATAATTCATTATTTATCTTCTCAGTATCTTTCCATTATCTTCTAAAAAAACATGATTTTTAATCATCTCATCTTATCTCTTCCATGAAAATGGAAAAATCTTGCTTTATTCGATTTCTTCTATTTTTCTCTCCACTCTCATCCATCTTCGACTGTTCAATCTGTCATGAATTATCACAGTTGTTGACCAACTCAGCCAATCAAAATCCTCAAAAAACTCTTTAAATACAGGTGTGAATCCAAACATTGGTTACAGAGACATACATGCAATTATGCTTACACATTTAGCATTTCATCGATAATCATAGCATAGCATAATCTTGCACTTTAGCATAGTATGCATGCATTTTTAAATCTCATTCTCTAGTAGTCCATTTTGTCGAGCTTGGCATTCCAAATCTGAGAGCAACTTGAATCAACGAAACGCTGGAGATAGAGAGCAATAAGACAACTTCGAAGAAGCTGCCAATAAACAGTTTGGTTTATTTGTTTTTCTTTCAGTTTCTTTGATCTAATGTTTTATTGATTGTGTTTTGAATTCATTCATAATAGACATATTTTCATACACATAAAATGGCACCCACCATGGGGCTCATGCCCCGATTTTGAAATTTTTTTGTAGAAAATTTTGATAGGTTTCCGCATTTTGGAGCTCAACATTCAACAAAATTCGGTGTTTTAGATCATTCGACACTTTCTACAACGCATCTGGGGGATTTATTTCTTCTATTTTACAAATTTTTTCAGCGCATCTGGTGACTGTTGTGGCACTTCTGAGGGATAATTTAGCACATTTGAGGGATATAATAGCACATATAGTCTCATTCCATTTAGAGTTAAATCTACATTTAATTAAATTAGCACATTTGGGAACTGTTGTAGCGCATATAATAGTTAAGTTAGCGCATTTAAGGTAAATTTTAGACCATTAGGGTTGCATTATTTACAGATTTAAATTTCTGTTTAATTAAAGTAGTGCATTTAGGAAATGTTTTAGCGCATTTTGGATTTTTCTGCTACACATCTGAGGTCTGTTTCAGCGCATATGAGATTTGTTTCGGCGCATATATTTTTGTTTCAATGCATATGGGTTGTAACACAAAAAATTGAATTCTGAGTCTGACGCCTTCCGTACATAGAATTTTCTCTTGTTAAAAAGAACCAATCCTAGGATAATCACATCTGGATAAAATGAATCAATCCTAGGATAGACATGGAATTTAAAATGAAGCAATCTAGGATAGTCACCACATAAGGATCTTGTAGTTAAAATTGAACAACTTGTTTTTGTGAAGCAATATCTTCACTTAGATTAGATCATTGTGATTTGGGTTTAAAAAGAACATTTGTTTGCTTTGACTATGGCAATAGGTCTATTCTCTCCCCTTGACTGGGTGATCAAAATACTAGACTTTCCTTTTCAATTTCATTAAATTTTATTGCTTTAATTACATCCTTTAGAGAGTCTTCCATAGTGGGAAAAAGTACTCACCCTACGGGAACAACTCAAGTGGGTTCAAGCCAAAGCCAGGCTATTTCGCCCCACTATAAAATTTAAAGAAAATCTGAGAAAACACTTTTTTGCCGGTAGTGTGCAAGATAACCATCCCCAAAGCCTTTGTTCTAAAGGTTGGGAGGTCTCCTGAGGGAGTTTATTATTGCCGCACTGAATAGAAACCCTTACTACGAACCTAGTGTAGCAGCCAGCCAAAGTCAGTTTTCAAACATCCTAATAATCACAGTGCAAGGGGAGGGAAGAATCTGCCCCCAAGACACTCACCATATAACTACCAAGGACCATTTGCTCAGGGGATCCGGTATCCACTTCCATCACTCTGAGTATGCGCCTGTAAAAGACAAAAACATGGGTGCCCCTTCGGGGGTGACACGGCTGTGTGAGTCGACACAGTTCTAAGATGCGGGCTATTGATTACTAGGATGACCTACTTGAGTACTAAGAGTGAGTCTGCCTGAATTGTCTTTCATGTACTAAACCTGTGAAAACACTTGTTGAAAACATTTTCTTGATCATACACTTGATGTTAGTATAGGGTTTTAACAACTTTTTTTTAGAATGTTGGTTGTGTCTTCCATTACATTAACTCAGATAAAAGATCATCTGAAATGAACATGAAAAACAACTAAAATCATTCAAACAAAAACTATTCGTATCTTTGGTCCAATAAAATTCAGATATTTCCCCCATGCTTACAGAGTGGAAATCAACAAAATTTGTCAAGAAATTAGTTTCCAATAGGATTAAGAAACCCAAGAAACATTTAGGGTACAAGAAAACATTGCAAAGGAGAAAATTTTTGTACAAAAGTTGACACATCTTGCTTCATTACCGTGGATTTCTTTATAGATACCAAGACTTTGTTAGGGGATTCACTGACGAGTATGTTGTAGATCCTTTGGATTCTCGAGGTTATTATCAGAGATTAGCTCTATCTCAATGACATAATCTTAACCAACCTATTGAGTTTTATAATATACCACAACCTTCCATTGAATACCTGTCACATATGAGTCATATCCTTCAGTGATTTTGAAACCTTTCTTCGAAAGCAAAGATCAAATCTTTAAGAGTGCACCTTCCAAAACAAATTTTTGATTATTAATTCAACTTCCCCAATAGGATTCTGACATCCTTCATCATTGGAAGCTGCAAAAAAAAATTAGCAACATCTTTGATCATATCATAGGATTCCCATCTTATTAGATCAGGATATCATCATTGTCACACTTATCAGAACTGTGATCTAAGTTTAGAAGAACATTTCAAAATCACATGCCTATCTTTACAAGATCTCAATACAATAAGTTGAAGGACGAGATCCAACAAGGTCATACCCAAAACACTCAAGAAGAAGGTGAAAGCACTAATCCCCTTTACAGTATAAGTCGTAATCCACTTTTCAATAACGACATGGATAACAGAGAAGAAAATTTGTTCCACAAGTACAAAACCATAAACAATACTCCTGTAGATAGTGATGATGAAAACGAGGATGAATGCCACCTTAGAGAGGCTGAGCAAGATCCCAAATTTCATAAAGCCATAGAAAAGATCTTGCAACGTGATAAAGAAAAATATTTCCTCTATCTAGCTGACCAAGGAGCTAAATTACCACATGACTTTGATATTGAGATTTTGAAGAACAATCCTGAAGAAACATCCCTATCTGATCTTAGTGCTTTGACTCAACAAATTAAGGCACTTCAAGGACAAGTTAAAGAATTATAAGGAGGAACCACCACAAAGAAATATACTCTTGAGGAAATTTGTCCTTATCCTTTTGATCGAAGTCTCAACATGATTCCATTTCCCAAACATTGCAAAATTCCAAGATTTGATTGTTATGATGGGAAATCAGATCCAATTGACCATGTTAGAGATTTTTGAAACATGACTTTAGAGTTCACTCATGAGGACACTTACTTGATGCAGTTGTTTCCTAGGAGTCTTGGAGCTCACTCTATGGAATGGCTATCAAAGATTACACCTCCTGTCAAGACATTTGAAGAATTAATCAATCTATTTATCTCACAATATGCTGAAAACATCCAACACCAAATTACTATGATAGATCTCTACAAAGTTGCGCAAAAACCTGGCGAACCTTTCATTACCTTTCTTTAGAGATGGAGAAGAATGTTTGCTAGATATCCATGTCTTGTTCCTAAAAAGGAAAAGATGGTAACCTTCATTAATAGCTTGAATTTAGAAATGAGCTATCGTTTGAATTTACATTGTCCTCCCTCTTTTGAGAAATTGATCGAAGATGCTATCACCATTGAAAGTGCTTTGGTCAAAAGAGGAATAATAAAACTTGACAAGGACAACTCTAGCTCATCCAATCATCATAAAAATCAGGACAAGTCTAAATTTTGGACTCACAACAAGAACATGGTGAATGATGGTGTTGTTGATGCAAACCATATCTCAACTAATCCATTTTTCCTTAGTACTCCAAGAGCTCCTCGCAATAACAATGTCAATTTGATTACAAATCAAGGAAATAATCCTTCTCCTCTGAGGAACAATGTGAATCAATATTCTACTCCCAATCAAGGGACTGCCAACAATCAAGGTTACCGGGGAACCAACAATAATAACTCCTTAGGGAATACCTCGAACAAAAATCCACAAAGATTTTCATTCTTCTCTAGTAGAAGAACTTTCACTCCACTAGGTCAATCTGTGGAATCCGCATTCAAAGAGTTGATGGCTAAAAATTTCATTACATTGGCACCTCAACAAAACTATGAACCCAGTGTGAAGCCTCCATCATGGAATGAGGCACACTATTGTGACTATCATCGGTGCAAAGGTCATCGCACAAATAACTGTCAAGCCTTGAAGAATGCCATCCAAGACTTAATCAAAAATGGCACCATCACAATAGAAGGACATCAATAGTCAAATGAAGACCACCAAGCATTTCACAACCCTTTACCCAACTATCAAAAGGGTGAGTCTTTTGGAAAAAGTGTGAATCATGTTGACAATCCCATAATCAATCATATCTATATCAACAATGAATGGGTCAATGTTATTAAAGTCAACAAAAAGGTGGAATATAGGGAAGTCAACGCAACAACAAGGGCACAAGCTAAAGTTGTCTTAAAAGGTGCCTCTTCAAAATCCACTGGACCTCCACCTCAACATCAATATGATCTAGTCAACCAACTTTGGAAAACTCCCACTCAGATTTCCATCTTGGAACTCTTGAATATTTCCCCAGCACATAAAGAAATTCTCGAAAAGGTCCTCATTGAAACAACTGTATCCACTGATTTGGATGTGGACCAATTTCAAGCCATGGTAGGACACTTTTCTTCACCCACATGTCTCTCATTTTTTGAAAAAGATGATGCTTCCATGACTCATCCCCACAATTCGTCATTATATTTAGAAGTCATGGTTCACAAGTTTCATGTCAGACGCATCCTAATAGATGAAGGGGCTGGCTTGAACATATGTACCATGAAGTTGGTTCAGGCTTTAGGATTTTCTGAGGATTCCATTGATCCCCGAAGAAAAATTACTATTAAAGCCTATGATGATGAGGAAAGAGCATCCAAGGGTTTAATCATGCTACCAATTAGAGTGGGACCTGTTATCAAAAATATTTTTTGTCAAGTATTAGACCATGTTCTCGCATACAACATCTTGTTGGGTCATCCTTGGATCCACGAAATGCAAGCTATCCCATTCACATACCATCAATGTCTTAAGTTTCCTTATGATGGACAAGAAATTACAATACTAGCTGATAATTCAAAAATTCAAACTTGTGCCAACATCAAAGCTAGTCAAGATACTTTGGTTCCTAACAATCGCGAACCTTGTGCTAGTACTTCTCTCAAGATTGATACACAAATCAGTCAATTAGCCAATAGTTTTGATAGGAAAACTAAATTCAAGGACCATGGAGTCGGGGAATACTCTCTCTATCTTGCTAATTCACCGACATCAACTCGGTCACATGGAAAACCTTCCCTCACACAACATCAACTATCAGCAGCATCAACATCAATGCAACCACCAACAGAGCCAAGCACAAAGTTTAATGGACAATTCATCAAGGAGAAATTCCCCATGGAAGATCTTGAGGATAGAGGAATTCTAAACTGGCTCTATAAAGATGAAAATGAAATAGTGCTTAATGTCAAATTACCAACAGATAGATATGGAAAAGGGTATACAATCATACAAAAGATGGGATATGATGGTAATGGTCTTATTGGGAAGAGGAAAGAAGGAGTAGTTGAACCTATAAATCCCCCAGGACTTGCTGCGAAAGAGAAAACTGGATTAGATTATGATACTTACTCAAAAGAAAGAACATCCAAACAATTGCATGACACTTTTCTCACATTACAAGAAGGTTCAGATTCAAGAGAAGAATGTTTGGCAACAATTCATAATTTTGTGGATAATAACTCTGACACAGACTTTGTTGAATATGAATGGGACACCATCTACAATGATGAGTTCTGGAGGGATAAAGAGGTTGATTTCATACATAAGTATACCCCAACTCTAATTGAAGGTGAAGGGTCAAGGTCCCAACCACAAGAATTTGAACTACAAGGTGACCATGATTCTAGTGATATTGAGTCGGATTTAAATGAACAAGATTATCATGGGAACAGTACCATCATTGATCCACCTCATACCTTGGATCCTACAATAAACTTCATTATGACCATAACCATAGCCAATTTCACACAACTCGACAACTTGCTATCTTTGATATATCCTGATCTTATTGATTGGGATTCATCTGAACCTATTGATATATCTATGTTCCCAAGTGATGAATCTATCATCAACATCCTTTCGGCACATGACATAAATGATTGTTCCACTAGTGATTTTCGGCACAGAGTCTTCAATCAGGAGAGTGTCAAGTCTCCTAGCGGCAAAAATAAAAATAAAAAAAGAAAGATCTAATGGTGAAAAATAGAATCTAGCAGTGTTAGATCAAACAAAAGATAAAATAAAGAGCGTATCAGGTGATGAAAACATTTTTAAGGCACCAGATGATGGGAATCTTGACACTCTCCCAAAGCACTACCATGAATGATCGCCTATTTTGATTGAGCCCACAAATGCAGTAAATCTAGAAACTTCAAACAAACCAAGGATTTTACAGTTAGCTGCATCAATGACAGAGGAAGAAATACCAAATTTCATAGATTTTCAAAAAGCAAATCAAGTCAACTTTGGTTGGTCTTATGCGTACATGCTAGGTCTTGATCCTGATCTTATCATACATCACTTGTCTATCAAACTAGGGGCTAAGCCTGTGAAATAAAAACTCAGAAATATGCACCCCGATGTTGCATTATTGGTTAAGGAAGAACTGAGAAAAATCCTTGATGTGGGCTTCATAAGATCAATCAACTACATAGAATGGATCTCCAACATTGTTCCTATGTCCAACCCAGATAAAAGTGTCAAAGTGTGCACAAATTTTAGAGATCTTAATAAAGCATGTCCTAAGGATGACTTCCCACTTCCCAACATCAACACCATAGTTGATCTAATAGCTGGCCATGCCATGTATTCATTAATGGATGGTTTTTCTGGTTACAACCAAATCAAAATTGTACCCAAAGACTAGGAGAAAACAACTTTCACATGTCCATCCGGAACTTACTGTTGGAACATCATGCCTTTCGACCTAAAGAATGCAGGGGATACTTACCAAAGAGCCATGACTACATCTTTCATGACATGATGCATACATTCATGGAGGATTATGTAGATGACATATTGAAAAAGTCCCACACCAGAGAGGAACATCTAGAAGTATTGTCCAAAATATTTTCCAGATTAGAGAAATTCAAAGTTCATCTCAATCCCAAGAAATGTATTTTTGGGCTCACATCTCAAAAACTCTTAGGGTACATTGTTTCAGAAAAGGGAATTGAAGTAGATCCTGCTAAAGTTTAGGCAATCAAGGGAATGCCTCTCCTAAGGAACACCAATCAATTGAGATCACTATAGCGATGATTTCAATCTATAAGAAGGTTCATTGCACAATTGACCAACAAAAGTATACCTTTCACACATCTACTGCATAAGAATGTTCCTTTCAAGTGGGATGACAAGTGTGAATTGGCTTTTCAACAAATCAAACAGTACTTAATGACTCCATCAGTTCTAGTACCACAAAATCCAGACAAACCATTGATCATGTATATTGCCGCAATAGAGACATCCTTGGGTGCATTGCTAGCATAGGAAGACCATACAGGGAAAGAACATGCAATTTATTACATCAGTAGAACACTAACAAGTAATGAGCTCAACTACACTACCATCAAGAAGGCTTGTATAATAGTAGTCTTTGCTTCACAGAAATTTCGGCATTACATGTTAACTCATACAATCAATCTTGTTTCAAAGATTGATCCACTCAAGTATCTGTTAAGCAAAGCATCATTGATAGGAAGGCTAGCAAAATGGGTAAAGATTCTAAGTGAGTTTGACATCCATTATTTTGATCGCAAGGAAATCAAATGACAAGTTATCGCTAATCAACTAGCTGAAGCACCACTGCAAGTAGACCATCCTCTACACATTGAATTTCCAAATGCTGATGTCTTTTCTATAGAATCCAAACAACCATGGTCCTTATATTTCAATGGCTCTTTCACTCAACATGGATCAGGGGCAGGCATACTCTTTGTCACCCCTCAAGGACACACCATTCCTCAATCATATAGGCTGATGTTTCCATGTGCCAACAACATAGCTACATATGAACCATTAATCACTAGACTGAAAATAGCATTGGAATGAAGGATTACAAAAATACAAGTGTATGGCAACTCACAGTTAGTCATTAATCAGATCAGTGATGATTATCAGACCAAATATGACAAATTGTTGCCATATAAAAAGATGGTTGATGATTTCAAGAAGTACTTTGTGGACATCAAATTCACACAAATTCCAAGGCTTGATAACAAAGCAGCTGATGTGATGGCTATGATCACATCATTGTTACAACTCACAGAAAATCATGCTCGCTATGAATTTCTGGTGGAACAATCGTTTACACCTACTTATGACACCCCCAAAATCCAAATCATTTTCCACTTGGTAGGAAACAAGTCACCTTGGTATGGCAAGATTTATGCCTACCTAAAAGACGACATCTTACCACCTGATTTATCCAATAACCAAAAGCGAAATTTTATCCGCCAATCCTCTCGCTATACCCTTATTGCCAACACCCTTTATCGCCATGGTCTTGATGGTACTTTACTTTGATGTCTTGAACGTGATGAATCTGACAAAGCTTTACAAGAAGTTCATGGTGGCATTTGTGGTACTCATTCGAGTGGACTGACCTTATCCAAAAAATTGATTAGAATGGATTACTACTAGCCTACAATGGAGAGGGAATCATTCACTTTTGTGAAAACGTGCTCAAAATGCTAGATTCATGGGAATCTCATTTGTGCTCCTACACTGGAACTTCAACTGTTCACGCTGACCTGACCATTCTCTTAATGGGAGTTAGATCTAGTGGGTAAGATTCATCCTTCCTCATCAAACGACCATAAGTTTATCATTACAACAATGAAATACTTCACCAAGTGGATTGAGGAAGTACCTCTCACTAAGGTGACCGACAAACAAATCTCAGCTTTCATACTCAACTACCTCATTTTTCAGCATGGCATTCCCAACTCCATCATCACAAATAATGGATGACCATTCAAGAATCAGGATGTTGATGAACTTTGTGAATGATTCCATATTCAGCACAGGTACTCAACACCTTATTATCCACAAGGGAATGACCAAGCAGAGGCCTTAAATAAAAAAATATTGAAAATATTGAAAAAGAATGTGAATGATGCAGGAAAAGATTGGCATGTTCAACTTAATCCCGCATTGTGGGCCTATAGAACTAGTATCTAAATGCCAGTAGGAGTGACACCATTTGCTCTTGTTTATGGAGCAGAAGTCATTCTACCTCTAGCGGTCGAGATTCCATCACTTAAAGTCTCATTGAAGGGTCTCATAACGGATGATGAATACAAAGTTTCCCGATTGCAAGAACTGGAACTTCTTGATGAGAAGAGAGAACGAGCAGCTGATCACTTAAAAGCCTATCAACAAATGATGTCTTGTAGCTATAATCACAGAGTCAAACCGCGTACCTTTCAGGTTGGTGATCTTGTTCTAAAAGAGAACCCACACAATCAACAAGACAGAGAAAAGAAGGGAAAGTTCGAACCTAATTGGTTGGGTCCTTATGTGGTCATAGCAATGTACGGTTTAGGAGCATACAAGCTGTCAATGCCAGAAGGGGATTTGTTTGACGAACCCATCAACAACATGCACCTAAAGATATATTATGTCTAAAACAGTCATCATCATCCATAAATGTCCTAAAGAAATACAAAAAAATCATAGAATTTCTTGAAGAAATCCAAAACATCAGAAAATGTCTTGGAGAAATACAAAAACGTCAGAAAATGTCTTGAAGAAATCCCCAAACATTAGAAAAAGTCCTGAAGAAATACAAAAAAAAAAGAAAATGTCCTGAAGAAATCCCCAACATCAGAAAAAGTCCTGAAGAAATACAAAAAAATCAGAAAATGTCATGAAGAAATACAAAATAAAAAAATCCTGAAAAAATGGTTACCTTGATGAAAACCTAGCAAACAACATCTCAGTAGTGACGAAAAAAAAAGAAAAAAAAAGAAATTAGAAAAATGCAATAAAAACAAATAGTGAAAATCTGGCAAATAGACGCTATTTGTATCTCTCCATCTATTAGTTCATGTTATGCACTTGGCTTCTCAACCTTCATTTTCATGCATCTTTCCATTATCTTAGGACCATACCAACATCATGTTGTCATCATTTTCCTAGAACGATAATGTCTTATCATGGCTTGATTATTGTACATATTCATTTTAGTAAGTTGTGTCAATACTGGGGGCAAACGTTGACATACTGGGGGCAACCAACTTTCAGGTTTTACCGAAATAACTAGAAAATAACATCAAATCCAATCATGTGAACAAAAAACCAAATCAAATCATATGAACAGTTATCCAATCATTGATCCAAAACACAACAATTTTCAGCTAAGTACCATTTCATGATTCATATCCAGATGATCTATAATCTAAATAATGTTTGGAATAACATTATTTCATTTTGAACAATGGTTGTTTAATTTTTGATAGCATCTCTATGGAGCACACTCGATGATGTACTGCACGAGAGTGGCGAGGAAAGAGAATGATTTTTCTTTGTCTGTTGTCTTGAAATTAACTAGCAATCTGGTGCAAATATGTTGTGAGACATCATTTCCAAAGCAATATCATTGAGGAAATTCCCACATTTGCATAAGAAAGTGGTTAATCTTTGTCTATTTATGCAAGGAATGCTCAGGTCATCTCGGTTCAATTATACCTCGATGCTTGTGTTTACTTGCTATATCAAAAATCATGAAAGTTGTACTCAGGTCATCATTGGTGCTAATTTACCCTTTGATGCTTGTACATACTTTCAACATTTTAAAACCCTCTATGATGATTCACAAAAGCTAACAAAAAGCTCAAAAAATGGTTGATTTCATTTAAGTTGCATTTCATCTCGCTGGAATATTTGTGGAGGACATTCAAACATTTGTTTCATCATCACCTTTCATCTTCATTATCATTTCATCTAGGTCCTATCATTTATCATTTATCATTCATTTGCATATCATTTAGATCCTCTATCATAATCATTAACATTTTTATCATTTTTATATTCATTTCATTTTCCTTTTACACATTTGCATCCCATTTATCATTTCATATCATTATCATTCATTTCCTATCATGTCACTTATCATTTCATTTATCATTTCACTTATCATTTCCTATCATTTCACTTATCATTTCATTTATCATTCTCATTTATCATTTCATTCATTTCATATCACTTCACTTATCATTTCCTTCATCATTACATATCATTTCATTATCATTCATTTCACTATCATTATCATTTCATATCACTTTTATTATCATATTATCATTCATATCACTTCATTTTCATATTATCATCATTATCACATCATGATTATTACCATTTCATATCATCATTTCTGATTATACCATTTCATATCATTCATCATTATCATTTATTTCATTATCAGTTTCATCATTCACATTCTTTATCATCAGTATTATCATTCATTATCTTTATCATTTTATTATCATTTCATATCATTCAAAATCTTTATCATTTCATTATCCTTTTTATTTATTATCATATCACTTTCATTTTCATTACCATCATTTATTATTTCATTATCATTTCATATTATCATTATCATTTCATATCACTCAAATTCTTTATCATTTCATTATTTTGTTGTCATTTATTTCACTTATCACTTATCATTGCATTTCATCATCATTTACAATACATTACATTTCATCACGTATCATTTATCATCTTATCATACATCACATTATTATTCATTATTTCATTTCATATCATTTGTCACATTTCATTCATATCATATCTTTAATCATCCTATCATTTTTTTTCATATCAAATCATATTACAAATTCAAGATGCATATCATAACCACAAATATGCATTTTCCATCATATTATTATTTTACATTTGAAAATCCAAAAACAAATATTCCATATATGCATATTCCTATCATTTTCCAAAACAACTTTTTTTCATAAAACATATCAAATATCCCATGACATATTCTCATAATCACCTCATAGGTCATCCACCTACATGACATCATTAGTACGCATCATCAATCATTTTTCATCATCATAAACACATCATATCAAATCATCCTGCATATCATATTAGTCATCAAATTATTCATAAAACATATCAAAATATCATAACATATAGAAATAAATGCATGTCACATCATCATCTCATAAATGCACATCACATCATCAAAAATCATCGCCACTATCATCACTCATCATAAATAATACAATTGTCCAATGTCCAATGAAACTAAAAAGTCCAAAGAGAGATACATGGGATGATCAAAATCAATATACATGCTCCAAAAATGATATACATGTGTGAAATACATCTACCAACTAGCTGGTCGATGCCCCTGATGGAGCTTGTCTAGAAGGAGGTGGCCTGCCACTAGTACCTACGTCTGGATCCCGCCGAGACCCAATAACCCCTAGGCTCTGTGTACGTGTCTGTGACCTGCTCTTGGTTCTAGTATGGGACCATGGGAATGGCTCTCTGCGCTCAAGAGGACATAACTCCTCATATCTAACACAGTAGTACTCTGCCTCCCTCATCTCCATACCCTTTGCAATGGTCTCTCATAAAGATGCACTCTATATAGTGCCCATGAGCCTTTGAGCGATGCCCTCAGCCTCTACTGCCCTCCGTCTCAAAGCATCTCTCTCTGAGATCAGCTAAGCTATTTGTGGGTCTGGGGCAGGCTGTGATACTTATGCTAGTGATGGAACCTGAGCCTATGCCTATACAAGTTGTGCCTGTAACTACGCTATCACACTCTATGCCTGACCTAGCTGACCCTGCAACCTACACACTAGCCCTGCAACATGTCTATTTGTGCGCGTTGTGATGAGGAGACACCCTGATAATAATTTCTACCCACTAGATCTGGCCTCCGTACAACCTGTGCATGCATTGGCTAGGCTGTCCATCCTCTGCCTCGTTGCCCTCTCTGCCTCCCCTCCATCATCTCCCCCATCATCCCCACCATCTGAGATGTCATCATCTCTGTCACCTTCCTCATCTCTGCCACTCTCCTCCCCCTCCTCTCCTCCACCCACCGCGTGCTCTCTGCCGGCCACACCCTCCTATCTCTCCTCCCCTAGCTGCTATACTACTATGATGGGCCCTAGCTCATCGAGGCATGTAAACTGTGGGAATCGATGTGTATGAATGTATTCTAAGTACTCATCTGACATCCCTGCATCTGTCACCTCCGACCTATATGCCCATACCTCAGCTTGCAAGCCCATGTACTTTGTATAGGCCACCTGGTATGTAATGCATTGACCCCATCTAGGATCATCCTTGTGCCACCCATAGTGAGCAACGCCTTGTGGCATCCCATGCATGAATCTGTACTGTCTCTGCACTCATAAGGCCAAAAATATCTCAATAATATATGGCATCTGTCCTATTAGATATTGGGGTATGCAGACATATGGCATCTCCAAATGATCTGTGTCCCAGGGCTCGCAATCTACATACGGCCTTCACAGAGCTACATCCACATCATCCAACACATGCCACTAGTACTTTAACTTGCCCAACTTGGGCTGGACAAGTGCTCCTAAATACACATACATAGATGGCCTCCCTAGTGGCCTAGCCCTGACACACTCTGGCCTTGTCACTGCAATATACTCCCATGCCTAGATCTGGAGCAGCGTCACACTACTGGCCAAACTCGTCGACCCTCGGTACACCACCTAATGTAGATCATGATATAAGTGGGCCAAAATGCAGCTCCCCAAGGAATACCTCCACAGTTGTGTCACCATCCACTCTAGCATCCTACCCCAACCAACTTAGAATCCCTTCAACCGATGGTCCGGTCCAAGGAAGCCTCTAATGAATGTAGCCAACACAACAACTAAGGCTAGATATCTACTGAAATCCACCCATGACACCCAATATCCTGATATGCACATGTCACCATAGATCCTCCTCAGTGCATCCACCCCTCCTATCTCCTTGTAGTCATAAACCACAAGGGCACCTACCACAAGAATCCTTAGAATCCTGTACACATCCTCAGGTGTCATAGTCATCCCACCCGTCGGCAAATGAAAGGTGTTATGATCAGATGCCACCTCTCTACTAGTGCAGTCAATAGTCCTCTATTGACTCGAATCCCTCACGGGATAGTCAACAAAGATCCTAGTCCACAGACACCTATCCACTGTACCTCTGTAAGAGTCAACTCTCCTATTCGATCCCAACATATCGAGAACTACTCTCTAATCTGGAGGTTATCAAAAACCTCCTATTTTTTGTCATCACAAGGACAATTAATCAAACTCATACTACTAACTCATATCATGTGCTCTATCTATCAAGCAAAACATATCAATGACCCATATCAAGTGACCCATATCAGTGACCCATATCAAGTGACCCATATCAGTGATCCATATCAAGTGACCCGTATCAAGTGAACCATATCAGTGACCCATATCAAGTGAACCATATCAAGTGCTCTATCTAAGTGACTCATATCATGTAATCACGACTACATATATCTATCTTAATATCAAAAACAATCTACTCTATCATCATTATACTATTTGTTTTTCTTTTTCAAGAAAGCAAATTTATCAACAATCCAATCATTTTGTACTTTAGTCATGAATACAAATACATTTAAAAACCATCATTTACTATTTTGTTTCTATCATAGAAAACAAATTTATCTGACATTTACTCTATTTTTTTCATTAATGCGAAGCAAAATTATCACACAATCAGTCAATCACATCAATCAAATATTACTCTTTGTGTTTTCTATTCAGGGAAGCAAAGTTATTAGTTAATCATCAGATTTTCTATCATTTCTACCAATATCAGCATGATGGAAAAATAATTTATCTATCTATTGACCAAGGAAGCAATGTATACACCATCATTTTCATCACAATTGCATTCTGCCAGCATTTTTCCCAGATGCGCTAATTTGCGCCTCTGATGCACTAAAACTCAAAAGCGCTGTAGTTTACCTCAAAAGCGCTAAAACTCATTATGCCCACTCTTGTACCCTAAAAGTGCTAAAGTTTCACCTATAAGCGCTAAAACCCTCTATGTGCTATGATACCCCTCATATGCACCATTTCATCATCTAAAAGCGCTACAGTCCTATATGCGCTAATCTACCCTATGGAAGCACTACTTCATATCCTGTATGCGCTAATACACCCCTGCTGTGGCCAATCCTAAATGTGCAATTCTGAGCCTTATATGTGCTAAAGTTTTCTAGCCAGTTTTCAAACCTAAAAGCACTGATCTACACTTTGAATGCGCTAGAACACCTAGTTTTATCCTACTCCTATATGCGCTAAAGAACACCCTAGATGCTGAAAAAACTTTTGAAAGCACTGAAACAGACCCGTGGATGCGCTAAAACGACATTTTTAAACCTAAATCTGCATGAAAAACATAAAAAAATTGATCCAAATCACAAAATTTCAAAGCATAAAGGGTTTAATCAACTCACCGGTGGTCCATACGTGGTTGGTCTCTGAAATCGATAGGCCCACTCGAATCTGTGTGTGTGATATGGAATCGGCATCTCGCTACATCACTGTCAGAGTACAAAATTCACTATAGTAAAAGGGTGCAAATGACTTTTACTTTTACCCCTTTTACCTTATATGGGTCAATTAAGGTGGGTTTTTGATGACATTTATTTTATTTTTCACCAGGGGCATCTTTTACACTAATTATCGAGAGCTAAATCACTGAATTACCAATAGACTGTCATCATCTAATCAAGTTTTGTTTATTATCATCTGTGATTTACCTCCTGAGGGGGCATCATCAACATCAACATCAAAAATATATCAGGGGCAAAACTTTTATTTTCTTTGAAGTAATACATTTCACACATCACTTCAAAGAGGGGCAAAATGTATATGCATAAAATTGGTCATGTCTATTCATTCCTAACATTTAATTAAATATTTATTATTTAATTATTTTTTCTAAAGTCTTCTACAATGTAATTAAATTTAATTAATTTAATTATATTGTTCATTCATTTTCCCACTATAATCGAATAAATTTATTTTATTTGATTATTTCATATATCTACTTGATTAATTAAATAAATACATTTTATTTATTTAAATTAATTATCACCTGTTTGAATTTAATTAAATCTTTTGTTTTAATTAAATTTAAATATTTTTTTTCTTCTATTTAAAACTTTCTTCTAATTAATTAAATATTTTTATTTAATTAAAGATCTACTTTCTTCAAATCATAATTAGATATTTCATTTAATTATGAAATCTTCTAATTTCCTCAAAATCTTAATTAAATAGTTATTTAATTAAGAAAAATCAACATGCACCCATAAATAAATAAATGAATTGGATAATTCATTATTTATCTTCTCAGTATCTTTTCATTATACTCTAAAAAAAGATGATTTTTAATCATCATATCTTATCTCTTCCATGAAAATGGAAAAATCTTGCTTTATTCGATTTCTTCTATTTTTCTCTCCACTCTCATCCATCTTCGACCGTTTGATCTATCACGAATTATCATAGCTGTTGACCAACTCAGCCAATCAAAATCCTCAAAAAACTCTATAAATACAGGTGTGAATCCAAACATTGGTTACACACAGACATACACACAATTACGCTTACATATTTAGAATTTCATCAATAATCATAGCATAGCATAATCTTGCACTTTAGCATAGTATGCATTTTTAAATCTCATTCTCTAGTAGTCCATTTCGTCGAGCTTAGCATTCCAAATCCGAGAGCAACTTGAAACAATGAAACACTAGAGATAGAGAGCAATAAGACAAATTCGAAGAAGCTACCAATAAACAGTTTGGGTTATTTGTTTTTCTTTCAGTTTCTTTGATCTAATGTTTTATTGATTTTGTTTTGAATTCATTCATAATAGACATATTTTCATACACACACAAAGCCAGACCAACATAGAAATTTTGATAGCCTATGGGAAGGCCCTTTGGAAATAATTCAATGCAAGCATCGCAATGCATTCAAATTAAAAAATATGGAGCAAGAAGTGTTGGGTATTCTAGTTAGTGGAATTCACCTAAAATTGTTTAATTAAGCTTCAGTATTATTCCACCAATGTAAATATGTGAGTAGTGTAATTATTTTTCTTTCATGTTTTTTGTCAGTTGGTCTTTCAATAATTTTCATCCACAGTGCGAGGAAGCAGGAAAAAAATGAAACCCATTATTGCAAAGGTCAAAGAGAACAAACTTGCGACTCATGAAGCATAAATTACACCCACATGAAAAATTTAAATGAACACATATATGCAGGAAAATGAAAAGAAAACCCACATTGAAAAATCAAAAGGCAATGGAGACAAAATGTTAATATAAGTTGTATTTTCATTATATTTATATACTTCGATAAGTACATTGTCAAAATGGCTTTGAGGCTATATTCTTAAAAGTATATCTATATATATTCTATAATTTTTTCATATATATGTGTAGTAAGGCCTTTTCTAGGCGTATATACAAAACATATTAACAAAAGGATGAGTTCTTAAAGCATAAATTTTTTAATCACAGGAAGGGGCAAGGGAGGCATCGAAAGCAACATCTAGAATTACTTCATTATTAGGAACATTAGCAGGACCAACAACAAAATCCGCAGGGTGAATAAAACTGACTACAAGAAAGATGGAAGCACATGAGCACGAGCACGGGCCGGAAAAGAATGATTTTGAAAAACCAAGCGATGGAAATGGAGGCAGAGCAAGATTTGAGAAGTCTCAGGAGGATCAGTCATTGGTATCAAGTAAGAAGCAAGGTGAGGATAATCAAGATGATGTGGACTCCAGAAACAAAATCCTGGTGGAACCAGGTGGAAAGGATATTCTGGCAGTTAATCCTATGGGTTCCTCTGCTGGTCAAAATAAAATAAAATTGAAAGATGCGGTGGGGACCACTGACAACATTGAAGGTAATCGCAAACCCTGGAATTCTCTGTTTGGGGTAAAACCAAATGGAAAGTCATCTTTCCCTTTGATGCAAAATATCTCTTTCCTGGAAAAAGGTAAGTTTGCAATTTTTGTGCCAGATCTGTTAATTGATCATAATATTGCTTTAATGGAAAGAACCCTAGTTGGGAAATTTATGGGCCCTAGACCAAATATTGAAGTGGTCAAGGAGTTTTTCAAAAAAAAATGGAGAAATAATGGAAAAGTCTTAGTAGTAGCACTTCCAAAGGGTTTTTTTGCGTTTGAGTTCACTTGCAGAGAGGATATCTTGGCTATTAGAAGTGGGGGTCCTTGGGTTATAGGGAAATATTTCCTGGCTCTAAAGAAGTGGTCCTCTAATCTGGACCTTTCAGACTCTATTTTAGAGAATGTCCCAGTATGGGTCAAACTTCCAGACCTTCCCCTGGAATACTAGAATGAGGATGTCTTTTATGGTATTGTGAGTTCCTTTGGGGAGCTCCTTTCTATTGATTCAATGGCAACTACTAGAAAGAGGTTGGTATTTACAAGAATATGTGTAGGGGTCTCTCAGAATGTTGAACTTCCCTCATTGATTGAAATTTAGTCGAAGCTAGGGTCCTGGTCGCAAGACATAGAGTTTGAAACCATCTCGTTTGCTTGTTTCAAATGTAGAAAATCTGGGCATTGGGCTAAGAAATGCCCTTTAAATGCCTCCAAAGAGAAAGAGAAACTAGCTAGTTCTTTGAAATCTATATGGCAAAAGAAATCAGGAGGAGATAGCCTTGAAAATAAAGAGTCTAATGTTCAAAGTACTTCTAATGAGGCTGAAATGGTTATGGAAAATAATGGTGAGGCCCCGCTAGAACCATAGCATAAGGATCTTGTGAATACCTTACCTATTAAGGAAAAAGAATCCAATGAGGATCAGATAGCCAGGGAAGAAAAACCGAATCAAGAAGCTTACCCCTTTTCCGAAGAGCTGACCCCAGTTGAGAAAAATGACAGGACCCCAGGCTTGGAGGATATTCCTATTCAAGGGCTGTCCTTAGAGCTGAACATCCCTCTCCCACTCCCTTCCTCTGAAGGTCTTTTCCCTTTGGGTGTAGATCACTATATAGATCCTAACTCCTTGGAATTTGTTCAGGATTCCCTTGATAATCTGGACCATTCTACTGAACTTTCTAGCAACTATTCAACTTTTCATTTGAATGGTATCATGGAGACATTACCTTGGGAACAAAGGCTCCTTACTGATAAGGAATGGGAATCTACTAAAGAGATGGATAGCCAAGAAGAGACTGATAAAGAAGAGATCTTATCAAAGAAAAAGAAAAATAAAAACAAACAATGGAAGACTCCAAGTGGTATTTCTACTAGATAAAAAGCAAAGGAAGATTGTGGAGCAACAAAGAACTCTCGAGGCAAAATGGACAAGAGATCATAATAGTTTTCAGGATATTGTGGATGGGTCTCAAAAAACCATCCTAGAGTGCCTCAACTCCCCTGGTAATTCATGAAGATCATGTATTGGAATATCAGGGAACTTAATAGTCCCCACAAGTAGGATGTTCTACGCAATTTTGTTAGAGATCACAAGCCTGATATTCTTATTCAGGAGATGAAAATGTTAAAGGAAAAAGTAGAAAAGTTGAAACTATTTCAGCATTGTAGTATTCATGGAAAAAACTCGAATGGCGCTTCATGAGGTATTGCTACTTTCTGGAATAGTCCCATAATCAAA
Source organism: Sequoia sempervirens (assembly GCA_007258455.2). NCBI lineage: Eukaryota > Viridiplantae > Streptophyta > Pinopsida > Cupressales > Cupressaceae > Sequoia > Sequoia sempervirens. The sequence continues at coordinate 509,102,868 of VDFB02047230.1, read as the reverse complement.
GGGGATTCAATTTTGGAAGGTACGAACCATATTGCTACTAGATTCACACATATTAGGGATAATTTCAGTTGGATCCAATTGAACATCTATGCCCCCAATGGAAAAGGTCTTAGAAAATCCTTTTGGACGGAGCTAGTTTCCTTTAGGAGGATTTTTGATAGAGAGTCTTGGGTTGTTATGGGTGAATTTAATACACCCTTAATGAATGAAGAAAAATTTGGAGGTTCCCAGATCAATACAGAGAGTAAAGAGGATCTTCAGAGTTTCATTGACAACCAGGGGTTGATTGATCTGGATTTACATCCAGCTTCCTATACCTAGTCGAATCGCAGAAAGGGGATGGATCTTATACAAGTTAAATTAGATAGATCTTTAGTTTCTAATCATTGGTTTTTTTATTATTACTATTCTCTTAAAGCTCTATCTGGGATTGGATCTGATCACTTCCCTATTATTTTTGTTGCAAATCCTATAAGAAAGAAGAAAAATATCCCTTTCAGAGTTGAAAAAATGTGGTTTCCTCATCCTTCTTTAAAAGATGAAATTAGGAAATGGTGGAATATAAGTATCTCTGGCACAAATATGTTTAGAATAACTAAAAAATTAAGGGAAGTTAAATGTAACTTGAAAAAATGTAAAAAAGAGTCCTTTGGGAACATCTTCAGGATCAAATATGATCTTCAGATGGATCTGGGGGAGATTTAATATAAAATCCAGAAGGATGGATATTTGAATGATAAAAAAGAAAGAAAGAATGAGCTACTCATTAAGATGCATGACATTATCGGAAAGGAGGAGGAGTTTTGGAGGCAAAGATCTAGAGCTTTATGGTTATCTATAGATGACAAAAATACCAGGTACTTTCATCTATCAGCCTCAAAACACAGAGCTATCAACATAATATCTCAAATTGAAGTGAATGGTACTAGGTATGAGGAGGAGGATATTAGAAAGCATGCTATTTTTTTCTTTAAAAATCTTCTTTCTGAGAATAATGAAAATAACCAAAATGATTAGAATCATTTAATAGAGGATATACCTAAAGTGATCAATCAGGAAAATAACTCTATGATGTCTACTATTCCTACCATTGAGGAAGTCAAGAAGGCTGTTTTCTCCTTTGATGGGAGTAAAGCTTCGGGTCCAGATGGGTTCCTTTTGTTTTTCTTCCAATGGTTCTGGGAGATTGTTGGAGATGATGTGGTGAATTCTGTTAAAGAATTTTTTGGATCAAGAAGTCTCCTAAAAGAATTGAATACCACTTTCCTGGTTCTAATCCCTAAGAAGCCTGGAGCGATGAAATTTGAGGCCTTCAAAACCATAAGCCTCTGCAACTTGATCTATAAAATCATCTCAAAGGTTTTGACTTCAAGATTCTTAATTCTCTTGCCTACTTTGATTTCACCTCAACATAATGGATTCATCCCTGGTAGAAAAATTCTTGACTCTATTGTTACTGTGCATGAGAATATCCATTCCTTGGTTGAATCTAAGACTGAAGGCTTTTTGTTAAAGCTTAATATCTCAAAATCCTATGACAGAGTTGACTGGATTTTCTTATTTAAAATTTTAAAGGCTTTTGGGTTTTGCAACAGGGTTCTTCAAATGGTGGAACAACTTGTGTCTACTGCTTCTATTTATGTTATGGTGAATGGATCCCCTACGACTTTCTTCCAAAGTTCCAGAGGTCTAAGACAGGGTGATCCTACTTCTATTTTATTCACTATCATGGCTGAAAGTCTTGGAAGAAATATGAAAAAGTTGATTGACAATAGAATCCTTCTTGGTCTTAATCCTTCCTCAAGCAACCTGGTTTGTTCCAATCAACAATTTGTTGATGATACTATGCTCTTGAGTAAAGCCTCGGTCTCAGAAGGAAAAAATTTGAAATCTCTACTTGATAAATATGGGAGAGCGTCTAGACAGCTGATTAATAATCAAAAAAGTTATCTTTTCTTCTTCAACAGCCTAGCTCACAGATAGACCAAAATTGTCGGAATCCTTGGTTGTAGGGTGGACTCCTTGCCTACCACCTATCTTGGCTTACCCTTAAGCCTTAAACCCCTTGAATCCTTTTGGATTTCATTGGTCGAGAGGTTTAGCAAGAAGCTTGCTGGTTGGAAAGGAGCTTTGTTAAGTCAAGTGGGTAAACTTCAACTCCTCAAAGCTTCTCTTTAGAATTTTTTGATCTATGCTCTAAGTCTCTTTAAGATTCTTGCTAATTTTGCGGATGCCATAGAAAAGATTCAAAAAATATTTCTTTGGTCAGGTGTTGATGAAAAGAAAAGACTACCTTGAATAGGATGGGAACTAGTGTGCAAACCAAAAAAGTCTAGAGGATTAGGTCTTAGAAGAATAAGAACAGTTAACAAGATTCTTCTAGAAAAACAAATTTGGAGAATTTTTTCATCTTCAGGCGAATGGACTGATATTCTAGCTAGCAAATATTTAGAGAGAAATTGTTCTCTTATAATAATAAAGGAATCCCATCTTCTTCCTAGAGGTTCAACCTACTGGAATAATCTGATCAATGGGAAAAATATTATTGACTCTGGAATAGGTTGGCAAGTTAGAAGTGGAAACCAAACTAGATTCTGGGAGGATAGATGGTTGTTTTTTAAGGAGCCCCTTATAAAAATTGATTCCTTTAGTGGATGGGATGAGAATTGCAAAGTTCATTTTGGTTCTTACGTGAAAGACTATAGAGTGAATGGAAAATGGGTGGATCTATGTTTTGTCATTCAGACTCTTACTCCTATTCAGTTTTCTTTGTTGGCTGTTAGACTTTGCTCTGATAAGTTGGAAGATCGTCTTGTCTGGATTGATGAACCCTTGGGATACTATTCTATTTCATCTGCCTTTGCTAGGATTACTTCTTCCTAGGGTTCTCCTCCCTTCTGGTCGAAGGCTTGGTTCAAACATCTGGTCCCTAAAATCAACATTTTTTTTTTGGATCCTTCTCCAAAATAAGGTGCTCACAGTTGATAACCTTTGCAAATGCAGCATTCAAATACCTAATAGATGTTTACTTTGTAAGATGGAGATAGAGTTAGTGCGTCATATGTTCTTTCATTGCCCTTTTGCTGCCTCAATCTGGGAAAAAAAATCAGTTATTGGCAACTTTCTTTGGTTTTTCCCTCGTCTATTGAAGACTTCTTCCTTCAATGGAAATCTCTGACTCACAATCTTGTTCTCTAGTTTTTATGGGATTTCTCTTTCCCTCGTGTTGCTTGGGGTCTTTGGAAAGAATGTAACAACAGAGTTTACAGTGATAAAGAAGCTCTGGTGGACATTGTTCTTGATAAAATAATCATATTTCTGAAAGAAAATGTCAATGCTATCTCCCAGAAGGTTAGCAATTCTGAGAAAGTGGATCATTCATCCTATGATCTTATAGTTTCCAAAGAATGGAATATAAGTCTTGATTTTCCTTGCGCCCCTAAAAAAGCTAAGGATAGAGAGGGTGTCCGCTGGTCTTTTCTGCCTAATGGATGGGCCAAAGCTAACTTCGATGGAGCTGCTAAAGGTAATCTGGGGGAGGTGGGTTGTGGCAGAGTCATAAGGGACTCCTTTGGAAACTTTCTAGGTGTGACGACCACTCCTCTAGGTTCCCAAACCAATCACTTGGCCGAGGCTCCTGGTGCTTTTTATATTATAAATTTTTCCCAAAGTCTTAATTTAAAAAACCTTTGGCTTGAAGGTGATTCCAAAAATATTATTGATTGTCTTCTAGGCAAGCCCCCCCCTCGTGGACAATAAAGTCATGGATTGATGATGCCATCTTGACTCTAGCTAAGTTTGACAACATAAATATTTCACATGCCTATAGAGAAGCCAATGTTGTAGCAGACTTTTTTGCTAATGAAGGGGTTAGGAGTAATGAGCAGAGCACTTGGCTAAATTTTAGTGATCAAAGTGTTAATGTCTGAGCTTTCTTGAGTTATGATGAATCACATGAGCAAGAGGTGTGTCATCCCTTTAATGAGGACAAGATGGAGTTATCACATCACAATCATTAGGGGTATGTGCAGGATCATGATGGGCCAAAAAGTGGCAATATTATGGGTATTTGTAGGGTATGTGGCTGATGACTTTTTTTTACCCAAAATTGATGAAACGAAAAGGGTTTTTAGAGGAGATTCTCAGATTTCCCACCAATATAAATTATGTTTTAATTTGAATTTAATAAATAATTATTATTCATTTTCTATTAGAATTTAACTAAAGTCCTAATCGATAGGCTAATTGAAAACATCTATAACTTTCAAACGATGTCACATTTTTGAATCAAACACATCACATTCTATGATTCACATACTATAGGATTAAAAAAGAAAATTAAATTTCATGAAGTTTTGACCAAGTTAAGGTGGTAAGACATAAGGTTTTATATTTTTAAAATTTTTTTAATAAAAATTCATAATTAATTATTTACTTGGAAAAAATTACAAAAAAATATGCATCACATTTAGACATGAGTCCTCTACTTATATATAAAATATTATAAAAAAATATTATCATTTTATTATGGTTAGGGTGGTTAGACATACACCTACTTCTTATTTTTTCCCTGAAATTTAAGTAATACTACATTGAAATGTCAAATTTTCACCAAATACATTTTATTTATTTTTAAATAAACCTAGTAGTTCAGAAACCACATTCAATTTTCTACAGATTATATTCTTACATATTTTTGAAATAATATAGATAATGGATTCAAATTTTTACGTCAAGTTTCCTAACACTGATTTTTCTAATTTTTTTGCCACTTAAGGGCCGGTTTTTTCCATGATGATCCTGCACATACCCTTAGATTGTATTTGACCGAGCTTAGTTGCTTAGTCTACAAGGTGGCCTGGCATGATTTGTGGGTTCTTAGATTTGGCAGGACTAGTTCTAGTGAAGAATTTCGTCTCTATCTGCCCCACTGTGCTTGCCAAGATGGGTGGAGATAGGAAAAGAATTAAGCCAGACAGCTTTGAGATTCACACAAGAAATGCTAAGGCTTGGAATAAATTTACAAGTGGGGGGTTACTTCCTTTCCTAGAAGAAATCCATGGTTCCAATCAGGGGCTACAAATATTTTTGAGAAAAATTGGGATAATGGGGATCTTACCCTTTTTTGTAGAAAAGTTGAGCTCAATGAAAACCTTATAGCTGAAGTGACGGGAATGTCTACTGATGGGAAAAAAATTTCAGGGACAGGGTTTTCTCTGATGAAGTTGTCATCAGATTTCTGAAAAAAGAGAAGGAAAGACTGAAACTAGTGAAAATTGTTAATAGCTACTTCGAAGCCGACACTATAAAAGCTCTATGGAGAAAGGTTTTTCGTGTTATCATGGAGTACATAAATGTGGATGGTTGCTTCACTAGGGTCTACGGCTATCACTTTTCCTTGCTCAACCATTTCCGCTACAAGGTCAAGGTTTCTTTCCCCTACTATCTTCTCTATTATTTGAGAAATTTTTTGAATGACCACATAAAAAACCCTAGAAGATTCCCTATTTTGCATACTGGCCTAATTAGATTAATAGTTGAACATTACCAAAAAATGTTCATCCCTGCTAATTTGGAAGCCTCCCCTGATTCTGAGGATGATGATACTAAACCCAGCTGCTTAGGATTTTTTCCCAATTTAAGTTTGTTTAGAATGGTCCTTAGCCCACCTGTTGTCCAAACTGGTAAGAAAAAACCTAACCCTCTTAATGTGAAAGATCGTGTTGTGCCTAAGTCGGGAAGCCCTTCCCTTAAAACCAGAAGTGTTGATAAGAATCCTCCAGCTAAAAACCTTGTCTCATACTCTGAAGATTCTCCTGACTCTAAGGAGTCTGGTGCTAACAACACTGAGGCCTTTGCTGACCCATCGTTGGATAGAAATGCTAGAACTAGCTCCCTTGTTACTCCTGACCCTACTAATACTTGTTTCAACACTAATAGGGATCCCACTATGGATGTTTTGTATTTAGCTAGAAATAATGCTGATATCCATTTCAAACTTTCGAAATGGACTTTTCATGAAATTAATGAGCTAAAGATAAAAAATTGGGCCCTTCAAAGTAAACTGAAAGATTTGGGAGCTATGGTTGTGATGTTTGATAAGAAAGAGGTGGAACGAAGAGATTATGGTGTCAGTAAAGATACCCAGTACCAAGCTGGCAAGGACAAAAATGTTGAAATTGAGTTGGAGAAAATGAAAAATACTATCAAAATTATTGTCAAGCAAAACAATCGTATGGCCAGACACAACGCCATCATCATCAATGCCATGACTAAGAAATTGGACAAATCTCAACAGGGGTCTTTGGTGGTTGATATGGAGGAAATCAATGAAAGAAACTAGGAGGAGGATGCTGTCATTTCTAAGAGAACCAGGGCCAATTTGAAGAGAAATGCTTCCCCCACTTCGTAAATGATTCAAACCTTTAAGAAGGGTGTTCAAGATATGCAGAACTTGGAGGCTGAGACAGAGTCTATCCTGAAGACTTTGGGTTAATCACAGCTAGTCTTTTTGTTGGATTTTCTACTGGTTTCTACTGGCTTTTTTTGTCTGAGCTTCCTGGTTTTTTGCGGGTGGCTGCTGCTTGTTCTGGTTTTTTCCTTTTGTGCAACCGGTTGTGTCGGTGGACTTTTTTTCCCTTTCTTTGCTATTGTAAACTTTGTGGTTTTGGGTCCCTGTAAAACCCATTTTACTCTTTATCAAAAACAACAACATCCACAGGAGCAATGGTGAGTGGCGGAGGGAACACCAAGTTCCTGAAGTTGGTGTACTAGTTAATGTCCTAGAAAGGCACCACATTGTACAAGGAAAACAAGAAGCTGTAGGGATGGGTTACCCTTTAACGATGCTCTTCATGTGACTGGATGTGAAACCCACTCAGAAATGGTACCCATGGTACTATTACGTCTTCTTCAATATACTTTCAAAGGTCACTTACCTTTGGCAAGCCCATACCAAATGCAACATTAACCACCACCTCACCAAGGCCTCCAAGGTACTTCTTTAGAAATATTTCTAGCACTATGTGAAGAATCAACAGCTTGGGAACCTGGATGTCAAGCATAGACACAATGAAGTGAGAGCATACATAAATATTAACTATGTACTTATCTTTGTATTTAATGCAATCCCTCCCTAGAACCCACTTCATCGCTACACTGGCCAGCGAATGCTTATTCTTGGTCATTCTTTTTAGTCGTCTAGTCAAGATTTCCCCTAGTAATGTTTTCTAGGATTTCTTGCAGAATAACCTAATAGGGGTGTTCATGGTAGCAAGCTCTATGCAACTATCTGACACTAGCTCTACATAAATTTCTTGAGTCTAGCTCTATCCAAATTTTACTTAGCTGCCTAATGCTAAATTCTAAGCCAACTGCCTATTACAAATTCTACTAAAATTGCTAAGTGTGATTTCGCTATTGCCTAAGTGCCTATTTATAGAAATAGCAAGGATATGTGTGGTAATTTTCATGTCATAAGCATGATCGCTAATCGAGTACGAACTCAAAAATCACACTAGGGCTTGCTCAAATTTCCCACCTAGTTGCATCTGCTAGGTATGGTTTCTTGCGTGTAAGATTAATAAGAGCTAATTAACTAGCATAAGTTGATGGTAGTCATCAGCGATAGTCTATATGACTAGATGTTGATGTGTCATTCTGCAGGCGCTTCTCAAACTCCAAAGAGGAGCACAAATATTTTCAAGTGATTATTGTGCATCTTTGGGTTTAATTATTCCTTTTGGGATATTAATTGTCAAAGCATGAGAAGCCTAAGTTGCCTTCATATCACCGACTCAAGTTCCAAAGAAATCACCTCATACAACATGATTTCCAAATCGTCATTATGAATTATGGTCATTTCAAAATGACAAGTAATTCATTTCATGCAAGAAAAAAAGTTGGTGGTACATGCTGAATTTAATGCTAAAAGGCGAGCATTGTTAGCTACCAAAGAAAGAAATAACTAAGTGTAGACATGGAAAATGTACTGATTGACATTGCACATCTGATCTCGACTACTAACACCATTTCATCTTAAATCATCCCTCGGTCTAACCATTTAATCAAATACCCTTATTTGATTAAATTCATTAATCTTCCTCTCTTAATTAAATAAATCATATATCTGATTAAGTCATTATTTCTTGTTAATTAAATCAATCAGTCTAATCCAATTATCCCTCTTTAATTAAATAATCAATTTATTTAATTAAATCCCTAAAGTTCTATCTCATTAAATGAAATAAATTAAAAACCTATTTGATTTAATCTAACTTCAGCACCTTTAATTAAATAAATAAAAAATCTTTATTTAATTAATCCTTTTTATCATTTTCTTCACATCTTTTTATTTAAATTAACCCATAAATCTAAGTCGAATTTGTCACATCATCTAATCCTTCATTAAATTAATTAACCTTTAATTAATTTAATCCTAATTTGTGTCCCATCCTCTAGCTTTTGCCACTTGCACATCAAACTAGATTTAATTCATTTATTAAATCCCTATTTTCTCTCAACATGGCATAATAGAGAATATTCCTTCAAATTTGAATTCAAATCCAAGTGGACTTTGTCCTTCCAACAAGGCATTTATTTCATCTTACATGTCCTTCTGCATTGAGCCAAGCAGCCATTACTCCATTTGACTCTCCTTCCACCTTGTCATTTCACCATTTTCAAATTTCAAATTTATGCATTTATGGGTACATTCATCAAAATGTGCACATCCTTCATCCATCCATCTTTTGACAAGTGGCACCTTTCCATTGGTTGAATGTTAGTCCCACATTGCTTCATTTTGGGAATTTCTCCAACTTGTCATTCTATAAATAAGAGGCTTCATTCCTCATTTAGCATCCATATTTTGAGCAAACTTACTATACTCAAATCCATACTCAAGCATAGTAATTCTCATCTATTCTATCAAGTTTTATAACTAGGTTATACAAATTTTCATCATGGAGCATGTTTGAATCTTCATCAAGTGGATCACTCTTTATCACAAATCAATCTTGCATCATAAGAGTTGGAAAGGGCCAAATTTTCACATCAAATTGGCACCAATTTCCCCATGGGATCACGAGTTTTCTTGTTTAATTAGGATTCAATCTCTCTTATTGCTTTCTTATTGTGTTCTTCATTTCATTTCATAATTTAATCTTTGTAAATGGATTCCATGGGGAACTTATATTCTAACTTGTATTTCAATCTTCTAATATGTGTATTTGTTGTGTTTTGTAGGTGGGAGGATCTTTGGTTCACATTTGGTGCTAGAAGGAGGGCTTGAATTACAAATCTAACACGTTTTTTTAAATTTTTTCTATTTTTTGACATTTTTGCTCATTAATCCCAGTTATTGTGTTTTTGCACATTGTTTTGATGCTTTTGCACACTGTTTCAACACTTTTGCACACTGTTTGGGCGCTTCTACACACTGTTATAACACTTCTACACACTATTTCGGTGCTTCTGCACAATGTTTCAATGCTTCTATAGATCTTTTGGCACTTTTTCACATTCTTTTAGTGCTTCTGCACATCTTTTGGCACTTCTGCACATTCTTTTAGTGCATATGCACACTGTTTTAGTGCTTTTATAGTCATTTTTAAAATGGTGATATCTTGGTCATACAAAGGTGTTTTTTTAAACTTTTTTTTTTGAAATGGGGTATAATTTCGTAAGATATCCAATGGTGTAGGTTTTTATTAACTTTTATGGAGTTAAAATTTTCAATTTTACATCTAAAGTCAAATCACATTATAACTTGGTCTAAGTTTTAGGGTTTTTATGCTTAATGATTCATCTAACCCTTATATCCTCTTGTTTCTTGATCTCATCTAACATTTTGAGAACTTTTTTAGGTTAGGAAATAAAAAAGGGGAGGAGGAAACAAAAGAAAAGCTTCTTATGACATCATTTCTCTATTGTATCAAGTGTCTTTATATGCTCTTGGAAGCAATTATAATTCCAAGTTTAATTATTTTATCTCTTCAAGCTTTTAGGACTCAATACATTTCAATTTGGGCTCTAAAAAGAACAAGAAAAAAGGATTAAAAAGAACCTTAGGAAAAGTAATCTCATCTAAAAAGGTAATGGGCTTCTCTCGCACCTCACGATGATCTTGAGAATCAAAAGGTGTTTTGGTGATCTTAAGTTGGGTAAAGTAATTACATCGACATTTAATTTTGGGATTAAAATTGAAAAAAACATCTTCCAAGTGTGAGAGGAACATATTGCATGGTTCTCCCTTTGTTTCTAAACGAAGGTTGATCAAACTATGGATATGTTTTTTGATTTTTTTTATCTTAGAGGGCTTTCCTTGGGGAAAAAGTACTTGCCCAAGGGAATGACTCAATCAGTAACACACTAAAGCCAAGTGTATTTCCAGCCAGGATATAAAAGTGGTTACTGGAACAAAGGCCAGCATCACACAGTTGGTTCTGATGAGAAGGGAAGTAATGATCTCTCACCTCGATGGATCAACTCCTATGAAAGAAAAGTTTGTATTAAAACCCTTGTTATAGAAAGGCCAAAATACCTATCTATTTGTTGGTGCAAGAACGGTCGTTCTGAAGCCGCCCCACACTTTTTACAGTTTTTAGTAGAAATGGAAAGTATGCCATGGGAGTTCCATGGGTATTGATGCTTGGCTTCCCCGAGAAGTGAGAGTTGTGGAGGGGAGCCAGTGGGGTCAAGCATCTAACCATTCACTAAAAATAAGCATAGTTGGACTTGTCCAAGTGGGGACTCAACAAATATAGTCTTTCATATCCATAGGATTATGCTTGTTCTTGGTTACAAAACACTTTTCTTGTTCATAAACACTGGGAATTTTTTTTTTAGCATTTGTCATAAAAAAATAAAACCCTTTAGGAATCAAATACAATTGACCAAATTCATATGTTATTTCTTGCCCTTGGGATTTTATCCTTAGAGGTTTCTAAACAATTGGATTTATACCTCAATTTTCTTACTAAAGTTAACTATAGGTAACCCTTGCATTGATTTCATCAAAATTCCACAAGACATATTTTATGGTATGAGAAGAAGTTGAGACATTGGACATCTAATTTGAAAATCTAATCAAGAAGTACTTATGGTAAAACGAAGTCATTAATCAAAGACTAAATACAATTGAAATCCACACATGTGTCCCAAATGATTTCACGCAAGATCAAGATCAAGAAACCAAAGGTAAAAGATCTTAGTTCGAAAGATCACCAAAAGCTTCTCTCAACACTATATGAATTTAGACAAAGACTACTTTTTAACATTTACATAAAATCTTCAAGAAACAATCTTGGTTTGTACTCATTCTATTATTGTCAAAACCTAAATATTTTTAGGGAGTTTGAGCATCTTGTTTAGAGAAAAGCATGTTCTTCAAAACCAAGGTCTAGAAAGCAAGTGTCTTTTTAGGTAAACCTAGGATTAAAATCAAACCTTCATCCATCTTGCAAACATCAAACCAAAAATAATCTCATTATCAACTCTTTGAAAGTCTTGGAAAAGTCCTTCATGTTAAACTTTGGAAAAATCATTTGAAACCAATCCAAAATTATCTTGTTTGATTAGATATCTGTAGATGCATCCTTCTCCACATATTTAGTCAAATTATCAAACCTTGTGGAAAAAATTATCCCTTGATAAACATCCAACATCTTGGGATTTAGGAGTTCGTAATCCAAAATCAAAACCCCATCAAAAAACCATCTTGTTTGGTTAGGTGTGTTTAGATGAATCCTTCTTCTCACACTTAGTCAAATTAGCATCTTGAGGATAAATTTTCTCTAGGACAATATCCAACCTCTTAGATTTTATGAGTTCACAATCCAAATCCAAATCAAATAAAATCTAATCCCAAATCAAAATCAAACATCAAATCCAAGTCTTAAAGTTTAACATATCCTTCAATATTTCTCAAGAGTTCTAAAACATTCATATCATCCACCTTTGCTTCATTTCACTATCATACTTTTTATCCTTAAAACATCCTAAAATTTCTCTTTTGTACCTAAAGTTAGATCAATCTAAAGAATTAGAGATTCACTTCCCACATTCTTGAAAATTGATCCCTATTTTATGGTGCAAACTAGATCACAACACAAGAGGAACATGGAAACCAACAAAGAAACATCTACTTTGAGTGACTTGAGTCAAACTGCTCCCGAAATAAACCTATTGGGTTCAGTAGTCTATTAATTAACCTTCCTCCACTTTCACAAGACCATCAAGAGGAAGGTGTCCAAGTGGAGGATCTTTCCAATAATCCCTTTGGAATGTCACATCATGAAATCATTGAAATGGTTCAAAATTCAAAGAATCATAAGATTATAAACATCATGATGAAACTCAATACCTCAATATACATGCTTGAATTAGAAAAACAAGGGGCTAAACTCCCCTCCAATTTTGATTTGAGCACTATTGTGGAACCATATTGTGGGGCCATGCCCCCAATCTCATCCACCATCCCCATTTCATCTACAAATCCATTCCAAAACATCACTCAAAACATCCTACAAATCACATCATTTATTGCTCCAACTCAACCTATTGTTAACAAGGGAAGCACATTTCTTAATGCATTGACAAACACACCCCCTCGTAAAAAATTAGGATTTGGATGCGAACACCATCTTAGAATAGTTCATACCCAAAAATCCATCACATCCATATGTCCCTCTCACCTTTCATGATCCAAATGACCCATCATCATTATCATTTCATACGACACCCCAAACCTCTCTCCCCATAACCTCACAAGGAGAAGGAGATATACTTGGACCAGGGGGAATCTTTGACACTACATCATCATTCCCTCAAGGAAGTTTTCCACTCACATTTCTAGCACTCCATCCCTTTCCATCAATATCCACATCACCTCTCGATTTAGGGCTTCCCCCTTTACCAAATATCAATCAACAAAATCAATTCATCCCTTCGATCGTTAATCAAAATACCATACAAAATCCTTCCATATTTTCATCAACATCGCAACAACAGATGGAAACCATCCCAAGAACGTAAGCCACATCATCAACCATCCCTCAAAACATGGTCTCGCAAGGACCAAACACATCAATCGCACCATCCACCACTCAAATCCAAAACATCAATACGACGATGCCTCTCATCACCACAACAAGCACCATTCCAAATCCACCTCCACCACCACCACCACCAAACTTAAACACATAAAAAAAATACAGTATTGTGTTGCAATTCACTTAGTAGGCCACCTATCAAAAGGCACTACAACAAATCCAAAACTGACAAGCTGCACAACTAGCCACTCAGCAAGTTTCCCAAGCTACTAAAGCTACCCAAGTCGCACAACAAGCACAACATGCACAATAGGCTACACAAGCTCAAACCTTATTACAATAACAAGCACAAAAAGCAACCCAAGCTGCTCAAACAACACAGGTTGCACAAGCTACCCAGCAAGCACAATCCCAAACTCAGGCACAAGTGCAAGCTCAAGCCCAATACCAAGGTCAAAAAGCACAAGCACAATATCTTGCACAACAACAAGTAGCCCAATAACAAGCATATCAACAAGTGCTAAAACAATACCAAGAGTAGCAAGAAGCAACCTGATTAGCAACCCAACGACAAGCGTTGTTGGTGCAACAACAAAAGAAACAAGCTCAACAAGAAGCACTATTAGCACAACAACAAGCGTTGTTGGCACAACAACAATTGCAAGCATACTTGGCATAGCAGAATGTGCAAACACCATCCATCAACATAGCAACCAATCCACCCATCCCACCAACAATTGAACCACCTAAAAACACTTTCATTCCACCCCTTGATCCACAAAATGATGTGACAACACAAATCAAGTTTCTCTCGCAATAAGTGCTTGATCTTTAATCAGGGCAAACCACGAAAACACCTAGCAACTTGTTTCTTTATCCATTCAATGCGAGCTTTGTAATGAAACCATTCTCGAAGGGATTTGAGATCCCCAAGTTTGAAAAATACTGTGGGATGGGAAACCATAAAAATCACATCAAGGAATTCTAGGTTCATTGTGTGGAAGTCGCATATGACGATACCTATCTAATGCAACTATTTCCTAGAAGTCTGGTTGGCAGTGCCATGGAATGGTTCTCTCGCCTTCCTCCTTGCATCAAGAATTTCCAAGAAATAGTAGACACATTCATCAAAAATTATGCATTCAATATCAGAATGGATGTCAGTCTAGAGGAACTATTGGCTCTGAAACTAGGTAAGAATGAATTATTTGCTTCATTCCTACAATGACGACGATCGAAGGCCAATTAGAGCAAATGGGTCATGCCCGAGGAACCACAAGTGTGCACTATCATATCCAACCTTGATGGAGCCTTGGCATTCCATCTTAAAGTGCAAGGAATCACCACATCCAACTAGTTGATCTCTAAGGTGCTCAACATCGAATGAGTCCTTATGACACAACCAAAAGGATCACCTGCATATCTTGAGCAATAGAGCAATCACCCATCCACCAATTACAATGAAAAACTTCGCACATGGAAAAAGAACCAAAACATTACCAATGATGGTGTTGTCGATGCCAAAGTTGTCATGAGTGCCCCTCAGTAAAACACACCCGCACACCAACAACAAGACAAAAACCACCATCAAAACAAGCAGGGTATGTGCAGGATCATTATGGAAAAAGCAAGCCCTTAAGTGGCAAGAAATTCAAAAAAATTAGAGTTAGGCAACTTGACGTAAAAATTTGAATAAGTTATCTATATTATTTAAAAATATGTAAGAATAGAATCAATAGAAAATTGAATGTAGTTTCTAAACTACTAGGTTTATTTCAAAAAAAAAATCTATTTGGCAAACATTTGAAATTTCAATGCAGTAGTACTTAAATTTTAGGGAAAAAATAAGAAGGTGTCTATCTGACAACCCTAACCACAATAAAATGATAATATGTTTTTATAAGATTTTAGATATAAGTAGAGGACTCATGTCCCAATGTGATGCATATTTTTGTGTAATTTTTTTCGAAGTAAATAAT
Organism: Sequoia sempervirens; assembly: GCA_007258455.2. Taxonomy (NCBI): domain Eukaryota; kingdom Viridiplantae; phylum Streptophyta; class Pinopsida; order Cupressales; family Cupressaceae; genus Sequoia; species Sequoia sempervirens. Next base: position 509,087,837 of record VDFB02047230.1, on the reverse strand, counting down.
TAATTATGAAATTTTTATTACAAATGTTTAAAAATATAAAAACCCGTATGTTTGACCACCTTAACTTGGTCAAAAAATCATAAAATTGATTTTTTTTTTTAATCCTATAGTATGTGAAGCATAGAATGTGACGCATGTTTTGGATTCAAAAAATGTGATACTGTTTGAAAGCTATAAATGTTTTTGAATCAACCAATCAATCAGGACTTTAGTCATAATTCAAATAGAAAACAAACAATAATTATTTATTAAATTCAAAGTAAAGCATAATTCATATTGTGGAAAACTAAGAATCTCCTTTAAAAACCCTTTTCGTTTCATCAATTTTGGGTAAAAAAAAGTCGTCAGCCGCACGGGCCATCATATCAATTACATATTGCCACTTTTTGGCCCATCATGATCCTGCACATACCCATCATCAAGCTAATACAAAGACACAACAACCAAACAATCAAGCAATCAACAATGCCAATGATCAAAGGGGACCCCCCTAGTAAAAAAATTTCCACGAAGCGGAAATATGCTGCCCTTAGAGAGCCACTCAAGGTCATCATGAAGAAATTGATAAATGAAAACCTCATCAAAGCTGCTAGCTATGAGAATTACCAAGAACCAAATGTGAAACCACCCTGGTACAATGAAAATCAGCTCTATGACTTCCACAAAATCAAAGGGTACACCACTAATAGTTGCATGAGGTTGAAAAACCTAATCCAAGACCTCATTAATCAAAAAATCATAAATGTGCAGCAACCAACAAGAAATCAAAACCTCAAAATCTACATCAATTCAATGCCTTACCATAACAATAAAGGGAACAATATCATTGATAAGGGGAAAGATACCTTCAAGATCATGAATCATGTGTATGACCATGTCGTCACATCCTTGGATGAGTATTGTGCTACCATCACCATCAAAGGATCCCATGGTGATTTTGGAGTCACCACAAAAGGCAAAAAAATCACCATTGTAGGATCATCTCAGCCAAACAAAGCACCCACGCCTAACCCAAGATCTGTTCCCAACAACTACAATGTCCTAGATTAGCTAAAAAGAACCCCAACACAAATCTCCATCATGGAGTTGCTAAAAATTTTATCCTCCCACAAGAAAATACTTGAGGAAGCATTGGCTTCATCAACCATCCCCGCAGATCTAGATGCAGAACAATTCCAAGCTATGGTCTGAAACATAATCACTTTGAATCACCTTAAATTCTTTGATCAGGAGTTTCTTGCTCAACCATCTCACAACTGTTCACTCCATTTCGAGGTCCTAGTGCATAAAAACAAATTCAAGTGAGTCTTGGTGGATGGAGGTGTAGGTTTGAACATTTACTCCCTCAAGCTCATTAAGAACTTGAAAATCTCATAGGATTCCATCAAAAAAGGAAAAGGCATCACAATCAGGGCATATGATGACCAAGAAAGAGTGTCTGAGGGTACAATTCAATTCCCTATTCAAGTAGGGCTAGCTATCATGGAAACCACCTATCAGGTCCTAGACCTTGACTTTCCTTTTAACATTCTCCTAGGATGTTCGTGGATCCATGCAATGCAAGCAATAACATCAACCTTCCATCAATGTGTCGAATTCACATATGAAGGCCAAGAGGTCACCATCCATGGAGATCTCGAACCATTCTCTTACTGCAAGAACCTAGAGGACCAATACTACAAAATTCCTCAAGTGCCTAAAAATGATGAAGGCCCATCAAAACCATACATTGGTCTAGCCACTCTCACTTCCACTTCAGTGATAGAGACACCTGCCACTCCCGCCATCCCCACCATCTCTGATATCAAAGTCATCATCCAAGATAATGGTTGCGGAAACAATACAATTCCCAAAAATTCTTTTGTGGTAGGAGAGTTACCACAATCTCCTAGATCATGAGGATGACCACAATCAAATGAAGCCTCCACACCCACTGAAGGATATTTCAACTTTAGCAGTTGGGTAAAACTTGCCAAGAAGTAATAGAGGAGGAATCATCATGTCTCCTATACCAAGAGAATAGAAAGGTACTCAATCTACCAATGGATGACAACAACAAAGGTTTGCAAATGATGCTTACAATAGGCTATGAAAAAAACTAGAAACTAGGGAAAAATGACAACGGGCTTCTAATACCTATCATTCTAGAGACATAAATGATAAATATTGGCCTTGGATGTACCCCTCTAAGTATAACCATATGTGGTTGAAATCCCCTAGTTAGGAAGGTTAAAAATCCTCAGTAATCAACAGCTGAACTTTGCTTACTCGTATCTACAGGTCGAGTCATAGATAACTTCACATTTGACATAACTAACATCTATAAATTAGTAGTGATGATGAGGATCCCATAACCAACCTACCCATGCTCTTCGAGTACATCACCCTTCTCATGATTAGTACTATGTCATTTGAGTCCATTGACCATCAAAACCATGAAATATGACTAGTTTACCCCCAACTCATTGATTATGACCAATGAGGACCACCAATTCTTGACACATTCAAAAATGATGAGGTGCTCTCAGAATTCATGGGATTGCAGGATAATATTCCATGTGGGTATCACAAAACATGATTCATCATCGAGCTAGATACACATGTATATTATGGGGAAACAATTGAATCCCTCAGTCACAAAAGCGAAAAATTGAGAATAATCTCTAGGTCCTTGAGTGAAAACCACACTTGACACTCTCTAACTCAAAAATAGTAAAAAGAAAGGACACATACAATGGTGAAAACCTCTCTGAGGTGCTCGAGGATGGTGGATTCAATCTTCCTCTCAAAGCTCTCCATCAGGAAAAATTAGTAGTCCTAGCCAACAAATGCAACCCAGTTAACCTGGGAACGAAGGAGACCGCACACATCACATTCTATGTAGAATCACTACTACTAGAGGAACAAGAGCTCCTAGTAGCCTTCTTGAGAGAGAGACAAGTTAATTTTGCATGGAGTTATGTGGACATGCCTGGGATTGATCCAGAGAGTGTGGTTCACCACTTAGCAATCTACTCTGAAGCAAAGCCAGTTAGACAAAAACTCAGGAAAATGCATCCTTAGATCACTTTATTATTCAAGATGGAATTGAAGAAACTACTAGACATAGGATTCATATGGCCAATAGACTATCTAGAATGGGTGTGAAATCTATTTCTTGTCTCAAAACCTGATGGGGGCATCTGAATCTGCACGTATTTTAGAGATTTAAACAAAGCATGTTCGAAAGATGATTTCCCATTACCTAAAATTGACATAATTGTAGACATGGTAGTAGGACATGAAATACTTTCTCTGATGGATGGCTTCTTTGGATACAACCAAATAATGATTGCTAAAGAAGACCAACACAAAACAACCTTCACTTGTCCATGGGGGACTTAATATTGGAACATGATGCTATTCGACCTAAAGAATGTTGGAGCCACCTATCAAAGAGCCATGACATTAATCTTCCATGACATGATCCACAAGACTATTAAAGATTACGTTGATGACATACTAGAAAAATCTAGAAAAGGGAGAGATCACATAGTAACCTTGAGTGGTATTTTTGATAGGCTAAAGGAGTACAAGGTCTGCTTAAATCCAAAGAAGTGCGTCTTCAGTGCACAATAAGGAAAGCTACTAGGATGCATAGTATCAATGAGGGGTATTCAAATAGATATTGCAAAGGTAAAAGCAATCCTTAAGATGGGGGTACCCAAAACATTGAAAGAGTTGAGAGGCCTCCAAGGTAGGCTTCAGTCCATTCGTAGATTCATAGCACAACTGGCAAATAAACAAAACCCATATTCTCACCTACTCCACAAGGGGGTAGCGTACAAATGGGATGACAAGTGTGAGGAAGCTTTCAACAAAATCAAAGAATATTTGCTCACACTGCTGGTCCTCATGCCACTGATCCCAGGAAAGCCATTAATCCTCTATGTGTCAGCAATAATAGTATCCCTTGGAGCTCTCCCAGCTCAGTACAATGAAAATGGACAGAAAGGGACATCTATTACATCAGCCACACAATGGTCAGACATGAGTTAAACTAATCATTCATTGATAAATCCTATCTAGCAGTAGTGTTTGATTCACAAAAATTCATACATTACATTTTGGCACACAAAATCAAACTCATCACCAAAATTGATCCCCTAAAATACCTACTGTCAAAGGAAATGCTCATAGGAAGGATGGCTAAGTGGGTCATGATACTATCATAGTATGACATTGAATATGTGGAGCGAAAAGAAATCAAAGGCCAAGTCATCGCATATCAACTTGCGGAAGCACCAATCTAATATGAGAATCCACTCATATCAGAGTTCCCAGATGAATCCATCTTTAATCTCAGCATAGTTAACCATTGGAAACTCTACTTTGATGGTTCCTACATGCAGCATGGATGAGAAGTTGGTGTCTTCTTCATCAACCCATAGGGGGATTGTATACCTAGATCCTACAAATTGACATTTCCCTGCACTAACAACATTGCAGAGTATGAGGTTTTAACCATAGGTCTCATAATATCAATGTAGTGGCACATCATGAACCTCAAAGTATATGGAGACTGCCGACTGATAATAAATAAAGTGAATGGCGAGTACCAAACAAAGGATGATAAGCTGAATCCATACAAAAAATTGGTAGAGAGCCTAAAATAATCATTCATCAATATCACATTTGAGCAGATTCCCAAAGCCAACAATAGAGCAATAGATGCCATGACAACAATTGGATCCTTCCTGGACATCCCTCACAATGTCCCAAAACATGAATTCTTGGTAGAGCAGCTTCTCATACCCGCATTTGAGGTACCAGAGTTAGAATTCATGTGCGAAATCATTGGTCCCAGTGATCCTAGGTACCATGAAATTTATACCTATTTGTGAATAGGGGTCCTACCTACTGACTTACCCTCAAGCCTAAAAAGAACCTTTGTCAAGAAAGCATCTTGGTTTTTCATCCTAGGAAACACCCTTTACCGTAGGAGCATAGAAGGAACCCTACTATGTTGTTTAAATGATGAGGAGGAATTGACTGCTTTAACTAAGGTGAATAATGGTATTTGTTGTTCACACTCAAGTGGAATGACCCTGGTCAAGAAATTGTTGAGGATGGGATATTATTGGCCTACAATGAAAAGAGAAGCACATGACTACATCAAAAGGTTTCTACAATGTTAGCAACATGGGGACGTCATCCATGCTCCAACTCAAGAACTTCATCCTATTATCACACCATGGCCCTTTTCGCAGTGGGGAGTCAATCTCATTGGAAAAATCACTCCCACCTCATCTAATGGCCACAAGTTCATCATAACTGCCACTAAGTACTTTACCAAGTGGGTGGAAGCCATCCCTATGACATATAGCACTGGAAAGAAGATATTAAAGTTCATCCTGAACTACTTAATATGGCAATACAGTGTTCCCCAAGCTATTATCTTAGATGATGGGACAACATTCAAGAATCAGGATGTTCATGATCTATGTAAAAAATTCAAAATCCAACATCTCTTTTCCACTCCATATTATCCCCAACGCTATGGCCAAGCAGAAGCTACCAATAAAACCATTATGAAAATCCTCAAAAAGATAGTCAATTGTGCAGGTTGTTACTAGAATTTGTAGCTAAATCCCACCCTTTGGGCCTATTGAACCAGCATCCATACACCAACAAGTGCCACTCCCTTCTCCCTAGTCTATGGATCAGAGGAAGTGTTACCCATTGAGATTGAGCTCCCATCACTAAGAATATCACTGCAAAACCTCATCATGGATGAAGAATACAAAGTATCAAGACTGAATGAGCTGGAGCTACTAGATGAGTAGTGTATGGATTCTTTAAATCATTTGCAAGTCTATCAAAACAGACTCAAGAGGAGCTATAACAAGAAGATCAGAAGCAGGACTTTCCAAGTCAAAGAACTTGTCCTAAAGGAAAATTAGAAGAACATCCCAAAAAAAAAAGGTAAATTTGAACCCAATTGGTTGGGACCATTTGTCATCACAACAAATTACAAGTTAGGGGCATATCAGTTCTCAACACCAGAAGGTGAGCCTCTATAGGAGCCCATGAACAACTCCCATCACAAAAAGTTTTATGCTTAAATCCTTCAAGGTATAGAACCAAAAATACCAAAAAAAATATAAAATTTCATGAAAAAATGGTCACCTTGATGAAAACCTGGAAAACAGGCATCTTGGTGACAAGAAAAATATTGAAAAACTGAAAAAAATAAAAAAAGGATTAAAAACAGTAAAGTGAAAAAAAATTTCCTCTAGTGAAAACCACTTCGGTGGTGCTTTGGGCAAGTACCTTGGTGAAAACCTAGAAAATAAGTGCCTCGTGTAAATAAGCACTCTCCATCCACCAAGATCCTTGTGGCTTTTCTGCATCATCCATCCATCAAGCTTCTATCATCCATCACATTCCATATCATCATCTATCACCCATCCACATTCGCATCATAGCCTGGTCCTATGTTCATGTCATGATCCCTCCTAGTACTAATCAACCCATCCTCAAGGTCAATTTTTCCTACCTTTATCGAAGTAGTCTATTGCATCACACTGGGGGCATTCTCTCATCAGATTAGATTTGTGTATGTTCTTGAAGTCGATAAATCAAAAAATCCTAAAACATCATAAAACCAACGAAAATCCCAAAACATTCAAAACATATTAAAATCCCAAAACATGTCAAAAAGTCAATCAAAAATTCAAAAATAGAGTCATCTTCTCAAACTATGGGTCTTTGAGCCTTGAACATAGGCAAGGTTGATCTTTGATCATCCCTTGAGACACTTAGGTCAGTCCTTTAGGAGTCCGTCATAAGAAATTGACAATCCATTTGTTCATATCTCATCAATAATCGAGTCTGTGTCAGTCGAACTACGTGGTCTTTGTGTGTATAATGTAGACAAGAATAATTTTTTTATTAGCCCCTGAGGCTCCCAGGATAGGTCCTTAGGTTAGTCTCTTGGTCAAAATTTCAGAAAACCCCAAAACATTTGAAAATTAAAAAAAACAAAACATTTGTAAAATTTGAAAAATACCAAAAACAACCTCAGAACATTTCAAAAACTCCAAAAAATCCAAATATTTGAAAAAATCCATCTATCTCATCTCACTTTCACCCGCAATAACATCATTCACAATAAATCAACCATCATCCCCAACCTTTGGTGGTGCAGTTAGAAACAAGTCTAGCAGTTCAAAAGTGAAAACTCAAAACGTCAAAGTCTAAGGTTTAGGTCACTATGTAAACAAGTTGGTCAAATCTTTGGGTCAATAGCCTATCACCCAATTAGTCCCATATCAAATTCATTTGATATTGTTATGTCCTAGGATGCATCCTTCCTACAATGGACATCAACATCAAGCATCACCGTACTTTAGTCTTGGCTAACGGTATTGAAGAACATTAGCTTGTTTGTTTACTTTATCTTTATCTATTGATTTATCTTATTGTGCTCATTCCAAGGCCCTCTCGATGATGTCTAATCAAAATATTTAGAGAGATAGGAATGGGGCAATGATCATTATCTTTTGTGCTTGTTGGATATTTTTGTAATATAACCCTGGTCGTATGTGTTTTGTTTATATGTAGGGAGGATGTTTTGATATCTTGTTGACCACATTGGAAGGCTTTCCTTTCTATGTTTTGGTCTGAGATGCTTCAAATATCTAAACTACATTTCTAAATAAGGTTATGTATGCTAGGTGTGAATAGAAATACTCCTATCTGATTGTTAAGTCAAAGTCCATCACACTAGGTACAATGACATCCTAGTTCTTTATACCTTGATGCATTGTACTTATGTGTGTAATCAAACATAAGATAATTGGTCCTTTGAAAATACCAACTCCTTGGAAAAAAATCATCATCATTATCATCATCATCTCATGTCTTGTTGGAATCCCTTATTTTATTTTATCTCTTGCTTTTCTCACTAGCATGGTACTATGACAGTTAATCAAAATTCATCATCATCATTGCATCCATCCTACATCCACAAACCGTTAGCACATTACACATTTCATATTGCATATCATATAGAAATTATTAAATCATATCATAACATTGCACTTCCAAAATTGCATAATATAGATTAGTTATTCTAAAGTATCATCTACATGATCCATCATATCAAAAAACATCTCATAGCATTATAAGCATTTTCATTCATTTACATCATTTGCATTCATTCTATCATAACATTGCATAAATCATCCCATAACACATATAAGCATCTACACATCATACATTAAAAGCATCCATTTGCATCTCATAACCATCATATTCCATATATATAATTTCATCACATCATCATCATAGCACATCATCATTAAAACCCATAAGAAAATATATTGAAAAATAAATGCACATCATAAACATCATAGCATCATTGCATCACATTGCATCACATATAGAAAGAAAAAAGGCATCCATAAATAGAATACAACATCGCATCAAATCATATATATCATCAAAATATACATTGTCATTGTACAAATTAGGATCAAGTGTGGGTATCAATCAAAATAGGCATGAGGCTCCCCATGGCCGATGACTGTCTACATCATCAGATCTATCTACATCAAACATTCGAGCTGAACTAATCCTGAGCCTCTTTGTCACGAGATCGACCCTCAAATTGAACCTTTTCACTCGATCTCTCGAGGGGCAGTATACTGGCGTAATTCTTCATTCGCTAGGGCAGCAGTGGGGCATCCAAAAAAATTAGAAAAATTTTGAATTTTGATCAAGACAATTTATTCTTTGAACCAATGCAACAAGTGCATCACTTCAAAGAGGGGAAAAATGTAGACATGTAAAATGTATTGATTGACATTACACATATGATCTCGATTACTAACACCATTTCATCCTAAATCATCCCTCATTCTAACCATTTAATTGAATACCCTTATTTGATTAAATTCATCAATCTTCCTCTGTTAATCAAATAAATCATTTATCTGATTAAGTCATTCTTTCTTGTTAATTAAATCAATCAATCTGATCTAATTATCCCTATCTAATTAAATAATCAATTTTATTTGATTAAATCCCTAAATTCTATGCCATTAAATTAAATAAATTAAAACCTTATTTGATTTAATCTAACTTCAACTCCTTTAATTAAATAAATCAAAAATCTTTACTTAATTAATCCTTTTATCATTTTCTTCTCATCTTTTCATTTAAATTAACCCATAAATCTAAGTCAAATTTGTCACATCATCTAATCCTTCATTAAATTAATTAACCTTTCAATAATTTAATCCTAATTCATGTCCCATCCTCTAGCTTTTTCCACTTGCACATGAAAATAGATTTAATTCATTTATTAAATCCCTATTTTCTCTCAACATGGCATAATAGAGAATATTCCTTCAAATTTGAATTCAAATCCAAGTGGACTTTGTCCTTCCAACAAGGCATTTATTTCATCTTACATGTCCTTTTGCATTGAGCCAAGTGGCCTTTACTCCATTTGACTCTCCCTCCACCTTGTCATTTCACCATTTTCAAATTTCAAATTTATGCATTTATGGGCACACTCATCAAAATGTGCACATCCTTCATCCATCCATCTCTTGAAAAGTGGCACCTTGCCATTAGTTGAATGTTAGTCCCACATTGCTTCATTTTGGGCATTTCTCCAACTTGTCATTCTATAAATAAGAGGTTTCATTCCTCATTTTAGCATCCAAAATTTGAGCAAACTTACTATACTCAAATCCATACTCAAGCATAGAAATTCTCATCTATTTTATCAATTTTTATAGCTAGATTATGCAGATTTTCATCATGGAGTATGTTTGAATCTTCATCAACTAGATCACTCTTCATCAAACATCAATCTTGCATCATAGGAGTTTGGAAAGGGCTAATTTTCACATCAAATTGGCACCAATTCCACCATGGGATCAAGAGTTTTCTTGTTTAATTAGGATTCAATCTCTCTTATTTCTTTCTTATTGTGTTATTCATTTTATTTCCTAATTTAAGCTTTGTAAATGGATTCCATGGGGAACTTAGATTCTAACTTGCATTTCAATCTTCTAATATTTCTATTTGTTGTGTTTTGCAGGTGCTAGGATCTTGGTTCACACTAAGTATTGCATGCAAGAAGCTGACATCAAAATTTTTTTTTGAGCATGCTACCAAAAGCAAAGGAGTTTTGAGCACAGACAGAGCTAAAGTGAATGGTTGGAAATTTTAACACAACCAAAGTTTTATAGTACCGTAAAATGGCTAGAAGTTCTCAAATGGAGGCACACGCCAACACAACCCAAAGCTTTTATGATGACATGATAGTGGCACTAGTCATCAAAATTTTTGCTAACACCTCTTACGCATCATCTAGGATGCTGGAAAAACTACAATGGGTCCACACACGGGCCTTGGACAAGACAAAAACTATTAGGGACCAAAGCCAAATATAGGAGGAATGGAATGATATCCATGACCCCATCCTCACAAAGAACCCTAAGACTCTTAGGGAGGGAGCTTGCAAAAGAATGAAAAGGGTTGATAGCATAGAGAAATGGCATATAAGCTATGGTTCAATAGTCTTCTGCAGTATATGGTTCCCTTTGTGCATCACTTCCCAAAGCTTGTTCTTAAGGGTATCAAACATTTCAACCCAGATACCAACACCATAGAAGGTCAGATGCTAAGAGTCAACATCAACAAAGATGCTATCTGGAGCGTGCTATGTATCTAAATGAGCCACTCTAAAGTAGACAGAATTGAGATATTTACTCCAAAAAGTGGTAGTATCTTTTGGAGAGGTAGGGGCAAAGCTTTATAATTATATAATATGGAAACACAAAGGCCTCAAGAACTTTGTGATGAGCTGCCAAAAATTCTAGTCGTGCACAATGCCTTCAAGCAAGATATGCAGGATGCACTCTCTATGATGGTGTTTGTTCACAGCTTGGACTAAGACAAATGGGTGTGATAATTTCAGTTGGGCTTGGGTTTTAAGCTGTGAAATCAAAATTCATTGTTCTGGTATGACTTCACATGAGTCATTTACTAAGAAATGATGAGACAAATATAGGAGTACAAAATGCAACACAAATTCAAGTTTCCTTCCTTGCTTGCTCATATGTTCTTATACCAGAAGCCTAACTTCTTATATAAAATGATGTCATTATCTATTTTTACTGAGAAGGGAGCCAAAAACCCAGTTTCTGTATGGACTCCCCTCCTTCCCACAACACATGACTATTATTAATTTTCAGAGTTTTTCTTAACTCTAATTCTACTAGACTTCGATAAGAATGCTTGTCTCTATCAACTTTCTACTCACTAGAGGAAGTTGATGTAGAGCTTGACTCCTAAATACGACTAGTTCCTTAAGAGGGATTTTACATTCATCTGCATGCATGACTTTACTAAGGAGCCATTCTAGTTCCTGGAGTACGTCACACATAGGGTATTGGCCCTTGAAATGTTTTGATAGATGTCCATTATTGATTATAAATTTTTTGGAGGAAAGGGAAAGAGAGGATTTCTCAATTGCCTGCTAACCTTCAAATGGGTGGGAATGGTGAAAAAGTAGTCACACAAGTTACTGGAAGAAAATATAGCTAATCTTGGGTAAGTGATAATATGCAACAAATGGAATTACAACCCATTTGAAGACTTGGGTAATGAATTCATCAAGGTAACCCACAACCCCCAGCCGTATTGGAAAAAGAAGTGGAGTCTGATGGAGGAGCATGACAACCTGCTAGTGGACCTAGCCTATATTCCTACTTATGACAATAGGATACCATGGCTTCAATTCTACCTCTTGTTAGAAAAGTACAATGAGAAGCACAAAATAGGGGTTTCCCTTCGTAGTGAGTTGTCAAGGAAGGAAAAATAGAGTGAGGAAACAATTAGGGATTTTTTGATCTACCGACAAGAAATCCAATGCCTTGATGCTTCTTACTAGAGTGTAGTGATGGATGAAAGATTTGATAAATTATGGGATGATGCACACACTAATTCTGATGTGAGCAACACATCCAAAATGCATGCAGAGAAGGGAAAGGAGAAAGAAAGTGAAGTAAAAAAGGCCCTAGTGTAGCAAAAAGAAAAGGCGTTGGAGTAGCCTAGCAAAGCCTCTTGAAATGTGCAGATCAATATATAATGATCGGGAGCCTCGCATACATGCACCTAGACTACAAGAAGGTAAAAAAAAACCCAACAAAAATAGTTAGAGACTGTTGAAGTGGAGGAATCACCACCCAACAAGAGGTAGTGCATAGATGCAGTTGAAGAAGAGGGTTTGCAGGAGCCCATAACAAGCCTAGGGCCGATAATGAGCACAGATCTAGTGACGAGCCAAGGATCATAGCCATATACACTGTAGGTAAATTTCGTTCCCTCTGCTCATACTTCAAAATCTTTGGTCTCCCCTACTATTTTTGCATTTTCCATCACTTCAGGTGTTGACCTTTCTTTTTCCACTTCTACCACAATGGTTGTGAGAGGTTTCACTCAATTATCCATTTGTTTCGACTCCTCCATGGACCCTTTCAACTTTCATCACTACCTAGTTTGCATCTACTATCTCTTTTCCCTTTGCATCCATGACTGCCATGGACACCCCTCTGGCTACTACTATATCAAGCCCAACTCAGTCCGCCCAGTAGATGGAGTCTACCATGACCCTGCTACTGCCACAACACCCGATGAGTCCTCCCGTTGGTTCACAAACTAGGTTTTGGCATATTCCTCCATTCTCCCTACTTATAGTCGATCTTCCTAGTGCACCTTTCATAAGTGAGCTAGTTTAGTCACCAACCCAATTTATAGCATAGGGTGATAAAACAAAGGAAGTGCAGGATATCAAAATCTAGAAGGAAAAGGCCAAGGATGCCAAGAAGTTGGCAGAGCCAAAGGTGTATAATATTTTCAATAAAGCTCAAAATTCACTGCATTTCACAACAATATACCCGAGTGTCATCAAACCATAGGGGGAAATGCAACCTAATGATTACAACATGTTTTCCATGGGACTTGCTCTAAGTATAGCTTGGCTGCAAGACAAAGTTGAGCTCATGTAAGAATCACAATAGGTTGTGTCCATCGATTTCCTCAAGTATGGTCGCTAGCCGAAGAAAAAGGAGGAGGAGCTAAAACTTGTAAAGGATAGAATCGAGATCCTAATGGCGAAGGAAAAAGTGAGAGGAGAAGAAATTGTGTGCTTATTGGAGAAAAAAAATACAATGTAGACAGTGCAGATTAAACTCTGAGAGGAACTTGCAAAGTTCCAATCCTATGACCCCAATTTGGTCATCGTGCTACAATGGAGGAACCAAGAATATTAGAACTAGTCGGCCCTAGTGGAGTAGGGGATGCAACAAAAAGGTGAGGAGTTTGAATTTCAACACACTCAATTGGAGCAAAAATTGCAACAAAAGGACATCGACTTTGAGGCCCAAAGGGCTCAATTGGAGAAAGAAATCTAGGAGGTGAAGCTTTCCCTTGAGGGGGAATCAACAAAAAATAATTGGGGTGAGGAAAACTATTCCATATAATTGAGAAACATCCAAGGATAGCTTGCAACCGCAAACCAAAGGATCACAAAACTAACACAAAATGTTGGCTTCAGGGATGCAAAGATCAATCTTTTGAGGAGTTTTCCCCAAGCCCTAGTTGCCCAACCAGATCTCCTTTTGGTGGGCCAATAGATATATGTTTCATACTATGATAAGTTCAAGGCCTTCTGCCTGACACTTTAGTTGATGCCCCAATTTATGGCAAAGGAAACAAGTTTGGGCAAGGAAGTTTGTGTAGCAATTGAGCAGTTCCCACAAATCATCACAAAAAGGGTTCTTGAGGTAGAAAAGTTATTGGATAGAGTCTATATGGTCTTGGATGAGGACTTCGCAAACTTAGGGATCAAAGATAGGAAGGCCACTGTCAAAACATCAAATAGGTTTACCCATTGCAATGTGGCCATCCTCCATGCTAGTGAGTGCACTACAAAACTAGACCAAACCATGAATAGCATGCGGGCTAGGTTCTCCCAACTAACGCAGATGGGCTTACCCTCCCTGTTTCTTTCTGACGACTTGGTGGCTACTGCGGAGTAGATTGCGACAAAAATAGAAGAGAAGTAGCAGGACACATCCGCTTTCCATAGTTTTAGTCAACCCCCTACTATAGTAGATATTCAAGGCATCACTCATTAGATTGTGTGGTTGCTCTTCCAACTCGAGTCTAGGGATGGTATATTCATGACGCTACCTTACAAAGAAATGATCGATCTAAGTGGAGCATAAGAAAATTTGTGTGACATATCGAAACTATTTGAGGCTGACTAGCTACCTCTGCAGGCTACTCTCTCTAGGCTCCAACTCTATCATCCCATGGATGAGACTCTAGTCTACAAGCTAGAAATTTTTTTGGGTTCCTCATTCCACACGCGAAACATCCCTAGTAGTCACCAAAAGTTGTGAACGTTGAATTCCTCAAGATCCCTCTAGGTGGTTTTTGTTTTCACTTAGTATCACCCCATGCCTCATCTTTTTGAACTCTATCCACTACTGCCACATGTCCACCAGGCATTCACCATAGAAAATCCTTCCTTCACTCTCCTACCGGCTTCCGCCATGCTTCCATGTACTATCACCATGGGCACTTATGGGCTGATTCCCTTCACTTTTCAATTGAGCCTCATCCACATGCCATGTAGTTTTCATATGCGTACACTATTTGGCATACCCCATAGTTGGCATCGATAGTAAAGAATTCCTCCACGTGTCTTCACTGCGTAGTATTTCAATGCAAGCAGGAGGAATCAATGAGTGAGCCTTGATGTGCTATGAAATGTCTCTTTCATGGGGACTTCATCAAAGGGAAGGAAAGATTGAACTGCATGCCCCACCAAACTGTTGCGTGTCTTAACCAACTGCAAGATTGAATGACACATGTCTGTTAAGGAGTTTTTTGGGACCACTGCCATCATTCGGGGGGATGCATATGTTTGGGAAGCAACTACGTGCCATGGCCCAAATATTTTTTGTTACAATGGCTGAAGGAAATCATTGTTGTAGGAAACATTTCTCTTGATACGAGATCTTTTTTATTCCTGGCCTGCCAAGCGGTGGGATTTTCATCTATGTATACTGCTTCTTCCTTCCAAAAATGAGTTCATAAGATACAAAAAAATTAGGGAAAAGACAATACGCCTTTTGTATTTGTTTTAGATTATTGTATAAGACTCTTAGACTGTACGATTGTTTGACCTCTCCTTTTTATTAAGCTATTTGATAAAACATTATACTGTGCCATTGTTATCCTGAATTATTTATTTGCAGAACTTCTATAATTCTAAATACAAGTTTGTTGGTTAGACCATGTCTTTGAATCTTCTTTTCAGTAAATGGATATGGGAATTATTTTCTGTCATTGAATGAATTGTTTAGGTTTTCATCTTTGATTTCTGTTATTCTAGAACATAGCAGATTGTTGATCAAGCCCTTAAATCAAATCCCAAAAGAGAGATTTGCCATGCCTATATCTATTCCTTGGTGCATCTTCTTAGTTCAATCTTTATTTCTTTATATCCGCTTCCTTTTCCCATTATAAAACCCCAATTACAGAAGAAGCTGACTTCTTAAAAAACCCAGAGGTCACTCAATTTAGTGCAATTGGTCTCCCCATTCACTGAGTTTCCCATAAAGGTTGTTACCTTGCCAATTTTTGGCATCAACAGGGTCAACATGGAAGAGACCTAAATTTCTCGATGCCTTGCATCATCCCCAAAAGGAAAAAAGAAGACAAAAGAAAAGATAAATATTTATGACATAGAGATAAAGGAAGATACAAATAGAGGAATGCTGATGAAGAGAGAGATACATCAAGAAAAATAGTACGAGGGGATCACATTATGCACACAAAGAAACATGCCAAAGAAAACAAAGAAAAATACTAGTAAGGCACATGCGAGTAAACCTATAGCAAGTCATCCTAATCCCAATCTTGTTCTATATATGCAGAAGGTAGAAAAGTAGCCAAATGGACAACATCAAGTGTTGGAATAGGACAAGCACCAACTTCAACACTCTTATTAGGAGGATCATCTTTTAAGCTGATAAAAGAGGAAAAAATTAGATTTAGCTCATTATACACTTCCTCATCAATCTTAGCAATTTTATTTTCAACATACATATTAATCACAATGGGAGGCCTAATGACAATATCCATAGAAGTTTTTTTATGTTTATGTTGTGGTGAGGGAGGAGAGGCATCATGCCTTGTTGGAGACAAGTTTGAATTTTTATTTTCTATTCTATTCTTTTCTTCTTTTGTTTGTAATGAATGAGCAATAGCACAATGTCTATGACTACCCTCTCTAGCTTTTTGATTTCTTTTCATTCAGTTTTTAAGTTGTGTTTGTATAGGAGTGGGTTTATACCCTAGATAGATTTATTTTCTTCCCTTAAGGGAGGAAAAAAAGGAACCATAGGAGGTTGTTCAATAACTTTCTCTTTAGCTTTGTAAACTTGTTTGATTTTAGGAGGAACAACGAGAATTTTTTGGTTATTGCATGGTCTCTTATATGAAGTAGGTGAAGGATTTATCATATGTGGATCTTGGATATTTGGAAGGACTTTAGATTCAATCATAGTTTTGTTAAGGATAGGTGGCTCAGTTAGAGGTTGAAGCATATTTCTAAGGGATAATTCTACTATGTTCTTTTGCTTAAACTTTTGATAGGATTTGAAAAATAATTCTTCATAGTGTCTACTAGGCTCAATAGGCTCGGGCCAAAAGAAATCCAATAAAAATTTCCCATAGGAAGACATAGGATTAAAGCTACTATGATGCACAATAAATATCTCATTTCCAAATGGAAACTTTAAACATTTATGCACAACCGACAGGATGGCATTCATAGAGTGAAGCCATGAATAGCCTAACTTCACATGAATTTGGTCCAACAATGGGATGATAGTGAATGAGATATTTAATTATTTTGGTCTAACCTTTAGATGGAGATTTATTGAGCCAATCATAGGGCAAGAAGAACCATTATGGATTTTGATCCATGCTTTTTTTTTCATATGTATCTTGGTAGAGTTCATGCACAAATATTAATTCTTTAGTGATCATGTTCTCTACACAAATGAGATCAATTAATATCTTATTTGTAGGCTTGTCATGGATTCTTCTAGCTATATAAAGAGGACCATTAGGTGGATGTTTAAGTATGTCTTGTTGTGAGAAAGCAACATCAAGCAACATTTCAGCTAGATCTTTCTGAGGTTTAGCATCAATAAAGTTTACCGTGGCATGTATATTGTCATGGGTATGTGTAGGATCGTCATGGAAAAAATAGGCACTTATGTGGTGAAAAATTTAGAAAAATCAGAGTTAGGAAGTTACTTGATGTAAAAATTTGATTAAGTTATCTATATTATTTCAAAAATATGTAAGAATAGAACCTTTAGCAAATTGAATTTACTTTCTAAACTACTCGGTTTTTTCTAAGAAAAATAAATCTATTTGGTGAAAAATTGAAATTTCAATGCAGTAGTACTTAAATTTCAGGGAAAAAATAAGTAGGTGTCTGTCTAACCACCCTAACCACAATAAAATGATAATATTTATTTATAATATTTTCAATATAAGTAGAGGACTCATGTCCCAATGTGATGCATATTTTTTTATAATTTTTTTCCAAGTAAATAATCAATTATGATTTTTTTATTACAACTTTCAAAAAATATAAAAACTTGTATGTCTAATCACTTTAACTTGGTCAAAACTTTATGAATTTTATTTTTTTTAATCCTATAGTATGTGAAGCATAGAATGTGACACATATTTCAAATTCAAAAAATGTGATACCATTTGAAAGCTAAAGATGTTTTTCAATCAGCCTATAAATCAAGACTTTAGTCGTAATTCAAATAGAAACATTTTAATAATAATTATTTATTAAATTCAAAGTAAAGCATAATTTATATGGTGTAAAGCTGAGAATCTCTTTTAAAAACCCTTTTCATTTCATCAATTTTTTGTAAAAAAAAGTCATCGGCCACATACCCATCATATTGCCACTTTTTGGCCTATCATGATCCTACACATACCCTCATTCTCTTTACTTTTAAAGTTCTTGTTAAGGATGCATGTGAGGCTCTGGAAAATTTGTATTCCTTTTTCAATCTTAAGAATCTTTCTTATGTTGTCTAACATAGGAACTGCAATAGGACTCACAATATTTTGCAATTGTTCTATTTCTTCATCATCCTTATGTTTTCTTGCAGGATATTAGTAATCATTGTTTCAACATCATGCACATTGTTTGTAGGTAGAGAAGTCATTGGAAGAAGTATGAAGGCTATGATCCATAGAGGGTTGATTATCAACACTATTAGTGAAAGAGTTGGAGAACCCAAGATCCATGACAAATGATGTATTGCAGGATGACATGAGTCATGAACTACACCTCACAACAACATTGATAAAAGAAAACCAAGTTATAAATCTCATACAAGATTCAAAAACATGCTACACACCCAAAATGTAAAAAAGGTGAAATGCAATTCAATAACCAAGAATGCAAATATGTAAATGCAATTTTCATATCCTAAATAAGGTAATTCTCTAATTACACAATGCAAAACCTTGAAAAATGATGTCTTGTAAATTCGATTTTGAAATTAAACAATGCACCAACTTTATCAAATGAAGCCAAATATGATTATTTTCACTTAACAAATTTTTGTAAACCAAAACAAAAGAATGAAATGTAGAAACAAATGTTTTAATGCCTAGAAAATCAAGAAATGATTGCAATTAGGGACTCATTCACCCAAGGGAAAATGGGTCCTAGGTTAGGGTTTTTAAAAATGGTTTTGTAGATTTCTAAGATGATTCTAGTGGTTTCTAGATTTTGATAAAAAATAGTAAGTTATAGTTTGAATTTTCTGTCAAATTAATGTTGAATGCAAGTGCAAAATATGAAAAAATGACAAACTAGGAAACCTAATTTGATGTGCATTTTTTCTTCATTTTTTAAATGCAAATGAATGATGATGCAATGCTATGTAAATGGAATGAAAAATGACTACTTTTGTTTGTATTTTTCAGATTTAAAGAATGGAAAGATGCAATCCTATAACTTGACTTTAGATTCACTTCATTTCAATTCAATACAAATAAATGCAAAATCTAGATCTAAGGTACAAATGGACTTTGAAATCAAAAAAATGCAATGGTCAAAGTCAGGTTCACTAGAATGAAATAATGAAAAATAGGTTGGGTTGATTGAAAGCATAAGGGGGTTCACCAAAATTATACTAGATTGACCTATTCTCCTTTATTTCATTAGGAAATGAGGTCCACAAAATGAAAGGATTCTCAACCTCAAGGTGAGTCAAGTCAAGGTGTGAGTCTAGATTGATTTCCTTTATTTGTAAGGATGAGGGTCTTGATTAAACAATAGTTTGGGGAGAAAGACTAAAAATAGCAAACTAACTCCAAAGTGAAATCTACCAAGTACATCTAATATATTAAGCTCAATTCGGATGGACCCAGAAATCAAAATGCAGATCTAAGAAAGGGAAAATATTGGAAAATAGTTCTTGATAAGGGATAAAAAGTATTGTAAAGTCCCGTAACAAAATTTCATGATTTTCTAGGCTTGTCATCACTAATTACACCTTTCTTATGCCTTATTTGGCCCCTTTATGCACTTATAGGCCTTATTTTAGTGTGTTTTTAATACAAACCTGACAAACAACATTAAATACAACTTAATTCCCAACACCCATGTTGGTTATTTTTTAAGAACCAAACTGATCTTCAGAAATACCTATGGATTTTTCCATCACCAATTATGAGTACTTCCAAAGGGATTGGCTAACGAACAAATAGAGGTTGCTAAAATCTTATTCCTACTCTTTGTGATTTGTAAAACCCAGGAGGGTGATCCCACAATGTACACCTAAAGACTTTTCACAATTACATTCAAATACATTGTCAATAACAAATGTCTCTAATGATACCACTCAATAATATACATCAAGTAAGTTGGAAGCTTACATATTCATTTTATATGTATCAAGTATGAGAGAGCATACTTCAAACAAAAAAACAACAATATTCCCTTAATTTTAAAAAGATTGAGTAGTTAGTGAATCAACACTGTAAATGTAACACAAATACTCTACATGAACTAGTGCCTTTATCCCAAGCACAGAGTCAATACCAATCTATATAACCTGATAAAAATTTAGACAATAACACCTATAACCCTATGAAATATTACATTACAACATTCCTCTACGACATTCAAGATTATTAATTCTTATAAATATCCTACCTCATAGTTCTTATAAGTTATCAATCTCATACACGCACTTACATCAATTCATTCAATCAATAAGCAAGCATGAAACTGAACATCCATTAGATAATGATAGAGACAAATGAAAGAAATTCTTGATTGCTTTCAATCATAACTCATAATGCACATACAAGTTGAGATAATAACCAAGAAAATGATATTACTTTTTATTATAAATGCTATATCATTATCAGTCTTACATGCATAAGTATGGACTCCAACATAAAATTTAAACAAAGAATAAAACTTGCTTCAGATTATCTTGACAAACTAATAGTATTAAATCAAAAAAATTCAACTCTCGTGCTACTGGTCCTGAATTCCTTGTTACAAAGATGAAGGAGAAAACAAGCCTCAGACTAGATAGCACACATGTCATAATCCATTGGACCGCTTGTAACAATATTCCCCTTTCAGTTATACTTGGGTCTTTAGGTGGAGAAAATAAACATGAGTTACATGAGGTAGAATTAACCTCAACTCTTCATGGAAAATAGGTTCCACCTCAAAAGACATCATTAGTTTGTTACAACAGTTACAAGATATTCCCCATGTGCTCAAAATGCCAATTGTGGGAGAATCAAAATAACAAAACGTATGAAGCAAGGAAAGGAAAGCAAAAAAAGAGTCAAAATTTATTAATCCACATAAGCACCACATTTTATTCATTTGAAACTAAGGAGAGAATAATATTCTACCATGTTATACAAAAAGCCTAATCTGTATTGCATTCAGGCGATGTATTATTCCTCCCCTATCCATTATTCTCCTTATTCAATGATCCACACACAGATTCACTCTATGTATTTCTCCAACCTAGTTTTGTATTCATCCTCAGTGGGCCATTTAACATTCAATAAATCATGCACCTTAGTAATATACTAGGAGTACCTTGCATCAATAAAAATCATGGCTTCCTTAACAAATATACCCATTTTTTATTCAATTTCCACCATTGTATCAATGTTTGAATTGAGCAACATGTAATTGGTGACAAACAAAGATATCATAGCCGCTCCAAGTATTCCTCCAAAATCTTTCTTGTAGGTGTCAAATGGATGCAGTTCTCCTTTTGGATTCAATATTTGAGGCATTACATGCTCCTCCATCTCCTTGAATATTTTAAACTTACTTTGGAGCTGTATACCTAACTTTCCATGCAAAGTAGTTACCTCATTTATTGAGTCAATAGTTTTTTAGGATTTCAAGAATATTTGTGGGTGCCTTGGGATCCTAATTCATTTTTGGCATCATTTCTTTCAAAGCATTTTCCCTAGTACAAAACAATTATTCCATTCATTTCTAAAGGCCTCCTGTACTTGCAAATACTTTGTATTTGCCTCATGAATATTCTTATACGTGGCCAAGACATCGTTAGCCCTTTGGACCATCTTGGTCACATTGTACTTCAACACATCCTTGAAATTTCATTGGCCACTCTAACTATTTCTAGTTTGTCCTGCTTGACATTTTCATTCTCAATAGTTTATTTTCCTTTCAAATCATCAATTCTTCGGGCCAAAGTCTCCCTATCCTATGTGGACATATCAAATAAAGAAGAAGAAGAAGGTTGAGTCATTGTTTTCTAAGTATCTTGAATAGTAGCTATCATTTGATTCAACTCATGTTCAAGGCCTTATTATATTCCTTAACCAAGGATTCATATTTTTCCAAGAAATATGTGTAGTATCCACACTAAGTATTGCAGCATGTGTAGTTAACTCAGCTACTTGGATAAGAGTTAGGTCAGTAGCTCTCTTAACTAGTAGTGACCCAATAACTTCTTCAATGGGCCTAGAAACCTCATGTTTACTAGTATTAGGTGCCATAGAGAAAATTGCAAGAGTATGCAACTTTGGACTATATCCAGAACCAAATACTTTATCCTCAAACTAATCTTTAGATATCAAAGCTTGAAGATCTCTGCTAACTACATCATATGCTATGGCAGCAATGATAGTATATCCTGGTAACAACATGATTCCACCATCTTTAACAATTATTTGAGCTTCAATGGGAGTAATAGTTGTAATTTTAACCCTAATTTTCTCTTCCTCTACTTTCTCAGCTTCCTCTTGATGAGAAGGGTCAACATTGACTTAGGATGATTCAAGTCTATTTTATTTCCTTACTCCACTGTTGAATCATAAACTCCTAAAATTCTTTGATTTGCACAAATTTATCATCAACCAAAAAAAAATCACACTCCCTCATCCTAGGATCATCATCATTTTCTCTATCATACTGCCACTTGACAATCCTCTAAGGAGGAACATTTGAACTACGAGTTTATTCAATATGAGGAAGGGGAATTATCTACTCCACCTCCTAATTTTTTGGCATATGTTCTGCCATTTGTTCCTCCTTGACATCTTGAAAATATATAGGTTGTTCTAGGATAACGATAGCTTGTTGGTATCATTGTTGTTCTATGATGACTTTGGCTTTGTCCACAACATCCTTTACCTTCACCTAAAACTCACTAGATTGACAATCCCTTATCATCGCAAAGGCCCTCTCCGAGGGGTTTGCAATTACATTATATGGACTAATGTTGAAGGCATTCATTTTCATAATCTTCTCCTCAAGGTTTGTCATAGTTGTCCA
Organism: Sequoia sempervirens; assembly: GCA_007258455.2. Taxonomy (NCBI): domain Eukaryota; kingdom Viridiplantae; phylum Streptophyta; class Pinopsida; order Cupressales; family Cupressaceae; genus Sequoia; species Sequoia sempervirens. Next base: position 509,064,862 of record VDFB02047230.1, on the reverse strand, counting down.
TTCTCTTTTCCTAGCCATGACAACCACATCACTTGTCATATTTCTTAGTACATCATCTCTATAGAAGAATTCATGATGTATGATGCCTAAGCCCTTTTGTCTTCTTCTTCCTACCACAAATCCTTATGGATCAAAAAAATTAATCTCATTGATAGGAATTTTGAGGTTATTCACCATAATTCCAATTTTTTCATACCCCTCAGGGGTAGTGCTCTTGAAATAAGAAAAAAGTACATTGGGGATGTATTACAATGCCCTTTCTGACCTTTCTAAACACTTCTTAATCCATAACATTAATTTTCCACATAAGCTCCATGAAATCTAACCTATCTAAGACATACAAGGGTAGACAATGAGGTGCCACTTTAGCTCCATAAGCCCTGATCAAAGTGTACTTAGAATGTAGAAATGAGTCAACCCAATTATGTGTTGCTTTAGAGCCTGGTACATCCTTTGGGTGCATAAGACTTCTGATTTATGGAGAAAGTCTGAATCTAGGTGCTACACCCAATGACTCTAAGATACCATATCTTACAAGATTGGCAAACAAGATGTAGTTGGAATTGGAGCAATCTTGATCCCAAATGTATGTCCACATTTGTATTGAGATATCACTATTCTCACTATCCTAAAATTTTAGATTTAATTTCCTTTTCCACTCATAATCACCTTCCCATAGGAGCATATGCATCAATAAAGAGTAATGGGGAAACACAAAGGGAGCACTTCCTTTTTGAAATTGAGAAAGTGCTAATGCATTCATTCAATAAAAAAGTTAGCATAATAAAAACTAGTGTTTCAATTATAGTCTTGTATATCTACCACCATTACCAGTAAATAAGGAGCTATCCTAACTTCAAAATCCCAAGCCAGTACTTGATTTAAACAATAATATTTTTTTTTGAAATAATCTTCAAATTCTTCACACTCAAAAGGCTCAATATCCTTAGCACTAAATATTTCCCTGCTCCTTTTGTGTCATAGAAGCAATACTTCTTTGAATTCAAATTTTCTCTTTTGATATTCTGCATACAAGTTAGCTCATCTAAACTTTGTACTGTAATTATGATTTAACCCAAATACATCTATAGTCTCTTCCTTATTCACCTCTAGAATTATATCACTATTCTCACTTTTGATTGTCTTGTTAGTAGGGTTGTAGTGCCTTGCTTGCTCCATCATTAAATCAACTTCTACAAACACATTCAAAGCCACCAACCTTCCAAGGTTCAACCTCCATAAATGGCATGCAGGCTTACTAGATTTTTTCCTATTGAAAGCATACCGAAACAATTGCCATCCACTCTGGTGTTGGGGTTTTTCACCAATTTCTCTAGCATTATCAATTAACCTAGTGGTCACAACAACTTGTCTTATGGCCTTTTACCAATTCATGATGCTCCTTCTTTTACACCTCCAAAGGTCTCTTGCATATTTTTTTCTGTTTCTTTCTTCACTTCTAGACCTAGTGGACATTATAGTTGTACTTGGCAAAGGGTTAGACACAGTCACTGGCTTAGGCTTAATTTCAACTAAAGCATGCTTAGTTTTAAGTCTTTTAACCCTCTTCTATTTTTCTTTCCTTTCTATTCTAACAAAATATTCACTAGGCTCTAGGTCACTCATGCTTGAAACTAGGGTTTATAGTTTCTTACATCCAAATAAAACCCTTCACAATTATGATAGGACAAAATACTACTATTGAACAAGAAACCTTTCTTCACAATTTAGACAGTGCTCAATCACCAAATTGAAACTACCAGAAATGTATAAACTACTAATTCCCCCAATTTTCCTACCAACTTTCCAGGGTATTCACTTCACTACTTCAATTACAAGGAGATATTAGTTTTTCTTACTTGGGTGAAAGAAGTGTCACTCTAGTTGCTAACAACTTCTACACCTTGCCTCAAAAATTCTTCTTCTTTTGATATTCTTTCTACTAGCCAACAAATTATGATGCATGATAAACAATATATCTAGTTTCTGTTACAACTGAGAGGGGAGCATGTCACCATTAATAGTTGATAGTAAGATCGCATGAGCGAATTGACAATTAGCCATTTAGTTTTAAACCTTGATCATTGAAATGTGATACAATTGGAAACTCATCTCCTTGCTCATTGCTAATTTGAAACAATCTCTTGAGAACATATTTGTGAGAAGCGATGAAAATATGATCTTAAAGCTAGAGGTCATCACTCATTACTATCACAACTTTAAGAATTCAGATATCATTAGGGATAAGCGTTCCCTTAAGGACCTCACTCATTACTATTTTCAATCAGAAGTTCAAGGAAGAATTCATGATGAGCGTTATCAAAGAGATATCACCTCATTGCTCTTCACTACTTTGAAACATACATTTCAAAAGTGATCAACGATGAGTGATGAAGACATAAGGTTGATTGAACTTAAGTGAAAAATTTTAGGCATGTTCTCATAAGTTGTCTTAATGGAGGGGAGTTCCTAGGATGATACGATAGGGGTATGTGCAGGATCATGATGGGCCAAAAAGTGGCAAGATGATGGGTATGTGGCTGATGACTATCTTTTTACCCAAAATTGATGAAATGAAAAGGGTTTTTAAAGGAGATTCTTAGCTTTCCATTGATATAAATTATGCTTTACTTTAAATTTAATAAGTAATTATTATTTATTTTCTATTCAAATTATGACTAAAGTCCTGATTGATAGGCTGATTGAAAAACATCTATAGCTTTCAAATGGTATCACACTTTTTGAATCCAAAACATGTGTCACATTCTATGCTTCACATAATATAGGATTAAAAAAATAAAAAATGGATTTCATGAAGTTTTCACCAAGTTAAGGTGGTTAGACATACAAGTTTTTATATTTTTTAAAAAGTTATGATAAAAAATTCATAATTAATTATTTACTTGGAAAAAAATTACAAAACAATATGCATCACATTGAGGCATGAGTCCTCTACTTATATCTAAAATATTATAAAAAAATATTATCATTTTATTGTGGTTAAGGTTGTCATACAGACACCTACTTTTGATTTTTTCCCTAAAATTTAAGTACCACTGCATTGAAATTTCAAATTTTCACCAAATATATTTTTTTATTTTAAAAAAAAGCTTAGTAGTTTAGAAACTACATTCAATTTGCTACAAATTCTATTCTTACATATTTTTTAAATAATATAGATAACTTATTGAAATTTTTACGTCAAGTTGCCTAACTCTGATTTTTATATAAAATTTTCCACTTAAGGGCCTATTTTTTCCATGATGATCCCGCACATACCCATAGATAGAAAAATACTTAAGAACCCCAAAATTAGTATAACAAATTTTTCTGGACTTATGATGAGGGAACCAATTGCTAGATAATAAAAGTAGATGCAAAATTTTAAAGAGTGACCTACAATGGGCAATGGGGAGTTAACAACAAAATAGAACTTTCAAGTGTTTTAAGAAAATGAATCTTGAAACCCTTCTAAATGCAACAAGGGTTTAAGATGGGACATGAAAATTAAGGTTCCATCAGTGGCTTTGATTGGGGACATATGCCTCTTGTAGGAACATGGCGAAATCCCAAGAATCTTAGGTTGAAGCAGACCAAAATGTGGATTAAAACCAAAGGACCCAATCTAGGGAACTACCCAGACAAGGTAGAAAGACCACAATGAAAAAAAAAGAAAAAAAACCTATATACATAATATAGAAAACAAAACGTTCATGGAGAATAACATACTCATGAGAAGTATGGCTTTAAGAACTACCCATGTAGTGGTAGTTCAAAAGGTTTACCTGTTATGTTCGAAAGGAAATATGAATCTTATCCATGAGTGCTGACTATCAATTAAGGGACAAACCATAATGCTTCAAATTTCCCATTCTTTCCCTTATCCAGAGCTCTTGCATTCCAAGCTAACACCATATTGTTTATTTCAAACTTCCTAGGAGAAGCTCTCTTTTCATATAAATGCTTAACCTACAATTGCATCTTTAAGTTTTTAACTTGAGCTTCCCTCCTAGACTCATTCAACTACACCAGATTATTTATTCTGTGCTGCATATCATAAAAAAAAAACTCATCATATTCTTGTACAAACTTGTACATTTTGAGTAGGTTATTCTGTGGAAATCTTTCCTCTAGACCATACACTACTTCAAATGGTGAATAACCAATATCGTTTTTCATAGTCACTCTATCTGCCTAGGGCGCCAATTTTAATTTTGAGTCCCAAGCCTTTTTGTTCTTCTCCATAATTCTCTTGATTATCTTCATCAATCTCTTATTACTAGACTTATCATGACCATTTCCTTGAGGATGGTAAGGTGAAGAATAAGAAAATTGTATGCCATGTCTTTCACAAAAGTTCTTGAATTCATCTGATCTAAAGCACATAGCATTATCTAAGATAATTCTCTGAGTGAATCCAAATTCAATAAGAATATTATTCAACATAAAATAAACTAACACCTTACTTGTTTCCTTATTTGTAGGTATTGCTTCCACCCATTTGGTAAAATAGTCAATGGCAATAAGAATCTAGTTGACCTCCACTAAAATTTTCTAGTATTTCCGGGCCAATGAAATTGATTCCCCATTGTTGGAAAGTGGCTTCAACTGTCATGGGTATGAGTGGTAAATTTCCTGAGAACTTCAGTTTTCCTGAGAATCGTTGACAGTAATCACAAGTTTTAACAAAATTGTGAGCATCTTTAAAAATAGTGTGCCACAAAAATCCAACTCTTAAAATCTTGTGTGCAGTAGTCTTTGCCATGTAATTATCACCACACACCCTATTGTGCATTTACTATAGAAGTTCCAATGCTTTTTTTCCATCTACACACTTCTTAAGTACTCCATCCAAGCTTCTCTACCATAGCTCATTGTCAATAATCACATACTTGATAACATGCAATTTTAATGTTCTTTTTTCAGTGTCAGCCACATCAATAGGACATTGTAAAGTTTGCAAATACTCGATAATTCTTCTATACCATTCGCATGTTTGCATATAACAAAGAGGTGCAACATCAATTATTTGAATCTAATTAACTTGATTAGCTTCAAAATTTTCCTCTACCATTAACTTGGCTAGGCCCTGTCCTCTTACTAACTTGGTAATCTGAACATCAATGTTAAATTCTTGGATCTTGTTGATCCATCTGCACCTTTTCTTGTTGTCTCCTACTGAGGAAAAATGTCCTTCACAGCTGCACTTGGTACAAAAGCTATAACTGTAGCCCCTTGTAGGTAAGTTCTAAATTTTTTTACAGCCTTCACCAAAGCATATGCTTGTTTCTCAGTAGTTTCATACTTCAATTCTACATCTTCTAAATATTTTCTAAAAAATGTAATTGGTTGTTCAAAATCTTGCTCATTTTTCTATAGTAAAACATCAACAATAGTATAAAAATAAGCAAAAGAGAAAATGTGCATTGGTTTAGAGAAGTCGAGAGACTTCAAAACTGGAGCCTCTTTCATAGCTTGTTTTATCTTCTTGAAAGATTGACTAGGCTCTTCACTCCAAAGTACCTTTTCACCCTTCTTCAGTATTTTAGAAATAGGTCTTGTAATTTCTGCAAAGTTGGTTACAAATCTTCTAAAAAAAAAATTCTGCTCAGAAAATGACTGTATGTCATTGACATGTTTTGGTTGGGGGTTCTTGTCAATAGCTGCTACTCTTTTAGGGTCTATCCTTACTCCCTCCTTGGACACAATATGCCCTAGTATTTTTCCCTCAGTGACCCCAAAGGTACTTTTCTTTGCATTCAAAGATATTCTATATTCTAGTGACCTGATAAAAACTTTCTCTAAATGCATGAAATGATCCTCTTTTTTCTTAGAATAAGTGGTCAAGTCATCTTAATATATAGCCATAAATAAATCAATAAAATCAGAGAAAGCTACATCCATAGCTATTTGAAAAGTGACAATGGCATTTGTTAAGCCAAAAGGAATCCTTACATATACATAAGTACCCCAAGGAGTAGTAAATGCGGTCTTGTACTACTCATAATGCTTTGATTTTACCTGATTATATCATGAGAAACCATCCATCATTGACACTAGCTCACAGCCAGTTACCTTTTGTAACATGGCTTCCATGTTCCGTAATGGATAATTGTCTTTTAATGAGGATACATTCAACTTCCTGAAATCAACTCCCAGTCTTATGTCACCATTCTTTTTCCTCACTGGTACTAGATTAGATACCCATGAAGAATGTCTAATGGGTTTTATAATACCAGACTCCCTTAACTTTACCAAATTCTCTTGCATCTTGGGAGCTAGAGTAGGATTAATTGGTCTCTACCTTTTCCTAAATGTTTTTGCATCATCCTTTAAAGGAATTTCATGTTGAAAAAATTCCTCCTTGTAAGCTTTCAATTCATCATATGATCAAGAAAAGACATGTTTGCATTTTTTAAGGAAACTAGCATTTCCTTTACCTTTGGCTTCATCCTATTTCCTATATAGAATTTCTTTGGGGCATTTACAGTCCCAAGTTTACTTCTTCTAGGTCCTCTGAGTGAGTAACAACTTTTTTGGCCTTACTGGTATCTTGACTATCAAAGACCCTTTCAAGAGCTACAAGGCCTTTGGGGATTTTATTTTCTTTTTATTCGATGACCCTTTTTCCAAACATTGTGTCCTTTCCATTATGATCTCTACATATCCATTAAAATAAATCTCATGACCTTCATATTTATCAACACAATTTAGGAATCTAAGGATATCCTCATGATCATTAAAAATCCACCAATTGTATACATTGTCAGGGATAGAGGGTCTTGTTTGTATCTCAACCTTTGAAATTCCTATCAAAGTTATATCACTAGGTCTTAATGCAATATTAGCAAGTAAATCAGCCACTCTATTATGTCCTCCATCCAACCATTTCCAAAAGCATCGAATTGTTCAATGGAATCCCAAATAACATTCCTATATTTCCTCATTTTTTTATTTTTGCAAGCATACTAAGCTCTTACTTGGGATATTACAAGCTCAGAGTCACAAATTACTATTAGCTTTCTAATTCCATTTTTTTCAACAAGTCTCAATCCTAATAACAAGGCTTCATATTCTGCTATGTTATTTGTACAAACAAAAGATAGTGTAAAAGAGAACTTATAAGTATTTCCAGTAGGTGATACTAATAAAATCCCTGCACCAGATCCTTCTTTGGAGCTTGCACCATCAAAGCACATTTTCATAGTCCTTTATTAGACATTCTTGAAACTTCATTTTCTATAGGTGCAGGATGTCTCTCAATCTCTCTTGATGCTTCTTCTACCTTGAACTCACCAATGTTGGTATCTATGAAAATAATTGTGTCATCTTCAGGGAAATGTTCCAACATATGTGGTACCCTAGATTCTCTCATTACCTAGAAATTCTTACCATCAATGGGAAATGTGGCATAAGAAATTTCACACTGCATATTGCCTCCCATAGATGCACTCCATTTTTCATGATAATAACATTCCATAATAAGGTGGGATATCAACCGCTACCACACTCATTTCAAACTCTTTGTTAGGGAAAGCTACCAATATATATGGAAGCTCATTTATCACACTGACCACAGGTACCTCTCTGGCATCCATGGCATAACACTTGCCATGAGTTCTATCAACCCTTAACCCTAATGCATCAATGATTTTAAATGGCATGATATTGTTTGATGCACTAGAGTCAATAATACAATTCTTTATGAAATTCCCCCCAACTAGCAAGGTAAGAAAAAATGGATCTATCTTATTTGGACAAGTGTTCACAGAATTTCCAAGGAGAATATGGGAGAATCTCAGTAATTCTTCCTTAACCTTCCTTACCTTTCTTGTTCTTTTCACTTAGTTTGAAAGGAGTGGGTTCCACTAAATCACTAGTGGCTATAGCAACACCATTGATAAGGGCCATTTCCTTTTGTTTATGTTATTCTATCCTCATCATTTCAAGAAAAGGTACAAACACTGGGTATGTGTAGGATCATGATGGGCCAAAAAGTGGCAATATGATGGGTATGTGGCTAACGACTATTTTTTTACCCAAAATTAATGAAACAAAAATGGTTTTTAAAGGAGATTCTTAGCTTTCCACGATATAAATTATACTTTACTTTGAATTTAATAAGTATTTATTATTCATTTTCTATTCAAATTACGACTAAAGCCCTTATTGATAGGATGATTGAAAAACATCTATAGCTTTCAAACGGTATCACATTTTTTGAATCCAAAACATGCATCACATTCTATGCTTTGCATACTATAGGATTAAAAAAAGAAAAATTGAATTTCATGAATTTTTTATCAGGTTAAGGTGGTCAGACATATGAGTTGTTATATTTTTCAAAAAGTTGTAATAAAAAAATAATAATTATTTATTTACTTGGAAAAAAATTACAAAAAAATATGCATCACATTGGGGCATGTGTCCTCTACTTATATCTAAAATCTTATAAAAAAATAATATCATTTTATTGTAGTTAGAGTGGTCAGACAGACACCTACTTCTTATTTTTCCCTGAAATTTAAGTACCATTGCATTGAAATTTCAAATTTTCACCAAGTAGTTTAAAAAAAAAACCTAGTAGTTTAGAAACTACATTCAATTTGATACAGATTCTATTTTTACATATTTTTGAAATAATATAGATAAATTATTCAAAATTTTACATCAAGTTTCCTAACTTTGATTTTTTTGATTTTTTTGCCACTTAAGGGCCTGTTTTTTCCATGATGATCCTGCACATACCCCACTTTAACTTGGCTAAGCAACTGAAACATATCAACATGAGTATACTTGGTAAATTCAGTTGAAGGAATACCTTGTTTGTTGCTATTATCTTTCTATTGATTTATGGTTGCTTCAGCCTTGTGTTTAGCATCCTTCCTTATGGCTTCAGGAGCTTGCTTCGGTGTCATTGATTTCGCAGTAAAAAAATTGTGTCTAGGAGTATCTTTTGACTTGTCTACTATCTTTGCCCAAATTTTATCTCCCTTGCCTTATTTAGTTTTGATTAATTCTACTTTTTCATTAGGTTCATGTTCTTTTCCCTTAGCATTATGATCCTTGATGAATAGACCAACAGGATTTCCTTGATCACCTCCAACAGTTCTATTCCTCAAATGATAAGAACTCCTAGCTTGAGCAACTAAGACTACTATATATTTTGCAATCTCTTTTGTAGAGGTTCTTCTTAATGAAACACCATCTTCAATTGATTCCAAATTATAAGCCTCAACATTACCAATTTCATCTTCATCAATAATTGCTTGCTAATGATATGCATTAGCCAGTTTCCTTTGATTATCGACATCTACTTCATAAGAATCTTTCTCAAAAGAGCATTCACTGGAAGAAATGTCAGAATCACCCATAATATAAGTACATCATCCTCCTCTTGATCTTGCTGATCACACTCCTTAGGTATGTCATCTTCTACTTCCACCATCTATGTTATTGCACATTGTTGCAAGGAATGTGGCATTTGGCAAGTCATACACTGAGGAGTATCCTCAACAAAATTTCCTGAATTCTTTTGTAGAGGGTATGGAGGCACTTTGTTCTGGGTATTTCTCTGATTATTTCAGATATGCTTCCCATTATACCAATTGGTATTGTAAGGGTGGTCTTGCAATATAGGGGGTCTTTCATTCCTTTCGTAGTTTTTTTGTTGGGCCTTCTCTTGCCTCATAATTTTATCATTGATAGTTTTCATTAAACTATCAAGCTTGTCCTCAATTGTTCCCCCTTTAATCCATGAACTCTTTTCTTCCTTTTTGAACTTTTGAAAAGTTTTGGATCATCTCTTCTACCAACTTTACTAGTTGCTTTGGTAATATTTTAAATATGCTTTGCTATCTTGAAAGCTTCTCTTAAATATTAAGGATTCTTATCTAGAAAATGGTAACTCATGTTTCCATCAAAAGCATTGCAGTAATTTACCAAACACACATGATAATTTAAGTGTAGATGAGGGGGAAACCTTTTTCTAGCCTCTTGGAACCTTGCATTAAACTCAACAATAGATTCATTAGATCCTTTAACAATGTTGTTGAATTGATTCAACAAAAAACTTGAATCGGTCTTGTCACCGTATTGTTCTCTAAAAACCTTTTTGAATTCCTCCCAAGAGCCAATGCTCTCAGCAGGTAAACTCCTGTACCATTCTCTTGCATCCTCAATGAGAGAATGCATGAAAAACTTCATCATAACATCCTCCCACTCCACCTCAAAACCATCCATAACATTAGCAAATGCTTTGAGACGGTCTTCAGCACTTAACGCATTATTTCCAGAGAATTTGACTAGAGCAAGCTTGAAATCTTTAGGGAATGGGTTTGGGTAGCCAGGTATTCTAGTGAAACACAACTACTGGTATCTATCTATTTGGAGTGGCCTCCTAGTATGTTGATCCCTATTATCATCTTTGTTCTCATCACCTTGATTGATGTCAGAGTGGCTACCATTTTTTTCCTTTCCATTTTCACCATCACCTTCCCCTTTCTTACTTCCCTCATCATCTTCAAAATAAGACTTATAATTCTTATTTTTTCCTCCACCACCACTTCCACCATAAGTATGTCCACTAGATTTCTTCTATTGCAACTCACTATCAGTGTGTCTAGAGCTTGAAGCCTCTAGAATAAGGGTAGACATTTGAAGGAATGCAATATTCCTAGCCATTTTTGTATTAGAATCTATTATTTCAGCTTTTTTTAGATCTTCTCACAAATTTTCACTTTCCAACTACAACCTTAATATATCAAGATTTGGAGGTCTATCAGATGGGGTTGGATCAACTTTGGCCTTATTTGTGGGGATTTTGTTAGATGAAGTATTGGTTTTATCATTGGTTTTGAATGTATTTTTGTTGGGTTGGTCAATAGGTCTCTTCCCATGATCTACAAATGATGTTTTCTTAGTCCTAATAGGAGGATATGAGGCTCTAGTGGTTGAGATAGAGGTTGTATAAGTGTCAGTAGCTAAAGCTCTCACTGAGACTGCAGCTCTAGGAATATCATTAGTCATCTTAGAGGCAATTTAAGAAAGGTTTTCTTCAAAGGTTCTATGCCTCGCAGCCTCTTCTCTCATTTTCTCAAAAAAATTTCTTCTAGCATCTCTCTCAAGTTACTTAGCTCTAATCCTATCTTCCCTCTCTTTCAATTATTTCATTCTCTTTTCTTCTTTCTCTTGAAATATTAACTCCTCTTCTTCAATTGCTTTCATGTCATTATTTATATCCTCATCATTTTCTAGAATATCCCCATGCTCACTTGGGGTAGGAGTGAAATAAGGATGGTCAACAGGGTCCTCTTCAAGAGAAAAGTGGACTAGCTCATCAAGGGATTTACCTCGTGGCATAAAAAATTTTCCATTGAAAATCGAGCCAATTCCAGGGGTTGAAGACTTAGAGAACTTCTTATTCTTTTCCCAAAACTACCACCTATCTTTCTCTCTTGAGATATTTAACTCACTATCAAAGACTTGTTCAATAGGGAAACTTCCCTGGTCTATGTTAGACTCTTGAACTTTATGTCCTTCTTCATGGAAACTAGCACTACTTATATCAACATGAAAAGTAGGAGATAAATTAGGATGGGAATCAATAGACTTACTTGATTTAGAATGTTTCCTAATCCATTTAGGTTGCTTTTCTTTTGTAGGTTCATATTCTACCTTCTGCTCAAGATTCTTCTTTGCATAAATCCTAGTCTTCCTCATAATGTCAAGTACTATGAAATCTTTCTTTTTTCTTTTTCTTTTTGAGAACTAATCTTCACGCTGGTACTAGAGAACTCAGAGTCACTACCCAGAACACTAGGAAACATAAAATGATTACACTTTTATTTTGTACTTGTTATTCCAAAAAAAAACTTTAAACATTACCCTATAGAAAGTGGCATACTAAAATAACACCTAACACATAAGACCTAGTATAATGGGACTAATGCAACAAACTTAAAACTGATTATTCCTTAAACAATAAGGAATATTCACAATGAACAAATGACTCTGACTGTACCTGATTTGAACATAGAGACTTTGGACTTAGCTAGTCCCTAGTAGAGTTGCCAATCTAGTGGTTATTTTGTAAGAACCAAACTGATATTCAAAAATACATATGGATTTTTCCATCTCCAATTATGAGTAATTCCAAAGGGATTGGACAACAAACAAATAGAGGTTGCTAAACTCCTATTCCTACTCTTTGGGCTTTGTAAAACCCGGGAGGGTGATATGACAATTTACACCTAAAGACTTTTCACAATTACAATCAAATACATTGTCAATAACAAATATCTCTTATGATACCACTCAATAATATACATCAAGTAAGTTGGTAGCTTACATATCAATGCTATTTGTATCAAGTATGAGAGAGAAAACTTCAAACACAAAAAAAACAACAATAGTATTCCCTTAATTTTAAAAAGACAACATAGTTAGTGACTCAACACTGTAAATGTAACAAAAATACTCTGCATGAACCGGTGTCTTTATCCCAAGCATGGAAATCTCATATTTACAACATTCCTCTATGACATTCAAGATTATTACTTCTTACCAATATCCTATCACTTAGTTCTTATAAGATCAATCTCATACAAGCACTTACATGAACTCATTGAATCAATAAGCAAGCATGAAACTAAACATCCATCAAATAATGATAGAGACAAATGAAATAAATTCTTGATTACTTTCAATCATAACTCATAACACACATACAAGGAGAGATAATAACCACAAAACTAATATTACTCTATATTATAAATGCTATATCATTATCAATTGTACATGCATAAGTATGGACTCCAAAAGAAACTTAAAACAAAGACTCTGAAACTTGCTTCCTATTATCTTGAAAAACTAACAATATTAACTCAAAAAAATTCAACTATTGTGCTACTAGTCCTGAATTCCTTGTTATAGATATGAAAGAGGAAGCAATCCTCAGACTAGATAGCACACATGTCATGATCCTGTTGGACCACTTGCAACAATATTCCCCTTTCAATTATACTTGAGTCTTTAGGTGGAGCAAATAAACATGAAGCAAAATTAACCTCAACTCTTTGCACAAAATAGGTCCCACCTCAAAAGATATCATTAGTTTGTTACAACAGTCACAAGATATTCCACATGTGTACAAAATGCCAGCTATGGGAGAATCAAAAGAACAAAACTTACAAAGCAAGGCAAGGAAAGAAAAAAAGAGTCAAAATTTATTAATCCACATTAGCACCACATGAGATTCATTTGAAACTAAGGAAAGAATAATATTCTACCATGTTATACAAAAATCCTAACTTGTACTGCATTTAGGCTATGTATTATTCCTCTCTTGTCCCTTATTCTCCTTATTCAATGATCCACACATAGATTCACTCTGTGTATTTCTCCAACGAAGTGTTGTATTCATCCTTAGTGGGCCATTTAACATTCAATAAATCTTGAACCTTAGTGATATACTGGGAGTACCTTGCATCAATCAAAATCCTAGCTCCTTAACAAATATATCAATTTTTTATTCAATTTCCACCATTGTATCAATGTTTAAATTGAGCAAGATGTAATTGGTGACAGACAAAGTCATGATATCTGCTCCAAGCATTCCTCCCAAATTTTTCTTCTAGGTGTCAAATGGTTGCAATTCTCCTTTTGGATTCAATATTTGAGGCATTCTGCGCTCCTCCATCTCCCTTAATTTTTTCAACTTACTGTATAGCTATATACCTAACGTTGAATGAAAATTAGGTACCTCATTTATTAAGTCAATAGTCTTCAAGATGTCAAGAATATTTGTGGGTGCCTCGGGATCCTCATTCATTTTCTTGCATCATTTCTTTCAAAGCATTTACCCTAGGAATCAAATTATTCCATTAATTCCTAAAAGCTTCTTATACTTGCAGATACTTTGTATTTTCCTCATGAATATTCTTATACATGGCCCATACATCATTAGCCTTGTGGATCAACTTGGTCACCCTATGCTTTAGAAAATCCTCAAAATTTTCATTCACCACTCTATCTGTTTCCAGTTTTCCATGCTTGACATTTTCCTTCTCAGTAGGCAATTTTCCTTAGAAATCATCAATTCTTAGGGCCAAAGTCCCCTATCCTGTGTAGAAATATCAAATGAAGAAGAAGAAGAAGAAGTTTGAGTCATTGTTTTTTGAGTAGCCTGAATAATAGCCTTCATTTGATTCGGCTAATTCAAGGCCTTATTATATTCCTTAACCAAGGATTCTTATTTTTTCTGATAAATATGTGCAATATCCACACTAAGCATTGCAACATGTGTAGTTAACTTAGCTGCCTAAATAGCAGTTATGTCAGTAGCTCTCTTAACCACTAGTGAACCAATAAATTCTTCAATAGGCCTAACAACCTCATATTTACTAGTATTAGGTTCCATAGAGAAAATTAAAAGAGTATGAAACTTTAGACTATATCTAGAACCAAATACTTTATCATCAAATTGATCTTCAGATATCAAAGCTTGAGAATCTCTCCTCATTGCATCATATGATATGGTAACAATGATAGTACATCATTTTAACATGTTTCCACTATCTTTAACAATTCTTTGAGTTTCAATGGGGCTAATAGCTGCAATTTCAGCCCTAATTTTCTCCTCCTTTGCTTTCTTAGCTTCCTCTTGATGAGAAGGGTCAACATTGAATTAGGCAGATTCAAGTCTGTCTTTTATTTCCTTACTCCACTATTGAATCGTAAAATCCTAAAATTCTTTTGTCTGCACAAATTTATCATTAGACAAAAACTCATCACACTCCCTAATCATAGGATCATCATCATTTTCTCTATCATATTGCCACTTGACAATCCTGTTAGGAGGAACATCTTAATTGTGAGTTTATCCAATATGAGGAATGGGAAATTTCTACTCCACCTCCTCATTTTCTGGCACATGTTCAGCCATTTGTTCCTCCTTGACCTCTTGAACATCTATAGGTTGTTCTTGGATATCCATAGGTTGTTGATGTTATTTTTGTTCTAAGAGGGCTTTGGCTTTGTCCAGAGCCTCCTTTACCGTCACCTGAAACTCACCAGATTGACAATCCATTATCATAGTAGAGGCCCTCTCCTAGGGGTTTTCAATTACATTGTATGTACTGGTGTAGAATGCATTCCTTTTCATAATATTCTCCTCAAGGTTTGTCATAGCCATCCATTCTCTTTTCCTAGCCATGACAACCTCATCACTTGTCATATTTCTTAGTACATCATCTCTATAGAAGAATTCATGATGTATGATGCCTAAGACCTTTTGTCTTCTTTTTCCTACTACAAATCCCTCTAGATCAAAAACTCTAATCTCATTGATAGGCATTTTTAGATTATTCGCCATAATTCCCAATTTTTCATACCTCTCAGGGGTAGTGATCTTGAAATAAGCAAAAGTACATTGGGGATGTATTACAGTGTCATTTTTGACCTTTTTAAACATTTCATAATCCATAACATCAATTTTCCACATGAGCTCCATAAAATCCAACTTGTATGAGACATACAAGGGTAGACAACGAGGTGCCACTTTAGCTCCATAAGCCTTGATCAAAGTGTACTCAAAATGTAGAAACCAGTTAGCCCAATTGTGTGCTGCTTTAGAGCCTGCTACATCCATTGGACGCATAAGACTTTTGATTTATGGAGAAAGTTTAAATCTAGGTGCTACACCCAATGACTCTAAGATACCATATCCTACAACATTTGCAAACAATATGTAGTTGGAATTGGAGCAATCTTGATCCCAAATGTATGTCCACATTTGTATAGGGATAATATTATTCTCATTGTCCTAAAATTTTAGATTTAATTTCCTTTTCCACTCATAATCACCTTCCCATAGGAGCATATGCATCAATAAAGAGTAATGGGGAAAAAAAGGGAGCACCTCCCTTTTCAAATTGAGAAAGTCCTCATGTGTTCATTTAGCAACAAATTTAGCATAATGAAAACGAGTGTTTCAATTATAGTATTTTATATCTGCCACCATTACCAGTAAATTAGGAGCCATCCTGACTTCAAAATCTTGACCCAGTACTTGATTTAAACAATAATAAGTATTTTTGAAATAATTTTCAAATTCCTCACACTCAAAAGGCTCAACATCCTTAGCAGTAAATCTTTCCCTACTCCTGTGTCATACAAGTAGTACTTCTTTGAATGCAAATTTTCTCTTTTCTTATTTAGCATACAAGTTAGCTCATCTGAACTTTGTAGTGTAATTGGGATTTAACACAAATGCATCTATCATCTTATCCTTTGTCACCTCCATAATTATATCACCATTCTTAGTTTTGATTGTGCTGTTAGTAGGGTCTGAGTGCCTTGATAGCTCCATCATTAAATCAACTTCTACAAACACATTCAAAACCACCAACCTTCCAAAGTTCAACCTCCATAAATAGCATGCAAGTTGACTAGATTTTTTCCTATTCAAAGCATGCTAAAAAAATTGCCATCCACTCTGGCGTTGGGGTTTTTCACCAATTTCCCCAGTATTATCAATTAACCTCATGGTCACGCCAACTTGTGTTGTGGGCCTTTTACGAATTCGTGACCCTCCTTTGACACCTCGAAAGGCCTCTTGCATAAATTTTTGTGTTTCTTTCTTGCACTTCTAGACCTAGTGGATGTTGTAGGAGTACTTGGCGAAGGGTTAGACACAATCACTAGCTTAGGCTTAATTTTAGCTGAAGGATGCTGAGTTTTAAGTCTTTTAACCCTCTTCTATTTTTGTTTCCTTACCGGTATAACACTAGATTCACTAGACTCTGGGTCAATCATGCTTGTAATGCAAATGGAAACTAGGGTTTATAGTTTCTTATGGCCAAATAAAACCCTTCACAATTATGACAGGACAAAATACTAATATTGAACAGGACACCTTCATTCACAATTTAGATAGTGCTCAATCACCAAATTGAAACTACCAAAAATGAATAAATTGCTCATTCCCCCAATTTTCCTATGAGATTTCTAGGGTATTCACTTCACTACAATTAGAAGGAGATATTAGTTTTGCTTACCCAAGTTAAAGCAGTGTCACTCTGGTTGCTGATAACTTTTAGAGCTTGCCTCACAAATTCTTCTTCTTCTGGCACTCTTTCCACTAGCCAATGAATTAGGATGCACAATAAACCAAATATCTACTTTCTATTACGACTGAGAGGGGATCATGTCACCATTAATAGTTTATAGTAAGCTCGTGCAAGCAAACTGACAATTAGCCTTTCAGTTTTAAACTTTGATCATTGATCCTTCAACTTTAAAACTATATCAATGGTTATTGATCCATCTCACCACCTTCCCATTTTCTTTATACGAAATCCTTAGGATTTCACCACATGGCCTCTTCATGTAGTGGTTGTTTCCAGTTGCTGACTTACTTCATTCTCATCCAACTTTATCAGTGATGCAAGTTCTTCATGTGATAAAATCTCAGCCCTTAGATCTACAGCTAGTTTCCTGATCACATTCATCTCCATCGCTCCTCGCTAATTCAACTTTGCACCTAGGATTTTATCATAAACAAGAGATCAAAGAACTATATTTTGACACGTACACCTACATAAAGAATTAATGGTAAAAATAGATCTTGCAAATAATATGTAATTAGGTTAGTGAGACAAACCTTCTTAAAAGGAACCATATCACTCATTGCTAAATCCTCCTCATAAATTTTGCAAGAAATTAGCAATGAGAGATTATCCTAATATTATTACATAGATCATATATTGCTAATCCAAAACTTAGCAATCAAAAAAAAATTCGTGACATGCGATGCAATTGGAAACTCATCTCCTCACTCATCGCTAATTTGAAACAATCTCTTCATAACAAATTTGTGATAAGCAATGAAAATATGATCGTAAAGCTAGAGGTCATCACTCATCACTATCACAACTTTAAGAATTCAGAAATCATTAGCGATAAGCAATTCCTTAATAACCTCGCTCATTGTTATTTGCAGTCAGAAGTTAAAGGAACAATTCACAATGAGTGATATCAAAGAGATATCACCTCATCACTAGTCGTTGATTTGAAACATACATTACAAAAGTGATCAGTGATGAGTGATAAAGACATAAGGCCGATTGAACTTAAGTGAAAACTTTTAGGCATGTGCTCATAAGTTGTCTTAATGGAGGGGACTTCCTAGGATGATACGATAGAAAAATACTCAAGAACCCCAAAATAATTATAATAAAGGTTTTTCAACCTATGATGAGGGAATCGGTTTATAGATAATAAAAGTAGACGTAAAATTTTAAATAGTGAACTGCAACGAGCAATAGGGAGTCAACAACAAAATAGAACTTTCAAGTGTTTTAAGAAAATCAATCCTTGAAACCGTCCTAAATGCAACAAGGGTTTAAGATGGGACATGAGAATTAAGGTTCCATCAACCCACTTGCAAGCCTAGAGTGGGACTCATTCGCGATGGGTGGCAAATGAGTCCCTCTTGGCTCAAAATTCAAAATAATCAAAAAATTCCTTCAGGTTTTTTTTCATTAAGACCTTATGTCGGCTTGTGATGTTGTATTCTTGGGTTGTTATGGAATAAGTGTGTATAAATAAGTTTTTTCCTATCCATTTTAATCCCCATTAATCTCATTCACTCATTCAACATCAATTAGCATTCTTGCATTCAAAAGCATCATTGCATCATTTGATCAAGCAATTTTCAAGCATCTTGGAGCAGCCATTGACATATCTTCAGACCTCAACAACAAGGTTTTTGTGAGTTTAGGACACTTGCATGTTGTTTATTCATCACTCCTTTCTTGTTTTCATTTCATCTATTTATCAAGGGTTCGATTACCAAAGTGGGATTTGACCATGGAAAATCCCTATACTCTAACCATTAACCATTTTTTCCCTCTTTGCATGTGTGTTTGTAGGTCTTATAGGAATATTTTTCAAAGAAATAGGTTTTGGAAAGTGGTCAAAAATTCATCAAACTGATTCAAGTCAACTAAACCCTAATTCAAGCTTGGAGACAATATCTAGCCCATTTTTTTCAAATTTGATTCCATCAACCCGACAAGTGGAGATTTGGACCCATAGTTTTGACTCCTAAATTCATAGATTTTTGGAGGAGAACTGGTTCACCATTAGTGGTGAATGAGTACCACCTTTAGGCTACAAAATTTTATTTCACCAGAATTCAGTTCCTAACAATCGAAAACTAGTTTTAGGTCATTTTACCAATAGCAGGACTAATTCACCATTAGTGGCGAATGATTCCCACTGGTCACAATAGTGAAATTTTTCCAGATCTTGGAATCTTCCAACATCAAAATTTCATCTCCAGGTGCACTCTGTTTAGTCTCATTCAATTTTGTTTGCATTTGTTTATGTTTCTAGTTTAGTTTTGCATATCACACTATGTTTTCAAACATCACATATTTCATTAGTTTTGCATTCATAATCAATCAATTGTATAAATTAGCTCCATCTAGATCATTGAATTTAGTCATAATTACACCATACATACCTTAGTTTGAGTGAACCAACACAATTTTTGGGTCTATCTCTCTCCTTTTAGGTGAAAAAACCTAAGAGTGCAAGAGAAGTACATAGAACAACAAAAAATGTTGGTTCATTTTGGTGAACCTACATGCTGAGCACATTATCTTTTTGATTTTCATTGAATCCTATAATTCATAGCATTAGTGTTTGCATTAGCTTTTGGCATTGTTTTTGCATTATAGGATTTACAAATTTGCATTAGTGAATATCTCATATATATTTCTTTTTTTCACTTCAAAACATTATAAAAACTAAAATTATACATTTGCATATGAAAATCACAAAAATCACTTTAAATTTTCTAAGAAAACACAGAAAAATCAACTCCTGGACTCATTCACCAACCTAGGTGAATCAGTCTAGTTGCACTTTTTGCACATCAATTTCTATCATTTTTACAGTAGTTTCTGCAATTCTATTTTTTGGTATTGCACTCTTGTTTCAGTCTACATAATTTTTATTATTTTCATTTTATTGTTCCTATATTTAATTGTATTTGCATCCACCCCACCTCTTGTGGTTCTTGAATAAGTGTTTGTTGCCCTAATGATAACACTTTACTGAGAATAAGTTCTTGACTAATGGCATCCCACGATAACACACTTGTTGTGGACTTTCGGTTGTCTCAAGCTCCTACTCCTGGTATGGACATTGGTGCATTAGGAATGGATACTACCACTAGTGCACATGTAATGCATGTTGACACACAAGCTAATTCCATTTTGTAAGATAAAGTCATTAACATTCATGAGGATCCAACACATTTGCAACAAAACTTATTTCTTGAAAACATTTCCACCACTACAATTCCTGCTATAGACAACATCCATCGAATGCTTGAAAGTGATGAGTGCTTAGATGTTATGAAAAAAATTGTTGACATATACCAAAAACATGCCTCTAGCACATCTCAACCAACCAACACTATGGTTAGCCAAGGAGGATCTCACATTCCTCCTCCTTCAACTATAGCATCCATACCTACCTATAGCACTCCTTAGGTTACAACAACCATACAACAAGATAGTCATGTGACTCCTTCTTTCACTATTCCAACCAAAATTCCTAGTTCTTTTGTGCCATTGAATGTTCCATCCTCCACTACCTTCACCCCTATTAGTGTCCCCTTCACTTTTCCTAATACTACATACACTCCATCACCATTCTCCCTTCCACCTCATACCACTTACATTAACCCTCTCATTACACAACTCTTTCAGATTGTTTCCTCCATGCAACAACAAATATCCACCATTAACAAAAACCAAACCACACCACCCACATACTATGTCCATAATAGCCCATTATCTTTGGAAATATTAAGAACAACAATGAAAAAAAGAATTAAGATTCCTAAGTTTGAGAAGTACAGAGGTAAAGGAGACCCTATTAATCATGTCAATGCTTATACAACCTTGTGCACTAATTTTTTCCTCGAAAATGTTAGCCAAATTTTTTCCTAGGACCTTAAAGGACACTGCCTTGGAGTAGTTTTCAAACTTACCCAATCATTCATTTAGATCATTTAATGAACTTGTTAATGCCTTTATAAGTCATTTTCAAGTCCATATGACTCCCAAGAAGAAAATGGCTGATTTAATGAGGTGTAAAAGAAATATGGATGAAAAAGTAATTGATTTCATTTCTTGTTATCACTCATTGTATGCTTAAGTAGCTATCAAGATTCCTTATTCACATCTCCAAAAGATGTTATTTGAAAACTTGCAAACTCAAATTTAGGATAAGTTGACCATGATGAAATTTCCTTCTTCCATACATTTGTGTATAGCCCCATGTGACTACCACAACTCAGTTACTAGTTGTGATTCAAAATCCACTTCTAACCGAGTTGAGAAGTCTAAACAAAGCAACCAAAACAATACATAAAACTTTAGAAAACCAAACAAAGGCTTTTTACAGTTCAATCCTCCTCCTCCACAACCAACTCAACCTGTGCGTAATCAAGTGGTTGCTATTAAAGCAGTCACACCCTTTACCTATGGGGACCTAAAGAGACAGTTTACCCCTTTACCTGATACTCTTCATAACACAATGAATCAATTGCTAGAACAATAGATGATCACTTTTCCTATAGTCGAACCCCTTGACCCAACCAAGCCTTTACCCACCACCTTTAAACCAAATGATTATTGTCATTTTCATCACCAAAATGGACATGACATAGAATAATGCAAGTGTCTCAAGCATGTCATACAAGACCTCATTGATTCTAGTCATCTATCGATTGTGGGTGTCAATGATTAGGGAAATAAGTTCGCTGCTTCCCCTAATCAAAATTTTCAAATCTTTACCAATCCCATGCCTAAACACAATTGTACCATCAAAAAATTTACCCCTCCCATTTTCAAGGTCTTTTAGGTCTTGTTTGATAGTGTTGGAACTATCTTGCTTTGATTTTATGATGTATATTGGCTTGAACATACTTATATTGGTGCTAAATTTCAAAGAATGACATCTTGTGAGAGTATTGTGAAGTGTTGTAGGACATTTCTACATTCTTCTAGACTCTATTTAATGAAATTCGCCTAAAAACCACCTTTTCACTCATCAGAAAGTCCTATTTTGAAGTGTTGTAAAGTCTTGTAACAAGATTCCACTCTTTTCTAGGCATATTTTCACTATTTACACCTTTCTCATTCTTTATTTTATCTCTTTATGCCCTCATATGCTTATATTAAGTGTACTTTTGGGTCCTATCCTAAAAAACAACATTAAACATGACATTTCTCCTAACACTTGGTTGTGGGTCCCAAGTGGGGCTCATTTTCCAAGGGTGGCGAATGAGTTCCCCTTAGCCCTAAATTCAAAAAAAATCAAAATTTCTTTTGGGATTTTACTCAAATTCACTTCATGTCGGCCTGTGATGAGGTATGAATAGATAGTAAGGCACAATATTTGTATAAATATGTGATTTTAACCTCATTTTACATCTCCCATTCACTCATTCATTCAAGCATTCATAATTCAAGCAATCTTCTAGCACTCAAGAATCTTGCATTATCAACTCAAGCACTTTCAAGCACATTGGAGCAGCCATTGACATCACTTTAGATTTGCATATTCAAGGATGTGGTAATTTTGCAATACTTTCATGTTATTCATTTATCATTTCCTTTGCATGTCATTCATTTCTATTGCGTTTGATTACCAAAGTGGGGTTTGACCAAGGCAAACCCCTATTCACTAACCCCCCAACATTTTTCCCCTTTGCATGTGTCTTTACAACCTTTGTTTTCTAGATTTGATAGGTTCAAAGGTGTTGAAAAGTGGATTTCAAGTGAACTAGGCTCTTCAAATCAATTCATCATCTATTCAAACAATTTGAGTGACTTTCAGGCCGTTTTCTTTCAAATTGACCTCGACAACCTAATATTCAGTCATTTCCAAATCTGGAGAAGCAATGTTGATCTTTGAATGTTCAAGAATCTTGGGGAGGACTGATTCACCACCCTTGGAAAATGAGTCCTACCTAAAATCTGAAAAACATGCATTTTGTCAGAAATCAACTCGCAGCTATCAAAAATCAGATTTTGACACTTTTTCACCAGTCGGAGGACTGATTCACCACCCTTGGTGAATGAGTCCCATTGTGAAAAATAAAAAAAAATTCATCAGCATTCTAGACATTCTAGAAAGTTCACACATCATCTAGATGCACTCAAATTAACCTTGTACCTTATGTTCTGTATATTTCTTTCTATTTCTTCATATTTCATATTAGTTTGCATATCACACTTTGTTTTCAAACAACTTAAATTTTACTTTAACATTCATTTGAGATCATTTTAATCAATCAATTACATTTAGTCTAGTTCATTTACACAAAATCACATTGCATACATCCTAATTTGAATGAAACATATGCATTTTAGGAACCTAATCTCTCCCTCTTTCTAGGTGAAAAATCTTAGGAAGAGAGCAAGCACTTTGGGTTGCTAAAATCTATGGTTCATTTTGGTGAACCTGAATTTTGAACATTTTTAAACTTTTGATTGCATTCATATCTTGCATCTTAGGTTAAATTTGCATTAATATTCAATTAGGACATTGAATTGGTTATTGCATTCTAGGATCCTTCATTTTGCATTAGTGAAAAAGTCATTTAGTTTTTATTCAGATTGCATTCAAATTCATTGAAAAAAACTAAAATTCTACATTCTATTCTTGTCTTTGCATTCTGAAAAGCATTTAATTCATTCTTAAAATTTTGAAAAATACAAAAAAAAATCATCCTAGGATTCATTCGCCACCCAAGGTGAATCGGTCCCTCTACATAGTTTAGACAACAATCTTGCATTGTTTTTACCATTTTTCTACATTCTTGTTTCCCTTTCTGCATTCTGTTTCTAGTAACAGATTCTCTATTTGTCTTCATTTATTGCATCTTTTTTTATTTGCATCATGGCCTTTTCTTTCAATAAGTTTTGGAATTCTCTGAAATCATTGGTAGACATGTACAATTGTACCTTTTGTTGTGACCTTAATGACATTGTACAATCTCATGCTCCTTTAACACCTCATGATTGTCCTCCTCGTGAAGTAGAAATCATTGGAGAAGATGATGTTATCATGAACAAGTTCTATAATGATTGCCTCAACAACCTCAAAGCCAATACAACCTTTTATCCATCTATGAGATCACAAGACCTTCACAATGTTGCACCAACTGATCACTTTACTTATTTACATCCTGAAATCAACACAAGACCTATGCTTCCTCCCTCAAGTGAACCTAGTTCCTCTCAACCACCATAATCACATCCATTCTATGAGCACAAAATCATGAACAATCCTATCAACATTGAAGAAACATATGGTAGAAGATTCACTATATTAAGTAAAAAAGGTTGTGACATAAAACATGAACATGAAATTCATCAACTCTTTGAACAACAATCAACTGAAGCACATAAAACAAAACTAGGATATCAAGATCCTTCTCATTCTAACGGACATCCTCTACAACCTAGGAGAATTTAGGATGCTATTACATTGGTCTAGAATCCTCCTCCTAACTTGAACACTCTCCTTCCTCATGAACAACCATTCTCTCCTAATGTCAAGGATGTTAGGATCCCTATGGGTCCCCTTCCTCCTATTCATGAAAAAGGAGAACCTAGTAAATGTAAATGACCATAACAAAATGAAGAAGATAAAGTTTCCTACACATCCTCCACTTGAATGTGAATGGTGACTTCAATTGCTTTTAAACAAAGGTCTTATCCTTCTACCACCTTCAAATACACTAGTCATTAGTCCTCATGATTCTAACATACTATATTGCAAATATCATCATATTCTTGGACATCCAACTGAAGACTGTTGGACCTTGAACGAAATATTGAAAAAGTATCACTTCACAAACACTAATTTTTTCCCCCTCATCCCTTGGAACCCCATTATCCTTTCATTCTTTAGTTGTATAATTTCTCATTCTCACTACTGCATGGTCCTTTCCCATCACTCATCTTGGCTCATTATTGCTTTTACACTTTATGGGG
>VDFB02047230.1:509009281-509039677 GCA_007258455.2 Sequoia sempervirens | reverse complement strand
CCCTCCATTAGTAACTTCCTTACACAATTTTTCATCATTTGAACTTGACTTTTCTACTACCCTAAACCATTCATAAAGTTTTTGAAAACTCATTCACAATGGAATTCTTTCCTTTTTCCAGACCTAAACCATATTTCTCTTTATTTGTAGGTTTTTTTGTGCTTAATAATTCATCAAGGATCTTTGATCATGCCTTCAACTTTAACCCTTTTTCGATTTTTTGTTGGGATTTCTCCATATCCTTTCTTGAAGCAACTACTTCTACCTCAAGCTTCATAAATTTGTGTATCTTAGATCCTACTTTGGATTTCATCACCTCTTCCATTTGTCTAGCTTCTTCTGCTTGAAGTTTCAAGCTCACAACCATTTGGTTAGACTCCTTAAGCTCTTTAGACAACTTCTTATTCACCATTTTTATTCCTTCTACTTCATCTCTCAAAACATCAAGATCTTCTACCTTGGTAGAAATAAGTTCTCCCTCCATATCTATTTTAGCTTCTTCTTCACCAAGATGCTTACCCATATCATGCTTTTACTTCACTGATTCTTGAGCCATGAGAATAAATTCTTCCTTTTCTTCTTCCATCACAAGAGCGTGATCAAGATCATCATCTAAACTATCATTAGCATTAGATGAATCACTTCCTTCTTGAATGTATAGGATTTTCTTCTTCTTTCCAAAACTCTTCTTTTTAGGATAATAGATTTTCTTTTTCTTGTGGTCTTCTTATTGTTCAAGATTATCCTTCTTGTAGGGGCACTTAGAAGAAAAATTTCATACTTTACCACAATCAAAGCATTTGAAAGGTAACTTAGCTTTGTACTCGCCAGAACCTCTCCTTAGCCTTCTAATAAAGTTTGCTTCTTCTTCATCAGTATCTCCTTGTTTAGATGTGGTGTTTTTAGCTTTATCTTTCTTAGGTGCTTCATCCTTTACTTTGTTGAAAACCTTGAAAGCAACTTTTTTTGGATGGCTCTCGATCTCCTATCCTCATCTCATAAGCAATGAATATACCATGCAGCTAATTAAGAGTGAGTTTGTATATTTCTTTTCCTTCCTCTATTTCTAAGATATTAGAGTCACACTTGTAGGTCATAGACCTAATAACTTTTAGGACAATGGCATCCTCCTTTACTTCTTCTCCATATCCTCTAATGGAGTTCACTATATTGGTAACTCTATGAAGATAGTCCACAATATTCTCTTTTTCTATCATCTTTAGACCTTCAAATATGGCCCTTAGTACTTCAATCTTGGCCAATTTTACCTTGTCATCTCCTTCATACATCTTCTTCAATGTGTCCCAGACATCTTACGTGTTCTTACAATACATAACCTTACTATGCATAGATCTAGACACATTTTTTGTAATAGAAAACCATGCCTTTTCATTGTTCTCATAATCTCTTTTTCTTGTAGCATTAGTAGGGGGTGTGGTTGGTGGTATGTATCCATTTACAATAGACATCCACACATAAAATCCTAATAATCCCAAGTATCTCTTCATCAATAAACTCTAAAAGGTATAATCAATTCCATCAAACTGGGATGGATTTTTTGTGGAAGAAATTTCTTGACTAGCCATTATGTTCACAAACCCAAGATTCTACCCGAGCTGGTTAAGATTCTCCTAAGGAACCTAAAGCTCTAATACTAATTGTTGGAAAAAAATAGTCTACTGAGAGGGGGGTGAATTAGTAGATACTAAAAATTTTAACCTTCTTAACCTAAGTGTAGACACAACACTTAAATTTGGATTTCCATATTAAAGCATGAAAAGATATGACAAAAACATGCACATAAAAGATCAACACATAAAAGCAGGTATACGTGGAAAACCAAAGATGGGAAAAACCACGTTGCTAAAATGCTACTAGGAGTTACTGTACTAATCTAGCCTCACAAGGAAACCTTCTGTTACAACTTTTAAGGGCTTCAACCCTAAGGAGACACCAATCCCCTAAATTTAGCACCAACGCAATTATTGAATGACACCATCCTATCAGATTTACAACATATACAATAATTACAATTTTGTTCCCAAGGAACTCAAATCAATGTTACAAGTTGCTCTACAACTACTCAACTATGTGTTGCTTTCACAACAACACTCTTCTCTGCTTTGCACCCCACTGGTTCAGTTTTGTTCTTCCCTTTCTTCTTTATTTCATTCTTAGTCTACCTCAATGCACCACCATACCCTTCTGCAACTCTCCTTTTCAATTTAGTATATTCTCTATCTGTCTCTGGAGCTCAAAATCACTTTTGCATAGTACACTCTCCTCTCCTAGCTTCACTTAGTTTCCCACCTTAGAAAATATTCACATGTGTTTTGTGTAGAGCTTATTGATGATCATTGTCTCAAGATTCTCCACTGCCTCCTAATCTTCTGTTAGAGTTCAAAATATCTTCTCCACTATCACGTAGTTGTATTGAGCCACACAACATTAAATTTTGGTGTAGATAATTTTCTTTCATTTTCTCTGTCAAACCATAAAATCGGATATTCATTATATGTATCCATTTGACCATTTGATCTGATCTTGATCCTTTCCCCTGTATCCATCTGTGCCACCAATCTATGCATCAAATCTCATTACAACTATTGTTGATTCGGGTAGAACATTAATTTTCACCTCCATGTCGGTTCACAAGAAAAACCCTATTTACACGAACTTAGTTGTTATCAATTTTCACTTTTAAATATGAACCATTGATCTATACTGCATTCACACCACGATCATATTTCCTTCATTTATCATGACACCTTTAAATCTTGACTATCTGATAAGTGTTCTTTAAGTGTCCTCCATTGATCTCATCACCTTCATAACCATCGTGCATCACAATATTACTTATGGCTTTTCCTTACATATCTGTGGTGTGAATATGTTTAGTGATCACCATTTGATTGCACACCTCTTAACCTACACCATAGATCTCTTTCCCTCAGCAACCAAAGCCATCATGTATCGCTAATTTTATTTTAGCAACATTATTTATTTTCGTGATGTACTGAGACATAGTGATCATTGTTGGATGGGCCATCGATCAATTTGCACCATCCCTCACTCTCTTATTAGCTCTAACAATGATCCCACAAAATATCCTTGAGTTGGAAAACTAATCCCATGTTTCTACCTCTTACGCCATTCTCCACTACTACTCATCACTCATCACTCATCGCTAAAATCTCCAAGCACTTCGCTTCACAATAGTGATGTGAAGCTACCAAGTGATATTACGCCACATGTCTACTAGAACCACTGAAGTATGTTCTCCTTGATCGTGCATTCTCCAATCAATTAGGCCGTGCTCATTGAACGATCTCCATCACATATCACTGAGCTGCAAGCCAACTTCAAAGGGCTTTCCACGATGCATGAGATCTAGTGATAACCATCATATTTACTAACTTTGAATGTGCACCGTTCAATCTCCAAAGGAACATATCAACAACATCAACTGAGTGACTAGGTAATGTAGCCGATCATCGAATTAGGTTGAAGGCATAAGTTATAACTTATGCAACTTGCAACCTCCAACAAGCAGTCAATAGTAAAATAGAAATACTGTTAAGGCACCATGATTGCAAACACTAGGGTTTAACTAATAAACCCTAATTTTTTTTAGGGCATAAGTAATTCTTTTTTGAGCTCATCCTTCACTCCTTAGACCTACAGGACACATTTATAAGATGCTCTTCAAAATCCATATCAAATCTAGCCTTTGATTTCACTTCAAATTCGTGGAAGAATTTACTACAATACCATGACAAAATTGCATGCCAATAATGCAACATTTTGAGCAACTTTTCCAACCTACATTCCATTTTCCAAAACTAGATTCACAACACACCATCTTTCTCAGACATCAATGACAACATTTTGACATCAATGTCAGAACTCCCTTCATGCAAGATTAATTCCATCTCACACCTTCTCCCCTTTTGACATCAATCACAACAATATGCTAACATTTTTTCTTACATATTTTTAAAATTATGTTAATAAACTATTCGATTCTTTATGTCAAGTTTCCTAACATTGTTTTTTTTAAAAATTTTGTTGCTTAAGGGCCTAGTTTGGACCCCCATGTTCCTGTACCGACCCATAAGAAATAATCTTGAGTAAGGAAAAGAAATGAATAAGAATATTTTGAAGGGAGACTTAAAGAAGTTGAACCTTCCTAGCTTGGTTGAGCAATTCATCCTTCCAACTAGCAAGTTTATTTTGAATTATTTCTATTATGTTGTTCTAGAATGAATTTAGAGGCTTCTTGGTTGTTAAAGGAAAAACAAGGTAAGAAAATCAGAGGGGACCAGATTGACATCCCAAAATTATAGTGACTCTCTCTTTAATTATTTGGTTTATATTGAAGAAATTAAGCTTACTCTTTATCAAATTAATATGTTGACCTGAGGCTTGAGCATAAGCATCCAACAATTTTTTCAATGGGAATCTTCCACCATTGAGGTCGCACCAAAAAAAAATTATCTCATTAAAAAAAATATTGGTTGGGAGCAAGGAAAAGAGAGGAAGAAGCTTTAATGCATTTAAGAATCCTCTTGTCAAGTATTTTTTGTATATTCCTCCCAAGAACTTCAGCCACCATAATGAATAGAAAAACTTGAGGAAATGACACAAGATTTAATTAGATTTAGAAATATTCCCTTAAACCCATATTTATGTAGGAAAACCATCAAGAATTTCCAAAAAACTCTATCATATGCTTTGGAGATGTCTAATTTGAGAGCCATAGTGGGTTTCTTGTTGTATTCCATAGAAT
This sequence comes from Sequoia sempervirens, assembly GCA_007258455.2. Lineage (NCBI taxonomy): Eukaryota > Viridiplantae > Streptophyta > Pinopsida > Cupressales > Cupressaceae > Sequoia > Sequoia sempervirens. The sequence goes on along the minus strand of VDFB02047230.1, from coordinate 509,034,888 downwards.
GGATGTACTCATGAGTTACTAAAGAAATGTCAATAATTTATCTTGAAACAAATCCTCTTTTGATTGAGAGAGATCATTTCATGTAGAAGCCCTTTCAGTCTATTGATGATTATTTGAGAGAATATTTCATAGACTATTTTACATAGACTAATGGGTCTATAATCCATCATAGTAAGGGCATCCCCATTTTTAGGAACGAGTACAATGTACATAGAGGTCAACTACTTTAGCAACTTTCCTAATCTAAAGAAGTCCCTAACAACAATGAGAAGATCAACAAAAGTTGTCTCCTATAAATATTTCAAAAATATAAGGTTAAAACCATTAGGGTCTAGGGCCTTGTAAGGACCAAATGAAAAACACAACACTTTTCAACTCTTTGTATGACACATGCTTCACCAAATTCTTAAATTCCTACTCATTGATTACATTAGGAATAATATTAGTGAGATCTTCTAAATTTGAATCATGTAGATTTTGGCCTACAAAGAAGTCCTAAAAGAAAGATATAGCAGCCTCTGCAATATCCTTATCCTCATTTAGAATAGTATCATCTTCATGCATAGAGAGTTAATCCTATTTCTTTTTCTGTGTCTCAAGATAGCTTGATGAAAGAATTCATTATTCCTATCACCCTCTCTTAGCCACTAAAATCTTGATTTTTGTTTCTAGAAAATTTCCTCTCTTTTTGAGAGCCTAAACCATTATATTCTTAAGTGTTATTCTTTGACTGAGGTCTCATATTCCTTGTCTCCTTGTTCCATATTTTTTTGAACGAATTATAGGCTAGATAGGATAATTTTCTTTTTTTGAAATTGTGTTCCATATCTTAACCTTCTCCTTAACCCATTTTAGTTTTTGTGTTTGATGAAACATAGATGTCCCCAAGCATGGCTAATTCCACCACCTTTGAATCAGGTTTTTGAAGTCAAGATGTGTAACTCACTTCATTTAATATCTGAAGGGGAAAGGTCCTTTAACAATAGTGTCTTTCTAGTCAAAGAATATAACATTATGGTCCAAACCAATTCTAGGGTGTAGAGAGAGTTAACTTGGAAAAAATATTCCAATTATTAAATATCAAAAACCTATCAAGTTTAACCTATATGTGATTGTTTCCATGTTGCCTATTGGACCAAGTGAATAAAAACCCATGTAGGTCAATGCCTACAAAGCCATTCACTGAAAGGAAATCCATGAGGTCCATCATACTATTTGAGAAGTCAACAAAACTCCCAAGCTTCTTTGTGGGGTATAAAGGAGTATTGAAACCACCCCCCCCCCATCATCCAACAATCCCCCCTCTGACTTGGCATTATAGAAGAAATATGATTCCAAAGAGAAACTCTTGAAAGTCTAGAATTCAGTGCATAGATATTGACAAGATTCCATTTCACTGAAGAATTTAAGTCTTCCATATGACTAACAACGCAATTTTTAGAGAAAGTACCATTGGAACTAAATGGCCATGTTAATGCAATTGGCGTTTCTTTAAATGAGGTTATGTGTAATGAAAAATAGATAATCATTCCTTCTATTTATTCTTTTGCTAATGGGTTTCTAAAAACATAAAGAATATTAACTCATTGTGGTCTATTTTGATTATCTTGATGTTCTCATAAAATATAATTTTGCGTTTTAAAGACCTCGAATAGAGGGATAATATTTAAACATTAAAATATAAATCCAATCAATGATTTGATTATAGTAAATATTAATTTAAGCTCAATTCCTTTCATAAATTGTAGACCCTCTATTTATATGAATTTTTAATTTTTAATTAACAATGTCAGAGTTCTAATAATATCCATGTTTAAGAAGAAAGGAAAACTAAAACAATCAAATAAATATACATAATTATCTAAATATAGCTGAATGGGACACACGTAAAGAATTTCAAATAGTAAAATTTGGTGACTCAATTTTTAAAAAATAAATAAATAACATATAACTTGCCAGTTAAAAAGTTTCTCGAGTCATACTAGTTGGTGCATAAAGAAACGTTTGACGGGTAGGTAGAGAGCATAAGACAAAAGACTAAAAAAGAAAAATGAGTATAAAGACTTGTCTTGAGTAGCAAGATATCATACAAGTAGAAGTGCAACAAACAGATTTCATGGGAATTTATCTATCTCAACACTTCTAATCAGTTTAATTGAGATTTTAGATCGTCAAAATTTATAGAAAGTACGCTATTACTTAGTGCTCGTAAAAGGATTCTTTTCAATTAGTTTAAATGAATCTTGGCTTCACGTTGTTAGTGGTTGTGGGACTGGCAGCTGCTTTATGTCTTGTAGACCATCATGGTTGTAAAGGACAAGAAAACAGTCCTAGTCCTCTTCCTCTTCCGCCACCTCCGCCTGATGAAGTACAATTTACACCACCTCCGCCTGATGCAGCACAATTTACAACACCTCCGCCTGGTGCAGTAGAGTCTACACCACCTCCGCCTGGTGTAGTGCAAATTACACCACCTCCGCCTGGTGCAGTACAATTTACACCACCTTCTCAGCCTTGTCCAGGGCTTCAACAACCACCACCACCTCCTTTTCCCCGTCTTTATAATGATCCATACAATAACTATGATTTTGAGGATTCCTCTAAATCCGAAACCCAATTGAGCAATTTAGTTATTGTGATCATTGTGGTGGTGGTCGCTGTATTTGGGCTTATTGTTGTTGCAGTTTACATCTTAAAGAAAGTGAACAGAATTTCTTCCGACCTTGACAGGCGATATATGTTTGTACATGTGAAATAATGTACATAGATTTTGCTCGTCTAGTGTAGACATTGAATCGGTTTATGTTATTAGTCTCTGCCTTCGGCAGGAAATACTAAAGTCTTCAATGCATGTAGTTTTACTTTTCTTTAAATTAGTCTGCCTCAAAAATTGTCTGTCAAAATTAATGTGTCTTTTCAAAGTTTGTAACTTTTTAAGTTCTATTCTCAGCAAAAAGAGTAATCAAATTTTGGAATTGGCGTGAACAAATTTTATTGGGAAGAAAATTAAATTTTTCAGTAATTAAAAGGATATAAATTCATGTGCAATGGCAAGGAATTTTTTTATGGGTTTTTAAAATCATGGCTCCAAATAGAGAACTTTAATAGTTGGGTAAAATAAAAGGGAACCAAGCATTGGGGGCCTGTACCAACGGCGGCATGTCTGAAACAAACAATTGTCTGGTGCAGTTTTCAGGCGGTTTCAGGTATTGTGTTTATGGTATAAATACATATTGATCCAGATGTGGCGGCTGTGCAGAACTCTTTTTCCTATGCATGCACGACATTGTTTCAAAGGTGCCAATTAAACCCTAGGACTAGAGTTTATGTTATTTTATGAGTTTAAGGGTTTATGGCTGATTATCATTTCATGGTCCTTACAGTGAATATTCCAGCGAGGCTTGAAGAGGAGCTCAATGGCGCTGATCAAGACGTTCTGTAAAACAGTACGTATTGCCTTTTTGTTTAAATTTAGGAAGGCATAAAAATATACCCCTTATGCTATGCTTTGATGGATGCCCATACCCTGTTCTAAAGCTCTCATTTTCTTACAGGCTTTGAGGATGCTAGCAAAAGGGCTTTCTGAGGAAATCATTTCTTGATCGGGAATAACTGCAATTCAAGCCTTTGTAACTAGCTTCTGCCATGAGGTTGTTTGAATGCCTTACAGAGCAATGTTATTCTGTTTCCCTTATTGAACTTCCTGTTTAGACCAATTGGTTCCTATTATCATTTGGTTATGTTGTGATATGTGGATCATATCATCAACATCTGTATTATTAAAATTTGAGGCTTCTCCTGATCTCCTAAATCCCAGAATGCACAAATTTGTGACAGCCATTGTATGCTGGTGAATGAATCTTATGTTAGACTTTTGACTTTAAAAGTTTAGAGGAGGCTTTAATTATCATGTCACATTTCTTTAGATTAAAGTTTTCTTTTGAATATCTTCAAATTTATTTTGTGAATGCTATCTGACAGTTTCTGCCATTATCCCAAAGCTGGGATTAATTTTACTAGTTAGCAATTGTCAGTTTCAGTCAGTTTTCTTGCTTGTAGAGCCTATGAGTTATTCTAGAGTATCGTGCATTATGGCTCAGATGTAATATCATTATGTAACCAAAAACTCCAAGATGTATTAGTAAGGCGATTGACCTTACACAACATTCTTGTTGTGCAGGTTCGAGACTGCTATGAGCTTTATATAAAGTATGAGGCAAAGGGCGATCCTAGTTATCTTAAAAAAAAATCCAAGCTCTATTGTTAAGGAGCTTAAGCTTACTTTGGTTTCTTGTCATGTAGATAAAGAACTGGTAAAGTTTTATAAAGAGTATAAGGGAAAGGGTGATCCTAGTTATCTTACCAAAAAATTCAAGCTCTATTACTAAGGAGCTTGAGCTTACTCTGCTTCCTTGTCATGTAGGTTGAAAACTGGTACGAGTTATATTGAGAGTATGAGTGAAAGGGTGGTCCTAATAAGTTAGAAGAGTAAGGAAATATGTTAACAAGTTCCAATCATGGGGATTGTATTATTATTACAAGTTCATTCATATTTTTTTTCAGATAATTAGAAATTTATAAAAATAAAATTATAATATGTAAAATTGCATTTTAATTTATATAAGTGTTATTTGTGCATAGGTGTAAATTTCTGGAAGCAATGTAGTTCAATAAGTTCAATTTTCATATTATGTAATGGCTTGTGAGAGATTGTATGATGGTAGGGACAACTAAACATAATGTAAGTAATTCGATACTTCTTGATATAAGAGAAGTCATATCAAATGTAGGCATCAAGAAATGAAACGCTGGATTTGTGAAGAACAAACAGATTTCAATGCATACACGTGGATGAAAACTAACGGAATACTTTTAAACATAGGTGCAACATGTGGATAAGAGCTCATCAAAGAGCCATGCATACGTCGATATAGTGAGAATACCAAACATGATATATCACAAATTTGAAGCATGAATGAAATAGAAGATCATCTAATTTGATTCGTGAGACTAGAGAGAATAAAAATGACAATCCATGGGCAGATACAAAGCAATATGAAAGGATGGCCCAAAGAGAACGTGGAGCAAATAATAAAACTCAAAAAGTATAGAGAGGGATAAAGTGGTCAAGACGCAAAATACGAGACACTAAAGCATGAATGCCAAGTATACATGTATGACAATTACGGAAATCATTGAAAAATAAAATAAATATTCAAAGGTTCCATTGTCTCGCAAAAAAAGTAGGGGAGTGACGCAAGAGCAACAACAATATGGTCTCTACGGATTCTCCCAAGCTAAATTAGCAACATAGTAGCAAATCTTCATAAGTATTGCACTATACCTATATATCTCCACATGTGTTAAAAGGTCATCAACTCAAAGGTTAGCTCTAAAAAAAGTACATAAAAATGTAGACTCCAAAAGAATGACTCTTATCATACTTGCAACTATCAACTCAATCTAAGGCAAGTTGCTTAGAATCCAAATCTCAAGGGAAGACAAATTATATATCGTGTTCATAATACATCACATATGTATTTATAATAAGTCATATTCACAAAAGAACAAATGACATAATTCATTTTCATGTTTATTAATTAGTGCAAGATATAAGCTTTTCATACATATTATCTTGTAGATAACTATTAGAAGTATTAACATGAACACGGTATATTGCCTAGTTAGTTTCCCTATTAGATTAAATTCACACAAGTTTATATAAGTTTAGTGAGAGAAATTTCATTTTATGTATCAAGTCATAAGATTAAGAGACGTGTCATAATCTTATGGTGTCTTATGTCTCATGTTGACCTATACAATGAATGCATTCTATTTGTGATACTGAAATCTATCATAATCCATGGACATATATTGTGTATTTTAATTCTTTGATAGAAAATAATTATTCTCTTGTTGGGTCTATCATGTGATTTCATTGGAACTCCTAAATCTTAAATATTTACTTCTATAGAAAAATACTATATACAATATTGTATATAAATTTTTGGATGGTAGAAGAGTTTGTGAGGTTTCATTTTGTTAATATTTTTGAGAAACCTATGTTGTAGATCTTATATTTTATTAAAAAATTGAATACGATCCTTTCATACATCAAATTATGAATTGAAAAATAAAAGATGCATAGGAATGTTGGTAGATGGTCAGGGCTTCCCTTGGGAGTCGTGACATGGACTAACCTCCTCCCATGGATAAGTTAAGTATAGCAGTTGTATTGAGCATTAACAAGTTGATCTTTTGGTGCAACAACAACTATGAGGCCAACAATTGGTATCAAATTCAAAGGTTCTAGGTTTGAATCCCCTTAGGTAACATTGAGGGGGAGACTATTGGCAGATGGTCAATGCTTCCGTCAGGATTCCTGACATGGACTAATCGCACTCACATGGATCTGTTAACTCTGGCGGTTGTATCAAGTATTAACAGATCGATCTTTTGGTGCAACAACAATCGTGGGGCCAACAAGGAATACTAGATTTGGAGGGAACTCTTCTTTGTGGATTTGTAATATATATTTTGTTGAGATATTTTTAGATAACTTTAAGCTCACCATAGAGTCCAAGGAGTCGAAGAAAGTCAAATCATCCTTATATTATATTCAAATTGGACATGAAAGCTAGATCTATAATGGTTTAAATTTTATATTTGCATACTAGACTTAGTGGGACCTAATATTTCAAAGTAAACTAGATACAAATGAGCTTTCCATCACATCTAAAATGTCCAAGAATTATATACTTTTACCTTAATTCATAAAAAATAATTATTTGCTATGTACCTAGGGATATGATATTATAATGTATTTATATGGATCGAGATACTGACATATGGCACAATCCCTTAAGAGATATATTGAGTCATGTGAATCACTTGTGTAATTAATTATATGAAGAGTTCATTAGGGCCTCATTAGGATTACCCCTCCATTTTATTATTAGGAGGAGGTCTATATAAATGAGGTTATTATCATTGTAAGATATGTGTGAATTATGATAGTGTTTATGGGATCTCTTGGAGATATAGTGCAATGTGGCTTCTCTAATAAAGAGTATTGTATGGTGTTACCCTACCTCAAGGGTTTACTCTATTTGATCATATATTGGATATTATGTCATATTGGCCCACAAGCATCTCTAGTGTTGTGTGAGATCTATATTCTACATTATATTATTTCCATTATTATATTTTTAGATCTTATCAAGTGGTATGGGAGCATCAATTTGGAAAAAGGTGGATGAAAACCATTTTTAAAGATTTGCCTATAATTTTCAAATGGCGATGAATTTTTCCCTTCTAGGCCATAAATCAAGGTTTTTTTCTGACATTTTTAGATTCCTAGTAAAGGGCATAAAAATTCATTAGGGTTCTATAAATTTTATTTTTTAATTCAAGTCTAACTTCATCATATATTGGTTGTATCAAATTTGGGTCAGCTGAATAGATAGAATGGTTATCTATTGATTTTTTTTTTCTTAATCACTAGTTCCAATGGAGATTATTAATTTTTATAGAAATCGATACATACATTAGAATGGTGGTATAAATATAAATTATCTCATGGAAAATATTTCTTATGGAAAGTGTACTTTCATTATTGTTAAGAGGTAAAGCTAGAAAATGGTATTAAGCATTATATGAGGATATGTCTTCCTTGGATAAACTCGAAAAAGCTTAATTACATAGATGGCCTCCAAAAGAAGAAGAGGAAGAAAAAGATGAAGAAAATAAAGAATAAGGGGAAGAAGAGAAGGAAGAAAATGAAGAAGAGGAGGAAGAAAATGAAGAAGAGGAGGAAGAAAATGAAGAAGATGAGGAAGCAAATAAAGTAAAGGGACAAGAGGAGCAAGAAAATGAAGAAGAGGAAGAAAGCAAAGATGAGGAGGAAGAAGGAAAATAATATGGAGAAGAATAAAGAGAAAGGGAAAACTTAAAAGAACAAGGATATGATATTGGTACATGTACTTTAGCTCTAAATAAGGAAGATTCAATGCTTCAAATTCATGTGTGCATTAAAATGGAAAAGGTTATTTTCTCTATAAACCATAGCAGTAAGTATAACTTCATCAACATGGAATTAGTTGGGAATTTAAATGTATAAGAAAATAACATAAATGATGATCAACTATTAGGTATAAGCATTAAAAAAATTTAATATTTAAATCTCTCTATAGATAATTATGTTTCACATTCAAATTTTCATGCTTTGGATATCGATGGCTTGTATATTGTTCTTGGTTATTCTTGGTTAGAATCTTTGGGAACAATAAATATCAATGTGTGAAAGAATTTCATGAAGCTTTGGTATAGAAGGAAAAAAAAACATTATAGGATATTACACAAAGAAGTTCAAAGGAAATTCAAGGAGGAGAAAATTCAAGAATCTTATGAAGATTGTACCAATGAATTACAAGAAAAGGAAGATGATCAAGATATTGAGAAAAACAAAGTGAAAAATAATTCTACTAAGGAATCATAAAAACAAGTGGCATGAAATGGTGAAGAACCAAAGAAGGTTCTAGTGATGGAAAAGGGTGCAATATATTCATCCACATCATTGTTGGATGCAAGAATCATGGAGGAAACCATCATAGACATATGATAGTATACAAAAATTGACAAGGAAATTACTATAGACCTGCATGGAATCACAAAAAAAATTATACCAATTAGTGGTATCAAAGAAGTAATGGCTACTTAGGGAGGAAAATCAAGGCTTACTATGATAAGGAATGAAATCAAAGGGCTAAGAAATAATATGGATCAAGGATGGGATCTAAGAAATATAAAGAAAAAGGAACAAGAATCAACAATGGATGGTTAGATCATTGGTCATGGCATAATATTTCTAATAAATTGTGATGGTCATACTATTTCACTTGTTCTCATGTTTTGAGAAAAAAACATCTGAAGGAGGGATGGCATGTTATGTACCTAGGGATATGATATTATAATTTATTTAGATGGATGGGACCCTGACAGATGACAGACATCTGTTAAGTTAGTTATATTGAGTCATGTGAATAACTTGCATAATTAATTATATTAGGATTTGAGTAGGCCTTCATTAGAATTACCCCTGCATTATATTATTAGGAGGAGGTCTATATAAAGGAGGAAATTATCATTGTAAGAGATGTGTGAAATATGATATTTTATTTGGGATATCTTGGAGATATATTGTAGTGTGGCATCTTCCATAAGGAGTATTGTATGGTGTTACCCTACCTCAAGGGTTTACCATATTTCAACATATATTTGATATTAGGGCATATTAGCCCATAAACATCTCTAGTGTTGTGTGAGATCTAAATTATTTTGTAGCATTGAAATTGTCATCCTTGATAATTTCACACTAGGTTTTGCTCCCCCTATGTGCTTAGAAAATTTATTATGCATTAATTACCCATTTTATAAGCATTTCATGAAAAATTGAACATATGAAATCAAACTATGCATTTAATAATTTTCCCTAAGAATTTTAATCCCTACGAAAGTGTGTTGTAAAAAAAAAGAACCCTTTGCTAGACATGAGATTAACTCATGATAAAATGGACTTAATGAGGAATTAATCTAATGTTGTTAGGCATTCTATGCATCCACACTAGGTCTTGGACCCTTGCAAATTGAATAACATTCTTTTAATAACGTCTTGTAAAGGTGTTGTAAGATACTTTCACGCTTTTCTATACTTAATAAACCCATTTCTCCCTAATTCAACATTATAAAATGTGTTTAATAACATTATTACATCAATATAGAAGGTTCTTAATGTAAACTTAATCATAATGTAGTGTTGTAATGTGTCTTGCACATTCACATTGGTTTTTGTGCCCTTCTAGGCTATGTGGACCTAATTTTAGTGTTGTAAAGTGTATTTAATCACACTTTCACATTGATTTGTGTGTCCCAAGCCATATTTAACATTTACATCATCACTAATACGACCCTAATGACCCATATTGTGCATCTCAAGGCTGTAATTGATCAAATACTTGACAAAATTGCAATCTAAACCTTATTTCCTTATCCCTAGCTTCTAAGTTGTTGAAATGGCCCCTATGGGACCCATTCACCATGTATGTCAAACCAATCCCATCCAAGTGGAACCCATATTCCATGTGTGGAGAATGAGTCCTATCTGGCCCCATTTTGACCCTTGAGTAGGAAAAAGTGAAATTTAAAGTTTAATTTCACTACATGTTGGCCTATGATGAGGTATAATCAGGATACGAAGGCATAATTGTCTATAAATAAGTTTTTTTATCCTCATTTTACATCTAACAACTCATTTTGACATCTCTCAACATTAATTCATCTTCTATCTTCTCATCCAAGTCAAGCAAGTTAGGATTTCTTCATTAGAAGTCTTCAAGCTAGCTTTCTAAAGCATTCAAGGGTCGAATCTTCCTACATTGTTGCAGAATTTCAACATAAAATCATCATGACAAGGTAATCAATTCCATTTTGCACGTTTCATTACTTCTCACAATTTTGGTTTAATTACCTAAACGGGGTTTGACCAAGGCAAACCCCCATATCCTAACCTCCAAGATTTTTTCCCTTTGCATGTGTTTGTGTCTGCACATTTATCAAATGGAAAGGTGAATAAAGGTGTACACATCTCATCAAAGTCATTAAAGGTGTTTCAAGCCCTATTTCAAGCTTGGAGAGAGTCTATAAGTCCATTTTTGCAGATTCAGATCTAGGGAATCTTCAGGAACAGAAGTGTAGATCCTAAGCCACAAAATATTATCCATATTTTTCTATTTTATAGAAGTAAACTCATTCTCCATTAATGGAAAATCAGTCCCATTTCTAGCCTTGAATAGTGATTTCTGTTGATTTGGATACCCACTTCTCTGAAACTAGTTTTGGCACTTTTTGGTAAAAATAGGACTAATTCGCCATGCATGGAGAATCAATCCTAGTGAGAATTTCTAGTGTCTTTTTCAAGTATTCAGATCCTCATTCCAGCCTCTTCTAGCTTCCAATTTCATATCTTCAATTGGGTTATTTTTTGTTTCAGTTTGTTTACATTCCTAGTCAAGTTGTTTGAATACACATTATATTTTCCATCACTTTTGCATTAGGTTAGAATGTGTTCCTTAATCTACATTTACATTCATTTCTCAGCATTTAGACACATTCACACACACATTTCACACCTCTCTTTCCATTTCTTCTAGTATTAACAAAGTCATTTTGGCCCATTTTCCACTCCTAGGTGAAAAACCCTAAGAAGGAGCTATAGATTTTTGGGATCCAAAATATTTTTATAAAAATTTGGATTTATTCTAGGATGCATTGCACCCTATAACACCTAATTTTTCCCCAAATTTTAACATGTTGGTATTACTAATTTATTATTTTAATTTAGAATCTCCAATGTTGACTATTGGTGCTTTTTTTTGGGAAATTAAAATAATTGCATATAAATACAAGATATTTTCACCATTTTAATCCTATCACTTCAATTGAGAAAATAAAAGATTCTAAAATGAATCAAGGGAAGAATTAGAAATATTATTACACCACTTTCATAAATCAAGTTCAACTTTCCAAGACATCAAGATACATGAAGCAATTATGGTCAAGGATGTATTATGATCAATCATGTGAAATCATGAAGATGTATTGATTTATCCTCTACATGATAGTAACCATTATGTGTTAGAATCAACCTTTTTTCAGCCCTATCAAGCATTCAAGGCCTCCATCCATCAACATCAATCAACATATAAGTGGCATCTCTTCCTCAAGTTTTCTCACATCAAGGCAACATTGTCATTTATCATTCATCATTTTCATCAATTATTATTGTTTTGGCCTTTTCCCAACCTAAGGTATGTCCTCTTTACCACCATCAATCATTGTACATGGAGGTAAAATACCAACATGGGGTTTGACTTATCCAAGCCCCTATACAACACCACCCTTTCCCAAAATTTCATGTGTGCAAGTCAAATATGAACATTTCAGACAGTGTCACTCCAAGGAAGTAGAGTGCAAACCTTAACCTACAATCCAAAATTTGTAGATACAAAAAAGGAAAGCAACTAGGCTTAGGTAACACTACTAGTTATTCCACCCAACTTTGGCTCAAATATTTAGAGCATGTTCCTCTTTGTCCCTACCTCCTAGATCTGAAGTTGAAATTTGATATTTTGTTTTTATCTATGCAAGTATTTCATATTTTTAGATCTAGGGTTGCATATCAAATAGAATTTTTAAATTAGGCATTAAATTTATCATCATTACACATCACAAACATAAAAAATATGGGATTGGAATTTTTGTAGCAAGACAATCACCAAAACCATAGTCCATGTATGTTTAAATGTTTAGTCAAGTGAAAAGGGGATAATCCTAGTTAATTTAATTGGATCTCAAATCAATTTTCCTACTAAAATTTTTGGTGAACATGACATATCCTACACTTACAATTATCTGATTTTCATAGTATAAAAAATCTAAAAATTGATTCAAAACCTAGGTCATTTGAAAATCTTGTTGATAATTTTCATTTATTTTAAATAAACTAGCCATTTTCATTAGTTGTTCATCCTAAAAATTGAAAAAATAATTTGAATTAAGTTGCATAAATTTTCAAATCTGATTGTCCTTATTTAGAGTTTAGATTTGAGTTATTTTTATTGAGACAAGTAATTGCAAAATTATTCTATCATTTATGTATGCATATTTTAGTGAAAAACATTAACAATGTGAAAATTTTGCATAGTATTTTAATTTAAAAATATCAAAAGCATTGCTTTTCTATATTTTTTAAAAAATAATTCAATTATTGTGTTCAATTTTTTAAAATTATCATTTGAATGTATTCAATTTCCTTAAACATATTCAAAATTGCATGCACATGTATATGATTCATATAGAAAAAGTTAGGTTTTGTTGTATTTTAAGAAATTTGTTTACTACTAGAATTGAATCTCTGAAACACAAAACCCTTAGACATTGTGAATGATTTTCAAATTTTATATTTTTCAAAATTACTTGTCTAGTCTAGGATGCCATGTTCCTTAGACTAGGTAGTGCGGGGTGAAATTTCATGTGCATGTCCCTATGTGTGGTCTCTATTTCGATATGGTTCCTATTTATGAATTTAATTTTTTAAATATTATTGGTTTTGTTGTGCCTCACTCATTTGATCCATAGGGAAACTAACAACATGTTTCCTTTTCAAAGATGTGGTTTTAGTATGGTAACACACAAGTTAAACATAACTATAATTTTTTACCTATGTGAGAACACTCTGAAGAAACAAAATGAAATCATTGTCAATCATGAAAATTATGTTATCTATTATCACAATACCTCCCCTACTTGTGAGATTATCATGGCACAAGAGGATGCAATCATTCAAAACCATTACAATCATGTTTTTTACTCTACCATTACCTCTCCTAGTTGGAAAGATATCATGGCACACGACAATGCAAACATTGATACATTTCATTCTTCAAATGATAGTGAGATTGATGGCATAGATGAATATTCTAAATTAGTATTAGGTCCTTTATTGATAGAATATTGCCAAAAATATGAAATTATATGTCAAAATTTATTTGATGAACCTCCTAAAAGTCCTTTAATTATTGAATCTCCTAAAACACCTCTCATTATAGGACCTTCTAAACCTCATGGTCATATCTTTAAATTTGCATAACAACTCACCAGTAACCATGTGCAATAAGATATGTTGAAGAAATAAAGTAATCATGTAATTTCTCAAACATATAACACTAGAAGTAATAAGCACCCAAAACAAAAAAAAAACATATATTCCATTACCTCAACTATACCTTCCACCCTCATCTAGCCTTCCTTAGCATAGTGGCACAAAATATGATCTATTTAAGGAGCTTCATAAAAATCCAGCCAAAATAGCTCTTTGAGGATTGATTCAGACATCACCTACATACCACAAGATGCTCCAAGAAGCTTTGCAAAATATTGATATCTCAACTTCTATAAAGTCAAATTATGTATTATCCTTGTTCGATTTTATGCAAATAAAAAAATTGGAAATTACCTTCCCTCAACAAGAATTACCCTCACTTGAGATCCAAAACAAATATGAGGCTTTAATTATAATGGTTAGAATTAATGGAACTAGGGTTAAAGATACTCTTAATTATAATTGTGTGCAGGTGAATTTCCTAGTCAAAGATTATAAAATGAAATGAAATGCAAAAAAGGAAAATGTTGTGCATATTTTGCACACACGCCCCGCCGTAGGCAGGGACCTCCTTTTTTTGCTTCTGATAGGCTACTTTGCTCCTGTCTTGTTTTGTGTGCCCCATTTCCAAGCCCAAATTGGTCATGTGCCTTCAAATGATCAAAACCCCTACCCAAATTCACCTACTTGGGGTATTCAAATTTGCGGAGAAATGAAGTCATTCGTCCCCTTTTTTTCCCTTTTGTCTTGTTCTTGCTCTTTGGAAACATCTGTGGACCCCCGTCAGTCTGATTTCCACATTATTGATTTTGAGGCTAACTTTTTGGTGGATTTGGGATGTGTTTGAGGTCCCTAAGTGAACTGCCAATGTTGCGTCAACATTCGGTTAAATTTTGGTGGTTCCGGAGCTTCGTCCCACTTTGGCTATTTTGAAAACATCTATGGACCCCTGTCGCTCCCGTTTCCTCAATTTTGACTTTGGGGGAAACCTTTTTTGGATTAGGGATGTGTTTGAAATGCGTAAATGAACTGCCAAAGTTTTGTCATCGTTCCATTAAGTTTTGATGGTTTCGGAACTTTGCCTCCAGAATTCCCTTCCTCCTTGGCTGTTTTGGAAACATTCGCGGACGCCTGTTGCCCCCGTTTCCTCAATTTTGACTTTGGGGGAAACCCTTTTTGGATCGGGGATGTGTTTGAAGTGCATAAATGAACTGCCAAGGTTTCGTCAATGTTTCGTTAAGTTTCGATGGTTTCAGAACTTTGCCTCTGGAATTCCCTTCCTCCTTGGCTGTTTGGAAATATCTGTGGACCCCCATCACTCCTGTTTCCTCATTTTTGACTTTAGGGTCACCCTGTTTTGGATCTGAGATGTGTTTGATGTGCTAAAATGAATTGCCAAGATTTTGTCAAATTTTGGTTAAGTTTCAGTGATTTTGGAGCTTTGTCCCCCTTTTGTTGTTTTGGAACATTCGAAGGCCACCTCCTTCCCGGCCTCCAGAGCCTGGCCCCTCCATGGCCATTTCTAGGGTTCCACCACTTTGTGGTTGTTTTGGAACATCCAGCGGCCACCTCCTTCTCAGCCTCCGGAGCCCGGCCCCTCTGTGGCCGTTTCTGGGGTTCTGCCTCTCTGTGGCCATTTTGGAACATATGGCGGCCACCTCCTTCCCAGCCTCTGGAGCCCGGCCCCTCCGTGGCCATTTCCGGGGTTCCACCTCTTTGTGGTCATTTTGGAACATCCAACAACCACCTCCTTCCTGACCTCTGGAGCCTGGCCCCTCTATGGCCGTTTCTGGGGTTCCGCCTCTCCGTGGCCATTTTGGAACATCCGACGGCCACCTCCTTCCCGCCCTCCGGAGCCCGGCCCCTCCGTGGCCGTTTCCCGGGTTCCGCCTCTCCGTGGCTATTTTGGAACATCCGGCGGCCACCTCCTTCCTAGCCTCTAGAGCCCAGCCCCTCCGTGGCCGTTTCTTGGAGTCCATCCCTCCTTGGCCATTTTGGAACATCCGGTGGGCACCTCCTTCTCGGCCTCCGGAGCCCGGCCCCTTCGTGGCTGTTTCCACGAGTCTGTCCCTCCTTGGCTGTTTTGAACATCAAGGAGCCTCCCTTATTCCTGGCAGTTTTGAACATCTAGGAGCCTTCCTCCTTCCCGATAGTTTTGGAAACATCCGGAAACCTTCCTTCTTCCCGACTATTTTGAACATCCAAGAGCCTGCCTTCTTCCTGGTTGTTTTGGCTTTTGTCCGTTGTCTGCCTTCTAGCTTTCCTCTGCCACCCTCTGGCACTCGCACCCTTGAAGCACGCATTAATGTTTATGGCTCAAATGAGCTCCAAATATAAATATCAAGATATTTTGATATGCATGGATAGATCTAACAAGGAATTTGTAGGTTTGATTGACATTTTCCTTAACTCATGTATAAATGCACTTACGACACTTCGTGTTTGCAGGAGTCAAGAAGCTTTCCATAGGTCTATCAGAGAGGCCCATTGAGGGAGTTGTCCTACCTTTTTCTAGATGATGATGATTTCTAGGGAGCTTTCCACCCGAATCAGGGGCCACCAATCCATTGATGTCAATTGTCGACGGACTCGTTTGAATAAAGGAAGAACACTGCAAACACATCAAGCAAAAGACAACTTTCAGGTAGTTTTAGCTACAGTGAAAAGGGAAAATCAGCTAAATGACAAAATTGCTACAGTAACTAGCACTAGATGACAAAATAGAGAAAATATAAGGAATGTATTTTAAATTTCTAAATAATGAGGGGTAGGTGAAACCCTAATGTAATCAAATCTGGACCATTCATTGCAAATTGATCCTAGCCATTCATTTGGGCTTTGGAAAACTATAAATAGGGGCTTGCCCCTCATTTGTAAGGGTTGGAGAATTGATGTAAATACATTCTGCAGCAATAGAAAGCAACATTGCATGATTTATGGGTGTTCCTTTTGAGTTTTCTCTTTATGTATGCATGGTTCACCTTCTATGTTAGTTTTAGTGTTAGTTTCTTGATTGAGAGTGATGATGGTGTTTGTTGTTTTAGTATTTGATGAACTTCCAGCTCATACTTTTTGTGGTTCATTGATGATGAATCACTTTGCAAAGCCAGTCTGATCCTCTTTCCTTTATTGTTGCAACTTAGTTCGATTGCATGTACATGATGTGTGTATGTGATGTGAAAATATGCGGTCCTTAGAAGATTGCACTAGTTTTGTGTAGCTGTAGGTTTCTCTTGGTCAAGCAAAACTCAGTTTAGGAAGCCTATCTACTTTAGCAGCCACCATTGTTACTGTTCATTCATAGCTTAGGATTAGAATAGCTTTCTTAACCTTTCTCCTTTTGCTATTTTTTTTAATCTTTGGTTAGATTGGGATCCAAAGCATCACCATGAAGCTAAATCAGATGAACTTGATGAGTCTCAGCTTGCTATTTTGAGTGGACAGCCATTGTTCATTCACTTCCAGTAGTTTGAAACTGCATTTGCAAACCCAACTTCCATGCTTTGTAACTCATCCGTAAGACCGCCTTGTGATTCCAGCAAATCACATCAAACAACTAAGATATTCTAAGCACTATCAAGACCTGACATTAGAGACCTTGGGATAGTGTTCTGCAATCTAATTGTGGAAGATTGTCTTTCAAGAGAGGTAGTGCACCTACACATTGCATGTGTTGAAAAGTGTATAAAAAACACATCAATAGAATTGGCACTAGAAGGAAGGCATGACATGTTGAGGCTACAAAGCTAAAAGTTGGAAATCAAAAAGTGACCTTTCAAGAAGAAATCTGAGATAGGGAGATCTCTTTCAATGCTAAAAATTAGAAAATTTTGAAGGCGAAAGAAGTTGAGTCAAAACTGAGCAGCATGCACAAATTGACATCACTCAACTGTATGCAAATTTGAACAAGAGACTTAAGAAACCATTACAGCAATTTGCATTGGAAAATAGATGTCGTGTCCATTGCACTCACAGGCACAACGAGTTGGGGTGTCTGACTTTTTTGAGCAGAATTGAAAAGGTCTTGCAAGGAGAAATCCCTTTCTGGGAAATCTATCTACCTTTAGCCGTTGCAGACCCAGAGGAAGAATTGACAAGCATGGCAGCCAAGGCATTCAAAGAGTTAATCCAAGAACATTTGAGCAACAAGGATGGACCAAGATTGGAGGAAATATTGATGTCAAGTTGGTGCAGATTTCACAATGCACCCCACTCTAAATTCACTTGCTCATCATGCACAAATGTCATCGCCCAAGTCAAGGATCATGTGAACAAGTTGGAGCAGCCATCTCCTAGTAAAGGGGACTCATGCCATGAGGTGGGAAAGTTGTTGGAAGCTCGAGGACAACACACCACAAATGAATCAAGAAATTTGACATAGGCTAGTGCTGGGATAGCAGACATAGAGGATTAGATCCAAAAGGAAGAGGATAATTTCCTTAGGACAACAAGCTACCTTGATGAACAATCAGCTAGAAACATATCAGAAATTTGTTCCTCCATTGAAGAAAAACAGTCCCTTGCTCTAGAAGATGGATAGGAAATTGAAGATGAATCAAAAGAGTTTGCAGTAATGTATGCTGGGGCAGTAAATGAAGATGTTGAAAATCAAAAAGAGGAAAAGGTTGATAGCCTTGGGACAATAAAGAATGATGGAAAAGAAATAAGTGAGATTATATTAGAGGACCTCTCCATGAATGAAAATGATCAAGCATCTAAAAATGTAGATTTGGAGGAGCAGGAACAACCACTTGCCATAGTTGTCTACTATTCACCTTCCTTCCCAAATGATGATGAGGACCCATTGGTGGAAAGATATGACCGGCTCATCTTGAGACTAGCGAGGGATTTGACTGAGCTGAAATACCAAGGGGATTTGGAGATATTGCTACTCCCAAATTGGTGTTGACTCCATGATTCATCGCACTCAGAGCTCACATGTAAGCTATGCCAAGGGGCCATTGAGCAAGTCAAATGACAAGGGGCACAACCAAGCACATCACCTCCCGCAGCTACTTCAAGGATTGAAGAAGAAGACCAAAATCCCAAATCAACTAATGAATCAGCTGAAAGTAGTCCTCAAGAGGATGTTGGGGCAGCAATAGAAGAAGGACAACAATACAGTTTCAGACTTCCGAGCGATGAAGTAGATCAAGTGGGAATGTTGTCCACCAGTCATCAAGAAGTTCTTCCTCTTGAAGAGCAGTTATGTGCCATGGATGGTGGGCTTTTTGACGAGTCTTTAGAGGGAAATTGTGCAGTAGACTTTGGTCCCCTTGATGAGGTTCCATGAATTGATGACTTCTTTCCATTAGGAGCTACACTACGGAGGTATGCTCATGTCAAGGAAGAGCACATCCTAGAAGATGATAATGATGAATACATACTCCTTGAGCCCTTGAACAATGATGCACTAGAGTTTCCAGATTGGGAGAGGAGCTCCTTCTCCATTTACAGTGATAGTGACCAAGAGGAAACAAGTGGGCGCTATGAGGAGATACATGAACAACAAAAGGAAGAAGATAAAGGTGGAGGTGTTTCGATGGCTGCCAACAAATACGATGAGCTTGGTCAACCGCGGGCTACAACTGAGGGTCCTTCTGCCTCAATCCTTGCAGATTTTCCTTCACAACCAGAGAGCTGCAATGAGACAGATTCATGCATGTCATCATCCCATGACATTGAACATCACAAAAATCAGGTAAACACTTGGGAAGGGAAATGGGACAACATGCTACCTTTTGAAGACGACCATCAAAAGGGCACCAAGATTACAGATGATCGACAAGGCGAGGTGTTCCTCCTTCAAGAACAACCAATTGGAACTGTGGATCTTGCTCACAGCTTGGAAGAGCTGTTTGCTGCCCTGTCCTCCCAGCCTTATGTATGCTTAATGTCTAAAGTGTTGCACCCTCTACTGCGCCCACCCAAAGCTGCCAATGCAACAATCAAGGATGTTATGCTTGCTCTCGACTGTCCAATGCTACCACCTCCGTGTGATGACATCCAGGTTTTATCCTTCCTTGCCTTTATCATTTCTCATAACTGCACTTATTATTTTGATTATGGGAATGAGGGAAAATGAACTTGTTTATGGATTAACCATGGGTTCAATGAGCCTCCTCAATTACTGATTTTTCGTGATGACGTGATTGAACTTGAGTGCTGCAATGGTGAATTTCTTTTTTCAGAATATAAAGATTAATTTGCATGGTTAAGAACGATAATGATTGCCCGTTTTCTTGTGCATGCTTTGCAAAATCCAATGAACGTTAATGTCAGCTCGCCTTGCCTAAACATAGTGCTTTGTAAATATCTTTGTACATGGCCCATTTTGAGTAATATAGGTTTCCTGTAAATACTCCACTTTCTTGCTTTTCTTAGGTTAGTTGGTGTGTGTAGGTTGCTCGCTTTGTAGGTTGTTTTCCTTTCATTTGCTTTCTCTTTGTTGCTGCTTTGCTCGGGGTCCCTTTGCTTTTAGCTAGGCACATCTGTGTGCACAACAACCATACTTATTGCTTGAGCTTGTTCTACGTATTTCTTTGTCAAACTCTAATCAATTCTTCAGAATGGATGGTGAAGGTCTTCTGTTAGTGTCAAGCGATTTGGGTGTTTGATTCAAAGAGGATAAGTTGTTGGTTTAGTCTGACTCTGACGTATTCTGAAATCTTACAACTCTTACACATTTTAAGAATTCGACGGTCACTATAGGGCCTTTTGTGAAGTCTAATTAAGTGAAAAATCTAAAATTCTGCTCCAATGCCACTATGATTCTAAGCCCTGAGTGTGAGCTTCAATGCTTACGGGTTGAAATAAAAGAGCTGAAAAGAGAAAAAAAAGAAAGAAAGAAAACATTGAAAATTAAAAGAAAGGGAAATTTCAACTTTTTAGGGGTATCCGAGAAACTCTATTAGGGCTATGGACGCCTGGCCAGTAGTAGAGCAATGTTCGGGAGAATCACAGCGACAACCTCGTCAGGGCTATGGATGCCTAACTGGCACTGAGGCAATGTCCCGGATGCTTTTGGAGTTAGAATAAACTACGCAGCTTAACTGAACGGAGCTTGGGTTCCTATAGCAACTGAAGAATAGGAATTAACACAATTGCACACACTTGGATTTTCAGCATACTGAAGGTTGGGTTGGCTAATGGTTTTGATCCTTTGGTTGGGTGTCTGGTCTATTTGCCCTAGTGTGAAGGTCGGAACAAAAGATTCTGGGTTTGTGATTCCAGTTTGTCATCAAAATGCTCTAGAGCATTTCCCTAGTGAGTCGCCATTTGTTGTGCATGTTTTGCACACACGACCCGCTGTAGGCAGGGACCCCTTTTTTTGCTCGTAATAGGCTGCTTTGCTCCTTTCTTGTTTTGTGTGCCCCATTTCCAAGCCCAAATTGGTCATGTGCCTTTAAATGATCAAAACCCATACTCAAATTCACCTACTTGGGGTATTCAAATTTGCGGAGAAATGAAGTCATTTGTCCCCTTTTTTTCCCTTGTCTTGTTTTTGCTCTTTGGAAACATCCATGGACCCCCATCGGTCCGATTTCCACATTATTGATTTTGAGGCTAACTTTTTGGTGGATTTGGGATGTGTTTGAGGTCCCTAAGTGAACTGTCAATGTTGTGTCAACGTTCGGTTAAGTTTCGGTGGTTCTGGAGCTTCGTCCCACTTTGGCTATTTTGAAAACATCCGTGGACCCCTGTCGCTCTTGTTTCCTCAATTTTGACTTTGGGGGAAACCTTTTTTGGATCAGGGATGTGTTTGAAGTGCGTAAATTAACTACCAAGGTTTTGTCATTGTTCCATTAAGTTTTGATGGTTTCTGAACTTTGCCTATGGAATTCCCTTCCTCCTTGGCTATTTTGGAAACATCCACGGACCCCCATCACTCTCATTTCCTCAATTTTGACTTTGGGGGTAACCCTTTTTGGATCAAGGATGTGTTTGAAGTGCGTAAATGAACTGCAAAGGTTTCATCAACGTTCCATTAAGTTTCGATGGTTTCAGAACTTTGCCTCTGGAATTCCCTTCCTTGGTTGTTTGGAAACATCTATGGACCCCCGTCGCTCCCGTTTCCTCATTTTTGACTTTAGGGTCACCCTTTTTTGGATCTGGGATGTGTTTGATGTGCTAAAATGAACTGCCAAGGTTTCGTCAAATTTTGGTTAAGTTTCAATGGTTTCGGAGCTTTGTCCCCCTTTTGTTGTTTTGGAACATCCGGCAGCCACCTCCTTCCCGGCCTCCGGAGCCCGGCCCCTCCGTGGCCATTTTGGAACATCCGGCGGCCACCTCCATCTTGGCCTCTGGAGCTCAGCCCCTTTGTGGCCATTTCTGAGGTTTTGCCTCTCCGTGGCTATTTTGGAACATCCGACGGCCAGCTCCTTCCCAGCCTCTGGAGCCCGGCCCCTCCCTGGCCATTTCTAGGGTTCGGCCTCTCCGTGGTCGTTTTGGAACATCCAACGACCACCTCCTTCCCAGCCTCCAGAGCCCGACCCCTCTGTGGCTATTTTCAGGAGTCTGTCCCTCCTTGGTTGTTTTGGAAAATCCGGTGGCCACCTCCTTCCTGGCCCCCGGAGCCCGGCCCCTCCATGGTCATTTCCAGGAGTCCGTCCCTCCTTGGCTGTTTTGAACATGTAGGAGCCTCCCTTCTTCCTTACTGTTTTGAACATCTAGGAGCCTGCCTCCTTCCCGGTAGTTTTGGAAACATCCAGAAACCTTCCTTCTTCCCGTCTGTTTTGAACTTCTAGGAGCCCGCCTTCTTCCTGGCTATTTTGGCTTCTGTTCGTTGTCTACCTTCTAGCTTTCCTCCATTGCCTTTCTGCCCTCTGGCGCTCGCACCCTTGAAGCACCCTTGAAGCACGCATTAATGTTTATGGCCCAAATGAGCTCCAAATATGAATATCAAAATATTTTGATGATGCATGGATAGATCCAACAGCGAATTTGTAGGTTTGATTGACATTTTCCTTAACTCATGTATAAATGCACTTATGACACTTAGTGTTTGCAGGAGTCAAGAAGCTTTCCGTAGGTCTATCGGAGAGGCCCATTGAGGGAGTTGTCCTACCTTTTTGTAGATGATGATGATTTCTAAGGAGCTTTTCACCCGAATCAGGGGCCACCAATCCATTGATGCCAATCGTCGACGGACTCGTTTGATCAACGGAAGAACACTGCAAGCGCAAAAGATAACTTTCAGGCAGTTTTAGCTACAGTGAAAAGGGAAATCAGCTAAATGACAAAATTGCTAAAGTAACTAGCACTAGATGACAAAACAGAGAAAAGACAAGGAATGTATTTTAAATTGCTAGATAATGAGGGGTAGGTGAAACCCTAATGTAATCAAATCTAGACCATTCATTGCAAATTGATCCTAGCCATTCATTTGGGCTTTGGAAAACTATAAATAGGGGCTTGCCCCTCATTTGTAAGGGTTGGAGAATTAATGTAAAGACATTTTGCAGCAACGGAAAGAAACATTGCATGATTTATGGGTGTTCCTTTTGAGTTTGCTCTTTATGTATGCATGGTTCACCTTCCATGTTAATTTTAGTGTTAGTTTCTTGAATGGGAGTGATGATGGTGTTTGTTGTTTTAGTATTTGATGAACTTCTAGCTCATGCTTTTTGTGGTTCATTGATGATGAATCACTTTGCAAAGCTAGTCTAAGCCTCTTTCCTTTATTGCTGCAACTTAGTTCGATTGCATGTACATGATGTGTGTATGTGATGTGAAAATATGCAGTCCTTAGAAGATTGCACTGGTTTTGTGTAGTTGTAGGTTTCTCTTGGTCAAGCAAAACTCAATTTAGGAAGTCTATCTACTTTAGCAGCCACCATTGTTATTGTTCATTCGTAGCTTAGGATTAGAATAGCTTTCTTAACCCTTCTCCTTTTGCTATTTCTTTTAATCCTTGGTTAGATTAGGATCCAAAGCATCACCATGAAGCTAAATCAAATGAACTTGATGAGTTTCAGCTTGCTATTTTGAGTGGATAGCCATTGTTCATTCACTTCCAGCAGTTTGAAACTGTATTTACAAACCCAACTTACATGCTTTGTAACTCATCTGTAAGACCGCCTTGTGATTCCAAAAAATTACGTCAAACAACTAAGATATTCTAAGCACTGTCAAAACCTGACTTTAGAGACATTGGGATAGTGTTCT
The DNA here is from genome assembly GCA_007258455.2 of Sequoia sempervirens. NCBI lineage: Eukaryota > Viridiplantae > Streptophyta > Pinopsida > Cupressales > Cupressaceae > Sequoia > Sequoia sempervirens. The sequence continues at coordinate 509,011,004 of VDFB02047230.1, read as the reverse complement.
GCAATCTGATTGTGGAAGATTGTCTTTCAAGAGAGGTAGTGCTACTACACACTTCTTGTGTTGAAAAGTGCATAAAAAAACAAATCAACAGAAAACACTAATAACACTTCAAGATGAGCCTAGTTGAATTCAAACAAAAATACAAGAAAATATTACTATTTTACCTTGTTTGAATTGTTGAGTTGGTTGGCCCTTTTGATGGCCGATTTGTGTACTCCTTGATTAGCAAAATAGCATGTAACATAGCTCTAAATAATGGTGAAGTGATAAGGAATGCAATGGTTAATGTGGGTAATTGATTTGGTGTAAGATGTTGGTTCAAAAGTGCTACAACAATGGGGGTTGTATGCTTGGTAGTGTATATGTGAGAGGTAAAGTTAGCTAAGTGTATATGATTGAGTGATACCAAAATGAGGGAAAATCCACCATTTTAGGGGAAGTTCCTTCAAATGAATGGAGGGTTGAGATTCATCCAAGGTGGGGAAGATCAATGTCTAGGGTGAGTTGAGAACTCACAAGCCATCCCATGATGACATGTATTAGATGAGGTGGACAAAAGGAGATGAAATGGAGGTGAGGCCAAGGTACTAAGAAGTACCTTGGGAATGGAAAAAATATCCTTATAAAGGAGGTATTTGTCCTCATGTACAATGAGAGGACAAGTGAAGAATTAAAAATTCCTCACAAATCCTCATGGGGATTGAAAAAGGAAATAAAAATTCCTTATGGGGGGTTGTGAGGAATTAAAAATTCCTCACAATTCATGGGGAAATAAAATTGAATTAAAAATTCAAGTGGGTAAGAGGGTGACTTCTTCAAAAGGAGAAAGTATTTATGAAGCTTGACTGAGGGTACATGTTATAAATGGCATTACGTGAGGTTAGGGGATAATTAGTACTTAAGGTTGTGCAAATGTGAGATTAATTAGGTTGATGGGGGGATTAGAGGAAAGTGGAAAATTATAGAGGATTTGACCCTAATGATGATTAGGGATGTGTACACCCTAATCCTAGATTAATTCGATTAATCTCAATTAAAAGGGGATTATGGAGGATTTTGACATGTGATGAGAGAAAAGATGAATTTAAAAATTGATTTAATTCATTTGGATAAAGTGACTAAATTAGATAAATTGAATTACTTATTTAATTTAGAGAGGAATAAGGTAAAGTATTTGATTGATTAATTAAATACCTTAGGGTACCTCTAGCTAAGATGAAATATTAACTAAATAATAAATTATTTAAATAATATGGCTTAGGGATGTAAAAAAAGAGGAACGCAAGGGTGAATTTGACAATATGGGAGTGTTCAAGTTCAGGTGTCTACAATAATGAATCAAGTCTTAATGTTTGTAGCATTGATCTTCTAGATAAAATTGGTATCAATAAGAATCTTATAGAACCTAATGATCTTTCTATTTGTGGATTTAAAAAATTTAGTGGAAAACCATTAGAGACAATCACACTACCCATTATGTTAGGGTGTGTGGTATTTCCTACCCCTATCAATATTATGTCACAACCACTTACATATAATCTTCTCCTAGGTAGACCATGGATTCATGGCATCAATGTATTCCTATCTACTCTCCACTGCAAGATGATGTGTGAATACAATAATAAGATATACATAGTTAAATCAAATGAACAAATTCATGATTCAAAAATTGAAGCCAAACATAACACTTCCAATTCTCTTAACAATTGTATCCCAACCTCAA
>VDFB02047230.1:508716451-509009181 GCA_007258455.2 Sequoia sempervirens | reverse complement strand
TTCACAACTTTCAAATGTTTTTGATTTGTATATCCCATTTGAATTGGCAATCAATGATGGTAGTTGTTCTTCATCCCCCATCGCAGATTGAGTTTTCTTCTTCCTCATCGAATTGGTGATCAATGATGGCAGTTGCTCTTCATCACCCATCACGGATTGAGTTTCCTTCCTCATCAAATTGGCGATCATCTCACATCTCTCTTTTCACAGGAGGTGTTTAGTTTAAATTAGCGATGAGCGATGGTTGTTGAGCCCATCGCTAATTGGTGGTCTTTCTTTCCAAATAAATCAATGATGGCCTTCCTGGAGTGATGGATTTTTCATTCGCATGTGAGCAGCAAGTTTGAATAATATAAAATATTATCAAATGTTCATTGTACAACAAAATTATTCCTTCCTTCTGATTGGATGTTTTTCACAGCAACTCTCACGAGGATTGTAGCACTCATCTCCATTTTGAATGGAAAATCAAGTTAAAATCAATGATGCATGATGGTATGCTCTCCTTATTTCTCCCATTGTTGTTTTGTTTTATCTCTCTCTGATCATATCCACGATATGCGATAACTATTCGGCACGTGAAAATAAAATGGAAAATATTTGAGTTCTATGGAAATGGTGGGGAAATAAGCAAAGGTGAAAATCTATAGGTAAATGAAGTCTTCTATGGAAAAAGAAATAATGGATATATCAAGTAAATGAAAATCTTTAATTGTTGAGAAATAATTAAAATATGATGTCCATAGGTAAATATTTTCATAGCCGGATTAAAGTAAAGCCTCACAAGTAAATATTTTTTAGCAACTGTGATGGATCGCTCATCGTTGTTCTCATGCCTTCTCTCCTAATACATCTGTGATGCACAATGATGCATTTTCTCCAATGTGCATCACTTTTTTGGTTTTTGTGTTTTTCATTGTAATGGAGATGTGCGATGGTGGTAGAAGTAAAGTGAAACTTGTGAAGAAAAATACAAAGGTATATATTTTGTAAAGCCGAGTAAAAGATTAAAACCTTCACAAATTTTAGCGGCTGAAAATAATCAAATGTGCAAAGTGCACGAGAATAGAATTTTTGCAGCCCGAATAATTTTAATTAAATTTTTCACAAACTAAGGTGAAATTTTAATTGCTGAGCAAATTGAAGGTGAAGCATAGGTAAAATATTTTGTTGCCCAGGAAGATGAGTAAAGTCTTCACAAGCAAGTAATTATTTTTCAACCATGATGGAGGAAAATGCTTTATGTGTTGCTCAGTAAAAGCAAAAACTGAACAGGTGAAAGGGATTTTTACAACAAAGTGGTGAATGGAAAGTGAAATATTTTCACGAAGGAATTTTTATATCTTTCACAAATAGATTTTTTAAAGCTGTAGTGGAGTGAGGACCAAGAAATCAAATTGTTGGATGAGGCTATTATTTAGCAAGCAAAGCTAGTTATAGATCTATGGTGTTGAGTGTGCTACATGTCTTTGGGAGATCACCATTTAGGGTTTTTATTTTTTCCTTACGTGTTGATTTCTACTCCATTTTGAGAGATTGTTCTCTAATTATTCACAAAGATTATTGTAATGTTAATATAAAACATTTCAGAAGTTTTATTTTAGGTTGGAGTCAGTTGATATCTATGTAATTTTGATTGCAATATTGGAAAGATAATATTGGATAGTGCAATTTCAAGGCCATTTTACTCTCTTATGTACTAGTTTTGCAAGTTATGAATAATATAATCAAGGTTATCTTATTTGTCTCCATTAGTTTCAGATAGATGTGTGGCTCTATTTTTGTCTATTAATTCAAATAACTAATGTAGGTACTTGAATATGACTGTAAATTTGTATTAAATTGAGTGCTAGGATTCTGATAAGAAGTAGTGGTCGGGATATTATGCTAAAATATTGTAATGTAGCATTTCAGAACTTCATATGATGCCAAGTTTAAATATTGTTATCAGATTATGTGGGTGTCTAGGTTGACTCCATTCTAATGAAGGAAGCACTGATCTAAGTGGGTTATTTATGTTACACTCTATTGGTTGATTCAACAGTTGATTACAATTTTAAATCATATTACTTATCACTCCCATTTTGTTTGTGTGTTGAGCTCATTTTAATGAATCACATCTCTCATGATTAAATGAGGCTTTACTCTAGAGGTCAGCCAAGCCTTTAGAGTACTGTGTCTTTCAAACAATTAGAGGATAACCATCTGTTTATAGTGTATTTGGTACTTTAGCACACAATTATATATAAATATACTGATTGAGATTACCCTCCCTAGATTAATAGAGCCAAAAGTGTAGAATATTTTAGTTTCTATGACTGAATCTTGTTCATTGGCCAAATCAATCTCTCAGTCTGAATATGAGAGAGTGGCTACTCTTTAGGATTCATTACATCTATTGATTTGGGATCCCACACTAAACACCCATTTTGTGCTAATGACATTTTTGCTTAGGGATCTAGGAACCAATTCCCATGTTTTATTTTTCTCAATCTGATTTAACTCTTCCTCCATGGCCTTTATCCAACTCTCATCCTTACTAGCTTCATAGAATATTTTTGGCTCCATCTGTGATAGGAGAGAAAAAATTACTTGTTCCTTATTCTTTGCAATTTTTTGCCTAGTTAGAATTCCTTCATTTCTATCACTAATTACTTAGTCTGTTAGATGATCCTTTTGCACATACTTTGCAGGTGCTCTTTCATTATCTGGTTCACATACCTCTTCCTCATTTTCTTCATCAACAAAAACCTCTCCTTCATCTTCTGACTCAATCTCAAGGTTGGTTTTGTTGGGCTTGACCTGATTTATATCTCGTCAATTTTGGCATTGATGCTTTCCACCATTTTGTGTAGCCTTTTTTTTTAACACTTTTAAGCTTTTCTTTGGGTGGAATATCCTAGGAATATTCCTTCATCACATCTTGAATCAAAGCTCCCCGAATTTTCATCTTCTTTCTTTATGTAACATTTGCTTCAAAATACTTTGAAGTACTTGATAGACGCAGGTCTACCATGCCATAGTTCATATGGATTATTGCCACTATTTTCTCTTAGAAGAGCTATGTTTGTATACTATAGTGTGAACTGGTTCTTTAGAAAATTTTTATGTCAATTTATCCTCACTCAACATTGCTCTCGCCATATCCTTAACTATCCTGTTACTTCTTTCTACAACTCCATTTTGTTGTGGAGTTCTTGGTGCATAATATTGCCTCTTGATTCCATGGTTTTCACAATACCTATTGAATTCACTTGATATGAATTCTCCTCTATCTAATCTTAAGCACTTAATTCTCCTACCGGTTTCCTTCTCAACCAGCTTCTTGAATATCTTAAACTTTTCAAATGGCCCAACATTCTCTTTTAGAAATGTCACCCATGCCATTCTAGTATAATCATCAATTGGAAGCATGGAATACATTTCACCTTGCATCCCTCTTGTCTCATGGGACCACACAAATTAGTGTGAACTATTTGCAAGGGTTTTGTGGTCAAATAGTATTTAGTTGGAAATTTTACCCTTGTTTGGTTTCCTTCCTGACATCCTTTGCAAGTAGTATTTGTAGGCTTGGTTATCTTTGGAAAGTTTCTTACTAGCCTTCTCGAACATATTTTAGCCAGATTGTCAAAATTAGCATGCCCCAAGCTTCTATGCCATAGCCAACTCTCATACGCTTGACTTATCAGATAACTTTGGCCTTTCAGTTCACAAAGGTTATAGAGATAGTTATCAGTTCTTACACCTTGTGTAATTTTCTTCTCATTCTATCTTATCTTGTAGCCTTTAGAGTTAAATGTAACTTTGTAACCATTGCCATACATCTCCAGCTGACACTTAGAAGGTTATGTTTCAATCCTTCAACATAATAGACATTTTTTTTCTTGGTCTTTCCATCTAGGCTCAAGATTCCTTTACCACAAATCTTGACGGTAGTATTATCTCCTAGGATTACTGAGCCTTCTTTACACTTTTTGAGCTCAATGAATTTTCTCTTATCTCCAGTCATATGCTTGGAGCAGCCACTATCAATTACCCACATATTTTATTTTTTTGCATGTAGTGTAGTTTGGGAAATCATAGATTTTGTGGAACTTTTTTTTTTCTTGCCACACTCTCTTAGGTTTCTTTTCAATCTTCTCTCCCTCTTCCTTTGGAACCTTGGATTTTTTTTGTCTTGGGGCTAGTGTTCTTTGTCTTCTCAAATCGAACATGTTTCTTCTTATAAACTTTGTTCTATAATTTTTAGCTATATGACCAAAATTATTGCAATTGTAAGAAATTACATTCATATCAACTAAGGGAGCAAATGGATTTTTTCTTACATAATTTGTACTTCCCTTAGGATTGACTCTACATTCTCTAGCCCTATGACCAAATTAATTACATGTGTAACAATATCCATGAAAGTATCAAGAATACTTGGTCATAGCATTTCCTTGAGATGGATGAGGTGGCCTTCTTTGTCTTGACTTACTTGGATCATGTACTCTTGTGAAACCATTAGCATCCATCCAAGTGTCATACTTTTCTTCTTCCTTTGTTGATCCTAGATTGACTGGTTATTCTTCCTATCTACCACGTGCTTACTTACTTCATCTGATTTCTTCAACTTAGTATATTGCTTCTCCTCTCCATTAGCAACTTCCTTACATGATTTTTCATCATTTGAACTTGAATTTTCTGCTACCCTAAACCATTCATAAAGTTTTTGAAAACTCATTCACAAAGGAATTCTTTCCTTTTTCCAGACCTAAACCATATTTCTCTTTATTTGTAGGTTTTTGTGTGCTTAATAATTCATCAAGGATCTTTGATCATGCCTTCAACTTTAACCCTTTTTCGATTTGTTGTTGGGATTTCTCCATATCCTTTCTTGAAGCAACTACTTCTACCTCAAGCTTCATAAATTTGTGTATCTTAGATCCTACTTTGGATTTCATCACCTCTTCCATTTGTCTAGCTTCTTCTGCTTGAAGTTTCAAGCTCACAACCATTTGGTTAGACTCCTTAAGCTCTTTAGACAACTTCTTATTCACCATTTTTATTCCTTCTACTTCATCTCTCAAAACATCAAGATCTTCTACCTTGGTAGAAATAAGTTCTCCCTCCATATCTATTTTAGCTTCTTCTTCACCAAGATGCTTACCCATATCATGCTTTTGCTTCACTGATTCTTGAGCCATGAGAATAAATTCTTCCTTTTCTTCTTCCATCACAAGAGCATGATCAAGATCATCATCTAAACTATCATTAGCATTAGATGAATCACTTCCTTCTTGAATGTATAGGATTTTCTTCTTCTTTCCAAAACTCTTCTTTTTAGGATAATAGATTTTCTTTTTCTTGTGATCTTCTTATTGTTCAAGATTATCCTTCTTGTAGGGGCACTTAGAAGCAAAATTTCATACTTTACCACAATCAAAGCATTTGAAAGGTAACTTAGCTTTGTACTCGCCAGAACCTCTCCTTAGCCTTCTAATAAAGTTTGCTTCTTCTTCATCAGTATCTCCTTGTTTAGATGTGGTGTTTTTAGCTTTATCTTTCTTAGGTGCTTCATCCTTTACTTTGTTGAAAACCTTGAAAGCAACTTTTTCTGGATGGCTCTCGATCTCCCATCCTCATCTCATAAGCAATGAATATACCATGCAGCTAATTAAGAGTGAGTTTGTATATTTCTTTTCCTTCCTCTATTTCTAAGATATTAGAGTCACACTTGTAGGTCATAGACCTAATAACTTTTAGGACAACAACATTCTCCTTTACTTCTTCTCCATACCCTCTAATGGAGTTCACTATAGTGGTAACTCTATGAAGATAGTCTACAATATTCTCTTTTTCTATCATCTTTAGACCTTCAAATATGGCCCTTAGTACTTCAATCTTGGCCAATTTTACCTTGTCATCTCCTTCATAGATCTTCTTCAATGTGTCCTAGACATCTTACGTGTTCTTACAATACATAACCTTACTATGCATAGATCTAGACACATTTTTTGTAATAGAAAACCATGCCTTTTCATTGTTCTCATAATCTCTTTTTCTTGTAGCATCAATAGGGGATGTGGTTGGTGGTATGTATTCATTTACAATAGACATCCACACATAAAATCCTAATAATCCCAAGTATCTCTTCATCAATAAACTCTAAAAGGTATAATCCATTCCATCAAAATGGGATGGATTTTTTGTGGAAGAAATTTCTTGACTAGCCATTATGTTCACAAACCCAAGATTCTACCCGAGCTGGTTAAGATTCTCCTAAGGAACCTAAAGCTCTAATACCAATTGTTGGAAAAAAATAGTCTATTGAGAGGGGGTTGAATTAGTAGATACTAAAAATTTTAACCTTCTTAACCTAAGTGTAGACACAACACTTAAATTTGGATGTGCATATTAAAGCATGAAAAGATATGACAAACACATGGACATAAAAGATCAACACATAAAAGCAGGTATACGTGGAAAACCAAAGATGGGAAAAACCACGTTGCTAAAATGCTACTAGGAGTTACTATACTAATCTAGCCTCACAAGGAAACCTTCTGTTACAACTTTTAGGGGCTTCAACCCTAAGGAGACACCAATCCACTGAATTGAGCACCAACGCAATTATCGAATGACACCATCCTATCAGATTTACAACATATACAATAATTACAATTTTGTTCCCAAGGAACTCAAATCAATGTTACAAGTTGCTCTACAACTACTCAACTATGTGTTGCTTTCACAACAACACTCTTCTCTGCTTTGCACCCCACTGGTTCAGTTTTGTTCTTCCCTTTCTTCTTTATTTCATTCTTAGTCTGCCTCAATGCACCACCATACCCTTCTGCAACTCTCCTTTTCCATTTTAGTATATTCTCTATCTGTCTCTGGAGCTCAAAATCACTTTTGCATAGTACACTCTCCTCTCCTAGCTTCACTTAGTTTCCCACCTTAGACAATATTCACATGTGTTTTGTGTAGAGCTTACTGATGATCATTGTCTCAAGATTCTCCACTGCCTCCTAATATTCTGTTAGAGTTCAAAATATCTTCTCCATTATCACGTAGTTGTATTGAGCCACACAACATTAAATTTTGGTGTAGATAATTTTCTTTCATTTTCTCTGTCAAACCATAAAATCGGATATTCATTATATGTATCCATTTGACCATTCGATCTGATCTTGATCCTTTCCCCTGTAGCCATCTGTGCCACCAATCTATGCATCAAATCTCATTACAACTATTGTTGATTCGGGTAGAACATTAATTTTCACCTCCATGTCGGTTCACAAGAAAAACCCTATTTACATGAACTTAGTTGTTATCAATTTTCACTTTTAAATATGAACCATTGATCTATACTGCATTCACACCACGATCATATTTCCTTCATTTATCATGACACCTTTAAATCTTGACTATCTGATAAGTGGTCTTTAAGTGTCCTCCATTGATCTCATCACCTTCATAACCATCGTGCATCACGATATTACTTATGGCTTTTCCTTACATATCTGTGGTGTGAATATGTTCAGTGATCACCATTTGATTGCACACCTCTTAACCTACACCATAGATCTCTTTCCCTCAGCAACCAAAGCCATCATGTATCGCTAATTTTATTTTAGCAACATTATTTATTTTCGTGATGTACTGAGACATAGTGATCATTGTTGGATGGGCCATCGATCAATTTGCACCATCCCTCACTCTCTTATTAGCTCTAACAATGATCCCACAAAATATCCTTGAGTTGGAAAACTAATCCCATGTTTCTACCTCTTACGCCATTCTCCACTACTACTCATCACTCATCACTCATCGCTAAAATCTCCAAGCACTTCGCTTCACAATAGTGATGTGAAGCTACCGAGTGATATTACGCCACATGTCTACTAGAACCACTGAAGTATGTTCTCCTTGATCGTGCATTCTCCAATCAATTAGGCCGTGCTCATTGAACGATCTCCATCACATATCACTGAACTGCAAGCCAACTTCAAAGGGCTTTCCACGATGCATGAGATCTAGTGATAACCATCATATTTACTAACTTTGAATGTGCACCGTTCAATCTCCAAAGGAACATATCAACAACATCAACTGAGTGACTAGGTAATGTGGCCGATCATCGAATTAGGTTAAAGGCATAAGTTATAACTTATGCAACTTGCAACCTCCAACAAGCAGTCAATAGTAAAATAGAAATACTGTTAAGGCACCATGATTGCAAACACTAGGGTTTAACTAATAAACCCTAATTTTTTTTAGGGCATAAGTAATTCTTTTTTGAGCTCATCCTTCACTCCTTGGACCTACAGGACACATTTCTAAGATGCTCTTAAAAATCCATATCAAATCTAGCCTTGATTTCACTTCAAATGCCTGGAAGAATTTACTACAATACCATGACAAAATTGCATGCCAATAATGCAACATTTTGAGCAACTTTTCCAACCTACATTCCATTTTCCAAAACCAGATTCACAACACACCATCTTTCTTAGACATCAATGACAACATTTTGACATCAATGTCGGAACTCCCTTCATGTAAGATTAGTTCCATCTCACAACTTCTCCCCTTTTGACATCAATCACAACAATATGCTAACATTTTTTCTTACATATTTTTAAAATTATGTTATTAAACTATTTGATTCTTTATGTCAAGTTTCCTAACATTGTTTTTTTAATTTTTATTGTTGCTTAAGGGCCTAGTTTGGACCCCCGTGTTCCTGTACCGACCCATAAGAAATAATCTTGAGTAAGGAAAAGAAATGAATAAGAATATTTTGAAGGGAGACTTAAAGAAGTTGAACCTTCCTAGCTTGGTTGAGCAATTCATCCTTCCAACTAGCAAGTTTATTTTGAATTATTTCTATTATGTTGTTCTAGAATGAATTTAGAGGCTTCTTGGTTGTTAAAGGAAAAACAAGGTAAGAAAATCGGAGGGGACCAGATTGACATCCCAAAATTATAGTGACTCTCTCTTTAATTATTTGGTCTATATTGAAGAAATTAAGCTTACTCTTTATCAAATTAATATGATGACCTGAGGCTTGAGCATAAGCATCCAACAAATTTTTCAATGTGAATCTTCCACCATTGAGGTCGCACCAAAAAAAAATTATCTCATAAAAAAAAATATTGGTTGGGAGCAAGGAAAAGAGAGGAAGAAGCTTTAATGCATTTAAGAATCCTCTTGTCAAGTAGTTTTTGTATATTCCTCCCAAGAACTTCAGCCACCATAATGAATAGAAAAACTTGAGGAAATGACACAAGCTTTAATTAGATTTAGAAATATTCCCTTAAACCCATATTTATGTAGGAAACCCATCAAGAATTTCCAAAAAACTCTATCATATGCTTTGGAGATGTCTAATTTGAGAGCCATAGTGGGTTTCTTGTTGTATTCCATAGAATGGATGTACTCATGAGTTACTAAAGAAATGTCAATAATTTATCTTGAAACAAATCCTCTTTTGATTGAGAGAGATCATTTCATGTAGAAGCCCTTTCAGTCTATTGATGATTATTTGAGAGAATATTTCATAGACTATTTTACATAGACTAATGGGTCTATAATCCATCATAGTAAGGGCATCCCCATTTTTAGGAACGAGTACAATGTACATAGAGGTCAACTGCTTTAGCAACTTTCCTAATCTAAAGAAGTCCCTAACAACAATGAGAAGATCAACAAAAGTTGTCTCCTATAAATATTTCAAAAATATAAGGTTAAAACCATTAGGGTCTAGGGCCTTGTAAGGACCAAATGAAAAACACAACACTTTTCAACTCTTTGTATGACACATGCTTCACCAAATTCTTAAATTCCTACTCATTGATTACATTAGGAATAATATTAGTGAGATCTTCTAAATTTGAATCATGTAGATTTTGGCCTACAAAGAAGTCCTAAAAGAAAGATATAGCAGCCTCTGCAATATCCTTATCCTCATTTAGAATAGTATCATCTTCATGCATAGAGAGTTAATCCTATTTCTTTTTTTGTGTCTCAAGATAGCTTGATGAAAGAATTCATTATTCCTATCACCCTCTCTTAGCCACTAAAATCTTGATTTTTGTTTCTAGAAAATTTCCTCTCTTTTTGAGAGCCTAAACCATTATATTCTTAAGTGTTATTCTTTGACTGAGGTCTCCTATTCCTTGTCTCCTTGTTCCATATTTTTTTGAATGAATTATAGGCTAGATAGGATAATTTTCTTTTTTTGAAATTGTGTTCCATATCTTAACCTTCTCCTTAACCCATTTTAGTTTTTGTGTTTGATGAAACATAGATGTCCCAAGCATGGCTAATTCCACCACCTTTGAATCAGGTTTTTGAAGTCAAGATGTGTAACTCACTTCATTTAATATCTGAAGGGGAAAGGTCCTTTAACAATAGTGTCTTTCTAGTCAAAGAATATAGCATTATGGTCCAAACCAATTCTAGGGAGTGTAGAGAGAGTTAACTTGGAAAAAATATTCCAATTATTAAATATCAAAAACCTATCAAGTTTAACCTATATGTGATTGTTTCCATGTCGCCTATTGGACCAAGTGAATAAAGACCCATGTAGGTCAATGCCTACAAAGCCATTCACTGAAAGGAAATCCATGAGGTCCATCATACTATTTGAGAAGTCAACAAAACTCCCAAGCTTCTTTGTGGGGTATAAAGGAGTATTGAAACCACCCCCCCCCCATCATCCAACAATCCCCCCTCTGACTTGGCATTATAGAAGAAATATGATTCCAAAGAGAAACTCTTGAAAGTCTAGAATTCAGTGCATAGATATTGACAAGATTCCATTTCACTGAAGAATTTAAGTCTTCCATATGACTAACAACGCAATTTTTAGAGAAAGTACCATTGGAACCAAATGGCCATGTTAATGCAATTGGTGTTTCTTTAAATGAGGTTATGTGTAATGAAAAATAGATAATCATTCCTTCTATTTATTCTTTTGCTAATGGGTTTCTAAAAACATAAAGAATATTAACTCATTGTGGTCTATTTTGATTATCTTGATGTTCTCATAAAATATAATTTTGCGTTTTAAAGACCTCGAATAGAGGGATAATATTTAAACATTAAAATATAAATCCAATCAATGATTTGATTATAGTAAATATTAATTTAAGCTCAATTCCTTTCATAAATTGTAGACCCTCTATTTATATGAATTTTTAATTTTTAATTAACAATGTCAGAGTTCTAATAATATCCATGTTTAAGAAGAAAGGAAAACTAAAACAATCAAATAAATATACATAATTATCTAAATATAGCTGAATGGGACACACGTAAAGAATTTCAAATAGTAAAATTTGGTGACTCAATTTTAAAAAAATAAATAAATAACATATAACTTGCCAGTTAAAAAGTTTCTCGAGTCATACTAGTAGGTGCATAAAGAAACGTTTGACGGGTAGGTAGAGAGCATAAGACAAAAGACTAAAAAAGAAAAATGAGTATAAAGACTTGTCTTGAGTAGCAAGATATCATACAAGTAGAAATGCAACAAACAGATTTCATGGGAAGCTATCTATCTCAACACTTCTAATCAGTTTAATTGAGATTTTAGATCGTCAAAATTCATAGAAAGTGCGCTATTACTTAGTGCTCGTAAAAGGATTCTTTTCAATTAGTTTAAATGAATCTTCGCTTCACGTTGTTAGTGGTTGTGGGACTGGCAGCTGCTTTATGTCTTGTAGACCATCATGGTTGTAAAGGACAAGAAAACAGTCCTAGTCCTCTTCCCCTTCCGCCACCTCCGCCTGATGAAGTACAATTTACACCACCTCCGCCTGATGCAGCACAATTTACAACACCTCCGCCTGGTGCAGTAGAGTCTACACCACCTCCGCCTGGTGTAGTGCAAATTACACCACCTCCGCCTGGTGCAGTACAATTTACACCGCCTTCTCAGCCTTGTTCAGAGCTTCAACAACCACCACCACCTCCTTTTCCTCGTCTTTATGATCCATACAATAACAATGATTTTGAGGATTCCTCTAAATCCGAAACCCAATTGAGCAATTTAGTTATTGTGATCATTGTGGTGGTGGTCGCTGTATTTGGGCTTATTGTTGTTGCAGTTTACATCTTAAGGAAACTTAACAGCATTTCTTCCGACCTTGACAGGCGATATATATTTGTACATGCAAAATAATGTACAGAGCTTTTGCTTGTGTACTGTAGGCATTGAATCTGTTTATGTTATTAGTCTTCGTCTTCGGCAAGGAATACTAAAGTCTTCACTGCATGAAGTTTTACTTTTCTTCAAATTAGTCTGCCTCAAAAATTGTCTGTCAAAATTAATGTGTCTTTTCAAAGTTTGTAACTTTTTTAAGTTCTTATTCTCAGCAAAAAGAGTAAATCTGATTTTGGAATTGGTGTGAAGAAATTTTATTGGGAAGAAAATTAAATATACAGTAATTAAAAGGATATAAATTCATGTGCAATAGCAAGGAATCTTTTTACGGGTTTTTAAAATTCATGGCTCCAAATAGAGAACTTTAATAGTTGGGTAAAATAAAAGGGAACCAAGCATTGGGGACCTCTGTCAATGGCAGCATGTCTGAAACAAACAATTGTCTGGTGCAGTTTTCAGGCGGTTTCAGGTATTGTGTTTATGGTATAAATACATATTGATCCAGATGTGGCGGCTGTGCAGAACTCTTTTTCCTTTGCATCACGATATTGTTTCCAAGGTGCCAATTAAACCCTAGGACTAGAGTTTATGTTATTTTATGAGTTATGGGTTTATGGCTGATTATCATTTCATGGTCCTTACATTGAATATTCCAGCGAGGCTTGAAGAGGAGCTCAATGGCGTTGATCAAGAAGTTCTGTAAAACAGTACGTATTGCCATTTTGTTTAAATTTAGGAAGGAATACAAATATGCCCCTTATGCTATGCTTTGATGGATGCCCATACCCTGTTCTAAAGCTCCCATTTTCTTACAGGCTCTGAGGATGCTAGCAAAAGGGCTTTCTGAGGAAATCATTTCTTGATCGGGAATAACTGCAATTGAAGCCTTTGTAACTAGCATCTTACATGAGGTTGTTTGAATGCCTTACAAACAATGTTATTCTGTTTCCTTTATTGAACTTCCTGTTTAGACCAATTGGTTCTTATTATCATTTGGTTATGTTGTGATCTGTGGATCATATCATCAACATCTGTATTATTAAAATTTGAGGCTTCTCCTGATCTCCTAAATCCCAGAATGCACAAATTTGTGACAGCCATTGTATGCTGGTGAATGAATCTTATGTTAGAATTTTGACTTTAAAAGTTTAGAGGGGACTTTAATCATGTCATATTTCTTTAGATTAAAGTTCGTTTTTTGAAAATCTTCAAATTTATTTTGTGAATGCTATCTGACAATTTTTGCCATTATCCCAAAGCTGGGATTAATTTTACTCGTTAGTAATTGTCAGTTGCAGTCAGTTTTCTTGCTTGTAGAGCCTATGAGCTAAATTATTTGCTATGTACCTAGGGATATGATATTATAATGTATTTATATGGATCGAGATACTGACATATGGCACAATCCCTTAAGAGATATATTGAGTCATGTGAATCACTTGTGTAATTAATTATATGAAGAGTTCATTAGGGCCTCATTAGGATTACCCCTCCATTTTATTATTAGGAGGAGGTCTATATAAATGAGGTTATTATCATTGTAAGATATGTGTGAATTATGATAGTGTTTATGGGATCTCTTGGAGATATAGTGCAATGTGGCTTCTCTAATAAAGAGTATTGTATGGTGTTACCCTACCTCAAGGGTTTACTCTATTTGATCATATATTGGATATTATGTCATATTGGCCCACAAGCATCTCTAGTGTTGTGTGAGATCTATATTCTACATTATATTATTTCCATTATTATATTTTTAGATCTTATCAAGTGGTATGGGAGCATCAATTTGGAAAAAGGTGGATGAAAACCATTTTTAAAGATTTGCCTATAATTTTCAAATGGCGATGAATTTTTCCCTTCTAGGCCATAAATCAAGGTTTTTTTCTGACATTTTTAGATTCCTAGTAAAGGGCATAAAAATTCATTAGGGTTCTATAAATTTTATTTTTTAATTCAAGTCTAACTTCATCATATATTGGTTGTATCAAATTTGGGTCAGCTGAATAGATAGAATGGTTATCTATTGATTTTTTTTTTCTTAATCACTAGTTCCAATGGAGATTATTAATTTTTATAGAAATCGATACATACATTAGAATGGTGGTATAAATATAAATTATCTCATGGAAAATATTTCTTATGGAAAGTGTACTTTCATTATTGTTAAGAGGTAAAGCTAGAAAATGGTATTAAGCATTATATGAGGATATGTCTTCCTTGGATAAACTCGAAAAAGCTTAATTACATAGATGGCCTCCAAAAGAAGAAGAGGAAGAAAAAGATGAAGAAAATAAAGAATAAGGGGAAGAAGAGAAGGAAGAAAATGAAGAAGAGGAGGAAGAAAATGAAGAAGAGGAGGAAGAAAATGAAGAAGATGAGGAAGCAAATAAAGTAAAGGGACAAGAGGAGCAAGAAAATGAAGAAGAGGAAGAAAGCAAAGATGAGGAGGAAGAAGGAAAATAATATGGAGAAGAATAAAGAGAAAGGGAAAACTTAAAAGAACAAGGATATGATATTGGTACATGTACTTTAGCTCTAAATAAGGAAGATTCAATGCTTCAAATTCATGTGTGCATTAAAATGGAAAAGGTTATTTTCTCTATAAACCATAGCAGTAAGTATAACTTCATCAACATGGAATTAGTTGGGAATTTAAATGTATAAGAAAATAACATAAATGATGATCAACTATTAGGTATAAGCATTAAAAAAATTTAATATTTAAATCTCTCTATAGATAATTATGTTTCACATTCAAATTTTCATGCTTTGGATATCGATGGCTTGTATATTGTTCTTGGTTATTCTTGGTTAGAATCTTTGGGAACAATAAATATCAATGTGTGAAAGAATTTCATGAAGCTTTGGTATAGAAGGAAAAAAAAACATTATAGGATATTACACAAAGAAGTTCAAAGGAAATTCAAGGAGGAGAAAATTCAAGAATCTTATGAAGATTGTACCAATGAATTACAAGAAAAGGAAGATGATCAAGATATTGAGAAAAACAAAGTGAAAAATAATTCTACTAAGGAATCATAAAAACAAGTGGCATGAAATGGTGAAGAACCAAAGAAGGTTCTAGTGATGGAAAAGGGTGCAATATATTCATCCACATCATTGTTGGATGCAAGAATCATGGAGGAAACCATCATAGACATATGATAGTATACAAAAATTGACAAGGAAATTACTATAGACCTGCATGGAATCACAAAAAAAATTATACCAATTAGTGGTATCAAAGAAGTAATGGCTACTTAGGGAGGAAAATCAAGGCTTACTATGATAAGGAATGAAATCAAAGGGCTAAGAAATAATATGGATCAAGGATGGGATCTAAGAAATATAAAGAAAAAGGAACAAGAATCAACAATGGATGGTTAGATCATTGGTCATGGCATAATATTTCTAATAAATTGTGATGGTCATACTATTTCACTTGTTCTCATGTTTTGAGAAAAAAACATCTGAAGGAGGGATGGCATGTTATGTACCTAGGGATATGATATTATAATTTATTTAGATGGATGGGACCCTGACAGATGACAGACATCTGTTAAGTTAGTTATATTGAGTCATGTGAATAACTTGCATAATTAATTATATTAGGATTTGAGTAGGCCTTCATTAGAATTACCCCTGCATTATATTATTAGGAGGAGGTCTATATAAAGGAGGAAATTATCATTGTAAGAGATGTGTGAAATATGATATTTTATTTGGGATATCTTGGAGATATATTGTAGTGTGGCATCTTCCATAAGGAGTATTGTATGGTGTTACCCTACCTCAAGGGTTTACCATATTTCAACATATATTTGATATTAGGGCATATTAGCCCATAAACATCTCTAGTGTTGTGTGAGATCTAAATTATTTTGTAGCATTGAAATTGTCATCCTTGATAATTTCACACTAGGTTTTGCTCCCCCTATGTGCTTAGAAAATTTATTATGCATTAATTACCCATTTTATAAGCATTTCATGAAAAATTGAACATATGAAATCAAACTATGCATTTAATAATTTTCCCTAAGAATTTTAATCCCTACGAAAGTGTGTTGTAAAAAAAAAGAACCCTTTGCTAGACATGAGATTAACTCATGATAAAATGGACTTAATGAGGAATTAATCTAATGTTGTTAGGCATTCTATGCATCCACACTAGGTCTTGGACCCTTGCAAATTGAATAACATTCTTTTAATAACGTCTTGTAAAGGTGTTGTAAGATACTTTCACGCTTTTCTATACTTAATAAACCCATTTCTCCCTAATTCAACATTATAAAATGTGTTTAATAACATTATTACATCAATATAGAAGGTTCTTAATGTAAACTTAATCATAATGTAGTGTTGTAATGTGTCTTGCACATTCACATTGGTTTTTGTGCCCTTCTAGGCTATGTGGACCTAATTTTAGTGTTGTAAAGTGTATTTAATCACACTTTCACATTGATTTGTGTGTCCCAAGCCATATTTAACATTTACATCATCACTAATACGACCCTAATGACCCATATTGTGCATCTCAAGGCTGTAATTGATCAAATACTTGACAAAATTGCAATCTAAACCTTATTTCCTTATCCCTAGCTTCTAAGTTGTTGAAATGGCCCCTATGGGACCCATTCACCATGTATGTCAAACCAATCCCATCCAAGTGGAACCCATATTCCATGTGTGGAGAATGAGTCCTATCTGGCCCCATTTTGACCCTTGAGTAGGAAAAAGTGAAATTTAAAGTTTAATTTCACTACATGTTGGCCTATGATGAGGTATAATCAGGATACGAAGGCATAATTGTCTATAAATAAGTTTTTTTATCCTCATTTTACATCTAACAACTCATTTTGACATCTCTCAACATTAATTCATCTTCTATCTTCTCATCCAAGTCAAGCAAGTTAGGATTTCTTCATTAGAAGTCTTCAAGCTAGCTTTCTAAAGCATTCAAGGGTCGAATCTTCCTACATTGTTGCAGAATTTCAACATAAAATCATCATGACAAGGTAATCAATTCCATTTTGCACGTTTCATTACTTCTCACAATTTTGGTTTAATTACCTAAACGGGGTTTGACCAAGGCAAACCCCCATATCCTAACCTCCAAGATTTTTTCCCTTTGCATGTGTTTGTGTCTGCACATTTATCAAATGGAAAGGTGAATAAAGGTGTACACATCTCATCAAAGTCATTAAAGGTGTTTCAAGCCCTATTTCAAGCTTGGAGAGAGTCTATAAGTCCATTTTTGCAGATTCAGATCTAGGGAATCTTCAGGAACAGAAGTGTAGATCCTAAGCCACAAAATATTATCCATATTTTTCTATTTTATAGAAGTAAACTCATTCTCCATTAATGGAAAATCAGTCCCATTTCTAGCCTTGAATAGTGATTTCTGTTGATTTGGATACCCACTTCTCTGAAACTAGTTTTGGCACTTTTTGGTAAAAATAGGACTAATTCGCCATGCATGGAGAATCAATCCTAGTGAGAATTTCTAGTGTCTTTTTCAAGTATTCAGATCCTCATTCCAGCCTCTTCTAGCTTCCAATTTCATATCTTCAATTGGGTTATTTTTTGTTTCAGTTTGTTTACATTCCTAGTCAAGTTGTTTGAATACACATTATATTTTCCATCACTTTTGCATTAGGTTAGAATGTGTTCCTTAATCTACATTTACATTCATTTCTCAGCATTTAGACACATTCACACACACATTTCACACCTCTCTTTCCATTTCTTCTAGTATTAACAAAGTCATTTTGGCCCATTTTCCACTCCTAGGTGAAAAACCCTAAGAAGGAGCTATAGATTTTTGGGATCCAAAATATTTTTATAAAAATTTGGATTTATTCTAGGATGCATTGCACCCTATAACACCTAATTTTTCCCCAAATTTTAACATGTTGGTATTACTAATTTATTATTTTAATTTAGAATCTCCAATGTTGACTATTGGTGCTTTTTTTTGGGAAATTAAAATAATTGCATATAAATACAAGATATTTTCACCATTTTAATCCTATCACTTCAATTGAGAAAATAAAAGATTCTAAAATGAATCAAGGGAAGAATTAGAAATATTATTACACCACTTTCATAAATCAAGTTCAACTTTCCAAGACATCAAGATACATGAAGCAATTATGGTCAAGGATGTATTATGATCAATCATGTGAAATCATGAAGATGTATTGATTTATCCTCTACATGATAGTAACCATTATGTGTTAGAATCAACCTTTTTTCAGCCCTATCAAGCATTCAAGGCCTCCATCCATCAACATCAATCAACATATAAGTGGCATCTCTTCCTCAAGTTTTCTCACATCAAGGCAACATTGTCATTTATCATTCATCATTTTCATCAATTATTATTGTTTTGGCCTTTTCCCAACCTAAGGTATGTCCTCTTTACCACCATCAATCATTGTACATGGAGGTAAAATACCAACATGGGGTTTGACTTATCCAAGCCCCTATACAACACCACCCTTTCCCAAAATTTCATGTGTGCAAGTCAAATATGAACATTTCAGACAGTGTCACTCCAAGGAAGTAGAGTGCAAACCTTAACCTACAATCCAAAATTTGTAGATACAAAAAAGGAAAGCAACTAGGCTTAGGTAACACTACTAGTTATTCCACCCAACTTTGGCTCAAATATTTAGAGCATGTTCCTCTTTGTCCCTACCTCCTAGATCTGAAGTTGAAATTTGATATTTTGTTTTTATCTATGCAAGTATTTCATATTTTTAGATCTAGGGTTGCATATCAAATAGAATTTTTAAATTAGGCATTAAATTTATCATCATTACACATCACAAACATAAAAAATATGGGATTGGAATTTTTGTAGCAAGACAATCACCAAAACCATAGTCCATGTATGTTTAAATGTTTAGTCAAGTGAAAAGGGGATAATCCTAGTTAATTTAATTGGATCTCAAATCAATTTTCCTACTAAAATTTTTGGTGAACATGACATATCCTACACTTACAATTATCTGATTTTCATAGTATAAAAAATCTAAAAATTGATTCAAAACCTAGGTCATTTGAAAATCTTGTTGATAATTTTCATTTATTTTAAATAAACTAGCCATTTTCATTAGTTGTTCATCCTAAAAATTGAAAAAATAATTTGAATTAAGTTGCATAAATTTTCAAATCTGATTGTCCTTATTTAGAGTTTAGATTTGAGTTATTTTTATTGAGACAAGTAATTGCAAAATTATTCTATCATTTATGTATGCATATTTTAGTGAAAAACATTAACAATGTGAAAATTTTGCATAGTATTTTAATTTAAAAATATCAAAAGCATTGCTTTTCTATATTTTTTAAAAAATAATTCAATTATTGTGTTCAATTTTTTAAAATTATCATTTGAATGTATTCAATTTCCTTAAACATATTCAAAATTGCATGCACATGTATATGATTCATATAGAAAAAGTTAGGTTTTGTTGTATTTTAAGAAATTTGTTTACTACTAGAATTGAATCTCTGAAACACAAAACCCTTAGACATTGTGAATGATTTTCAAATTTTATATTTTTCAAAATTACTTGTCTAGTCTAGGATGCCATGTTCCTTAGACTAGGTAGTGCGGGGTGAAATTTCATGTGCATGTCCCTATGTGTGGTCTCTATTTCGATATGGTTCCTATTTATGAATTTAATTTTTTAAATATTATTGGTTTTGTTGTGCCTCACTCATTTGATCCATAGGGAAACTAACAACATGTTTCCTTTTCAAAGATGTGGTTTTAGTATGGTAACACACAAGTTAAACATAACTATAATTTTTTACCTATGTGAGAACACTCTGAAGAAACAAAATGAAATCATTGTCAATCATGAAAATTATGTTATCTATTATCACAATACCTCCCCTACTTGTGAGATTATCATGGCACAAGAGGATGCAATCATTCAAAACCATTACAATCATGTTTTTTACTCTACCATTACCTCTCCTAGTTGGAAAGATATCATGGCACACGACAATGCAAACATTGATACATTTCATTCTTCAAATGATAGTGAGATTGATGGCATAGATGAATATTCTAAATTAGTATTAGGTCCTTTATTGATAGAATATTGCCAAAAATATGAAATTATATGTCAAAATTTATTTGATGAACCTCCTAAAAGTCCTTTAATTATTGAATCTCCTAAAACACCTCTCATTATAGGACCTTCTAAACCTCATGGTCATATCTTTAAATTTGCATAACAACTCACCAGTAACCATGTGCAATAAGATATGTTGAAGAAATAAAGTAATCATGTAATTTCTCAAACATATAACACTAGAAGTAATAAGCACCCAAAACAAAAAAAAAACATATATTCCATTACCTCAACTATACCTTCCACCCTCATCTAGCCTTCCTTAGCATAGTGGCACAAAATATGATCTATTTAAGGAGCTTCATAAAAATCCAGCCAAAATAGCTCTTTGAGGATTGATTCAGACATCACCTACATACCACAAGATGCTCCAAGAAGCTTTGCAAAATATTGATATCTCAACTTCTATAAAGTCAAATTATGTATTATCCTTGTTCGATTTTATGCAAATAAAAAAATTGGAAATTACCTTCCCTCAACAAGAATTACCCTCACTTGAGATCCAAAACAAATATGAGGCTTTAATTATAATGGTTAGAATTAATGGAACTAGGGTTAAAGATACTCTTAATTATAATTGTGTGCAGGTGAATTTCCTAGTCAAAGATTATAAAATGAAATGAAATGCAAAAAAGGAAAACACTAATAACACTTCAAGATGAGCCTAGTTGAATTCAAACAAAAATACAAGAAAATATTACTATTTTACCTTGTTTGAATTGTTGAGTTGGTTGGCCCTTTTGATGGCCGATTTGTGTACTCCTTGATTAGCAAAATAGCATGTAACATAGCTCTAAATAATGGTGAAGTGATAAGGAATGCAATGGTTAATGTGGGTAATTGATTTGGTGTAAGATGTTGGTTCAAAAGTGCTACAACAATGGGGGTTGTATGCTTGGTAGTGTATATGTGAGAGGTAAAGTTAGCTAAGTGTATATGATTGAGTGATACCAAAATGAGGGAAAATCCACCATTTTAGGGGAAGTTCCTTCAAATGAATGGAGGGTTGAGATTCATCCAAGGTGGGGAAGATCAATGTCTAGGGTGAGTTGAGAACTCACAAGCCATCCCATGATGACATGTATTAGATGAGGTGGACAAAAGGAGATGAAATGGAGGTGAGGCCAAGGTACTAAGAAGTACCTTGGGAATGGAAAAAATATCCTTATAAAGGAGGTATTTGTCCTCATGTACAATGAGAGGACAAGTGAAGAATTAAAAATTCCTCACAAATCCTCATGGGGATTGAAAAAGGAAATAAAAATTCCTTATGGGGGGTTGTGAGGAATTAAAAATTCCTCACAATTCATGGGGAAATAAAATTGAATTAAAAATTCAAGTGGGTAAGAGGGTGACTTCTTCAAAAGGAGAAAGTATTTATGAAGCTTGACTGAGGGTACATGTTATAAATGGCATTACGTGAGGTTAGGGGATAATTAGTACTTAAGGTTGTGCAAATGTGAGATTAATTAGGTTGATGGGGGGATTAGAGGAAAGTGGAAAATTATAGAGGATTTGACCCTAATGATGATTAGGGATGTGTACACCCTAATCCTAGATTAATTCGATTAATCTCAATTAAAAGGGGATTATGGAGGATTTTGACATGTGATGAGAGAAAAGATGAATTTAAAAATTGATTTAATTCATTTGGATAAAGTGACTAAATTAGATAAATTGAATTACTTATTTAATTTAGAGAGGAATAAGGTAAAGTATTTGATTGATTAATTAAATACCTTAGGGTACCTCTAGCTAAGATGAAATATTAACTAAATAATAAATTATTTAAATAATATGGCTTAGGGATGTAAAAAAAGAGGAACGCAAGGGTGAATTTGACAATATGGGAGTGTTCAAGTTCAGGTGTCTACAATAATGAATCAAGTCTTAATGTTTGTAGCATTGATCTTCTAGATAAAATTGGTATCAATAAGAATCTTATAGAACCTAATGATCTTTCTATTTGTGGATTTAAAAAATTTAGTGGAAAACCATTAGAGACAATCACACTACCCATTATGTTAGGGTGTGTGGTATTTCCTACCCCTATCAATATTATGTCACAACCACTTACATATAATCTTCTCCTAGGTAGACCATGGATTCATGGCATCAATGTATTCCTATCTACTCTCCACTGCAAGATGATGTGTGAATACAATAATAAGATATACATAGTTAAATCAAATGAACAAATTCATGATTCAAAAATTGAAGCCAAACATAACACTTCCAATTCTCTTAACAATTGTATCCCAACCTCAAAGGTGGAACCCATACATGTTGAAGATAGTGATAGGTTTTTTACCTTATTTTAATGGGGAGTCCAAAATCTCACCACAAAATTCCAAAAATTTAGACACACATAATGATCATGATATTGCTTCATCTTCAAACACATGTTTTGGTGACAATTGGGGTCCATTATATTTTATGCCCTCCTTTTTCAAAGAGTATAAAATATCACAATGAAAACCTATTGAGTTTTGTTTTTTTATTTTTTCAATCTTGTTCTACATCAAAATATCTAAAAAAATCAACCCTCATTGGTGATGGGGGTTCTTTATATTTTGTCCCTCATATGTTGGTGATACCTATCTTTAAAAATATTAAAAAGGATTTTCATTCTTTTGAAAGAATTATTTCTTCTCATAAGCATTTCGATAAGAATCCTCCATGTAAGTTATAGAATGTTATCTTTGATATAAAATACATTCCAAAAAATGGATATAATTGAAAATATGGAACAAGGAGATAATAATCATGTGAATTCTACACTATGTCTAATAAAAAGGGGTTTAGGTTTCCAACCTTATTCTTCATCGTCATCTCATCTACCATCATCTACTATATTTAAAACATCATATGGTAAGTAAGCATCTCTTCAAAAGAGAAAACATTTTTTCATGCACCTTTATCAAAGCAAGAACATTTTTTTTTTAAGCTTATCAAATCTCACTTGATTACTCTTCCTCCTCCAAAATGAAATAAATTGTATACCAATACCTACTTTTGTGCATATTATCTAGTGCATGGTCATTCTATCACTGAATATCAAGCCTTGAGTAGTAAAATACAATTTTTTTTTTTATTGTGGTACTCTTCCATGTGTTGATGCACCTAATCACTCAATAATAATGATGTATTCTATGGTTTTTCTCCTCTCTATGTGGTATTTATAGATTCATATTTTTTCTCATTGTCATTCATGGTTGTACAATCTTAAGTGAAATCATATTTTCCATGGTAGCAACATGATAGTCTCTAGTGTGGTTGTTCTTTCCTTTACACTTGGGGGATAAGGATAACTAGTTTTAGTATGTGTGTATTCTTTACAAGGATCCAATCTTCCCCTTTTTCCTTAAAATACCAATATATAAAGTATATTGGCATTTTAAGGGAGGCATATCACCCTATCCATTTAGTAGATATCTCATGAGATTTGACTTATTGACATACCCCTTTTGTCGGGGTGTTGTTAGAACATCCACTAAGGAATGGTAATTATTTTCTCCCTATAGAGCCTCTCTAATGTCTAATCAACTTGGTACTAGTAGCTATACACACAACTCAAAGTATGAATCCTAATTGAATAGTTTATCTTTCACAAGAGGCTACATTTAACTATCAACAAGATACTCATACAATTTAGATAGTGCTTGCACAATATATGCATTCATGGAATCTAGATGCATACCACATCAATGGAGTATAGGAAATTACATATGTACAAAATATTGCAAAAGCTATAAAATGAAATGAATTGTAATTCATAAAACAAGGGAAATAAATATAAACTATTACTTTAAATCCCAAGGGTATCTAACAACTTAAGATTGTAAGTATACACCCTTAAAAACTAATTCCTAGATAATTCTTCCTAAGTATGAAACCAATGTGAAGTTGTAGAATTCAATTCAAAAAGTACATAATCGTATTAATGATTAAAACACACATTACTAGAAACTACTAAATAACTTCAAAAATGTATTAATTAATCTAATAATTAAAAATTAAAGAGGATGAGTAGTACCTCAAGTGGCCCTTTCTTGAGTTGTTTCTTACACAAAATTTTTCAACACTTTCTTAACTAAAAATTCATGATTTCAACTAATTATCTTTATTGCATATAAACTCTCAACTCTTGCATACAACCCCACAAGAATCAGCTCAAGGTTTCTTATTTAAGAACACACACACACACACACACACACACACACACACACACACACACACACACACACACACACACACACACACACACATATATTATTGTAACTAGTAATAGATGAAAACTAACTTATCATCTTGATCAACTAACAACTAGAACAACTACTAGCAACTAGATTTGTTCCTTGACAACAGACCCTGCTATATAGGGTATGTGAGGAGTTATATTCTTCTAGGACTAAAAATGAACTCATAAGGTAACTGTCCACTTCCCCTCAAAGATATGGAGAGATAGAAAATATTAATTATCGAATAGGATTAGAGAAACTAATTTAGAACTTTATGCTTAATGGTTAACTATTGTGACATAGATAAGTTCCTAAGAAAATTAACATCATAAATTAATAATTTTGAGATAAAATCCTTCTCCTCTTGGTGGTTGTATTCAATGAGAAAGGGTATGATGTGGTGACTCATGGTTGATTAATAAATGATAACCTTCATTCTTCTAAAAGAGTCACAGTTTTAGCCTTTTGATTTTTTCCCTACAACCATCTATAGTCCTTAGGCTAGGGGTTAGAAAACCTATTGTTGTAGGTTAATAGTCTCTCATACTACAAGATTTTAGTCTCATTCCTAAGGCATACACATTATTAACAATCATAATTTAACATATAGTCATACTAAATTCCATAAAAATTCATGCATTCATACAAGAATATATCAACATAACATTTTTCTATTTCAACATACTTAAGTCTACTTAAAGTGTACGAAAGACATATAAAAGACATATAAGGTCTTTAAAACTTAGCAGATGAAATGATAAAAACACAAAATAGTAAAAGAAAACTAGCCATTAATTGAGACCATCATTTTCCCTCCAACTAAAGCTATTTCTTGTCTTCAAGCAACTTTAGGGTTAACGGTTATCTTGTAGATCTATCTCTCTAAAATCCAGCACACAATCCACTCCTTTTCCCTACTTCAAGTAGTAACCTTTTTGATCTGAGAGCTTTACAAGCCTCTTTTTTTCTGCCACTACTTCTTCCTCTTGTTTCCTCCCTATCTAGTGTAGTATAGGAAATAAGAGGATGGGAGGATGGAAGGTGAGTAGGAACCAAGAAAATAAATTTCTATGGGAAATTGAAATGTATTTATGTGACCTACCAATTGTTGCTACATAGTTGTAAATAGAATGAAGTTCCTTCCTCGTCAATTCTGGTGTGAGCTCCCACCATCTACCTTGAGAAAATTTATGTGTCTCTTTGACTATTCCTTATTTTTCTAGTCCTTTCATTCATTTGTAATCTTTTTTTCTACAATCCATCATCTTCGTTCCAACTCTCTTGTGCTCTAAAAGATCAAGTCATTGATCTATCATTGTATTTGGGTTTACTACCTCCTTTCATAGCTATAAAGGGAGATATTTCTCTCTCTCATGACATTCTTGTAAAATATTTCCCCTTTGATGCTCAATTCTAACATATAATCCAAGGCCTTGATCTATAGATCGCCTGTAAACATTAATGGGTTCCATGCAGTTTCATCTAAAATAACAAAATTGTGCAAGTAGAATTCATACAATTGGCCTTGCACTTCTAGTGTGGACTTCTGGAAAGTTTCTAAGAACAATTTTTTTTTGTTCATGGTAACATGTAGGTCACTAATCATCTGATTGAATTGAAAACACAAAAAACAAATATTGCAAAAATAGGGATTAAACTTTAGTGGGCAATTTGCATTTCATTATATGCACTTTTTTATCTGCCAGTTCTTCAAATTTTTAGTTTAATTCCTTCACCTTTGTTTCTTGCTTCTTTAATATCCCAACATGATTAGACATCATTTCAATTTTCTCCATTTCCAATTCTTTTTCTTTTTGGGAGAACTCTTGTGTTCTCGCCCATAATTCAATGCCTATTGACATAATAGTTGGTGCACTAGGGTTCTTGATAGGTCTAGTTGAGCTCTTTGGAATTGGATCATTTCCATATATTTCCATAATGGAAAGTTGTGCGAATATTTCCAATTTTGATCCATGCTCACATTTATGGAGTCTTCTTCTTACTCAATTTTTGTGCCCCTCTCACCATTCTTCTACTAATATGCATTCAATAAGTCTTCTAATTATTTAATTATGTACAAGGCTTCTTGTAGTTCATTATTTTTATTCCTTTATTCCAAGAAAATTTTCTCTTATCTCTCTAGAAATTATACTTCTCCTAACTCCTTTGTATACACAAAGGCTTATAAGATGTGGCTATTTGAAGATCTTCTCATTTCTTTGGGAACAAATTGGTTTTTTGAATCTAAGTTAGAAGTGACTATAAAATACAAAATGTTATACTTGATTTGTGTTCTTAGATCATTTCCAATAGCGGTCCCCTCTAAGTTTGTATTTGATTTTTTCATTTCAACATATTATTTTTTCTTTTCAATTGTTCCTCTCGTGAGCCCCTTCTTCCTTAGGTGATTTGATCACCTCCCAAATTGTGTGGGGCTCTTCTATCCCTTTTTAGGTGTATAGGTAGAGGCCACACTCTTTATTTTCTTTTCTTTTCATTTGTTGGCCTCTTACTCAAAGCTAGGGTTTCTAGATTTTCTTCAAGTGCGAGCTACTCAGTAGAATCTACAAGTTGTATTTCTTGTAAAACATGCTCTTTTGATTTCTCCATGCTATGGGAAGTGTTGCAGCAAGGGAATTAGTGTTGGTTTCAACCACCTCCCAAGAGAACAACCTACAAATAAATCTTCACAGATGAGAGAAGCAACACAAGGCTATTTCACTAGAGATAAAAAAATTGAGATGAGATAATTTACATAATTTAAAATAGTTCCTTAGAAAGGAAATATGCAAGTTGGTAAGAGAAATAACTGACAAAAATATATGCACCTAACTATGCACCTAAATAATCAAATATTTAATAATATTTACCTAAGTAAAACTTCAACATGGTAAATATCCTATTTACCCTAACACTCCCCTGAAGTAAAACTTAGGGAGATTATTATGCAAAATGAAGATGCAATATGGGTCCTTGCTACAAAACCATGTTAGGGACCTATTTACAATTACACATACAAGAAAAAATAAATCTCTCATAATTGGAGAAAAGGAGAAAAACCTTGTCGAAAAAAACCCCTCTCCAAAAGACAGAAAAGAAAAACAAGATGCATGGATGGAGGATTCAATAACACACCCCAAGGACTACATATATCATGTGTATACAATCAATGACCCCTATTTTTTCTCTCCCGACAATGTGTAATTGCCTACAAAACTAGTAAGTGCCTAAAGACAAAACATAATCCAATGTCAAGAAACAACTTGTCTCCCTTTTGTCCAAGAAACAAAACCAAGTACAAATGCAGGTATTCTTCCCATTTTGGATAGGAATTAGTAAGTGAAATCCAAATGTAGGATGATAATGTCTTTGAAATCTTCTCATGTGTTGCCAAGACCTTGGAAGATGATGCCACGAACCAATTGGGAACATGCCTAATCACAATAGAAGGTGACAAACAAGGTACCACAAAAAAATAATTTTGAACACTCTCCAAATACAAAGATGGAGTGACAAAATTTGTACCACAACTATCATCAAATAGGAAAATTAATCCTTGAAATGTGTCTTCCAAGTCAGAATTGTGAGATTCCACAAATAATGAACCAATGTCTGACAAATACAAATTCCAATCAGGAAGACAATCATAATCTTGTTACTCAGGAATGATGGAGGTACTTAATGAAGGCGGATCAACTATCTCTAACAAATAATTAAGAACCTTTGAAGCAACTACAACCTCATTTGAAGTCTCAAAAACCTCCAAAAGATCACAAGCATGGTTTATCTTCTTTGAAGAATAAAGAAGTGCACTGGTGTTGGAAAGAGTCCATCATTGAGGGATGGTGGAGTATTAGGATCTCGATATGATTCTTGAATATAAGTCCAAAGAGCATAAGGGAACTCAAAATGAACAAGTGAATCCAAAAGGTCATCATCATTTATATGTTGGGTATGTTCAGGATCATCATGGAAAAAATTGGCCCTTAAGTGACAATTTTTTTTTAAAAATCAGAGTTAGGAAACTTGACGTAAAAATTTGAATAAGTTATCTATATTATTTAAAAAATGTAAGAATAGAATCTATAGAAAATTGAATGTAGTTTCTAAACTACTAGGGTTTGTTTAAAAAAAAAAATCTATTTGGTGAAAATTTGAAATTTCAATGTAGTGGTACTTAAATTTTAGGGGAAAAATAAGACGGTCCGTCTAACCACTAACCATAATAAAATGATAATATTTTTTTATAATATTTTAGATATAAGTAGAGGACTCATGCCCTGATGTGATGCATATTTTTGTTTAAATTTTTTCAAGTGAATAATTAATTATGAATTTTTTATTACAACTTTTTAAAAAGTATAAAAAATCGTATGTTTGACCACCTTAACTTGGTCAAAACTTCATGAAATTCAATTTTTATTTTCTTAATCCTATAGTATGAGAAGCATAGAATTTGATGCATGTTTTGGATTCAAAAAATGTGATACCGTTTGAAAGCTATAGATGTTTTTCAATCAGCCTATCAATCATGAATTTAGTTGTAATTTGAATAGAAAATGAATAATAATTACTTATTAAATTCAAAGTAAAGTATAATTTATATTGGTAGAGAGTTGATAATATCCTTTAAAAACCCTTTTTGTTTCATCAATTTTGGGTGAAAAAATAGTCATCGGCCACATACCCATCATATTACCACTTTTTGGCCCATCATGATCCTACACATACCCACCTTTCCTTTTGTGTCTCCAATATATTCATGTTTGATTGCTATCATTAACATTTTATACTCAAACTCTATTGGAAGAACTACCTTTTTTCCATACACTAATTCATATGGCATAAAGCGTGTTGTTGTTTTCCATGTTATCCTATAAGCTAAAATTGATTCAGGTAACCTCATTTCCCAATCCTTCCTATGCAATTATATTATTTTTGTCAGAATGTTTTCTATTTTCCTAGTTGTAATTTCCACTTTTCCATTTTCTTAAGGGTGATATGGTGTAGAATTTTTTATGCTTAATCTCATATTCCTATGATAATTTTCTAATTAGGTCCAAGGTAAATTGTGGCCCTTGGTCTATCATTATATCTCTACAAACACCATATATTTTCAATATATCTTCATAGAAAAAATTTGCAATGTTTTTGTCCCTTTCAAATTGCAAGGATTTGACCTCCACCCATTTTATAAGATAGTCAATACAAACTAGTGTATATCCCTTATTTTTGGATGCTGCAAATATTCGACCAATAAAATCTAGGCCCTATTTTATCAAATGGTGTTATAACTAGCTATAGAGCTTCTCTAATGTCTAATAAAATTTATATTAGTAGTTATACAAATAGATCATAGGATGAATTTCTAACTAAATAGTTCATCTTTCACAAGAGGTTGTATTTAATTATCAACTAGGCACTCATAAACATTAGATAGTTCTAGCACAATATATGTGTTCAAGGACTCTAGACACATCCTATGCCAATGGAGTATAGGCAATTACAAGTGTATTAAGGATTGAAAAAGTTGGAAAATGAAATAAATTGCTAATTCATAAAACAAGGGAAATAAATATAAATTGTTACCTTATTATATAGGTACCTAGAAAAATTAAGACTGTAATTGTTAACCATTAGAAAATAATTCCTAGCTAATTCCTCTAGACTATTAAACCAATGTGAAGCTACAAAATTCAATCCAAAACTACACAATGGTTCATGAATTACAACACATATAATTGGGAACTACTAACTAACTTCAAAAAAAAATCAATTAATCTAATAACATAAAGTAAAGTGGATGAGAACTACCTCAAGTGGCCCTTGCTTGAGTTGTTGCTTCCACAAAAGTTGTCAACACTTACTCAAGAAGTTGCGATATCAAGTAATTCCATTTATTACATATAATCTCTGAACTCTTACATACAATCTTGCAAAAATCTACAAAATATTTCTTATTCAAGAACACATATCTATTGTTGTAACTGGTAACAATAAAACCAACTAATTAGCTTGATCAACTAACAACTACAACAAATACTAGCAACTAGATTTACTCCTTGACAATAGATCCCACTCTATAGGGTCTATGAGGAGTTTTATTATTTTAGGACTGAAAAAAACTCATAAAGTAATTGTCCACTCTCACTCATAGATAGGGACATGAATTAGTCTAAAATAAAAAAACAATAATTATGAAACAAGGGTAGAAAAACTAATTTAGAACTCCATGTCTAATGGTTAACTATCATGACGAAGATGTGTTCCTAAAATTAGTCACATCATAAATCATTCTTGCTAATAATAGGATCATTCTCCTCGTGGTATTATCACTGAGCAAAATTATGATATGGTGACTCACAATTGATCAATAAATGATTACCTTTGTTCCTT
Source organism: Sequoia sempervirens (assembly GCA_007258455.2). NCBI lineage: Eukaryota > Viridiplantae > Streptophyta > Pinopsida > Cupressales > Cupressaceae > Sequoia > Sequoia sempervirens. The sequence goes on along the minus strand of VDFB02047230.1, from coordinate 508,978,237 downwards.
CTAAAAGTGTCATGCTTTTGGCTTTTTCAATTTTCCCCTACAACCATCCATAATCCTTATGTTGAGAGATAGAGAACAACTTATTGTGGGTTAATAGTCTTTCTTGGTGCACAATGTTAGTCTCATGTCTAAGCCATCCAAATTATTAATAATCATAATTTAAACATATAATCATACTAAATTGCATAAACATTCATGCATTCATACAAACATATATCAAGATAACATATTTCTATTTCCACATACTTAATTCTTCTTTAAAGTGTATGGAAGGCATATAAAAGATATATAAGGTCTTGGGAATGTCTTTGAAACATAGCAGATGAAATGATAAAATCATAAAATAGTAAAGGAAAACTAGTCATTAATTGAGCTCATCATTTCTCCCACGACTAAATCTATTACTTGTCCCCAAACAACTTTTGGGTTGCAGGTTATATTGTAGGGCCATCTCTCTAAAATCCACCACATAGTCCATTCATTATCTCTACTTCAAATAGTAACCCTTTTTATCTAAGAGCTTTCTCGGCCTCTTATTTTCTATTGTTTTTTCTTCCTCTTGTTTCATCTCTATCTAGTGTGGTATAAGAAATAGGAGGATAAGAGGATGGAAGGTGAGTGCAAATGAAGAAACTCCATTTATATAAGTAATTGAAATGTATTTATGTGACCTGCCAACTACTACCACATAGTTATAAATGGAATGATGTTCCTTCATCTTCAGTTATCGCATGAGATCTCCTATCTACCTTTAGAAAAGTTAAGCAACTCTTTGTTTATGCCTTCTATTGCTATTTCCTTCACTATTTTGTAATCCTTTTCTCTGCAACCCATTATCTTTGATCCAAATCCCACCATTGATCTATCATTGTATTTGGGTCTACTACCTCATTTCTTAGCTATAGAGGGAGATATTTCTCTCTCATGATATTCCTATAAAAGCTTTCCCCTTTGATTCTCATTTATAACATAACAAGCCAAATCCCTAATCTGGAGATCTCCTACAATCATTAATTGGTTCCATATAGTTTTATTTGAAAGAACCAAATTGTGCAAGTAGAATTCACACAATTAGTCTTTCATTTCTCGTGTGGACTTCTGGAAAGTATATAAGGATAAAAATATCTATTCATGGGAACAGGTAGGTCAGTAATCATCTGACTGAACTAAAAACATAAAAAAAATTATTGCAAAAATAGGGCATAAACTCTAGCAGGTGGTCTGCATTTCATTAGTTGCACTATTTTATCTACCAGCACTTCAATTTTTACTTTCAATTTCTTCACATATGTTTATTTGCTTAATGGATTCTTACCTAGTCTATTTCCTCTCACTTTCTTGCAATTATAATTGATCTTCTTTCTTTGGTTCATGGTCCACAATATCTTTCTTGACCCAAGTTCTTGAAGCTTTGACAAATACTCATCACCTTTCCTAGTTCCATTTTTTTTCTCTTTTATCTCTCTATCAAGTTTCTATTAATCCTCTTTTGGTAGATCATTTCATCTTTTCCCTAAGTGTGGCTAAACTCCCAAGGCTATATACATGAGATGCAAAGTTTTTTCTTTAAATTTCATTTATAACACCATCATTTATATTATTTTTAACAACTAGAAGTGTGAACCTTTGAGGGGGACATTATATCCCTTCTTGTGTGATACTACCTTCAAGATCCTAAAAATATATATTTTTAAATGATTTATATTTTGTGCTAGTTTTGTTTCTAGTCTTATGGTTATAGATGCTCTTTATTTTACAGTAGCATTTTATCTTCTCTTTCTCAATTATCTCTTCCTTAGAAACTTCCTTCAATTATAAATTTTATTCTTCTCTTCTAAGTTTCATTAGAGATTTACAAAAAATTCCTTTTCTTTACACCTATAAGAGCCTTTCTAAAGGAAGCACAACTTTGAAACCATTCTAAATGTTTCTGATAATCTATTAAAATTCCATCATAATATTCTTCATGTTGTCTTGGCTCTTCTATCTAGTTGTACCTTAAGCTCTCTTCATATTTATAAAACTTGAGAAAGACATTTCTTTTTTGGATGTTCCCTAGAAGTTTCCTATACTATAAAATATAATTTTTTCCACTAAACATGGATATTTTTCCATAATAATATCTCTTTTTATTTGTGTAAATTTGGATCAAAGAGGTCCTTGAGTGGACTCAATAAATTATCTAACTTGTTTTTATTGTTATCTCTTCTAAAATAACTTGTCCTCCCTCTATGGTTATTGAACATTCATATTTATATTAATTTTCTAAATATTTTGTGCTATCATTTCAAGAATGACATCAAACTTCCTTTCGATCATAAATTCTCCTTCTCTAACTAAGACTTTCTTCTCATTACTATTGTATTTTTAAGATCTTATTCCATCAAATATTAGATATTTAAAGAATCACCCCATGATTCATAACTCATTTTACCCTATAGTTTTGCAATATTTTTATATTTGATACTACTGTATAATAAATGTTAGAATTAATAAACAAGAAAAAACCATGAGCCACAAGATCAAACAACAAACAAAGAAACCTTCCACGCAAGAGATCTGTAAATAATATATGCAATATTCATCAACAAGAAAAATCTATAGAAGAGACTTTCAAGAAGATATGAAAGCTCCAAATATTCTCTGTGAGTAATTACAAAGATAGTTGAATGATTATAAGATCAAAGCCCTAAATGAGAAAGGTTCAGATCATGACAAGTGTCAACATTACAAGAGATGGGACATAATGATCTAATATTAACTTAACTAATAAAGCATTCCTAAGTTTAGCTAAAGTGAGTGAGAATAGATTAGACTAATAATCAATTAAATATTAATTGATTATTAGCTAATGCAAGATAACTCTAACACATCCCCTTAAGATGAACTTAGGGAGTAGCTAAAAACCTTAAAAATAATGCATGATGGGTCTTGGAGAATAAGGCCAAAAATAGGTACCCGTGTACAAACAAAAGATCTCTATAATTTGGAGAAATAGAGAAAACCTCATGGGAAAAACTCCACTCCAAAAAGAGATGAAACATAAGTGAAGGACTAAAGAAGCCTCAAAGCAAAACAAGGTTGTCCCAAAAGATAGGAACAAAGAGAACACCACTGAAGCATGAAGAAGTTGTAAACACTGTCAAAGAATGACTGTTGAAATGCTGAAAGAAGAACCTCCACTAAAATATATGATGATCATGATCAAGAAGACAAGAATATGTATGAGTTCCCCCAACGACACTACTCGAATCTGATGGAAAAGAAAGGAAAAAAATATGGAACTTGAAGATATAGATGGAACAAGTACCAATAGTATGAAGAACTAATCAAGTGAAAATGGAAGGTCTCCAGAAATAGGAATGCAAGAGTTTCCATATGGTAAGTGCTCCATCTCACCGAAATGCATGGGTAACCAGCCTTTGCATCTGCCTAGTACATAGGAAAAAATACCGTATACATAGCTCACTCCAATGTGAAATGGAAGAAGCATTAGCACCAATAGTAGAAACCCCCCCATAATGCTGAAAAGGGAGAGGCATGACAAGTACACTGAAACTGAATGCTAAAATGTAGTGCATGAAGAGGAACCAAGAACATCTGAAGGTGCAGTTGTGAAAGTACAAGTAGATATAAAGGATGTGCAAAACAAGGCACACACACACATGAGAAAGGTTTGAAGACAAAACAAAGGAAAACATCAACCCCCATGGCATTGCATATTATAGTGCGAGTACAATAAGGCATAAAGTGATGTGCAAGATGTGCAAGATACCATAATACAAGTGCAATACAAAGGCACTTTATCTCAGTGCATTTACTAAATAATAAGTGCTTACAATGGAAGCTCAAAATGTCATAAAAATACACAAGACTAGAAATACATGAAGAATAGCCAAAAATGAAGTAGCCCACACAAACGAGAAGTTCCCAAGAGCTAATATATCCAAGTAATTCACTAGAGTGTGAAAACACAAAAAATTGAATAAAATGTATCTACTATGAAATCTAGAAAAATTTCTTAGATGGAACTGAAGAGCTTTGAAAAATGGTTCCAATGACACTAAGATTGTGAAAAATAGAGAAACTAGTCAAAAGTTATGAGCTCAAGACTAAAAACAACTCCTTTGACTTCAATAGGCTATAGAATGCACTAGCAATAAGAAGAAAAAAAGTGATGAGACCCATGCCACTAGAAAGTTGACGGAATCAACTTTATGACAATATCTTGTTTGCCAAAAAATGATACCATATGCCCTAGATATGGCCAAAAGAATAAAACACCCCTTTAGGGCACAATGGGGGTCAAATGGGATCAAGCCTTAAGCCGTACTACTGACATCAGCAGAATATCCATGGAATATTCTCTTGCCAACGAAAAAAATTTAGCCCCCTACAAAAAATGTGAACGACAAAATATGCAAATGTTGATGGAATATTCTAAAAAATTTGTGGAATCTGAAAGATTCCCCACTGATTAAGTTCGCTGCTATCAGGAAAGGAAAATCGTTAGGAAACTTGTGGTGTCAACCAAAAAACTAGGTGCTGATCACCAATGGGAAAGGGAAGGTTGCTAATGCTTGGGTTGGGGCCTGCAAGCCTATGGGTGCAAGTACCACCCTCATAAATTCACCCCTTTGTTTAACAATCCACCCCAAGCTTTTTAAAAACTGCTTTATAATCAATGTTCTTGATTTTTATAAAATTTCTATAAAAGAAATTTAAAAAAATTAAAAAGAAATTGAACCTTACAAAAAAATTGCATTTTTTTCTCAGTCCGCATGCAAAGGAGTCCATACAAGGGCCGTACGGCCCCTATACAAAATGTTTTTTCCTCAAAAGCTCCCGACACCAATGTTGATGATTTGATAGGTGATCTTAAAGTTTTTGGCTGCTCTAGATGCAATAGTGAGGTCTGTTTGGGCTCAAAACACCTCAAAAAATTAGGCACCCCTAGATCTAGCAAAAAAGCCCTTTCTTCAAACCTTCACAGATTTCATAAATGGAATTGAAATCAGGGAAAACAAAAGAAAATTTTGAATTTATCAATAGCTTTGGATCTAACGGTGAGGTCCTTTTCACACAAAAATGCTTCAAAGAATGCACACCTCAAAAATTTGCAAAAAAATCAAAGGGGATTTAGATCTGAAGCCTACAACCCTTGTTGAAGAAATAAAATCTCATAAATCAAAAAGGGGTTTGTTGAATCCATGCTCTGATACCATGTTAGAGTTATGAAACAAACACAAAACCATGAGCCACAAGATTAAACAAAAAACAAAGGAACCTTCCACGCAAGAGATCTGCAAACAATATATGCAATATTCATCAACAAGAAAAAGCTACAGAAGAGACTTTCAAGAAGATATGGAAGCTCCAGATATTTTCTATGAGTAATTACAAAGAGGGTTGAATGCTTATAAGAGCAAAGACCTAAATGAGAAAGGGATCAGATCATGACAAATGTCAACATCACATGAGATGAGACATAATGATCTAATATTAACTCAACTAATAAAGAATTTCTAAGTTTAGCTAAAGTGTGTGAGAATAAATTAGACTAATAATCAATTAAAGATTAATTAATTATTAGCTAATGCAAGATAACTCTAACAATAACCTTAATGATTATCTTAAGTAGATAAATTTTTAGGATTTTATGTATTTTTAACAAGATCTTGTATAAACCTAGATTCTCTCATCATTTACACTTCAACAATAAAAATCCAAATTGCAAATGAATCCAACTAAGGGAGGTTAAACTATTAATTTTTTGTATACTAAATGAGTTGGAAAGACATTACAATAGCAATAGAAACACCACTTAAATTGAAGGTACTGAAGTAAGGAGAAGGTCAAAACTTTGACAAAGGTAAGGGAAAGAGTGGAGTTTGGAAAAAGTGAATGACAATATGGATAACTCTAAAATAATCACAAAAGGGAATGAAGCTTAGGAATGGAAGAAAGATGCCCAAATGGAGAAGTCTAATACTCCCACAAGATTAAAGGAAATTTGAAGGTCAAAGGAAAATGATGTCGAGATGGAAAAATTTGAAACTATGACATAAGAATATTCCTTAGAAAATTGAACATCATATAACCTCCATAATTAAATAATTTGAGATTAATGAGGTTTTCATCAATATTATCTCACTAAAAATAAGAAATAGATTTTTGGTCCACATATAAATTTATTGAAAGGGGACATTATATATGGATAGATTGAGATCATGGAGAGGACTTCCTACATCTAACAAATTACTATAGATTCTAAAAACATGAGAAGCAATCAAAGTTATATTTGAACTAATTATTGACACTTGGGAACATATAAGACAAAAAAAAACACTTAGTTCATTTCATTAAAGAAAGATCTAACATCTACCTCATCAAGAGGAATTATGTTTATAATCCACTCATTTTCCAATAAATTTTTCAAATATGTCATTTATCATAATCCTTTGTATCGGGAATTATATCCTTATTGAAATAAATATTTTCTATTTATTTTTTTAGAAAAAAAAATCATAAATAATTTCCTTTCTATTTTACTTGGAATCAAGTATTCAATATATCATAGTTCAAATGATATAATCAATCTAGGTTCGAGGGATGAACTTTATGGTTGGTGGCCCAATTGTAAAATTAACATGCCTTTGTACATAGAAAGATAATCTACTATATTATATATCCTAAAGAGCAAGGAAGAATATTCCCTATGTGTGCATGCATGTTGTCTACCACAACCTAATTCAATTGATTATAAGTGCCACATATACCCTAAGGACTCAAATCCTTTCTCAATTTCAATAAATGATATGAGAAAAAATTAATCTTAATTATTTTGAAATGTGTGGCCTCTCTTTCAATAGCATTATAACCAAGAAATTTAATTATACATTGTAGAAACCCTTTCTATCATTTCAAGGTCACATCCCTTAAAGGAATCCAATTTTAGCTATTTCTAAGTTAAAATATGTACGTCTTAATCACACACATATTTATTCATAATTTGTTTAAAATTATAATAAATATTGTATGTATTAGCTAGCTAATAAAATCATTGAAGTAAATAAATCATCAAACTTTGAAGTCACTTAAGTAAAATAATTTTTTTAGTGTAAAGTAGATGCATGATATTTGCCACAACCTAATTCCATTGATTCTAAGTGCCACACTAATGCCTAAGTGCCACATATATCCTAAGGACTGAAATCCTTTCTTTATTTCATAAAATGATATGAGAAAAAAATATACTTTAACTAGTTTTGCAAAATATATCTTCTCTTTCAATAGCACATTAACCCATGTAAATTGAATTATACTCTATAAAAAACCATTATGTTATTCCAAAGTCACATCCCTTAAAGGCACCTAATTTCAACTATTTGTAAGTTAAAATGTGTAAATATTAGTGACACATTCATTTTCAACCATGATTATGTTAAAATTAAAACAAATATTTTAAGTATTAGCTAGCTAATAAATTCATTGAAATAAATAAATCATCAAACTTTGAAGTCAATTAAGTAAAATACATGTTTAAGTGACAAGTTGAGCCACCTAGGAGAAGTCAATAAAATAAATATTATTCCTATCATAAAATTAATTTAACATTGCCGAAAGTAAAGGCATTAGAAATATAACATTTCATTATAAAGATGGGGAAAATATTAAAAACAAGAGAACGCAGGTTGTCAGAGACGACACATGTTTGTAATCTCAATTGAAAATGGAATGGTTTGCATCTATTGTGATTAATATAGAATTGATAGGCGTAAAATTGGCACAATGTAAGATAAAAGGGACTAAAATTTTATGAATTCTTTGGGGAATCATTTTGGATTATTTTATAAGGGCATTTTATGTGGTGAAGAAGTATAAAAGATGTAGGTAAGGGGCGTGGTCAGATCTATAGTGAATCATATGGCTTTTAGAAGAAAAAAAAAAGTAGTTATGTAAACCATGTCACTCTAATTTCTACCCATATAATGAATCTTAGACCATGTTTAAGATGAAAAGGGTTTAATTTTTTTTCTATAAGATGTTTAAAGGTTAAATGCAAGGAGGTTTCTACTATTTATATACATGATAAGAAAATAAAAACTGCTTGAAGTTCAAATGGCTTTTATCAACTTAGTGTAAATGGGTTCTTGACATGATTTGTTTTAGTTATGATTTTATCGTGGTATCAAAATCTAATGTTATATGATATTCATTAATGAAATATTTGTATATCTATACTCTTTTTGTGATATTCATTTTTTGTTAATTTTGTTGTGATGTTTTTAGGGGATGATTCTATTTATAGAATAAAATTAATGATTAGAAATAATCAAATTCTAACAATGACAACTAATATAATGATGTGTATGTTGGTTCAAATGAATTTGTAAGAAAAAAATTTAGAAACCAGTAAGGGTTATTACATCCAAACCCCCTAAATACTGTCATAGAATTCTTGACCAACCTAGTAATTATGTATAGGAAATTTCTTAATTAATTTCTATTAGAATCTTCAAGATCCTTATCTATATGTTCACTTTGTATTTGGATTGTTCCTCTAAGTATAACCTTGTCACCTATATTCTTTTCTTCAAAGGTAGGAAGAGAATTTAATGGTGTAAATCCTTTGAAATTCGTCTAAGACCAATAATTTGCATAATCTTTACCTTTTGATCAATGATCATGACTACTAGTGAAATTCTAAAGTGCATACTCTATATTTGATTAACACATCAAGGCCAATGAGAAAGGTCCATGTTCCCCCAATACATAACACATTATAAATCTTCAACTATGTTGTAACCATCTTAAAATTTATTTTTAGCTCCTACAATTAATAAACATTGGGATCATCATGATTGTTGCTTAAATATACATGTCACTCCATTTTGTGTGATGGATTTTCTCCTTCAAAAATTTTATTATTAAGGTCTTTTAAAAAATAGGATTTGGGTCTAAATTCCTTTTACGTCACCATTTCATCTCATTAGAACATGACCATGATCAATAACTCATTTTAGTAAACATATGATCAAGGGTCAAGGGTAAAATAGGAGAGAAAATATGAAGGCCACTACCCCTTACCATTTTTTGAGCTAATTAAGAAATAAACACATTAGAAAAATTCAACATTAATTTCATTTAATGAAAAAAAAAATCAATATTATTAAGTGGATTAATACATAGTCATGTCTTGGGGTAGAGGGCCTACCTTGATTAGCTAAAGCATCATGTTGTAGGAAATAGGTCACGAGATCTAGTCTCCCATTTCTCCTCATGGTACCAAAGTACATACCATGCCAACGTCATCGGTCACGTGAAATGTTTTTTTACCATGAGCACTATAGTTAATAGGGGGCTACCTGATTCTTGTAGTCTAAAACAAATAAAATACATAGTCATGTCTTAGCTAAGTATACCAAGTGGTTCCACCACCATTTTCCATTTGTTGAAAAGTGGCAACATTATATTTTCTTCTTATGGTATGATCCCCTATGAGTCATCCACCCACTCACTATATAGCCAATGAGTTTAGAACACACTAGACTAATTTCTCATTAAAAGTAACCAATTTACCTAGTATTTCTACCATACATAACATTAAATTGGTATAATTTCCAATGACTTGGATTCATCAACACATGATCAATGGCCAAGGGTGAAATTGCATAACCCAAATTTGAATGCAACATTTACCTTTTTTTTCATTTACCATGTGAATTGGAATTGAACACATAGATCCAAATCCATAATGCATACTTTAATTCAAATTTTATCAAATAGATAAAATGGGCCCGTCAACCTTAGTATTACCCACATGGAAATTTTTTTGTATTGTTTATGATGCTAGTCCATGAGGGACACATGGATTTTCCTTCTAACTAATTAAAATATAATACATGATTTGAAGTGGCTTAGAGAAGGCCCCTTTGGATTCAATTTTAAAGTAATACATTATCACATGTATGCATAGTGAGAGATTTGAAATAACAAAAATATGACCTAGAATATTTCCTTGGGATTGGGGGAATAGGATATTTAACTAATGAGATATAGTTATGTATTGGTGTTTTGGAAGCATATACAAAAGAGGGCAAGGTTTTTATTCTACTAGTATTTTAAATCCTCTACAAATCAATATCCATAGGTCAATTACAAGAAATGCCATTCACTATGTTGATCTTGATGGGGTGATGAAGCTTTTTTTTCTACATCACATAGTCTTGTATTGTGCCAAAGCCTTATAATATGAAGGGTTTTGTGTTACTACCAACTCTAATGCAACTAAAAAAGGAAACAATTGTCATACCAAGGTCATGAAATTTTAATACAATCCTACCTAGGCTTAGACCTAAAAAAAATATATTAAACACCTTTTAGTAATTTAGCAACCCTTCCTAGAAGAATCATCAAGTATCTCTAAAATCTTTCCATTATAATTTAGATCAATATCTATATGTTATAATTAAGATACCTAATATATCTAAGGATACACTATTACATTTTGTGTACATGGAAGGGTTCTAGTGTTGAGATGTATAAGTTATTATAAATCAAATATTTCTAGAGGATGACATATTTGTCATAGTTCTTCTAGGGTTTTTGTGTCAAACCTTCAATGTATAGGATAAAAATTATAGATATTTTTGAGCTAGTTCTATATGTGGGAATTTCCCTTAGTTGATAGGGTGGAAATATTAAATGGATATAAAAATATAGCTAGAAGAATAGGTACATAGGACACCTCTAGGTGAAAATAGGGAGGTACTCTAATTGTACTAGTGTATGTAGAGGGGGTATCAAAAATATAAATATGATTTGTAAAAATGAAATTAGGGATTCTTATTAGAACTCTATGAATGCAAGTACTATTTTATTGGTTTATTCAGTGAATTCCTTGAAATAAGGCCATGAACTTATTTTTAGCTCTAGCACTTGATAATTAAACTATAGCCAGATTTGATTATACATATTAATTGAAACTAATCAATACTAAGGGTAAAAAAATAAAACTCAAGATAGTTACTCTTTCCCTTTATTATTTTACCAAGAAGTGTAAAATACATATGCAACCATGTTCCCAATGCATGGAACAAGAATACCCATGTCCAATCACCAAATAAACAAAAGAGAAACACTAAAGTCATGTGCAACTATTTATAGCAAGTCTCAGCACAAATAGAACAAAAGCACATGGGTTAAGGTAAAGACTCAAGATTTAGAACTAGATAACCATCAACATAAATTAGGAGTTGGATAAGATATCAAGAATGGAGAGCTCACACAAAGGGCACAAGATCAACAGTGAGGCTTCTTTGAATCATTTTTTGAAATATTAAATGAGATTAAATTAGTAAATAGAGACTAAGAATATGAGGTAATAAACTAGTTTTTGTAGGTAAAGGACCAATGAATGAAAAGAAGACGCATAGAGATATAACTTCTATTTCTCAAATTGGGTGATAATAGGAGGTTAGGGGTTGTTTAGAGTCTCTTCTATTACAGGGTGAAAAAAGAGTAGAAGGAAATCCCACTAATTTAGGTTATTCAACTCAAGAATGAGTGCCAAAATGGGTAGAGAATGAAAATCATATACTTTAAGTTACAAGCGTTATACTAGATTGATTAACCTCATTTATTTATGCTATGATTTGTCACTAGCTATGAAGCATCTCCTCATTTCTCAACACAAATGTTTGTTCAAAATTTTGAGTTCTTTCAATTTGCACTATCTAAAAGGTAAAAATATTATGAATGTGATAAACAAAGAAAAAGTAATAAAGATTGTGTAGTTTGATGGGATTAAAGTACAAGTTGACAAGTGATGGTGAGATTAATGCTATAAGTTTGTGGTTTTGTATTGTAGTTTCTTTGGTGTATGTCTCATTAGGGGGTCTTGTGCCTCCCTTAGCTATGTTTTATTCCCAATTTTTAGCTGTTTGGCAATAATTTTTTGTTCTTTGTCAAATTTTCTTGCTTTTTTTTTTACTATTTCACCCTTTTGAGTTGCTCACATATTTTTTTAGTTACATGTTTTGTATCTTTTTATGGTTTTGGTTTATAAACTAAGGCCCCATAATAGATCCCTAGAAGAAAGGGATTGGCTTGAATGAAGATAAAATACAAAGGAGTTGGGTTTGAATCTACAAATTGAAGGCTACATGGATATCATAGAGAAAGGACAAAGAAGGACTTGAGTACTCAATGATAATTGTAGTTACAATATTTTTTTTGCATTACTATTTATATAGTGCTTCATTGTAGTTATATAATTTTTGCAATGTTATTTAAGAAAAAACATTTAAAGGATTAGAAGATTACATTTAAAAATTATTTCATTTTAAAGATTTCACATTCACAAATGTTAAGATATGGACAAAATGTTAGGTGGTTCTTGGACAATTTTTAAAATTGAATGGTTTGCAAAGAGCTTTTAGGGATCAAGTTTTTCTTAGTGGAAGGTTAGGAATTATAAGGAATGAGGTTGAGATCATGATTTGACAAAATTAGGTAGAACAAATACCCCTCAATCCTTGCCTCTTAGTAGAAGGAATAAAGATGGATACCTCAAAGGTTGAATGGATATACCTTAATCCTTAGCTCTTAGTAGATAGAAGTGAGATGGACACCTTAAAGGTGGAACATATATCCCTTAGTCATTAGCTCAAGTAGTAGAAGGTGGTGGGATATATACCCCTTAATCCTTACCTCCTTGAATAAGTGAGTAAGATAAATGCCTCTCAACCCTTGGCTCTTAGCACACATAGGTAAAGATAAATACCCCTCAATTCTTACTTCAAGTGGAAAGAAATGAGATAGATATAGTTGAATTCTCATATAATAATACAACAAGGTAGAATGGGTACACCTCAATCCTTGGCTTTGACTTTTAAAGTGATGAAAATGAATAAATGCTCATCAATCTTTGGTGTTTAGTAGAAGGTAATATAGATACCTCCAAAATCCTTACTTCTTAAAGAAGGAAGTAGGACAATACCCCTTAGTCCTTAGCTCTTAACATAAGGAACCAAGATTAGTGCATCTCAATCCTTAGTTAATAGTAGAAGAAAGAGAGATAGATTACCATGGAATTCTTAGATCATAGTATAACAAGGCATAATGGATACAACTCAATATTTGACTCCGACTTCTAAAATGATGAAGAAGAATAAATGCCTACTCAATCTTTAACTTTTAGTATAAAGAAATAGAGTGAATACTCTTAATCTTTGACTTTTAATAGAAAAAGCAAATATCCTTTAATATTCAAGTCTTGACAAAATAAATATTCTTTGATATTTAATTATTGAAAATAAATAAACACGGCTAGATCATTATTATTATTTTTATTATATCAAGGTAAAAGGTCAAATATTTATAGATATTTAATTCAGTTAGAGCAAGAGCCCGGGTTATCTCACCCTAAAAAAGACAACTGCCGAAAGCTAAATTACACGTCAGCCAAGTATTAAATGCCTACTTCTGAATACGATTTCTATATCTTAGAGAGATATTATGTTATCTGATTAGGCTGATAAAATCATTCAACAAAATCTTGGACAGAAAGTGAAAACCCAGTCCCGGTAAAAGTTTATAAAAATGTTTATCCTTGATATTTAAAAAAAAAAATTGTATATATATATATATATATATATATATATTTGACAGAAGGTAAGTAACAGAACTAAGATTCACGCTAATTACCTGTGTGTCTGTAGAACACCGCAGAATGCAGTGGTGTTTGGCCGTCGTTTCTCTTCATATTGCTGTTGGAATCCATGAGAGGCAACAATCTCTCAACGATGTCTGTTTGACCAGTCTGGGAAGCTAAAAACACAGCCGTTTCACCCTCACGATTTGATACGCTGGTCAGATCATGATGATGGCCATGCTTCAGTAGTACATCCACGACCTTATAATTTCCCGTATTCGCGGCTTCGTGAAGAGCGGTGTTTCCTTTACAATTTTGAAGCCTCAAAAGGTTACCGGCCTCTGGGTCTCCTTCCATTAGTCCAACTAACTTTTCCACCAATTTGTGATGGCCATAAAAAGCTGCAAGGTGAAGTGCAGTATTTCCGTCTGAATTTTTCGCCCTAACAAATTCATGCCTTGCATCTAAATCTTTGTTGACCAGTTGAAGCAGCTTTTCAATAAATTGCAGATTACCACGAGAAGCTGCTATATGCAGTACACTATTCCCTAGCCCAGTAAACTCCTGGAAAATATTAACTCTACCCTCAACGGCGTCGTTAAGTGCGTCAGCATTCCCCTCTTCAGCGGCTGTGAGGTCGTTATGTGCATCCAAATTCTCCTGTTCAGCGGCTATGAGGTCCCTTAGTGCATGCACATTCCCCTCTTCAGCGGCTATGTATAGCCGACAGTCCATTCCTGGGAAGAGGTGGGCCGATTCCTTCATGGAGCTGCTCATTTCTCGGAAGAGATGGGCGGATTTAACTGTGAGCCTGCTTATTTCTGGGAAGAGACGGGCAATTTCTTCTCTGGAGCTGCTCATTTCTGAGAAGAGATGGGTAGACTCAGACATAGCGCGGAACAATTAGGATCGGAAATGAGAGGGCCAGGGATTCACGGGAGCGTTTAGTCAACATACTGAATGCAACCACCAAGCCTATACATAGACGGGTTTGCTATCTATGTACTGTTGGTGTACAATATTTAAAAATTAAGAATAATCAAAAGCCTATTGTCTAAACAACTTTTAGAATAAAATTAGAGCAAGTTTGAACATAAGAAAAAGGGTGGGTGACCTCCCGGGACTTGGAGCAGTATTGGGATGGGTGACCTCCCGGGACCGACCAGTGCTTCACCTCTGTGAGCATCACCTAGATGCAATGAGTGCTAAGTGGACCATTCGATATCATGAGAGATGGGTTCTTGTTGAACCACTACTCATGAAACATGGGTCAATGAGTTTGACTCGAAACTACACGGTTGAATCCTGATAACAATATCATAATCATAAGAAAAAGGTCAGTTAAAAATTATTAGTTTGCTTAATCAATCATTTTCAAGGTACTCTTTGGCTTTTTTCTCAGTGCATCTCAGCTTCAATACTGCGGAAATAGTACCTACCGGATAAGACAAATCTCTAAATGAGTCAGCGTAGTGTCTATCCAGCAAGTCACTTTTATGATTTTAATTTCTGCCGTGTGAAAGTGGGAAGAAATTTATTAGGACTAGGGGACAGCATCGAGTAGTTGAGCACGTGCATTTGCTATAGTTTGATTCTTTTTTATTGTTTGAATAAAAGTAGCAATGGCACCTTGTGCAATGGGTATGCCGAAGAGGTGTGGAAGGTGAATTAGGGAAAAAATGGTTTGTTTTTGCACATATTTGTGTAGTAAATGAGATCATTTGATAGTTCATTTAGAAATGATTTTAATATTAGTATTTTTTTTTTTTTAAATTACTATAGAATAATATTATTATGTATTTTTAAAAAATTTATGTATTGGCTATTATATTATTATATAAATATTTATTATTTATGTTACTATTTTATGTATTTATTATTATATTATTATATTAACTATTATTAACTATTGTGTTAATTATTATATTGTTATATAATATAGCATTATATATTAAAAATAAAATTATTTATTATATATTTAAAATTAATTATTTATTATATTTTATAAAAGAAAGGATGTCATAATGTTAAAACCTAAATGTGCTCATTATTAGGGCGTTATTTTTATTTTAATAAACATACTATATTAATTATGCTAATTTATACTCAACTATGTAGGGTAAAGGATGTAGAAATTTTAAAACTTAAAATATACATTATTAATTATGATATAATTTTAAAACCTAAATTTGCTCATTATTAGGATCTTTGGGGTAATTTCCATTTTATTTTAAAACCTAATTGACAGTAATTTTCATTTAAATAAACATACTCTAAAACCCTCATTGAAACTTTACACGATTGTAATATTATTATTATAATAATAATTCACGATTTTAATTCGGTTAGCTTTTATTTACGATTTTAATATTATTATACGTCATATTAATTAACTACGGGAAAAGCTAAAACCTGAATGTGATTATTATTAGGATCTTGGCCAGTCTTCATTTTAATATATATGCTCTTAAATCCTAAAGGAAGCTGTATTTTTTGTAGCTCGGAAAAAAACTGGAGAAGTAGAAAAATCAATACCAAAGAGCAAGGTTTTATGGAATCCGAAACCAATAGCAGCGTAAAAAACAGGCGGCGAGTCAAATACAAGGGCAATAAACAGCCCAAGGTCAATAAACAACCCACAAAAATAAATCAGAAGGCGCAAATTAAAGAACGGTTGAGATTCTCTTAACCTTTTTGCATTGACACGGATGCAATATAGTCGTCGATACGCCTTTACATGTCATCGCCCTAATATAACCCTAACTTTTTCCTGATGGTGTTTATGGAGGAGAAAATGGGAGGCGGCAGCCATGTCAACTGCTACAACTTTCACGCGAAATTATGCGAGTTACGGGAAAATAATGCACGACGAAAATAGCTGCGGAGAAAAAAGAAAAAACACAGCGAAAAACAGCTGACAAATGGCGAAAAATGATGGACGGCTGAGATTCATTTTACTATCAATCAAGACGAAAATAGCTGCGGAGAAAACAGAAAAAACACAGCCAAAAACAGCTGATAAATGGCGAAAAATGATGGACGGCTGAGATTCATTTTACTATCAACCAAGCCCTATCCTTCGTTTACCACCGTTGATAGGCTAAATGAGCTCTGAAAGCTCATATAGGACACGCCTTCCGTGTAAAAATATAAATTTTTTTTTTTAAAACTATCAATCATAATTTATCTTAATCCATGTCATTAATACATTAAAATGTGAATTATTCATCATTTTATAAAAATATAAATAATCGTAGTTAAATTTTAGTTCCATATAATAGTAAGTAAATCGAATTTATTGCTAATAAATATTAGATACTAAAATATTATGTGGTTATCCTCACATTTAATAATTTGATCTTATGCAATATTACAATTGTTTATGTCTAAAAACATATAATATTATTGTTATATTCATTATATAATTGATAATATAAAATAAATACAAGTGTACAATTTTTCATCTTAAACCAAATAGAAAAAAATGTTATGTACAACTTGTAGTTTAAATACACAACTAGCATTTCTTCTCTTCCAAGTAATACTTATTTTGGAAACTTGCATCACAAAATATTAAAATATTTGCAAGAATAAAAAATCTCTAGGCTCACCATTTGATGCATTCATTATATTAATAAATTTAAAATATAAAATTTAATTATTAAAACCCAAATTTTGAATGTTCACATTTGATCATATATCCTCATGCAAGCCTTCAAACTGGCAAACATATTTGAGCCTATAACTCACGAAATCACATATTCACTGGTGGTGGTGATAAGTCTAGCGGTTCTAGGGTGAGATTTTAACACTAGTTATTAAATTCGTAAGATTACGTTTCCAAGGAGGATGGCCTATAGTTTTGAATTTCTATGAAATCTCACAAAAATAAAATATCTAAATAATACTAGACTACAAAATCTTTAGTTATTTACTTTTTTTAGCAAATTGCATTCAAAGTTAATGTGTGCAATGTGAATGATTCTATTGGAGATGACAGCCAAAACTATCTTAGGTATCTTAATTGCATCACATTGTCTCTTGAGGGTACCCTCTTCTACACTTATGGACATTCTAAATATTTGAAGTTGAGTATCCGTTTGCAATAATTTTTGGGTTATTGTTTGTAAATTATGATAATATAAAGTAATGATTCAATGGATTGGAGCACATTTTAGCATTTCTTGAGCGTAGTAAAAAATATTTAGCAAAGGCGGTTTCACTTATGTTCATCATATGATTAAAAACTAAGATTCTCAAAGAGCCCCAAAATATAGATGTTCAAATTTTAGTATGATACATACAAATTTATCAGAGGCCTAGTAGACACAAAAACTATCTTTGTTTCCTGTAATAATTGGGTAGATTATTTTGGTGTTTTACAAGTAATATATTTATTTTCTCTCACTCATAAAGATTGTGGAATTTCCTTCCTATTAATAATAATATATACTATCAATTTTTGTGTAGCTTATTAACAATGTAGTTACCCTTCCTTCGTCAATAACCCTAAAGAAACGTAGCATGATCAACTCTTTTTTGAGTTAGTTTTACTCCTTTTTATTTATGGTTATTATAGACACTGAAAAATGTCCTAATCAATGCCATACACCTGAATCAAATTTATTAAGATCATTTCCTCTTTATCCATCCCTTTTTTACTTAATTGATTTAATTAGCCTAGCTAATTAATTAATTTCATCATTTTCCTCCATTTTTTCTCAATTAATTAAATTGGGTTAATCCATCTCTTTTCACACTAACACTTCATCTCATTAAATTAAATAAATCAAAATATTTAATTTATTCCCCTAAGTCATCTTATTTAATTAAAAAAACCTAAGTTATTTAATTAAATATCATTTCACCCCACCCCTATTTATTAAATCATCCAATTTAATAAATATCTTTTAATTCTTCTAATTCACTAGTTGCATAAATTAACCCTTGTTTAATTAGAAATTAAATTAATTATTCCTCTAATCAAAAAGAATATTCCTATGGAATATTCTTTATCCTTTTTGCACAATTAAAACTCTTTTTTAATTTGTAAATTAACCTTTTTTCCTCACCCTAAAGGAATATTATAAGAAATATCCCTCTCCTCCAATCAAATCACTTGGCTTCTTCAACAAGCTAAACCCTTTAACCTCTTTAGCAAGTTACCTTTGACCTATGTGAGCAGGTCAAAAGTGTGTTTGTTTGAGGTAAGTGTGAGCCTTTGATTAACTTTCATCATGCATTCTCATCCGTTGATGAGTATCCATGATCCATGCCTCTCATCCCCTTCATCCTGAACTGTTGATTAAGATTTTTGATCTCAACCATCCATTCCTCATTTTCTCTCCTATAAATAGGTCACTATTTGGAGACAAAATGATCCATTTTTTATTGCAAATTTATGTTGTTAAATTTTCTCACATACTCACTCATCTTTTACTCACTTTTTAGCTTGTCTTAGTTTATTTTCATTGCATAACAGCTTAGAGAATCCATTAATGGGTTCCATGCATCCATTTGTGTTTGTAAACAAATTAGGGTTTTCATCTTTTAGAATCATTTTGGCTTAAATTAGCTTTGATTAGCCTAGATTAGCTTAGCATGAGCTTAGCAATTAAATAATTAGATCATTTATAGCATAAAATCATGGTAACTTGGCTTGCATCATGTTTTTTTCTACATAATTTGGGTTGGCACACATCCACCATGGTTTCATCGATTTTCTTCCATAGAATCGACTGAAACAAGCTCACTAATTATGGGATTGGGAAAGGGTTGTCGGTCCACATCAACGCAACACCAATTCCACAACAAGATAATTTTTTAATGGATTAGAGTAGATGTTTCGATAGCTTTCATATTTTAGTATGTTAGGTTTTGATGAAATGTTTAGTTTTAATCTTGTTTGATCAATCTTGTTGAGATTCAAGTATTGGTGACTTCATTACTCTTCGATTCTTCATGGATCAAGTGTAATTCAGTCCATTATGGTATCCTTACATCAGCATTCTAGCGCTAGAAGGAGGGAAAATTGATCATTTAACAACTTTTAGCTCGAAATCCATGTCCATTCTATTTTGCAGGTTGCAGTGATGCTCAAACCACAAATAGTGACACTATTTGAATAATGTCACCATATAGCGACACCCAAGCAATTTGATACAATGATGCGTATTTAATAGGTCATTGTCGATTTAAATATAGCAACGCGTATTTAAATTTAAGATATCATGGAATGTAAATGATGATGCTCATTTTCACCAAACTAATGCTTTCAAAGTTCAAACAATGACGAATTCGTTTACAACAATGCCCATCAAAATAGTGATTCAATCATGCTCATTGGTTTTGCTATAGAGTGACGCTCAAATTCACCAAAGCGATGCACAAATTTCAAATTGTGATGCCATCATGTTTAGTGATGCTCAACCAGGGTAAGAAACTTTACCTTTGTTTTTTGACATGTGACTTAATTTCTTTCAATTATCTGATCACTGATGGATGTCTGACTGTGTTTCCAATATTAGACTAACATGGTTTTGTAGGTTTAAAGGCATGGAGCAAAATTGAAGACCTTCTCTTCTATCTTAACATTCTATAATTGTAACAATCGTTTAATGATTTGGGGAAATTATAACCCACTTTCATGCCTTTTTACTTTCAGTTTTAGGTAACGCACTAGTTTTCAATTGGTTTTAAAATGAACATTCAAAGTTGGGCTTAAAATTGAACCCTCACATCACATCTTTCAATTGGGCTTAAAACTAAACAAGGAAAACTCATCTTTCAATTGCTACTTAAAATTGACTCATCATTGCTTTGAAAGATAAAATTGACAACTGTTTGTTTTGTTTTCTGGTTTTCAACTTTGCTAGTGAATGCATATGCAATTCTCTCATGTTGTTTGGTGATCTTAAGAAATAGAAACATTCTCTAACACATTGCAAAATCACCCACATCTTTCAATTTGGGTTTAAAATTGAACAACCATGCTAGTGTGAGAAAAGGCATAGTGTGTGTTCTCTCTTTGTGCATGGGTCATCCCACAATAATGGGTTACACTTTTTGGCCAAACTTGACATTGAAATCAACATTTTCAGAGAAAACTTCACTTTCTGAAACTTATAGTAGGTAAACTAGTAGGAATTTGAAAATGATGTAAACTAGTGATTTGTGAGATTTTGTCTATAGATTTTAAATATATATTTTAAAAATTGAAATTAAATTGAATTTTTTTGCGTCTCCTTTGATAACTAGTTTTTAATAGTAAACAACATTTTTAAAAAGTGGTGTGTACTTCGGCTCACATAACTTTTTTTTCTACAAAGGATAAAATTTTAATTCTTTTGAATTTAGGTTGGTAACACAATTATCTAGTTCTTTCATTTTGTTTCATAGCATTTTGTTGAATATTTTTATTTTAATTAAGTTTTGAAGTCAAAACATTTATAATTTAGACATAGGTGCACTTCGGCTCGCATAACTTTTTTGGTATGTATTGAAATTATTTTTTTCTTTTTTTGTTAGAATGAGGACATCAATATCTAGTGGATATATATTTTTCAATTTTTTTCCCTCAAATTTACTATTTTTCCACAATGATTTTTCATCGAACTTGATGTTCGGTGAAAAACCTATGTATAGTAAAACTACAAAATAAAAATAAAATATATTAAATTTATAGTTGTTGGAAAGCACGTTTTGATCACTACAATCATCCAACTTGGTTTATCAAGTTGACTCGATTTGCACCTCCTTCCCAAGCTTCGATAGTCAAAAGAATGCATAAATTTTAAATGGTGGAGGGGAAGGTGAAAAAAGGGAGTTCATTAAAACCCCCCTTCTAATGAAGGGGGTTCATTCCAACCCCCTTTATATGGTGCAAAAGGGGGTTCATTAGAAGGGAGGGCTTATTAGAAGGGGGGGTTCATTAGAAGGGGGGTGGTTCATTCGAACCCCCTTCATTAGAAGGGGTAAACCATTTTAAATTTTTTTATGAGCATTTCTAATTTTTCTTCGTTCAAAAAATTGTAACCCACTATTGTGGGTTTACCCACATGCAAGAAAAGATGATTGAACTGCTGATGTACTTACTACTATTGTTTACCTTTAGAGGGCCTGAATTGGTGGAAAATGTACTCACCTCAATGGAATGACCCAAGCGATAATGAGCATAAGCCAGGCTCTTTTGAATTGCTATATAAATTTGTGGTTGCAAGGAATGCAATCAAGTGAGTGATGCATGATAGCTCTCCCCTAGTATCTTTATGATGCATAAAGCCCTTGTTCTAAGGGTTGGAAGACCTCTTGAGGGAGTTTATCACAGTGTCCTCTAAACCAGATGCCCTTATTATGAACCTTTGTGTAGTAGCCAAAACTCCCTAATATTTGTTGACATCAGGAGGTCGGACCTCTGAAGTCGTCCCACATACTTATGGTTCTTAGTAGAGATGAAGAGTTTGTCATGGGATATTCATGAGAACTCAAAGCTTGGCTGACCTATACAAGTGAGTTCCATGGAGGGGAGCCAGTGGGAATTCAACAAATATAGCCATTTCTATCCTAGGGTTGTAATGATTGTGAGTCAGTTTAACACTTTGCTTGATTTCAAAATGATCCAAAAACAAACATTCGCTATCTAGATTTCAAACACTTTGGCTTAAATATGGACTTCTTGAGTTAGCCTTGATATTACTACTTGTCCTAAGGATTTATCCTTAGTGATTTCTAAATATCTTGACATTAATCTCAAACCCATATTTACCAAAGAAAACATAGGAAATTATGACTTTAACCTCATGATTTTCATGAAATGGACATTGTGAAAGTTATGATGTTTTTGACATAAACATCTAGTTTGGAAACATAATCAAAGACAAGTATTTGTGGTAAAATCAACTCACTAAATCAAAGATAAATTGAAAAATGAACACCCCACATTGATGTTTGTTCAAATTGTTGAATCCCCAAAACAAGAAAATTGAGACAAGGAAAACATTGGCAAAATAATTGAGTTCCATTATCCAAAGTCATTGAATTCTACTGTCAAAATCATTGGGTCATGTTTCCAAAATTGTAACTTGAGTCCTATTTTACCAAAATTATTAAGTTTTTAGGGTTTGATCACTTCAGAGGTATAGCATTTTTCTCATTACCTTGGTCTTGTAAAAAAAAGGTTTACTCTAGGTCAACATTGGGTAAATCAATGATGAAAAATGGTGAGCATGAGTGGGAAAGGGAGAGTTTCTGGCATTTTGAAATTTTCTCAAGAAGGAGATGGTGGATTGAATGAGGATGATGAGCTCAATTGGTTCTCAATGTGCCTTCAATGGGGTTCCTATCAGCTGGGCTTTTGAGGGAGTTTCTTTGGGGTCTTCCTACATTTTTCCAATGCTGGTTTTGTTGTTTCAAAGCCGTTTGAGATTGATTTGTTTGGTTTCCTTCATTTTTTAGGTGTGGTTCCTGGGTATTGGGAGGGCCCATGTCTTGGCTTTCATGGGTTCAGTGGTGTTCTTTCATTTTTGTTGGGAGGCTTGTCTCTCCCTACCAGTCCCTCGCTATGTTGCTTGTCTAGAGGTTGCAATCTACTGGGAGGTTCAGTTGTGGGTGAAGATTCTTGATTTGTGTTGAGGGAGAAGACATCTCTTCTCAACTTTATGTAGGGTGTTCCTTTAGATGTTGTGTTGTGCTACTTCAGTTCTGGGAGTCTTTCCAACTTCTTTGACAGTGGGGTCTCTTGACATTGCATGGAGGGAGATGTTGGGGCTTTGGCTCTAGATTCTTTGGAGGTCAATGGTTCTTGTGGAGAGATAGGGTTTGTTCTTTTCTTGTTGGTCTGTTCTAAGCTATTGTATCCCCTGGTGTAGGCTTTGGATTTTGCTCTGCCTTTTGTGTTACTTGTCTATTCTGAGGATGGAGAATCTGATTCAAAGGATGATGATGGTGATTTGAGGCTTCTTGGAGGCAGGTGGCTTCATCTTGGTTTTCTAGGCTTGAGTGTGGTGTCCCTTTGGTGACCCCTAACTTTGGGGCTTCTTGTTCTATTATGGACCAGTTTGTGGAAGCTTATACTCTATTGGTGGCTCTTGTCTAGGGCTTTCTTTTTCCTAGCGCCTTGGTTTGTGGCCTGCGGAGGCTTAGTTTTTTGGGAAAGCTGTGGATGGATGTTGTGAGTAGTGGCACTGACTATGGGCCCTTCCTTCTTGTGTTTACTAATTCCCATTTGGTCTGTTTTGAGATGGAGTCTCTCCTAGCGCAGGATTTTGGTGTGGTTCTACCTGTTGTGTTACCTCTTTGTTCTTCTTTCCCTCTTCACTTATCTTTGGCTAGGTGTTTTGTTTAGACTCTTGGGTCTATTTATTTCCTTGTTGGTGTGTACCTAGTCTGGCTTAGGCTCTTTTGCTTCGAGTTGGTTGATGGGTCTTGGCTTGTGAGTGCTTATCTCATATCTTTGTTATTGCAAAATATAATGTATTCTTATTCTAGGGAGATGGTGAGCTTGAGTGGCGGGAAAAGGAGTAGTTCAAGCCATTCAAATTATGTGAAAACTGGTGATAGTGAGGCTGATCTTGGCGAGAAAGATGATCCTCCTTGGTGCTCTGTTGTGGCGTTGCTCTACTCTCAACAGAATTCTAAGGAGATTTTTGATTTTTTTGGTGTGTTTGTTGCTTCTGGGGGTTCGGCTACTCCTATTGGCCTATGGTGTTTTGGCTACCCTCTATTGGCTTTTGATTGGTGTGGAGTTGATAACAACTTCTCTAAGGTGGAACCTTATCCTCTGGCTATGTGTTGGAAGGTTTGGGTGATGATTGTGCTTTGCTTTGCTTTCTGTGTCTCTGAGGGGAAGTCAATTTTGGCCTGTGAGCTAGTTACTCATCCTTTTTATCTTGTCTTGGATCTATCATTGGTTGTGTATCTTATCCATGTAGGTGATGGTGTGGATTTGGTTTTTGGGTTCGAGGTGCTTGGGTTTTGCCTCAAAACTCTGATCACTCTTTGTTTTCTTCTGAGTTCTGCTTCGTTCCTTTAGTGTTTGTTTGGCTTGAACGAGGGAGGATGATTGGGTGATTCCTTTGTAGGTTTCTTGTGGTTCCCTAGCGATCCTTTGTGCTTTTTTTTTCCTATTCTTTTGAAGAGCCTCTTTGTGGTTGTTGGTTTGGGTGATGATTCTGAGGTTATTGTGCTCGGTTTCCACCTTTGTGACTTTGTTCTACTTTTTCCTTTTTCTTCTAATATCAAATCTTCATCTAGGTTGTTGTTGTTGGTTGTGGTCTTGTTATCTTTGGTGGACCCTTGGGCCCAGTCTCTTGAGGTCTTCTCTTTTTTTTCTTGATATTTATCCTTTGGATGGTGGGAGGGTGGTTGAAAGTCTATGGTGCCCTTGCAAATTTTTTTGGTGTTACTGGGCTTCTTATGCTCTGCCCTTCCTTATTTTTTGTCAAGTGTTTTGTTCTCTGGTTTGGTCATGGAGCTAAACTTTCCTGCTTCTGAGGTTTTCAAGATTTTGGTATTTCTAACTTTGGGCTCTAAAAGATATGTTTCAGTGGGTTGTTTCCTACTTATGCCTCAAGAGGGTTGGGGCTTGTTTAAGGAGGTGATAGGGTTGGCCTCAAGTGGATTTGTTATTGTATATAGGGTTGATAAGAGGAACTTATGGTATAAAATCAACTTTGAGACCTACTTTGAAGAATTTTTGATCCCTTTTATGATGAGACTATTGATTTCCCTCAAGGGTGTTGTGGTTGTGTCTAATGATATGGTGGATTTTTTGTACTTGTGGTTCAAGATGGACTTTGAGGCCCTCTTTAAAGGTATGTTCATTCCTCTTGTGACAAGAGTCCAAACTATTCTCAAGGGTGTTGTGGACTCCCTTGTTGCAAGAATCCCCTTTGTGGGTTGACTTTCAACATTTATTTGTTTTGAGCATAAGGTTTGTTGTTGGTTCATTTTATTGAAGAGTGTGCATGGTCTCAAACTTTCAAAGAAAGCTTATCTTCTAGTGGATGGGAGTGGGGTTGTCTTTCCCACTCTTAGAATGGTTGTTACCATTGAAGCTAACCTAGAGATTGGAGGAAGTTGGTTTCTTAGTTTGGTGATCAAGGGTATTTTTTAGCTAATGTCAATGATTGACATTATTCCTATGTTATTTCTTGATATGGCTGCTCTGCTCTTTTTGTCAGTTGGTTTTTATATTCTAGACTTCTATTTCCAAATAGCTCTACTATGGTTTTTGACTTGTTGGTATATGGTGGACCTGATAAATGGTCTTCATGATTTAAAGAACCATTGTAATAATCTATTATTTTTTATTAGGTACAGTGGTTCCATGGTTACAGTTCTATTTTTTGGCCTGCATGCCTTCCTAGATATGTTGTTTCTTGTTGTTGGTTGGTGGTCATGTTTTACCCACCCTATTTTCCTTTAAGTTCTGGGTGTACCATAGGATTAGGGCCCTTCCCCTACTTATCTAATCAAAAACATTGAGTTAAACATTCCACCCACCCCTTCATCAAATTTCATCCTTCACCTCATGTATCTTTGCAAAATTTCAAATACACCAACACTTTGGGACTTAAACATCAAACCAACCCCCTAACTTGGCTATTTTGTATGTGAAATGAATCCTTTTCCATGCATTTGGTTAAGTTAGTTATCACTTTTGGACTAGTCTATCTTGAAGGTCACAAGTGTACCCTAAAGATTCTCAAGTTCTTAAGCATCCTTTATTCCAACATCAAAACATTAAACTTAAGTCCAAAGTGTTGTCCCAAAATGTCTATAAAGATCACTATCCACATAACCCATATTTTCATCCCCTATTATCATCATTGCTCCAAAGAGACTTAGAGAATCCCTTCTACCTATATTTTTGTCAAGTAGAGATTTCAAACATTACAAAACTCAACACAACTCTTCCATAGCTAACACCAAATTTATGGTAAAGATGAGATTACAAAACAAGAGAATCATGGAAAAAGTAAAAGTTACATTTACCTCAAGTGATCCAAATCCTTTAGAATTTTCAATCCTAGAAGTCATTTTACACCATCAAAACAACCATCATCTCCTTCAAGACCATATGAAATCGAAGACATAAGGAATTACCCATTTGAGCTCACTAGAGAAGAACTTTTAGAACATCAACTTTTTGAGAGTGTAGCTCCTATCTCCCCAACATTTGTAGAATAGAGTTTCACACAATATTTCTCAAGACCATCACAAGGGCTAAGTCAAACTTACATACCTAGTCTTGCAACCATCCTTGCTAAAGATTCTAGTCACACCTTACCATTTGAAAGTAATACACTTGTGGGTACTCTTAAAACTAATCATCCACCTCCCACCACCATTTGGAAACCTACCTTTGGTGCTCCTCCCATTCCCAAGGATCCAAAAAATCTCCACACACTCCACTTGAACTTCACTATTCCACCACCACTTCAACACTTCAGGGATAACCTTCTTCATCCACATCTATGAGTACCACAAGTATTCCTACTATTATGCAAAGCAATATAGACCAAAAATATCAAAACAACACACTAGGGCATGCCAATACCATATCACAGAATCAACCCTCAATGAAAATAGGGACATCTTTATCCAACCCTTCGGTGGGTTCATCCATTCCATCTACCATTACCATATCATACCCTATCAATCCACCTCAAAACAATCCCTTGGTTTCAAGCTCTATCAATCCTCAGAGTACGCTGATCACAAGTCCTTTGTTTAAATCTTTTGCACAAGGAAATCCTCAAAACATATAAGAAAATGGAATCTTTTCAATCAATGGACTCAAGGTCCCAATACATCATTTCTCCATTGGAAAATTTAATGACATCATCCTTTCCAACAACCCCCTTTTCTATGCCAAATCAATTAGGACCTCAAACATACATTCCTCCACCTCATTCTACAATATTGGAAGGAATGTTAAACCAAGGGAATCCTCCACCTTTTACCAACAATCCACTATCCACTCAAAACATCAATGTTCCTAATCCCTCACAAATGTCTCAACAACCACCTAATCCCATATTACAAGAACATGTGTTAGCTTTATAACAAGCAAAAAAAACTTATCAACAATTCATACAACAACAACAAGCACAACAAGAAGCCTTAGCACAACAACAACATCAAGCTCAACAAGTAGCCTTAGTAGAAAAACAACATCAAGCTCAACAAGAAGCCTTATCACAACAACAACAACAACAACAACAATAACAATAACAATAACAAGCGTCCATTGCCCAACAAGCTCAACAAGCAACTTTAGTAGCACAATAAGCCACATAATAGAAACAAGCAGCTTTATTAGGACATCAAGAACAACAAGCCTTACAACAAGCCCTAGTGTCGCAACAACAACATCAAGCTCAATAGCAAGCCTTACTAGCTCAACAATACACCCAAAAATAGCAACAAGGTTCCTATTATAATATCATCAATCCAAACACATCAGGAACAAATTCATCACTTTCACAAAATCTCACACCTTCATACACCCCATATAATTCATCTCTCATCCCACCATATGTTCCTCCACCCAATCTGAAAGATGATCTCACATCACAATTGAAAGGACTCTCAAACGAAATGTAGGACCTTCGCATGAGAGAGACAAAGAAACCACATACATAGAATTTGTGTCCTTGCCCATTTGATCAAAACATAGCGATGATACCATTCCCTTCTGGTTCTGAAATCACCAAGTTTGACAAATACAAAGGGAGAGGAAGTCCTATTGACCATATCAAAGAATTCAACGTCATGTACATGGAAGTGGCTTACAATGATTCATATCTAATGCGCCTCTTTCCTTGAAGTTTAACAGTTACTACTTTGGACTGCTTTCTTATTTTCCTCATAGTATCAAAACTTTTCAAGAAATCATTGACAAATTCATCAATCACATCTCCTTCAATCTTGACATAGACATTAGTATAGAAGAGTTGTACACTCTAAAACAAAATCCAAGTGAAACCTTCACAAATTTCTTACAATGATGGAGAAAAAGAGCTAGTAAAATCAAGTAGCTTATTCCTAACAAAAAACAAGTGCGAATCATAATAGCTAACCTTGATCCAAATCTATCATTCCACTTGAAAATGCAATGCATCAAATCCTATGATTATCTTGTTCCAAGAGCCCTTAACATTGAAATATCCTTGATCTCACAAGGAAACACTCAAGCATGCAAAGACAACCATCCTTCAACTAGTTCAAATGAGAAACCTCGTGTATGGGATAAGAACAAAAACATAACAAACAATGGTGTGGTAGACTCTAAAGTCATACTAAGTTCTCCTAGACCCAATAATAATCAAGTTGTTAACATCCAACCAACTATGCAAAAATTGGTACCACCTCAAAACAATTAGATCAATAATACCAACATGCAACCAAGGAAAACCGGTAACAAGAAAAAATATCCCAAACAGAACTACACACAGTTATCGGAACCCATCAAAACAATCATGAAGAAACTGGTACAGTCAAATTTGATAACACTTCCTAACTTTGAAAACTACCAAGAACCACAAGAAAATTCAACCTGGTACAATGAGCATGATCTTTGTGACTTTCATAAAATCAAAGGACATAAAACAAAAAAATACGTGAAACTCAAGAAAAACATCCAATATCTCATAGAGAACGATACAATATCCATTGAGGTACTAGCTAGAAACCAAGATATCAAGATATACAAGATCCCTATGCCCAATCATAACAAAAAAAACAACAATGGAAAAAATGAGTACACCAATGTACAACACTCCTATTCCAATGTAGTTGCATCCTAAGATAGTGTTATAACTATTGTCACCATCAAAGAAGCTAGTACGAAATGTGGAGTCACCACGCAATGTGGAAAAATAACCATTCAAGGAGTCATCCTAGCTCAATCTAGGACACAACCTACTTTTCCTGCATCTAATCCTAGCAAGTACAATCTTCTATATCAACTTAAACAAACCCCAACTCAAATATCAATCTTGGAACTCATAAAGTTATCCCTTGCACACATGCAAATACTAGAAAAATCCTTTTCTGAGTCATATGTTCCCAAGAACATTGATACCGATCAGTTCCAAGCTACATGGTAGGGCATATCACCAGCCATATTCTCACCTTATTTGAGCAATATTTACCATCACAACCATCTCATAACCGTGCTTTGCACCTTGAGGTTGTCATTCATAAAAAAAAGGTCAAAATATTCTTGGTAGATGGAGGTGTGGGTCTAAACATTTGTACCCTATAGTTGACCAAGCATCTAGGCTATTCATAAGATACCATTGAGAAGACAAAGAGTACCACCATCAGACTATATGATGACCAAGAATGGGTATCACAAGGAATCATTGTTCTCCCTATCCAAGTGGGACCTCTTATTATAGAAACTACATGTGAGGTACTTGATCTTGATCTTCCATATAACATACTACTTGGTCGACATTGGATCCATGCTTTAAAAGTTGTAGCCTCAACCTATCATTAGTGTGTGAAGTTTCCTTTCGAGGGCAAAGAAATCACTATCCATGGAGATCTTGAGCCTTTCTACTACTATAAGAGCCTTGATGCCAGGTTTTATAAAATCTCACAAATACCAAAAAATGATGAAGGACCTACACCATCACGCTCATTCATTGACCCATCATCTCTAGCCTCTACTTGAGCATCACAAATACCCATTGTCAAAAGAATACCCAATGTCAAAGCAATAATCCAAGATGATGGTTGTGGAAGCTACAAAATATTGAAGGACACCTTTTTCTTAGGAGAGTTATGTATTTCTCCTCAACCTCATGGGAAACCAACATCTAGCACCAAGGAACTAGAAACAATCAAGATGGAAGTCACTACCTTCACCAAGTGGGGAGACCTGAATCAAGAAGACATCAATGAGCAAGACATTTCTAAAATCCTCTATCAAGATGAACAACCTGTTCCTATTCTTCCAATGGAAGATGACAACAAATGTCTACAACTAATGTAGAATTGGGGATATAACAAGAATGAGAAGCTAGGGCAGAATGTCCAACCTCATCCAACAACCATAAGTTTATCATAACCGCCATTGAGTACTTTACTAAGTGGGTTGAATCCATTCCTATGACCTATATAACAAGGAAGCAAATAGCCAAGTTTATCCTAAATTACCTAATTTTTCATTATGGTGTACCACAAACCCTCATCTCAGACAACAAAACTCCATTCAAGAATCAAAATGTGAAAGAGTTGTGCCAAAGATTCAATATCCAACACCAATTCTCTACCCCATACTATCCCCAAGGAAATGACCAAGCAGAAGCAACAAACAAAACTATCCTGAAAATTCTAAAGAAAATAGTTAATGAAGCAAGTTGTGACTAGCATCTACAGCTAAATATCACTCTTTGGGCTTATCAAACTAGTGTCTGCACACCCACAGGTGTAACCCCTTTCTCCCTAGTCTATGGATTAGAAGTCATCTTGCCTATTGAGGTTGAGCTCCCATCATTGTGAGTATCACTAAAGAATTTGATAATTGAGGAAGAGTACAGAGTGTCTCAATTGAATGAGCTAGAATTCCTAGATGAAAGATGTCTTGATGCCCTTAATCACTTGCACTTGTGTATCAAAATTAACTGAAATAGAGCTATAACAAGAAAATCAAATGTTGGTTTTTCCAAGTAGGCGATCTTGTTTTAAAACAAAATTAGAAAAACCTTCCAGATCAAGACAACAAAGGAAAGTATGAACCTAACTGGTTGGGTCCTTTTTTCATCACAACAAGCTATAGATCAAGAGCATACCAACTATCAACCCCTGGAGGTGAACCAATCAACATCTTGCATCTAAAAAAAAAATTATGCCTAAACATGAAGGTTACAAATCAAAAAATTATCAAAATCCAAAAAAATGAGAAAAAAGATTGGAAAAGGTAAAGAAAAAAGTCATCCTCTTGTGAAAACCACTTTAGTGGCGCTTTGGGCAAGTACCTTGGTGAAAAATTGGAAAACAAGCACCTTGCGTAAATAAATCATCTCCATCTATTCTTCAACTCTTTTGGCCTATCATTCTTTGATCCACCATTCATCCCCCATCCATGTCTTTATGATGGCTTGTCACTGTAAGGTATCATGAAATATTTAGCACTACTTGGCATATTTCTCAAGGTTAGTTTGTCCTTCCTTTATTGAAGTAGGCTAACATATCAAACCCCTTGTTGGTAATTAAACCTTGAAATAAAAGCAAATATGAATGGAGAATGATGAATGAACAAAAGACAATGTTACAACTCAACACACCCTAGACATAAAGTGTTGCAATTATGCTTGAAATGGTTGCAATGGATGTGGTTCTTGACTCTTTCTTGAATAGAGTTGATCTTGCTTGAAACACTTGCTTGAATAATAAACTCTACATCGCAATTGTTAGCACAATAAAAAATATGATGAATGCAATATTTAACATGATGATTGGCACTTGAATGCTACTCTAAAATTCTTGATAATTTTCTCTTGAAGACTCTTGAATTATCTTGTAAACTCTATTGAAAGCTAGGTGAGATTATGAGTGAAATAACCTTCTATTTATACTTGATTACACAAGAATTCCTGAAATTACAACACTACAAGTTGACATTAGATATAGGAGAATAAAATCCCATGAAAATTTTGAATTAAATTTGAATTTGGGCCACATGGGACTTATTCACCCAAGGTGGCAAATGAGTCCCATTAGGCATAATGTATGGGACCAAAAATGAAAAACTTGCTTAGAAATGTGTGAAAATTGATTTGGGGCCAAAAGATCCAGGTGGGACCCATTCACCCAAGATGGTGAATGATTCGTAGATCCCTAAATTTGGGCCACACAAGCTAGAAACACCTAAATTATGATTGGTTACCGATTGGTGTTGAGATTATCCTTGAAAAGATGCAATAAATGAGGCTTGTGGATACAAAATAGGGCCAATTAAAGCATAATAAAGTCCAATTATTAATGAAAAGCCTAGAGAAGTGTGAAAGTGTGTTAAAACACTTTACACCACTTCAAATAAGGTAAGATTAAGGTTGATTTTGATTAAAATTAGGATTATTATGTTTAATTATGTGATAAAACCCTAGGAAAGTGTGAAAGTGATTTACAACACTTTAGCAAGGTACCATTTATGTTCATTAGCTCACAAGGCCCCAAGACCTAATGTGAATGTGTTCTCCACATTGCTACACTAAATCAAGGAAACATTAAATGAAAATCCACAAGGAGGGCCCAAACAAGTGTGAAAATGTTAAGGGACCCATTTTTCTACACTACACTTAGCCCCAACTTTAGTGAGAGGAGGAACCTGCATCCAACTCACACTAAAGTAGACAATTACACATTAAGAGGTGTTCAAATGTACCAATTCCAATAAGATGAGATGACAACGATCGAGAGAGGTGATCAATCCCCCAAGGTCAATATTGAATGACAAACCAATATAGGCACAAAAGAACACACATGAAAATGAAATAAAGAGTAACAACAAAGCAAAAGCATGCATTGCCAAAGATGAAAAAGATAAAAGGTAAAAGATAAAAGAGAATCGGATCAAGCTTCAATTGTTTGTCCATCACAATGTGGATCAGATCTAGGCTATTTGTTTGAAAAATTCATGTACTCACTAGGAGGCAACAAAACACTTGGTTGTCCACTGGGTGAGAAGTCCTAAAAGGTGAGAAACATACACTCATGGTTGGTATGCACTCAAATACACACGCAAATGGCCATGGGGAAATTCATTCCTTGGTCGAGCTTCCCGCTCAAACCATAAATTTATACCCCTTGATGTCACTTTAATAAGGCGCCAAGCTAAAATTATTTTCAAGCCTTATAAGACAAGAAAAACTTTGTATGCTTTGAATTCATGAACAAACATGATGAATCTACATGCATGCAAGTTGTGTTATGCAAGGTGGCCATATAACAACAAATGCAAAATGCAATATGCAAAGAATTTTCAAAGGAGTCTTGCTTAGTTCATGAGATTTCTTTAACATAGGGAACATTGTGCATAATGTCTCCAAGATAGGACAAATCAAAGAATAGAAGATTTTCAACTTAGGGGATGCAGTGTGTCACATCAAGCCACTAAGAGGAATGTAATATGCTATGATAGATCATGCTCTTGAAGGACATTACACCCAAAGCCATCCAGAAAGAAAAAAACAAATTGTATGAAATAAGAAAGCTACAACAACCATGAAAAAGGAAAATGCAAAAGAATAATGTCAATGTATACCCCCACTTTAAAGAAATTGCTAAACAACATAATATGAGAAATTACTTTAAAGTAACAAATGAAAAATGAAAACAAAGAAGAAACAAGAGCCAAATTGGAAAGCCCTATTCCAAGTCATATGTTTCTAAGTAAAGCTATGTCATGTAAGAGAACAAAAGAGAAGAGAGGGGTTGCCCCAAAAATTAAAAAACAAAACACATGTAGGGGATATATGGATTTGGGGTTACTATTTTCTTTGTTGCAATGTTCTTAGAGAGCTTGGAATTGTCATCATCCCCCAAATACACATAAAAATGGGCGAATGACACAAAGAGAGTGAAAAAAATGAAAAACCTTTCAGGTCAACACGGAAGGGACATGAATGTCTTGAGGCCTTGTATCATCTCCAAAAGGAAAACACAAGAAAAAAGAGAAAATGAGAAAAGGAAAAGGAAAAGGAAAAGGAAAAGGAAAAGGAAAAGGAAAAGGAAAAAGAAAGCCCTTTGGGTCAACATGGAAGAGACATGAATATCTCGAAGCTTTGCATCATCCCCAAAAGGAAAACACAAGACAAAAGAGAAAAAGAGAAAATGAAAAGGCCAAGGAAAAAGAAATCATTTTGGGTCAACATGGAAGAGACATGAATGTCTCGATGCCTTGTATCATCCCCAAATGGAAAACACAAGAGAAACAAAAAAGAGATAAAAAGTGTGAAATAAGAGATTTACGACATAGCGAAGAATGAAGATACAAATAGAGGAATGTCACAAACAGATAGATAACATAAAAAAGAACATCACAGGGGATCACATTAACACATGCAATCACACAAAAGAAAATGAAAAATAAATAATGGAAAAGACTAGTAAGGCACATGTGAGTCAACCTATGAGAAAGTCATTCACCTCCCTATCTCAGTCTATATAAGCAGAAGGTAGATAGTGCAGCTAAGGGATAGTGACAAATGCATTACTAGGACAAGGCTTTCAACTTCTTGCCCCCACTAAGTGCGAGACAAGAATGAGCCAAGGTGGGTGATGGGAAAGGTCATGTAATAATTAGAATAAAATTTTCTACAACCATTACATGACAAGGGATGGAAAAAGGACATGCTATGGAATCATTGGATGGTAGTCATTGCCATCAAAGTGGAAGTCTTTCAAGACTAAGTTCAATGCACAAAAATCATTAGTACTATGTCCAAGAGTTCTGTGCTATTAGCAGTGTGGAACTTTTGCATCTTTAGGATATAGCACAATTATTTCTTTCATTGGTGGTAATGTTATAAGTTCATTGTTAAAAAGAAATTGTAGTTTCCTTTCACTCGCAGGTGACAGGAAAGGAAACTTTAGTTTTTGTAATTTTTAGGGCCTCTTGCGCTTGCTAGATTCACCCACTTCTCAAATTGAATATTGAGGAGGACCTAAGGTGATCCTCTCATCCTTGTCATTTTTATGATTGATTGGTTGTTGTTTAGGAAGAAGGAAATTCAAATTAGGAGGGGAATCAAAGATCACTGTGCCATCACTACGAAGCCTTATATACTCTCTAGGAGGCCTTATGTTATGAGAGGGAACTTGATACCCTAACCCCATTGTGTTTTCATTAATTGGTATTTTCTCTAGGATTTGGTGGATTTCATGTTCACTTGTTGTATTGAACATCCTTGTTTACTCAATATTGTGAACCCTTTTCTGTATGTTTCTTCAAGATTGATGGAAGTGTTTGTTACTTTTTTATCATAAAATGGTTTAGTGTTTTCCTTTTTAGAGGAACTAGGTTCACTTCTTGTAGGGAAATTAGGTTCAACTTTTGTTTCAGGATGTAAGTAGCCAAACATATCAAGAGGTGGTATGGTAGGAGGATTTGGTTGTTTCATGGATGGGTAAAAGGATGCATTAGCTTCATGGTTGTCAAGACAATCATTTAGAAACCTATTCATGTTGTCATCATCTTCTCTAATGATTTCAACATCACAAGGAGGACATGCATTAGGAGTTGAGTGAGCATAAGTAAGGTTAATGTCATTAGGATCATTTCCAAAGGCACAACTTGACACATCCACTAAGGACTTTAATGACATCCAAAGCTTGTTAAAGCACATATCCATGATTTAAATTTCAAAATTGTAAACTATGTAACAATGATGTAAATGAAAATTTGATTTTAAGCAATGCACAAGATGAATGAATTTAAACTAAATGTAATGAATTGAATGAAATAGAAAGTATGCAACCTAAAAAAGAAAGGTAACAACAACAAATAGAAATTGAGAAATTGAACTTTTAATGCTAGAAAATCCAATGTATAATATGCAAAGGGACTGATTCACTTAGGGTGGTGAATGAGTCCTAGGGTATGTGCAGAATCATCATGGAAAAAATAGG
The DNA here is from genome assembly GCA_007258455.2 of Sequoia sempervirens. Lineage (NCBI taxonomy): Eukaryota > Viridiplantae > Streptophyta > Pinopsida > Cupressales > Cupressaceae > Sequoia > Sequoia sempervirens. The sequence continues at coordinate 508,941,936 of VDFB02047230.1, read as the reverse complement.
CCCTTAAGTTGCAAAAAACTTAGAAAAATCAAAGTTAGGAAACTTGACGTAAAATTTTGAATAAGTTATCTATATTACTTCAAAAAATTATGTAAGGATATAATTTGTATCAAATTGAATGTAGTTTCTAAACTACTAGGTTTGTTTAAAAAATAAATAAATCTATTTGGTGAAAATTTGAAATTTCAATACAATAGTACTTAAATTTTAGGGAAAAAATAAGAAGTAGGTGTCTACCTGAGCACTATAACCACAATAAAATGATAATATTTTTTTTTAACATTTTAGATATAAGTAGAGGACTCATGTCCCAATGTGATGCATATTTTTTGGTAATTTTTTTCCAAGTAAATTATTAATCATGAATTTTTTATTACAAAATTTGAAAAATATAAAAACTCGTATGTCTGACCACCTTAACTTAGTCAAAACTTCATGAAATTTATTTTTTATTTTTTAAAATTCTATAGTATGCAAAGCATAGAATGTGACACATGTTTTGGATTCAAAAAATGTGATACCATTTGAAAGCTATAGATGCTTTTCAATCAGCCTATCAATCAACACTTTAGTCATAATTCAAATAGAAAATAAATAATAATTATTTATTAAGTTCAAAGTAAAGCATAATTTATATTGGTAGAAAGCTAAGAATCTCCTTTAAAAACCCTTTTCATTTCATCAATTTTGGGTTAAAAAAAGTTGTCAACCACATGGGCCATCATATCACTTACATATCACCACTTTTTGGCCCATCATGATCCTACACACACCCCCCAGTGATGACTTTTTAAAAAAAAATAGAAAATTTTAATTGAATTTTATGATTTTTACATTTTTTGATCTATGTCTTGATGCAAATGTAGAATTTGAATGATTTTCACTGAAATTGGATGCAAAAATGCAAGCTAAATGAGCTTTCACTGATGCAAAATTTGAAACCCTAAAATACAAGTTAACCAATGCAAATCCTAATGCAATGTTAATGCAAACAAGGTAATGCACTCCAAATTAGAAAATAAGGTATTCTAAATACAAGTTCACCAAAATGAAAGGTGGAAAATTGGCTTCACCTTTCTCTATCCTCGATTAGGGGCTTAGAAAGGGGCAACATTCACTAACTTTCACTCAAGAACAAACCCTTGAGATTTCATTGCAAAGGAGAAATAAATCTTGCAAAAGGGTTGTTCTTAGGACTGAAAATGATCTAATAAGGGGTTCACCACCAAGTTTAGACTTAGAAAAGATAATGAAATGAAAGGTAAAATGTGAAACCCTAATTGAATGCAAACTTGAAATGAATGACCTAAAAATGCAAGTGAAACAACACAAAAAATAGCAAAATAGAAAGTGTGCAGATGGGAAATTGAAGAAGGCAGATGAAGGTCTGAATCTCTAAAAAATCGACTATCAAGGTTGACTGGGACTCATTCACCAAGTTGGGTGAATTAGTCCAGTTTCTAGGAAAATGTGTAGGAACAAATTTTTGCCAAAAGGGCGTCCAGATCTGTAAAATCTCTTTTAGGCTTGTACAGTGGAACTCATTTGCAACTTGTGGTGAATCAATACACTTCTACCTTTTTGGAAGTTCTGAATCTAATTCTATTCCTCCCAGTCTACTTTACTTTTCTTGTTTGGTTTCTGGATTTGAAACTATAAATTGTCACATGTAGGTCTTCTCCAAGGTTCTCCAAGGCTTGATGACAACTTTGACAATTTTGATCACTTGAAAACTTTTCTCCAATCTTTTTCCTTGTGAAATACAGTACCTAAAGGGTGATTTCACAATCGTGGTTTACAATTTTTGGCCAAATTGGACACTGCAATATTTTTTTTAACTAAATCTTCACTTTTGGGCACTTATAGCAACTAAACCGTAAGGAATTTGAAGATGATGCGAACTAGAGTTTCATGAAATTTTTCCTGTAGATTCTAAATATTATTTTTTCAAAATTTTTGGAATCATATTGTACTTCTTTTTCTATCTCCCACAAAAACTGATTTTTTTTAGAAAACAACATTTTTAAAAAGTGACGCTCACCGTATAACGCATAAATTTTTTTCCATGAAGGATAAAATTATAATTCTTTTGCATTTAGATTTTTAACTCCAATATCTAGTGCTTCCACTTGGTTACATAGTTTTTTATTGAATGTTTTTTCTTTAATAAAGTTTCAAAGTCAAACCAATTACAATTCAAACATAGCGCGGCCGTATAACACATAACTTTTTTTGTATGTATCAAAATTCAATTTTTATTTTTTTGTTGGATCAAGGTCTTCAATATTTGGTGCACTCATATTTTTTATTTTATTTTTTTACAATATACTATTTTTCTACATGTGTAGAACAGAGAGCTTGATTTTCGATGAAAAACCTACATTCACAAGAAATAAAAAATAAATATAATAATCAAATTAAATTTAATTAAAATTATACTTTTTGGAAGCTTATAATAAGGAATACATACTCATAAAAAATAAATTTTAAATGAATTCATTTGATCTCCCAAAAGGTAAATCAAAAGTGGTTTTTTATCAACATTTTGATAGGTGTACAAGAGACTCTATTATAGGTATGGTTTAAAACTAGTGGGGTTCTATCCAAGGGGGCTTGATCTAAAGTAATTTGATCAAACCATCTTCAATTGGAATCCTTTAAATGGAACTTTTTAAGGCATAAATAATTATATTTTCTAAAAATATGTGATTTCAGCAAAAATCAGGATCTCCCAAAAAGTGTAAACCACTATTGTGGCAGCACCCTAAACCTACAAATCACACACAAAGGAGAGGGGAAAATGTTGTGGGGTTAGTGAATGGGGGTTTGCCTTGGTCAAACCCCCTGTTGGTAATTAAACCTTGAAATGAAAGCAAATATGAATGGAGAATGATGAATGAACAAAATACAATGTTGCACCAAACCCTAGCAATAATGTGTTACAATTATGCTTAAAATGGCTGCAATAGATGTGGTTCTTGACTCTTTCTTGAATGGAGTTGATCTTGCTTGAAACACTTGCTTGAATCATAAACCCTACATCATAATTGTTAGCACAATAACAAACATGATGAATGCAATCTTTGACATGATGATTGGCAATTGAATGCTACTCTAAAATGCTTGACAATCTACCCTCGAATAGTATTGAATGCTCAAATGTACTCTTGTGAACTCTCTTGAATGCTAGGTGAGATTATGAGTGAAAGAATCTTGTATTTATACTTGATTATGCAAGAATTCCAAAAATTACAACACTACAAGCCAACATTAGATCTAGGAGAATAAAATCCCACTAGAAATTTGAATTAAATTTAAATTTGGGCCACATGAGACTCATTCACCCAAGGTGGTGAATGAGTTCCATCAAGCATAATGTATGGGACAAAAAATGAAAAGTTCTTAGAAATGTGTGAAAATCATTTTGGGGCCAAAAGATCCAGGTGGGACCCATTCGTGCAAGGTGGAAAATGAGTCCTAGATCCCTAAATATGGGCCACACAAGCTAGAAACACCTAAATTATGAATGGTTAATGATTGGTGTCAGTATTATCCTTGAAAAGATGCAATAAATGAGGCTTGTGGATGCAAAGCAGGTCCAATTAAAGCATAATAAATCCCAATTATTAATGAAAAGCCTAGAGAATTATGAGAGTGTGTTACAACACTTTAGAACACTCCAAATAAGGCAAAATTATGGTTTATTTTTATTAGAAATATGTTTATTATGTTTAATTATGTGATAAAACCCTAGGAAAGTGTGAAAGTGAGTTACAACACTTTACAACACTTTACCAAGGCACCATTTATGTTCATTAGTTCACAAGGGCCCAAGACCTAATGTGAATGTGTTATCCACATTGCAACACTAAATCAAGGCAACATTAAGCCAAAATCCACAAGGAGGGCCCAAACAAGTGTGAAAATGTAAAGGGGTCCATTTTTCTAAACCTTGAAATGAAATAAAATAGAATGAAAGAGATGATGAATGAACAAATCAATGTCACAACTCACCAAACCCTTGGATGAACCTTTGAAGGACTGAAATCTTGATGTCGATCTTGCATGAAATGGCTTCAATGGATGTGGATCTTGATACTTGAATCTTTCTTTGAATCTTTGACTTGAATGCTTGGATTAGATCTTGACACCTACATCACAATGTGAGCTCCAAAAAGATGCATGATTGAACATAACTTTGACATGATGGATGGATCTTGAATGCCGCAACAAATGATGAAGAAATTTTCCCTTGAATGCTCTTGACAATAATTTTCTTTTAGAAATTAAATCTCTACATATTCTCCCATATTTTATATTTATAATTCTTTGAATGAAGCAAAGGATAAACATATAGCTTATTCTATAAATTATCATTTACTTTCATTACAATTCATTAGTATTGTTTTAATTAATTTAACTTTTAAGAATTTTATGGCTCTAAATTTAATGTAATTATATATTTGCAATTATTAATAAATATACTACTTAAGGTTATTATATGTACTTTCCATTTAGATTGATTACAAATTGTTCAACTTGAAATTATTAAAAAAATAATTTCTATTGCTAATGCATAATTTTAGTAGAAAGAAAATACATGGAATCCCATGAACATACATAGTATAAGAAATAATATGGATATAAATTCTCTTACATTCATTTTTATGTAATAAAAAACAAAAAATTATTTCATATAAATCATAACTTTAATTTCATTGCAAATCATTTTAAATTCTTTAAGTTTTTTAGTATTAATTCAATTGAATAATTTGAAAAACAAAATTAAGAATTAATGTAATTGTATATCTTTAATTACTAATAAATATATTATGGGTATTATATCTACTTTCTATCTATATTAATTATAAATGGCTCAATTTAATAATATTGTTAAATTTATTTATTTATTGCTAATGTATAAATTTTAATATAAAGAAAAAAAATACATGAAATCTTGCAAGAACATGTAGAGGATAAAGATATAAATGATAACTTCACTAGGGTGATGAAGAGATAAAATCACTATTTAAAACTCTTTAGTTTGTAGTGTGATTTTAATTATTTAATTTTTGAATATTTTATTTTCTAAAATTGATATTTTAACTAAATTAAAACAATTGATATACTTAATCAAATAAAAAATAATGGTATATAGATAAATATAATTTATTTTATATTATAAGAAATTTTATTCTTTTATGTTAGATTATAATATTATGAGGGAGCATATATCTAAATTATAATTTATCATTTGGTTAAACTATCACAAGTAAATGATCCAACCAATCAAAATTATTCAAGGGTTGAACAAAGATCAATCATACAAAAAAATTAAACTTTGATAAATGATATAATACAAAATAAATCACCATTCTCACTATTTAAATACAACTAATTTTCTCAAAGACAAATTATTCAGGGGTCTAAAAGATAGGCTAGGCCCACTTGAAAAGATAACTTCAACTCCCTACCATATAAAAGTAGATTCAAGATAATTTTTCAAAGGGTCTCTTTATGAAAAAATATAGAAAAATGTGATTGCATACAAATGGGGTTTATTGTCCTTTCAAAGATCATTGAGTGTCACTTAGTCATGCAATAAATCCCTATGTTGAAAAATCTATTTCTATTACTTAATACACAATAGGATCTGAGGATAATTTTTCTTTTAAAATAAATGTTCCTCTCCATCTCCATATCTATCTCCTTATCCCCCTTCTCTCTCTCTCTCTCACTCTTCCCTCCTCTATATCTCTATCTTTATATCTCTACCTGTCCATCTTTCTCCCTCTCTACCTATTACAAGCATAACATGAGCCTTTATAATGGAGCTTGATTATCTTCTTAATTCATAATTTTTATTTTGGTCATATTTAGATCCATGTAAGTGGATGCATAGTTTATTTTAAGCTACCACTACTCCATTTATATCTTTATTGGAACATATAATAGTGCCCCCTAGAAGCCACATTCACTAGGAAACGTGTATACAAAATATGTGAAAGATCTTATCCATCTCCATCTTCATATCCATCTTTATCTCTATCTTCCTCTTTCTTTCTCCCTCTATCACCCTTATTTCTATCTTCCTCTCTCTATATCTATTTTTCTATAACTATTTATCTTTATTTACCTATCTCTCAATCTCTATATCTCTATCACTATATCACCATCTTTATCTCTCTCCATCTCTCTTCATTTATATATCTCTATCTCTTCATCTTTATCTCCCTCTTCTTCTTCATTTATATATTTTTATCTCTTCATCATTATCTCCCTATCTTTATCTTTATCTCCCCCTCTAGTTTTATCTCTATCTCTCTATCTACTTGTCTACCTCTTCCTCTCTTGATTTATTTTCATCTCTACCTTTATCTTGGGTATGTGCAGGATCATGATGGGCCAAAAAGTGGCAATATGATGGGTATTTGGTTAACAACTTTTTTTTTCCCAAAATTGGTGAAACAAAAAGGGTTTTTAAAGGAGATTCTCAAATTTACACCAATATAAATTATGCTTTAATTTGAATTTAATAAGTAATTATTATTCATTTTCTATTTGAATTACGACTAAATTCTTTATTGATAGACTAATTGAAAAACATCTATAGCTTTCAAATGTTATCACATTATTTGAATCCAAAACATGTGTCACATTCTATGTTTCACATACTATAGGATTAAAAAAATAAAAATTGAATTTCATGAAGTTTTGACCAAGTTAAGGTGGTCGACATACGAAGTTTTTATATTTTAAAATTTGTAATAAATATTCAAACTAATTATTTATTTGAAAAAAAAATTACAAAAAAATATGCATCACATCAGGCATGAGTCCCTCTACTTATATCTAAAATCTTATAAAAAAATATTATCATTTTATTGTTTTTAGGGTGGCACAGACACCTACTCTTATTTTTCTTTGAAATTTAAGCACTACTGCATTGAAATTTCAAATTTTCACCAAATAGATTTTTTATTTTGTAAACAAACCTAGTAGTTTAGAAACTAAATTCAATTTTCTATATAGATTCTATTCTTACATATTTTGGAAATAAATATAGATAACTTATTCAAATTTTACTGATCAAGTTTCCTAACTCCTGATTTTTGTGAATTTTTTTGCCACTTAAGGGCCTATTTTTTCCATGATAATCCTGCACATACCCTCTTCCTTTCTCCCCCTCTATCTCTAGACATGTCTCCCTCTCTGTCACTCTCCCTCTCCCTCTCCTAGACCTCTATTTCTATATCTTTTTTCCTCTTTATCTCTATCTCTCCATATTTCTACTTCCATCTCTCCTTATATTTCTATCTCATTATTTTTCCATCTCGCTACCCGTATAGCTCTCCCTCTCTCTCTATTTCACTTTCTCTATCTATTTTCTTCTGTAAATCTCTTCCTCTCTCAATCTCTCTCTTTATATATATTTATGTCTTCCATATTTGTTTGTCCCTCTCTCCTCCCTATCTTTATATCTCCACATCCTCCATACCCCTCTCCTTATCCTTCTCCATTTTTGTCTCTATCTCTATCTCTCTCTACTTCATATCCCTCTCCCTCCCCTTCTCCCTCTCTCTCACTCTCCCCCTGTATCTCTCCTTCTCTCCTCTCTCTCTCTCTCTCTCTCTCTCTCTCTCTCTCTCCCTATTACAAACTTAACATGAGCTTATTGGTAATGGAATACGATTATCTTCACAATTCAAAGGTTTTTCAATTTTGTTTGGATCCTTATAAGTGGATGCATAGTTGATTTTAACCTAAGACTTCTCCATTAAGACCTTTATTGCACAAACATCATTTGATAAATTTCCTACCAAATTATCTCATGTACTACACAAATGTATGGAAAAAAAAGGTCAAAATTTCCCTAAATTGACCTTCCACACCTCTTCAACATACCCATTACACAACAAGGTCCAATTGCTAGTATATAATTTAAACCATAAACAATCAAGACTTCTATTTTAACAAGGATCATAGCTAATGTCATATTCATGGCATAATTCTCATTCTTCATATTTGATTATATCTCTCATTCTATGTTACGTGTTTCAAATTAATCTAGTCAACTTATTTAGTGTAGAGTGTGTAGGTGTGATTAGGTTCCCCAAAGCCAAATAAATCAAGTTAATTTTTTTTATTAATAATACATTCATTCCTATGGATATTTAAATAGCGGATACATGAAGCCATTGAAAATGTATTTAAAATTAACAACAAAATTTGTCCGGACATTGAAATGACCCACACACATTTTTGTTTGAGAGCATTTTACCTAATATATTTAATAGGGGAAGTACATCTCGTGTCAGTAACCTATGGTTTAATTTTATGAAAAGCAACGAATGATCTGAAAAGAAAAATCGAATAAAAAATGACAATGTGAAATTGAATGACGAGCAAGATTTCAATTGTCTTGCATGCCTTTCATATGCTCTCAGTTAAACATCCATTTCAATGAGCTTGTTTTTGTTCAAATACTGAACGCCTTCAGTATAAAAAGTACGTATGTAAATAAGTTGAAGTCAATGCGTATAAGATAAAATGAAGATCTATATTTTTATTATTATAATTATGAAAGACATTATGAGGCCTACCAAGATGTCACTCCATATGAATAAACTCTTTTCATAATATACTTTAAACATCATCATGCTTGGAAAGGTATCTCTCCACATAAACAAACTTTTTATTATATTTTTGATGTTGTCAAAATGTCATTCTACATAAATAATTTTTTTATTATATTAGGGGAGAGGACCCAATAGTTGTGCACCCTAATTTCACGCTTCTAATTATCCTATGTGGAAATTTCAAATCACTCCCAATTTTTTATAGCGGCTTACTTGGCATGTCCCTTGCTTATAGCTTTCGTTTCAGTGGCACATCATCAAATATGATGACACGTCAGCATACTTTTTGTCAAGATGTAGTTGACCAATACTTGAACATTCACATCATGGGTAGTTGAGCATTGATGTGGCATCACATGATTGGTTGCTTTTTATATAAAGGAATACATTTTATTTAATTATGGATAGTCACGTCACAACTATTGGTCATTATATAAACAACTACTATCACAACTATTGAACATTATATAAAGAATTACTATCACAACTATTAAAACATGCTCAACTATTTGATCCTCTCCCATATTACAATAATAATAATATCATCACTTGGTAAAATGTCACTCCACATAAATAAAGTTATTATTATTTTTATTACTTAGACATCATCACACCTCGCACGATGTGAAATCCATTTTCTGGACATTGAAGAATGAGTAATCATACATCGTAGTGGGAGACAAAAAATCAGATGCAGAGTTTTTTATGTAACTGAAACTTAGGCTTGTTTTGTTTTGTTTTTGGTAACCGGGGTGATGTTTCACGTGATGAGTTTACAATGACGATGAACTCTTCACGTTGACTAAAGGCGATTAGGTTTTACGGCAATTTATAATGACGAGGAACTAGCGTAGATGAAGACTGACCTTTTTAATGAACACCTCCACTACTCCATATGATGTATATTTGTGCGGCACCAATCATTTTCTAAATCCCTACCATTAGCATTGAAACAAATAATGTTGACTAGGTATAGAATTGCTATTATGTCTTTTAATTTAGTTTTTCTCGTAATGTGATTTGTTATTATTAGTTCTTGCCCTAGGTAGAAAATTTATGCATTCATTCAATATAATTTTTTTGGACTGACATTGACAGTGCCACCAATGAGAAACTAGAATTTAAAAGTTGAGCATCAATTGTATATAGTTTATATTAAATTCTTTGTTTTTCAAATAAATAAAATATGCTGTACCTTTTTTTTCTATTGGTTGGTTTTGCCAATAGTCACTGCAAAAAATAAGAATTTTATTTTTACAAACAAATTTGAAGTCTATTAATTAGCTGAATGACACGTGGACTATTCATGGACATCATAATACTGGCAGCATTGGGAATGTTCATCATAAATTTGCAAGCAATTAATTCAGCTGCATTTTTACTCGCTTCATCTTCCAAGGAACTGCCTGTCCTGAGTCTTCATTTATTTCCATATGGCAGGATAAATCGAAGGCAACACTCAACTGCCTGTCTTGAGTTCAATTTATCCTGCCATATGGAATAAATGAACACATCATAATACTGACAGCGTTGGGAATGTTCATCATAAATTTGCAGGCAATTAATTCAGTTACATTTTTACTTGCTTCACCTCGGTTCATCTTCCAATTGTCCTGAATTCAATTTATCTGCCATATGGAATAAATGAACACTCTGCCGTATTATGTCACATTTTCAAAGATGTCAACAGAAATAATTCATGCTCCGCCGTATTCAGTCACATTTTCAAAGATGTCAACAGAAATAATTCATGCAATTGTAATTGACTGAAAAGCAAAAACAAAATCTTTTATTTTTCACTTTACCATACACTGTATTATGCTAGTGAAAATTGTATGCCCATATTCTTAAGTGTCTCAAATAATGGTAAAATATTTATTTTCTTTTTATTATTATATGATTTTGTATTAATATAAAGAAGATTGTTTGAACAACTAATCATTCAATTTATGCTTCTAGTTCTGCAAATTGCAATATTATTAATATAAAGAAGATTGTTTGAGCAACTAATCATTCAATTTATGCTTCTAGTTCTGCAAACTGCAATATTTGATTTTATTTATTTTTGACATGGTGAATGTCGTTAGCCATTCTATACCTGGTCAAATACACACTTGTATTTATTTGCATCTTTATTTGTATATATTTCTTTTGTTTCTTTTTGGCTTTACATAGTTATCAAGTTTGTTTTCAATAATACTGGTGGAAAGGTGTCAAGACTGTCAAATTAGATTCACTGAGACGGGAGAACTGCAAGAGTTTCTAAACATCCTAATATTTGAAAAGGTAAACATCATACATACAAACATAGATATAAAAGAAGGTTATCATCATGCGGCAACTGAACAGAATCAATAGTAGCAAACTGCACATATGGAAAAGGATGCTTTATAAATTAATTAGAGACATTAATCACTACAGGATATCCAATTACATTAGGGAATAAATGATTATAAATCTTATGTAGCAAGTAGTTGTGTTTTGGAGTAATTTTATGATTATAATTGTTACTAAAGTTAGTTAGGTATAGAACATCAATAATATTCTCAAGCGTCTCAAATAATGGTAAAATATTTATTTTCTTTTTATTATATATTTATATATATTTTTATTTAATTTTTAATAGTATTTTCTCTCTCACACACATTATAAATGATATAATCTAGTTAGGTATAGAACATCAATAATATTCTCAAGCGTCTCAAATAATGGTAAAATATTTATTTTCTTTTTATTATATATTTATATTTTTTAAATTTAATTTTTTATAGTATTTTCTCTCTCACACACATTATAAATTATATAATCTTATGTAAATTCAATTTGTTTTTGTCTCATTACATTTTTTTTTGTGCACTTACCACTTAATCTCTTTCCATGTTCAAAATATGTTACAGTAAGATTCATCTACTCATATTAAATAACATACTTCCAATTTCAATACTTTATTTCATCCGTGCCAAATTTGTCAATGGTAAAATAAATAAATGAATGTACAAGCATTTATTTTAACATTCAGTGGGAGACAAAAAGAGGGTAAGTGCAATCAAAGTTTGCATTGGAAAACAAATGGAGGCCAGAAAATCTTTGACTATATACATAAATCTTATCTCAATGGAATGATGGTATGATGCAATGAAATAAATATCACAGTTTCTGTCAGACAATAATGTAGAGTACAATTTCGACAGCCCGTAAACTACAAAAATTGGATGAAGATGTATTGCAAGGCCTCAAAATTGCAGTTCTGAGAGAGTGAAGAAGTTTCCAGGTTTTCAATAAATTACAGTTCTGAGAGAGTGAAGAAGTTTTCCAGGTTTTCAATAAGCTCGACAACATTTTCCAAACACTGGATGTGCCATTCTAAAAGCACTGAAGGCGCCATTCTCAAAGTATTGAAGAGCATTCTGATTGCTGCCTGTGCATTGTGACTATTGACTGTAGGTGGTCTAATCTTTTACCTTCATTTTGAAAGCACTACCGCCATTCTAAAGCACTGAAAGCACTGAAGAAGATTCTAACTGTACAAGGTCTAATCTTATGTGTTTTTTTTCTAATCTTATGTCTTTTGCATGTGATTTTTTGTCTCGAATTTTCCTAGTGTCTTTTCCTAGTGTCTTCTTTCTTTAGATCCTACTGTCTTTTTTTGGATTGGTGCCAAGTTTTTTTTCCTTCTCTTGTGATCAGCTTGTATTCTATAGATTCTTGGTTTGGACTTCTCTCAAACTAGTTTCATGATTTATTTCATGATTTATGTCATGCATTTTTTTTTTCTTGGGACTGGCACTGTCTGTGTTACTTGTCAATGCACTCTTACTTTATTGATCTATTCCAGCCATCTACATGCATAAATTATATAGCTTCTTAGTTGTTTTATACCAAGAAGCTTACAAATTTCTTTCATTTGACTAGTCACATGTCTTGCTGTAGAAATTTTCAAATTCTGTTGTTTCCAATTTATTTTTCTCATTAATAAAACCCACAAAAATTTGGGGAGGGAGATGTGATCAGCTTTTTTGACACTAGCCAATTTCTTTTCTTGAAGTTTTCATTTTGTTTTCATTTTTTATTAACTTTCTTAGATGAATGTTAATGGTAGGGCCTTCAGAAGACAGATACATAGTCGATTTCCATTGCAAGGATTAACTGGGCTATCAACCATTCCTAATACTTTCACTAGTAAGGGTTGCTTCGTTTCTTTGTAATTCACTCATTTAGTTGCCTAGTTGTGATATTGTTTGAAACAAATAGGTGCACGTTGTAAAGCTTACCTTGCTAAAATATTTCTTACATATATTATCAGTTCTCATTAACTTGCTATAACACAATTTTTGGTTCCTAATTTACAGAACAATCAACTGGATGATCTGCTGATCCTAACATCATCATTGGTAAGGGTTGCTTCCTTTGTGTGTACTCGATTCATCTAGTTTCCTCAGGCTGCTATTGTTGCAGCTTTGGATTGTAGGTGCACGATCTTCTGCTTAGATTGCTAAGATATTTCTTAGATTTACTGACTTCTGATTAACGTACTAAAACATAGTTTTTGTCCCCAAATTACAGCTTGCGTAGTTGAAAGGACGAGTTAGGCTTAGAGGTTGTGCACACATAGGAAATACGTATTACAAATCCTTGCTTCATTGGTAAATAGGTATGTATCACTTACTGGAATATGTTTCACCTGGGTAGTAAACAGGAGTGAATAGCCATTTAAAAAAAAAAAAAAGTTTGTTCCTTTTTCATTTTTCACTATGTTCATCTGCCTCTATTGAGCTATTTTACTCATGTTAGTAATTTTTTAGGAGTGAATAACCATTTTTTAAAAAAAAAGTTTGTTCCTTTTTCATTTTTCACTATCTACGTCTGCCTCTATTGAGGTATTTTACTCATGTTAGTAATTTTTTTAAAAGTGAATAGCCATTTAAAAAAAAAAGTTTGTTCCTTTTTCATTTTTCACTATGTACGTCTGCCTCTATTGAGGTATTTTACTCATGTTAGTAATTTTTTTAAAGATTTCTTATTACAAAAGAAAGTGTTATTAGTTTTTACTAAGTTAAATTTGCTTCAACAAATATACATAATTTATATTATAAAAATAGAGAATTATATTTTTGAACAATGTAATAATTTTATAAATAGATAATTATGTTTTTAAAGAATAATATTTCTCAAAAATTGAGAATTTTATTTAATATGCTAATTATATTTCATAAATATCCAAACAAAAATAATATTACAATAATTATATTTAGACAAAAATTATATTATGTAATTAGTTATTAGGCCACATCCATCTTTGGACATTTTATCCTGAAGCATTCACATGAAATAAAGCACTGATTAAAAAATTGTAAATAGTAAGTAGACTGCCATTATCTTTATTGTCAACCTAGAGCAATGATATGCTTATATTTAGGAAGCATATAAGATTTACTATTTCAATGATCAAAGCATTCCACTTGTAGACCATGCTCATTGACTATTGTCAATCTAGAGCAATGGTAAGCTTATCATAAGATTATCAATCTACAACAATGGTAAGGTTATCTTTAGGCAACTCATCGGATTTACTATTTCAATGATCGCCTCAAAAGCAAAGGAGCAGCTACATTTTAGGGGGTATTCAACCCTCTACCTACTCAGGCTCATACAGTCTTTTACTCCAACTATCATGTGTTGATATAGAAGTTGGATCCTATATCTAGCTTAGGTCTACAAGATCAAAAAGTCCTTTTACAATGAGATGTGCAAAAGCAAAGTCTTATGATTAGTCATAGAAAAATAATTAATATTGAGAAAGATATTTCATACCTCGACTTTATAGTCTGCAAAAGCTTCAGGAAACTGGTCTACTATGATCTCGATAGCTCCCTCAAAGGCAACTACCTAAAAAAATAGCAACAAACTATTAAAATTCCATTGGCTTCCAATCATGTAACAAGTGATAAAGTGCTCGATTCATGGCTAAAAGCAGTTAGAATTTAGTTCTGAACCTCAATTGAAAACCTAGAGCCAAAAAATGTCTAATGTGATTAAGGGATAACCTCAGCTCCAACCCTAGTAGACATGATAAAGTGTTCGAATTCATAGCTAAAAATACATCGAATATAGTTGTCAATTTCAACTCAACATTTGAAGCAAATAAAGCCTCCAGTTGAAACCCTGGGAAACATAATTAATTGTTTGAATTCACGGCCAAATATAATTCAATACTAGAAGCAAAAAAATTGTCAAATGCAATGAGCCCGCGCCTAGGCTGAGATCATAAGAATGTGATAATTAAGGTATTTTTGTTCAATAAAATGAGTTAAACTTTTGAGAAACAGTCAAGAGGTTTTTTAATTGAATAAACTAGGTTAAACTCATAACAGACACATTAAATAAGGTTTTTTAATTGGAATAAAATACCACATCCAACTTGCTAAGCAGGATGCATTCAATGAATAATAGAATCTATCAAACCTTATTCATAAGATAATTTATGGTTAAGAACAGAATCTCTAGGGTCAAACATAATTTTCATTAACTAGAAAAAATCTAAAGGGATTCAATATTAAACAATTTGATTAAATTGTTTCAGTATTAAAAAGCAGGATAAACCAAAAAGAAAAACTTTCACCTTCAATCTCATCAATAATACAATGCAACGAGTAATCTCATTATAGGATATGCCTTGTGTTCTAGCCTTCTTGCAGTTAAACAATAAGTATGCAATCACCAAGTTCAACTATCCAGGCCTTATGACTACCTTGCAGTATTTGACTAGTGCAATAGATGTCTGGGTTTTTGGTAAATTGGATTTGTTGTATCATGATCCATTTGTGTGGGACACTGCTAAGAAATTTCTCCCTCTTGCTTTTGTTTTTTTTCTTAGCAATTTTCCCTAATATAAGCCTTCTCAAGCATACCAATGTGGATACCTTTATCATGCTCAGATCTTTAACCCCACTTCTAGTAACAATTGCTCATACTGCATTTAGAAAGCAGCCTTGGCCTAATAAGTGTGCCCTCATAAGCTTATTGATCATATTGTGGGTTGCAGTTGGGTATATAGCAACTGACTCTCCATTTACGCTACCTGCCTATTCATGGGCTTTTGCTTATCTGATTGCTGCCTGCCTATTCATGGGCTTTTGCTTATCTGATTACTATTACTACAGAGATGGTGTACATTAAGCATATGGTTACCAATCTAGGGTTGAATACATGGGGTTTTGTCATTTATAACAATTTGTTGTCCTTCATTATGTATACTGCAACTTGCAAAAATGGTTTTTCAATGCTCTATAAATATGCTTGTGTGGTATGTGCTATACAAGGGTCAATAACAGTGTTGTAACTATTTTCTTCTTCCCTCTTATAATGATTGATTTAATACTGAGCAGGAAACCCAAATGACCTCTAATATAGAGAGTTCATGAAAGAAGGATAACAATCATTTTTACAGCTCCAATTGCATAGTGAATCAAACTGTTGGTAGACACTAGCTTTTTATTAATCTGCTCTACAAGGTTTGAAATTCAAAATAGCACTTGATACGTGAAATGAAAATATTCTATAACAAAGATCCCATTTTGTCATTGGAACTCAATCATTGTTTATTTAATATGCATAGTCACAATATACTAGCTCCTAGTCTGCACATATTGTTTTAGTGACTTGACATACAAAGTCATCTAGACATCATAATTTCCAAATTACCATTTAGTTTTTCCAATAAACCATCCCTTCAAACATTTGCTATTGATTTAGTTTTTCAATTTATGCATTGATATATAGAATTGGAGTTTGAAAGAGCTATGATAAGTGCACTTAAAGCTTCAAATATTGTGATAATCTTACTTCCTAAGGCATGCACATTGTCTGATCAAATTGATCTTTTCAATTTTGGTTAGTTTCCTTGACCATCAAACACTAGTCTGTCCATGCTACTGACGCATATCTGCTCAGTCAATTTCTTCAAGGTAACACAATCATAAGGTTTCTAATGTTGCATTTCATAATTAAAGGCCTCTAATGGATTTCTTATGTTGATAGAGGACATGGAAGAATTAAAATTGATAGAAATGAATAAAAAGGCTATGATCACAAGAAGCATTCATTCAAACAAAAAATGAATGCCATGATCTATTTGAGAAAGGAATCAATGATGAAAATGATCTTGAATCTATAATATGATAAACCAAACAGAAAAACATGATAGGTCCTATTGAGATAAATAACAAATTTATTCTTTTCAAAAGAATCTATGATGAAAATGATCCTAAATCCATAAAAAATAAACAAAACAGAAAAAAAATAGATCCTATTGTAACTGATTTCTTAGTATTTGATTACAATTTAAATGATCAATCAATACCAGTTGTATGCGACCTCTGATAGGAATCTAAAAATGACTTTCATAGTTGCCGTTTTTCTTTGATCTGCTCCCTCTTGACTTACTTTAACATAAATTTCTCGCAAGATCAACAAATGCATAGTAAAGTAAGGAGCTATTTCCATCTACACAAGTAACTCACAATGGAAGCTTTGGCGATGGTGGAGAAAAGCTCCCTCCACTCACATTTAGTACCGCAAGAAATTCATCGATCTTCTGCAAAACAACAGAAGAAAATCAGATAATGTTAAATTATGCTGTAGATAGTAGATACATACCAAATTCAACTTTCAGGCACAAAGTTGACAACAAATTTTCCATGATCACAACCTAGAGCTAAGAGGATTTTGGAACCTAGTAACATACACCTCAAATAAGCTTACCCCCAAAGAAATTAAAGCCTGGAAAAGCAAATTAAAAAGTTATCATCCATGCATTACTGTTCAAGCAAAGTAGCAACCTCTTGCATAAAGCAATATGTAAGAAACAACAGATACACTTCCTTGCAATAATAAAAACTTAACCATAATGATTTCATGGGGATAGTGTTCCCTTAGGAATAATAAAAACATTGTATGCATAATGATTTTACAAAATTTTCTACAGGGAAAAAAATTGGCAGACACTTCCCAACCATATCTAGAAAGTAGAGGCTACACAGTAGGCAATTGAAAACATTGGTTGGGAGTGATATCCATAAATGATAAAATCTATGCAACATTATCATCCTTTAAACAAAATTGGAAACAACTCAAACTATCCATCTCCAACATAAACCAAATAACTAACCTGACTAGCTGTCCCACATGAAAAGTGACAAACAATTATGAAGCTTTTAAAATATTTTTTAGTTCATCCGTAAACCCCAAGGAAGTGAATCTCTTACCTTCAGAGACATGACAAGCAAAGCCTCTCTAACCATCAAAAGATTGTCAACACTGACTATCTCACCAGAATCTGCAAAACAACCCAAAGCTAATAGAAAACCTAGCCACATAAAACTGTAACAGAAAACTTTAACTAAAAATAAAACTATTCTGAGACGACCAAGAAAAATCCACTATCCATCCACGTCGTCAGCAATGACCATTTCTATGGTAGGAGTTTTCTCACAACCATCGATTATATTGACCCAGATCATCTTATACAGAGCCTATGTAGCCTCATGAACCATCCCTCTACCCATTTTGTTGCTAAAGTCATTGAAACTCAGTCCTCCCACTATCCACACCACTAGTAGGAAAACCAGTCTTTTGTAATAAAAAATCACAATTTTAGACAAGGTACAAAAAGCTATGTAGAAAATTCCATTGCGTTTGAATCCTACTGATCAGTGCCATCGAGAAATGCACAACGATCAAATGCTTCTCACTATTCCAATGCATCTAAATTAAATGCAACTAATTCTGAATTAACACAATTAATATCAAATGCAAATAAATGAGCCTCTAACATATAAAAGATGTTAATAGTACTCTGATACAGAGAGTATTTATTCTCAAAATGAAAGCAAATGCATTCATATGATGTGAAATCAAAGCAAATGACGCATTTTCACAGTTCATGTGACACGAAATGTTTCAAATGCAATGAAATTAAATGTGTCAAATGTACATCTGGAGGATATGCGTTTCCATGAACATGATTGTCGGACTGCCTATATTTGCTTTGACAACACCTGGCATGTCTATGTTTATAGTTAATTCGTTTGCTCCACGTGTTTCAAAATAATGTCATTCTTGTATTCGATGTATTTTTGGTTATGAATTCGAACGCTTTATCATGTCTGCTAGAGTTGGACCTGAGGTTATCCCTTAACCATATTAGATATTTTTTGCCTCTAGGTTTTCAATTTAGGTTCACAACTAAATTCTAACTGCTTTTAGTCATGAATCGAGCACTTTCACTTGTTACATGATTGGAACCCACAACAGAACTTGCATATGCTTTTATAATTTTATTGTATTTGACTTTTTATAGGATTTTAAATATTTTCATGTTTCGAAATACTTATATTTTCTACATAATGATAAAGGAAAAGAAATAACATAATTCCTACTTTGGGGTATGCATTTAAAACTGTCTAGTTATAAGGCTCTTAGAGGAAGTATTTTGACTCAACATGACCAAGATATATGTACAATACTTACTAAGCACCAAGCTTTCTGGAGAAAGACAAGATACACTATAATGTCTAATGCAAGAAGTGATTTCAAAACTAAAAAATACTTTTATTTCCCTACCTATTGTTTGATAGGGGTGTGATGCCAGTAAAATATATCCCACTAAACAACAAAAAATGTCTAGTCATCTTGCAACTAGTCAATCGCTTGCGGATGCGAGATGTTGTTCATGTCCTTACTAATTATGCTTCTAAATTTCTTGCATAGTTCTAAAAGACTTTGTGAAATTTATATGGGACAATTTAATTGGGTGCTTGTATACACATTTGCTCTCCATTCAATTGCAATAACCAACATCAAGTCTGCCTAACATAGTAGATGGTATTGATGTTTAACTGCTACGATTTCAATAACCAACATCAAGTCTGCCTAACATAGTACTTGATTTATAGTCAAGAATTTTGAATTTTACTTGATCAAAATGTTGTAGACAAGTAGATGGTATTGATGTTTAACTGCTACGATTGCAATAACCAAAATCATGTCTACCTAAAATAGTACTTGATTTATATTAAAGAATTTAGAATTTTAATTGATATAAATTCATTAATCAGATCAATTATATAGGGATTACTAAAATCAATTGTCCTACATTGTACAGAATCTATCATCAGGGTTAATAAAGGCCCAAAACGTCATATGATTAAAACACCAGGAAATTGATTCGTGACAAGATGTACCCTTTGAAGAGTTGCAATTGAATTCATTAACATATCTATGTGAAGAGATACAGTAAGACCCCGTTCTTTTTGAGGACTTGAGGAGTACAGGTATAGAGCACATCAAACCAGTGCACTTCCAGGTGCATTGCCTAGTGGCCCTAAATCTGCACAATGTGGACCAAATAGAAACTACGTACAGATGGTTTGCCCATATGAAAACTTTTATAAATTGTATACTCTATTTTAGCAAACAATGGCCACTTTTTTCTATCAAAATTATATTCTATTCCCATTTATTGTCCTATTTGTCGAAATGTGCCTACTAATATTGTTGTTAATCTTAGTAAAGCATACCCCTCAATTTCTTATTCTATTGCTATGCAATGTAGTAGTTTTCTTGTACTTCTTTGCATAGATTATTTCCAAATGCTTTCAGTCCAAACCATAAGTAGTTAGCCTCCATATCTAAGCTCAACAATCTGGAGACACAGTAAAGTTAACCTTAATGTGCCATGATAATATTCTTTAGTAGAAGTAGATTATGCAAACAAGAAATGCATACAGTACCAAGCCATTCAAGTTCTAAGGAGCTTACAAGAGAAATTGAAGAAAGTGAACTGAAATTGAATCAAAAGGCATTCAGGTACCGTAAGAACCAAAACAAATATAAAGGTGTCAGGAGACACCCATGCATTCATTTTGCTACAAAAATTAGGGAGCCTAGATTTATGAAATGTCAATGGCTTGGAACATTTCATATGATTGAAGAGGCTGCAAATGCACATGAAACAGTTGGTAGGTGCATGGAAGTAACTAAGGCAAGTACAAAGTCCAATTATATCATTTCAAGTCAATGGAATTTCTCCAAAGATGCTTTGTGTTCATCTTACAAAGAGGACTCTACAGTCAAAGGACATCAATTTTTTGTTCAAACTTCCAGATTAACACAACATCCACCATCTGATTATATGTATAGTAATTCAACACATATGGTACAGAATTGTAAAGCCAAAGAAGCAGCAGAAAATGATGTTCATTCAAATACAGTTCTATTCGACGAAGTAATCTGCAAATACTTTTCAAATTTACATTACACAAGTGCTATTGAAGACAACCAGAAGAATGGTGGTACATATCAAGTGCCAAGTGGAAAAGTTGACAGCTTCATAGACACAAATTATGACTCTCTTTACATGAACCATATGAATGGTATGATTCTCAACAACAAATTTAGATATCATTTTCCTATTCATACCAGTTCTACATCATAGTAGTATGAAGCAATAGATTATGTCATTGCATATTGACATTTTATGCTATTTTTATTGATATTATTTCTTACTAATTAAGTTCCTCTCGCACAATTTATGTAGATGATGCAACAACTATTGAAAGCTTTGTCAACCAATCTCCAATGTTATTTGAATGTGGTAGTGTTTCCAACGAGATGAACAAAGTTGAATACAAGTCAAGTATTGAACATGTCCTTCAACGTCCCCATGCGGATACTAAGAACATGAATGAGAACTATGAGGTCGAATGTGAGCGTTAGAAAACAAGAAACAAGTAAAAGAGTGCAAATAAACACCAAAACAACCTACACCTCAAGATTAGCCTAAGTTGGAAACAATGCAAGACAAAAGCAACAAAATGGAACTTTATACCTTGCGTTGAGTCGATCCTTTGGTTGGCCCTTCGATCTCTGATGTGTATGCTCCTTGGATGGCACAAGATGCAAGCTAAAAAGTGATGTGAGGATGAGTGCAAGTGGATGAAAACAAGAAAAATGGCTAAGTGTGAGTTGAGAAACAAAACTGCAAGAGTTTGGCTAGCAAAATGATCTCCCCCAAAATGAGAGAAAAGAGGGGGTATTTATAGGATTTTTGAGAATTCCTAGGGGAAATGGACGGTCAAGATTGAGCCACCAAATATCAAGATGTAGGGCTAAGGTGAGTTGAGAACTCACAAGCCCTCACATCTTGACATGTGGCATGTGAGGTAGCCCTAAAAGGTGAAGTGGACATGAGGTGGAAAGATAGGACATGACATGGAGAGGGGTACAAAGTACCTTGGGATTGGACACGATCTCCTCATAAAGGAGGTACTTGTCTCCATGTGGGTGAGAGGACAAGTGGGGCATTAAAAATTTCTCAAATATTCTCATAGGAAGATGGGAAAGAATAAAGAATAGGTGAAGGACATGTGGGGAGAAGTGTAGGAATTAAAAATTCCTTTTGGGTGCCTTGGGGGATTAAAAGGTGAATTAAAAATTCACATAGGGAAGGGAGATACCTTGTCCAAAAGGGGAAGGCTTTTAATAGGGTTGACTAAGGCCACATGTCATAAAGGACATGGGGAAGAGAAAAAGAATTTAATATTCCTTGGAAGGATAAAAGGAATTAAAAATTCCTTGAGAGGTTGATTAGGCTAGCTGATGAGGGGTTAGAGGAAGGTTAGGTGGCTAAGAGAGATTAGAGGCCAACTTGCAAAAGTTGGAGGATGTGACACATCCTAATCAAGGATTAGGCATGTGCACATCCTAATGATGAGATTAGAAGATGGATTAGGATAAGATAAAAATGATGGAGGATGTGACATAAAGGGAATTAAATAAATAGAATATTTATTTAATTCAATTGATGGAAAGAGGATTAAAGAGATAAGATATTATTGATTAAATACCTTAGGGATTTGGCAGAATTAAAGATATTAATTAAATAATAATAGTATTACTTAATTAATAAAAATAAGACGAAAGGGAATGAATTTGGATAAATTAAGTGTTCAAATTTAGACATCTACATTTTGCCCCTCGTTGAGATGGTGTTACGAAGTAGCATCATTTCAAAGAATATTAAAACATACAACCTAGAAGAAGATGGTTAGATTGGAAAAGATGCCCCGGTCATTCAAAGAAGTGACTAGGAAGGAAGATGATGGGGGTAAAGATGAAAGTTAGGGATGGATGCCCCCTCGAGAGGACATGCAGGTTCAAGAGAACACGGGTGGGCTCTCGAAATGGATGAGATGATGCAAGGGGGGTTGAAGAAGATGATGCAATGTGATGGAAGATTGGGAGGGGAGTGTGATGAAGGATGAAATGCAACCTAAATGCAATTTGCCATTGTCAGAGCACTAATTTTTGCTATAGCATAAGACACAAGACGTCAGGGTATGAAGAACCAAGGTGGATTAGTGTCTAATGCATAAAACAAACATAAAAAATAAGAAAGCTATCCCAACACCCCAAAGTCATGGTGACCTTGGTCGGGCTAGGTATTGGGATAACCACAAGCACACAAGGATGCCCCAGCGTAACACAAGACCTCATGGATCTTGGTGGGAACTACGTGGGACAACTGAGAAGACAAAAAATATCAAGATACACCTCTATGTTGACTAGTCAAAGCACACCATGATATGATGGATCAAGGCGACCATGACAAGTGATGATAGGGAGCTCAAATGATAAACAAAAGTCAAAAGAATCAAAAGATCATAATGAATTTCAAACGTCCTTTGCCATAGAATCAATCAAGGGGATGGATGGGATTGATGAGGTTTGTTAGGAAGGATGCATCCTGTTGAGACTGATGATGGATACTAAGTTAAAAGATTGATATGACTTGGGATATTCAGAATTGATTGGATTTGATGATACAAGTGGATCTCATTTGTTAAGAACCAGCTAGATTAGGGCATAGCTTGATGACACGACACACAAGACATGACACAAGATACATGACACAAGACAGGAGACTAACACATCCTAGCGACCTAGGGGCTCGGGGGCTGATCAAAGATTAGCCTTGCCTACGTGGAAGCACAGAGCCCTCGTAGTTCGATAAAAGGTTAACAACAAACCATGATGGAGATTGCGATGGATGACCAAGATAGGATAGAGAGTAGGAGAAAAGTGGACAATATAGACCGATGATGGATGGAACCCCAGGGCAGATCAAATGATCGACCTTGCCTACGTGAAAGCGCAGGGGCAATGTACTTCGACGAAAGACTGACAACAAATGATGGATGAAAGAGGATGAGATAACCCTAGACAAGGGGATAAAATGATTGGACCGACACGATGTGGCAAGATAGACCTGTTGGATTGGATTGGAGGATGGTGGTGACTATACAAGCTCAGGGATGGGATAGTTATCCATATCACCAAAAGATGAATTGGGAGGACGATATAATGGATAGATGGATGATGAGATAGGATAGGAGATTGAAAAGATGCGTAAAAGAAGCAGAAGTGATGATGATGAGATAGATGGAATTGGGTTGTGTGGGGAAAAGCCTATAGCAAGATACCAATGACAAGGGATTATGAGATGGGATGAGGGTAGAGGATGGGGGGAAAGGATTGTCGGGATGGACGATGAGGAAAAGGTGGCCAGATGGATTGATGACTGATTCATGGAATGAGAAGGTGAAGGGTAGGAACAAGTGGAAGATTACTCAGAATGAGTAAATGATTGATGAGAGTTTGAAATGATAGGATGTTTGATGAAGGTTTGGGATGATAGTAGGTTGGATGAAGTTTTGAGATGATAGATGAAGGTTTGAAATAGATGAATGGTTACATGGAATGAGTGAATGGATTGATTAGAATGGAGGAATAGGACCAAATTGAAGAAGATGGAGGGAGGAATCATAAGATTTTGTTTGATATCCTAAGATCTTGACTGCAGATGGAGGAAAGCTCAGATTAGGGGTTGGTTAAGCTCAGATTGGGATAAGATTAAGGCTCATATTAGGATTGGAGTGAAGATGAGAATGATTGGAGGATGTGATGGGATTGGTTATACACCAAGTTCTAGGGTTTAAAGGGTGTGAGGTGTTGACAATTAGATTTTTCCCAATTTGGTAATTTTCAAAAATTGGAAAATTTTGCCATTTTAGGAAACTTTAGGGTCGTATGTTTGAGAGTCCCAATTTTTTCCAAGAAATACCCATTGGTGAGATAAGATGAATTGCCAACTAACATCCCATATTTGAGATATGCATTTTGAGTTATGAGTGAAAACAATTTTTCAAAATGTTGGAAAAAAACACTAAATTGGGATTTTGAGGGCCTAGATGAAAGTTTGAGGCCCCAAAAATAAGTCAAAACGGGTTCCAACCACTTTCAAAGAAACTAGTTGGAAGTCCACTCGTTATCTCATAACGCAACTACCCATCAAATTTTAGCCCAAACAGACACCCGAGTAAAAATCAAAACCCCACAAAATATGGTTTTTCGATAAATTTCAAAATTTCAAGACATGGGTTTTGTCTGGGGTGTCGGGATTAAAAATGGGTAGGAAATTTTTTTATGGGTCGCCTTGGATTGCGCACTAGAGGGGGGAAAATGGCGGCGGCCACGTGGACCAGTCCGCTGCCGCCAGCGGACGGGTCCGCCACCGGAGGCGGACAGGTCTGCCGCCAAAGGTGGAAGGGTCCGCCGCCGTCTGGGGCGGACAGGTCCGCCGCCGGGGATGGTGGACATGTCTGCTACCGCCAGGGGCGGACGGGGCCACCATCGGGGGTCGCGGACAGGTTCGCTGCCACCGGTGGTGGACGAGCAATCGGGTAGGGAGGGGGAAGGGAGGATGGGGGAGATGGGGGGATGGGAGGATGGGGGATGGGATGAGAGGGATATGGGAGAGATGGGGGTATGGGAGATGGGATGGGAGGGAGATGGGGGGATGGGATGGGGGATGGGAGGGAGATGGGGGGATGGGATTGGATGAATAGAGGGGATTGGCTAGGTAGATGGATAGATGCTAGGATGGACGGAGAATGATAAGGAGGTTAAAAGGAAGGTTTGGATGTATAAGAAGATGAGGACGGGAAGACATAAGGGATTGGTAGGAAGACAGAGATGGGGATGTGAAAGGGAGTGTTTTGATGGATGGATAGGAGGATGAGGATGGGGATAGGGATATAATGATAAGGAAATGAGGATAGGGGAATGGAAGGGAGTGATTTGACAGGATGAATGATGTCTCCAAGGACTATAGCACAAGGCAGATAGATGCCCCCACTCTAAATATGTCATGTGCGGGGAGGAATGAAGAATGGAAGACAAGTGGATGGGAAGATAAAAGAGTGAGATGGATGAAGATAGGATGCATGGATAAGTAAGGGAGATGGAAGGTAGCAGGACAGGTGGATAAGGAAGATAGACAAGTGCGAATGAGGATTAGGATAGTGTTCGGATGAGGGGAATGTATGCTAAGAGGTGTCCAAAGCATGCCTATGTGTTTGCCCCATTGTTATCAAGATCACAAGGAGGATGGAAGGATTGGGATAAATGAGATATGCCAAACAGAATGTGTAAGCTCGATAGGATGGAGGGGATGGACGAAAATGATGTATAGGATGGAGACTGGTGCATAGTTGGAAGCAAAGCGGAAGCATAGCAGATGGAGGGAGCACATATTAGGAAGCTGCCCCCAAGTGCCGATAGGGATTTATGCATGATGCCTGTTTGCCAGGTTTTCATCATGGTACTTATCCAAGGTGCTTATTTGCCAACTTTTCACCATTGGATGGATTATTTTTCTTTACTATTTTTTTTTTGGTTTTTTTGATTTTTGTTTTTTTTTGGATTTTGAATGTTTTTGCATAGCATGCAGAAGGAGATGGATAAGGATAGGGAGGCGAATAAGTGGATTCAGAAGACATGCAATAAGGATATGGATGAAGGACTCAAGCATCAAGTTCTATACGAGGTATTAAGAGCTCATGTTCGAACTGACTATTGGATGTTGGTACAACCTTAGGATAAACGGATTATGCTAGAGGATGAATGAGAGGTATTTGATGGGGAAGATACAAGGGATAATGGGTGGGATGTTGGAAATGGTATGGATAGGATGATGGGGTGGATATGTGATGGGGAGATGAGTTCAAGATCGACATTGGCACATGTGGTGATGGATGTGAAAAGATAAGGGGACTAATGGATGAGATAGAATAGTGAATTTTGGGACATAGGGACCCAAAATAGACTTAGGAGATGAAAGGTGGGTATGGTTAGCTTTTGGATTCGCAACTTTGGATGTTCTTACAGATTTTTCATTTGATGGCATTACATCTTTTTTCTTTGGGATCCACATGGTTTTGATCTTTGTTTTGTTGGCTATTTGCAAACTATAGATTTGATCTTGATTTGGGATTTTGTTTTTCTTTTCTTTACCATGTCTTTTAGAGGGGACATGGGAAGCGTTGGATTCATGTGGATGTTTGGATTTATGCATTTTTACTCTGGCATCCAAAGTGCTCATACTAGCAATGGGATGGGTGTGAGAAGATGGATAATGTGGAGTGATGGAGGTAAGAGTATGGGGATTACGTGTAGATGGGGGATGTTTAGGTATGTGCCTTTGTTGATCCTAATTATGGGATATGCGAGAGGGATGTTTATGATGGATGACATGTATAGGTGTTGGATGCATGAGCGAATGAGATGGAGGAGGTGATCTTGGGATGTATGGACCCAAGATGGATAGAGTGGGTGGAGGGACATAAGAACCCAGGATGGATGCAGTAGATGAAGGATGGGAGATTGTGGATGGAGGGATGTAAGGAACCAAAATGGATGGAGCAAATGAAGGAGGAATATGGACGGTTGTTTTGAGGTGATATGATAGAGGAGGAGGGATGGCAGCATATGATTTGGTGGAGCGATGGGAAGAGCCGACATTTCTTTTGGAAAAGGCTCATTGAGGACGTCTAGAGGTTGTACCAATGTGTTTAGATTGTGAGTCTTGTGGAATAGATCCAAGACCTTGCATGCAGATTTGTTCTTTGACTTCGATGGGCTCTAAAATACCTTGCTCGTGAAGGCCTAGACCTTTTCCCTGATAGTTCATGTTCTTGAGCATTTGGCCCATGATAGGATTTTTGTTATTTTGAAAACATGATGCGAGTCCATTATTAGGTGGGGGATGATGGGTGGTATATACACTGTGTTTTTCTTCTACAAGGAGGCCACCATGGAAGAATGTGAGAGTGCCAAGGGGATATGCAAGCGGTGTGGGGATATCATTTTTAGGCGATGATGGGATAGCAGCACTTGGATGGGTGGTATCTGGAGAGGGAGTAGGGGATATGATAGGATCTAATTTTGTGGTAGAAGGCTCATGCAATGGAGATGGAGGTGGAGTAGTAGAATCTTGAATCTCAAGAGGATCACGGGATGGAATGGATGGGGGACTGTGATCTTGAGGTGGATTAGATGGGATGGTAGGATCTTGATCTGGAGAAGGGGATATGTTGGCATGCTTTGGATCAGGCTCTTGGCATGACTCATCATGTGCGGGAGGCATGATAATGGAGTCATGGGGGGACTCTTCAAGTTGGGGAGATGGAAGGATAGAGGATTCAAAATATTCCTGGGGATGGATACTAGGAGTGGGGGAAGTGGATTGGATGTTGTTGATAGGTTCAACGGCTCTCGAAGTAGGGGGTGGGTGTTCAGTGGATTTGGTAGATGTGATGGTAGGAGATGGGGACTCAATGGATTCAGAGGATGTGATGGTAGGAGATGGGGACTCAATGGATTCAGAGGATGTGATTGTAGGAGATGGGGACTCAGTGGATTCAGAGGACATGATGGTAGGAGATGGGGGTTCAGTGGATTCAGAGGATGTGATGGTAGGAGATGGGGGTTCAGTGGATTCAGAGGATGTGATGGTATCATCAATGATAGGTGTTGGATGGAGAAGGGTCTCATCACTAACGACCATGGATGATGGGTTGGGATGGCATGGTTCCATGACTACAATGTGTGGAGTGGGAGATGTCTCCTCTGTTATAAGTCCTTGGAGAAACTTGAATACACTAGGTTGAGATGGCGAAGTGGGAGTGGATGAAGGTTTAGGGATTAGTGGGGGATTAGGACTAGGGATTGGTGGGCTAGGATTAGATAAGGGAATGGGATTGGATGTAGGATTGGGAATAGATGGGGGATTAGGTGAAGGGTTAAGATAGGGGTATTGGTATGGTGAATTAGGACACAAAGAGGCGGGTGGTGGATTATAGTAAGGGTATGGGGATGGTGGATGAGGACGGGAAGATTGAGGTGGTAGATTAATAAAGGGAGGTGTCGATGTTGGATTAGGGTAAGTTGGTGGGTGTGTTTGACTAGGATAGGAAGATGTGAATGTAGGATTAGGATGAGTAGATTGGTATGGGAGATTGGGGTAGTGGGTATATGTAGATGAAGGGTTGAGATAGGAGGATGTGGACGAGGGATTAGGATGAGGGTATTGTGATGGCAGACTAGGATAAGAGGATGCAGGTGTTGGATAAGAGGACGATGTAGATGAAGGATATGATGGATATGATGGACATCCCTTGTCAAAGGTAGCATAAGGAGTGTGATTAGGCATAGATGAAGACATGATGGGATAACTCGATGGGGTGATTGGATTTTGGAATGTGGGTGGAGAAAGCTTACTAGCAACGATAGTGTCAAGGGTATCTATGTCGCATTCTTCTTGATCAACAAGACTTTCGTTATCGTCGTCAACGTAATTAGGTTTTCCCTTGACCACTATTGATGGAGGATAAGAATTCATGATGATGAAAGGATAAAGATGATGGATAAAGATTTTGGATGGGATCAGACTAAAGCTCAAATCAGGATTTTGGTCAAGCTCAGATCAGGATTGGACTAAAACTCAGATTAGGATGATTGGATGATGTGATGAGATTGATTATGACAATAAGATTTGATTATCAAAGGATGATTGCAACACCGAATCTACCTTGAGATGGAAGTAGATTGATTGCATTGAAGGTGGTTGGATAGGGATGTGATTGGATTGGATTGGATAAGATTGATCGATGACTGATTGATAAGATCGACTGATGGATGATGAGAGAGACTACAAATCTCGTTCAGAGATTATCTTAGATGACTTAGGATACTGATTGATCAGATTAAAGGATGAATGGATGATTGTGGCACCAAATCCACTTTGAGATTGAAAATGGATTGATTGGGCAGATGATGACGATTAACTTAGGATGGATGACAATCCTAAGAGGATGTTAATGATGATGATCAGATCAGATACTTAGGTCACTTTGGATAATAGCTTGAGACGAAGTTCAGGGGATTTGGATGGGGAAAATGATGATTTGATTGGAGAAATGGATGATAGAAATAGATGAACAAATACTCAAAATGAGCAAATGGTTGATCGGAATGAATGAACGATTACTCAGAACGAGTAGACAAATGATCAAAACGATAGAACAAGGGTTCAGAATGATGAAACGAGGTGTGAAATGTATGAACGTTTACTCGGAATGAGTAAACGGAGAGAATGGTAGGGTATACCCCCTTCGAGGAGGCAGATGGTGAAGAAAAGGGTGCCCTAGCCAACTTCTCAAAAGTATGAAGTGGTATATATCACCAGAAAGAGCACGAAAAGATGAGAAGAACTACCTTTGAATGGAGTCAATTGGATAAACGGTGTGGAAATGGCGGGCCCATGAAGAAAGAGCAGAAGGATAGGTCCACCACAGCAAAAGGACAGGTCCGCCACTACAATAGGATAGGTCCGCCACTGCACTAGGACAGGTCTGCCACTACACAGGGATAGGTCCACCACTGAACTAGGACAGATCCGCCACTGCATAGGGACAGGTCTGCCACTGCACTAGGACAGGTCCGCCACTGCACTAGGATAGGTTCGCCAAAGGATAAGGACAAGTCTACCAAAGGATAAGTTTAGACTTGATGTTTTGATGGATGGGTAAGGCAAAGGACCCAAAGTATAGCAATCATAAAAAGACTTGGCCAAATTGATAATCATTGGTTTTTGCACGAGAAAGGCAATTCAAACAGCACAACCCTAAGATTAGTAGAAATGGGTATGGTTAACAAAGTCGTCTACTCTATGGATGCACATGGTTTCTAAGGAGTCCTCGATATACACCCGGTACGTGAGGCCCAAACCGTGAACACCAACCCATTACAAGCATGAGTCGGGAACCTTAGCGAGATACTAAAGGCTCGGACCAACTCTTCACGTCATCCCGACGCTTCGCCAATTACAACGTGGTTGGATTGAGGTACAACTTTCGCTCTCCCCCCTTTATATACCCTGCCAGTACATGTGGTTGGAATCGTCCCTTGGGGTGATGAAATCCCCAAGCAGGTCCAACGAAGAAAGTGAAAAAGGGTGACTCAAAAGGACCTGGAAAGCTACGATTTCTCATCACCCAGGATCGCCAAATGGCGCAAGGGGATTTGATACATCAAATAGCCTTCCCAAACACACCAAGCAAGGTTTATTGACACCCCTTTAATTAAACTATGTTCCTATTTTACCAAAAGATAATTCGGGAAAACTTGAAATTTTTACCTTCTGGAGGACAAGTCTGCCACTCTACAGGGACAAATCCACCACTCTATAGGGACAGGTCCACCACTCTGTTAGGATAGGTCCGCCACTTCAGGACAGGTCTGCCACTGAATTAGGACAGGTCCACCACTGCACTGGGACAGGTCTGCCACTGCAGGATAGGTCCGCCACTCTAGGACAGATCCACCACTCTGTCAGGACTAGTCCGCCACCCCAGGATAGGTCCACTAGTGCAAGACCAGTCCACCACTGCAGGAGGACAGGTCCGCCACTCTGTAACCTGGACCTGCGAAAATTCAAAAAACAACAAACGTGAAAGAAAGAGACCCGTTTGTGGGTCCCACCGGCCGTGCCAGAAATGTGAGGTTGACTGTGAGAATTAGAAAAAGAGCAACAAGTAAAAGAGTGCAAATAAACACCAAAACAACCTACACCTCAAGATTAGCCTAAGTTGGAAACAATGCAAGACAAAAGCAACAAAATGGAACTTTATACCTTACGTTGAGTCGATCCTTTGGTTGGCCCTTCGATCTTTGTTGTGTATGCTCCTTGTATGGCACAAGATGCAAGCTAAAAAGTGATGTGAGGATGAGTGCAAGTGGATGAAAACAAGAAAAATGGCTAAGTGTGAGTTGAGAAACAAAACTGCAAGAGTTTGGCTAGCAAAATGATCTCCCCCAAAATGAGAGAAAAGAGGGGATATTTATAGGATTTTTGAGAATTCCTAGGGGAAATGGATGGTCAAGATTGAGCCACCAAATATCAAGATGTAGGGCTAAGGTGAGTTGAGAACTCACAAGCCCTCACATCTTGACATGTGGCATGTGAGGTAGCCCTAAAAGGTGAAGTGGACATGAGGTGGAAAGATAGGACATGACATGGAGAGGGGTACAAAGTACCTTGGGATTGGACAAGATCTCCTCGTAAAGGAGGTACTTGTCCCCATGTGGGTAAGAGGACAAGTGGGGAATTAAAAATTCCTCAAATATTCTCATAGGGAGATGGGAAAGAATAAATAATAGGTGAAGGACATGTGGGGAGAAGTGAAGGAATTAAAAATTCCTTTTGGGTGCCTTGGGGAATTAAAAGGTGAATTAAAAATTCACATAGGGAAGGGAGATGCCTTGTCCAAAAGGGGAAGCCCTTTAATAGGGTTGACTAAGGCCACATGTCATAAAGGACATGGGGAAGAGAAAAGGAATTTAATATTCCTTGGAAGGATAAAAGGAATTAAAAATTCCTTGAGAGGTTGATTAAGCTAGCTGATGAGGGGTTAGAGGAAGGTTAGGTGGCTAAGAGAGATTAGAGGCCAACTTGCAAAAGTTGGAGGATGTGACACATCCTAATCAAGGATTAGGCATGTGCACATCCTAATGATGAGATTAGAAGATGGATTAGGATAAGATAAAAATGATGGAGGATGTGACATAAAGGGAATTAAATAAATAGAATATTTATTTAATTCAATTGATGGAAGGAGGATTAAAGAGATAAGGTATTATTGATTAAATACCTAAGGGATTTGGCAAAATTAAAGATATTAATTAAATAATAATGGTATCACTTAATTAACGAAAATAAGACGAAAGGGGATGAATTTGGATAAATTAAGTATCCAAATTTAGACATCTACAAGAACATTGAAAATGGATGTTGTTCTCTCACCAAGGAACCTACTAGTTCCATTGCAATACAACAATTGAGCCATTCTAAGATCTCTTCACAAACTACAATCGAACTACAAAAACTAAAGAATACATTGCAACGTATGGACCAAGTCATAAAGTTATTGATGGAATGTGATGCAAAAAACATGCACAATTTTCCAACCATGCTATCCTTTTTTTAGAATTCCAATTTCAATAGAGATGCAAGAATGTGTAAAATTTTGAAAACTTTGAAAATGTGTATAATTCCCCTAATATCACTTTCTATTTCAAATTACAATTCTAAAACCAAAATTGACTTTAACATAATTACTCCCTATAGATAGTTTTCAAATTTGATTTTTGTAATTTTCCATTTTCTTATGTTTACAGTTCTTTCTATATGCATGTGTTCATATACTAAGAATGCAAATTAATGTAAAATTTTGTTCTCTACTTCTTACTTTTCAAATGTAATCCTATTCTTCCTAATAATTAGAAATCAAATATCATTAGACTCAATATTTTTTACTCGTATAAAATTTCCTCTTGCATTATAGTCTTTTCTGAAATTTATGCACTTATGCTTAACTCTTTTCCAACTTAGATTTATGCAAATAGATTGCAATACTACAAATATTGTAATGACATTTGGGAATTATCTGTTGCAGAAGTGGAAGAGGTACATAACTAACAAAACAACATAACAAAAAATTGAAAGCGAAACAAGTACAAAAATCAAAGGTACTACTAGACATGGAAAAACAAGTTATAGATTTAGATAATTACCAATTCAAAAGTCATAGTCAGCCTTGTAATATTGATATTGCACTAAAATGCGAAGGACTATATAGAATGAAAAATTTTGCATACAATGTAGGTGATTGTTTATTTGACTCAATAGAATTGCTACTCAACTATCGTTACACATCAAACCAACTACAAAATGGGACTATTGATTATTTCCTCACTTGTCTTGCAAAAAATGAAAAAGTAGCAAGAAAGTCATATAACTATGAATTGGACCCAACACATCTATGCCAATTACATGGAGTACATGATCGTACAACATATCTTCATAGAATGAGATTATCTACAAAACCAAGTTCTCCTACCAAAGAAATTGGACTCTGGGGAGATGTATTTTGCATTCAATGGCTATCAAAATGGCTAGATATACAAATATGTGTCTGGTCAATGACAACAAGGAAAAAATATTTGCAATTCAACAAATCAGCCCTTGGACAGTCGTTCTCACTTCTCTTTCACGATGCAAATGCTTCAAACGGACACTTCAAGCCACTTTTAAGAAGCCAAAGACAATCTCTAAATTGCCAATCATCAACAAAACTTCATCAACTCAAACAATTAATCAGAAATAATAATCAAAATCAAATTACAAAACATTTTAAACAAAACAAAATATTAAAACAACTACCACATATGGAAAAATTGAAATTGATAGATGTAGATAATTATCAAATCAAAGGCCAAAATCCAGTTTCTGACATTAATATTGTACTTCAAAATCAAGGACTATTTAGAATGAACAATTTTAAGTACAATGTTGGAGATTGCTTGTTTGACTCATTAGAACTCTTACTCAATTTTCAGTACACATCAATCCAACTATGAAATGGAACCATTGATCACTTCTTAAATTGTCTTAAAAAACATGAAAAAGAGGCAATTGTATCATTCACTCATGACTTGAACCCTCAAACTCTATATGATTTACTCAAAGTATCGGACCTTGAAACATATTTATGTAGAATGCGACTATCAACTAAACCAACCACAATGGACTTAGAATTTGGACTATGGGGAGATATTTTTTGTATTCTATGGATATCCAAATGGCTAAATATACAAATATGTATTTGGTCAAAGACAACAGGTAAAAAGTACTTGCACTTCAATGAATCAAATGATACAGACTCATACTCTATTCTTTTCCACGATGCAAATCCTTGTGCTGGCCATTTTGAACCACTCCTACCATACCAATCACACAATCTAAACTATGAGTCACAAACAAAAAACTTAGAAAGTAAACAATTGAGAACAAAAAATAATCATAATCAAATAATACATCCAATGAAAAGAAGAAACCCAAAAAATTTTACCCTCACTTCCCTCCACAAAATCAAAAAGAAAATATGTAGCAACCAATCACTAACATCTACAATGTCAAAAGACAAGTCTTCACTCTCACCAATAGCAATATTTGAAAAAAAAATCCAAGACACACCAAAAAATGCATGCACAATCTGCTAAATGTTGTATTTCAACAAAGACATTAAGCATTTCAAAGAAAAATACAAACAAATCTACTACAATTTAATACAATCTAATGATCCAATATTGACAAATTATATTTGTCGAAAATGCCATACATCATTGAAACAACCATGCTTCCTAAATATGCTACACCACAAAATATTCGAACAAACAAACCCTTGAAATATGTAAAAACTCTATCACAATTAGAAGAATGACTTGTCTCACTTAGAATTGCATTTGCTCAAATTTGGGAACTAGGATACAAAAGATCTCAACTAGGATTAACTGGTTCCATCATTAATGTCCCAGTCAACATGACCATTATATAGAAGGCACTACCACAATCTATAGATGAAATGTCAACAATTGTTGTTTCTCTTAAAAGACGATTGGAATACAAAAATGCATTCCAAAAAGGCATGGTCCGACCAAATAATATCATGCATGCATTGGCCCAATTAAGTGAAACAATGCTTTACAAACTAGAAAAGGTTGAAATTAAAAAAGATTGGGAAGAATCATTCCAAATCAGTGATCAAAATGGAAAAATAAATGAACAAAGTACAACAGAAAGTAAATCAGAAAGTGATACAGACCATCAATACCCCTCTGAATCTTTAATCCATGGATTCACTGAATCTAGATCTATACATACAATTGAAGAAAAAATTGTCGAAATAGCACCTGCACAAGATAATTCTCCTATTGGAATATTCAAAGATAAGTATTCTGAAGAGATGAATTTCCCTACACTATTTTATGGCAATCCACATGATGATGACATTGTCAAGAAATTCACATACCAAAAAATTGCACAATGGGAGTTGCTACATTCAAATAGACAATTTGCCTATCACATAACAAACTTATTTTTCAAGACCATTAAAATACTCATACAATAGGTAATGTGTACAATGTGGATAAGAATTCGTAAAGGTCAATTACAAGGAAGAAAGCTAGTAGCTAAAGATGTCAAATACAAACCTAACCTAGAGAAGATACTGAAATCATATATTGGCTATATTGATTTCAAAAGGATAAGAACATCCCCAGACTATTTACAACAACTTAAAAAATGTATTTGCAATGATACGACAACTAGGACCTCCTACTTTTTTCCTTACATTTACTAGTGCAGAACAAAATTGGGATCCTTTATGTAATACACTTGAACAATTAAATACTACACATCAATCAAGCTCAGAAGGACATGAAGCTTATAGTCAAAATCAAAATCATAAATTCAACCTCATAAAAAAAGATCCAATTACTTGTGCGCATTACTATAGACATAGAATAAATGCAATCAAAAGATTAATATTTACAAATGATTCTTTCTTTGGAAATGTCTTAGACTATTTCTCAGTAACTGAATTCCAAAATCGTGGAAATGAACATGATCACTTCCTTCTATGGATTAAAAATGCACCTATCTATGGCAAAGATAACAATGCAAATATTATAGACTTTATAGATAATTACATAACTTGTAGCACATAACATCTCCAGCCTCATATAGCTATATTGCACAAGTATCATCATACAAAGCAATGTAGAAAAACAAAAAAATCCATGTGCAAATACAATTTCCCCTTCCCACCAATGGAGAAAACTATAATACTCGATCCACTGGAAGAGAGAAATGAAAATATAATTTCAATTGCCAACAAAATCTTCTCAAACTTGGAGAAAGCAACATATGAAATAACATTCTCTTTTCAAATGTTCCTAGATGAAATGGATATTGATGAGGAGAACTATATCATGGCTGTTAGATCAACACTCCATAGGCCCACACTACTATTACAAAGAAAACCATCGCAAATATGGAACAATAGTTTTGCAAAGAACATTCCACAATTATGGAAAGGAAATACAGATGCACAATTTGTTCTGAATGCATATGCAGCAACAATGTACTGTAGCTCTTACATGACAAAGGTTGACAAATCAATGACATAGGCATTTAAAAGAATACGTATAGACCACCAACATAACAATATAGATGCAAAAAAAATGATAACCAGACTTGGAAATGCTTTACTTAATTTGCAACAAATGTCCTCACAACAAGTAGCTCACATTTCCTTATCCCTCCCACTAAACTATAGCTCAAGGAAATGTGTATTTATTGATACAAGGCTCAAAAATGATCGCACCTTTGTTTTGATTAGTAAAACATATAGCCAAAGAACCAGATGATTCTGAAAATGTAATTTGTAAATCTTTAATAGACTACTATGTAAAATGCCCCCCACATATTTTCGGTCTATGTCTTGCAAAATTTGTAGGAGAATACAATAAGAATGAAATAGAATCAAACCAAAGACAAAACCAAACATTATACGATTTGTCAATTTCAATAAACATGTCGATCTAGAAAATCATTAGAAAGAGCAATTACTACTCTATGTCCCCTTCACAATACATGAGAATACATTGAAACATAATTTTAGTTCATGGCAAAATGCTTACATACACCATGAGAAAACAATTCAACTTAACCGTGCAAAGGTCAATTACAGTGTTCACTTCGGATGGGGTGACATTGAAAAAGTAATAGATGAGCTAAATGCTAAATATGACAACAATGCCAATAACCGTTTCATTACACACAATAAGAAAGATCAAGAATAATATGACATACAAGTAGATTTTCAAACAATCAACTGCACCAACTTAAATAGTAAAAGCCTTAATACAATTGAAATTATTCAACACCCTCAAATAATGTAAAACAATTAGTACTAAAAATTACGACAAATGTTAACAAAGAGCAACAAGAAATTGTAAAGGACATTGTATTGAAAAAAATGAAAGATATCAAAACCCCACTACACTTATTCTTGAAAGGTGGAGCTGGAACTAGCAAGACTTTCATTTCAAAAGCCATATACTAGGCACTTCTCCGCATATACAATAATAGTATTGACAACGACCCTGACAAGCCTAGCCAACTAGTTACTGCTTATATGGGAAATGCAGCGTACAACATAGGTGGAGTAACATTACACTCAACATCCCACATACCTTTTAACAAATCAGAATTCATTCCATTGAATACTGAAACTTTGGATACAATGTCAAAGCACTATCGACAACTACAAGTCCTTCTCATAGATGAAATTTCATTGGTGGGTGCAACATTCCTACACTATATTGACAAGTGCCTACGAGATATAATGCAAATGACCACTGCATACTTTGCAAACCTTGATACAATCTTCTGTGGAGACCTTTACCAAGCACGACCCATACTCGACTCTATTGTATTCAAAAATAAACCAACAACTTCATAACTTATGCCATATAATTTCTGGAATGATAATATAAAGTGTTATTCTTTGATCTCCACCATGCGACAAAAAGATCAGAAATTCATAGCAATTCTCAATAGAATTCATGTCGGATCACATACAATTGATGATTTAAATTATCTTAATCACAATTGCTTACGTCAACCACCAATGGACCCAACATTCCCTTTCCTTTTTTATAGAAGAAAGGATGTTGATGAACACAACAAGAAAATGCTATCAACCATTCCTAGAGATACCATTGTATTAGATGCAAAGGATGAACATGAAGATAACTATGAAGGAATAAGATCATATACTCGTATAGCAATTCTACCAACTCCAATATGTGTTAAACCAAACATAATTGTTGAAATATATGCCGGAAACTACAATACACAAGATGGTCTAGTGAATGGATTGGATGGAATCTTCAAAGCATATACAAGACACAATGAATTAGATATAGTTTGGATCAAATTTAATGACTCTAAAATTGGGTAACAACAAATCAAAAAACTCACACACTATTATATAGAAAACATTGACAAAGATTGGGTACGCATACTTCGCATTTCTAGGCCCCTCCACACATCAATCAATAAAAGAAAAATTACAATTAGAAAAAAATTCCCAATACAGTTAGCGTGTGCAAGAACTATACATCGATCTCAAGGACTTACAATGGATGGTGTAGCTTTTGATCCAACAGGTATTAGACAACATGGAATAACCTACACAGCATTATCACAAACAAAATCAATCAAATCTTTATTCTTTCTCAAACCTCTAAATGTTAAAAATTTCAAAGTAAAGAAAAAAATAGTCCTTGAAATGCAACGCCTTGAAACAAATGCACAATGGAAATTTGAAAATGAAAACAAACTTGCTAATAACATCCC
Source organism: Sequoia sempervirens (assembly GCA_007258455.2). Classification (NCBI taxonomy): domain Eukaryota; kingdom Viridiplantae; phylum Streptophyta; class Pinopsida; order Cupressales; family Cupressaceae; genus Sequoia; species Sequoia sempervirens. Next base: position 508,902,576 of record VDFB02047230.1, on the reverse strand, counting down.
ACAAATTTGTATGTGCACATTGAACTCTCATAGCTTACATGCACATATAACAGACATTCTAAATGACCATGACATAATGGCATGTGATATCTTATGCTTGCAAGAAACACACATGCATCCATCTGAAACTAACAATATATTTCAAGATTTCAATTCCTTTGGTCTATGGAACATACATGGCATACTCACTTTAGCTAAAAAAAAAATAACTATATCTAAAACAAAGCAACATACAACAACAAACATTGAAGCCTTCACAATAACAATAACTCAAACTGACTTTGACTTGAATGTTTGTAACATTTATGCAAGACCAAACACTCCAATATCAGAAGTCCTAACAATGCTCGATACGATACTTACACATATAACCACACCAAATATCATTTATATTATAGGTGACTTCAACATTGACATGAATATACAAATAAAAAAGAAAAAAATACTCTCTGACCATATGCAAAAGAAAAAAATACAATTCATAGTAAACCAAACACAGACTATAAACAAACCACTAATCGACCATGTCTGGTGTAATTTAAACAAACATGCATCTTCCACCTACAAATTGGAAGCATACTGGACTGATCACCTTGCCACTTTTGCAAATCTTTATCCTAATGAACAAAATTACTACACTCCTCGTTCTCACTAACCATATATAAATATTCATCACCTTCTAAACCATCACTACATTTCTATCATTATTTCTAATATATGCTACCTATCTAAACTAAAATCCTTCATTGAAAATTGTATGCTTCTTTCAAAATGTTTAACTAATATAGTAATACATCTCTATAGCAACCAAATAATCTTTTTCCAAATTGCAAGAAAAACTGGAATTATTCCCTTATTGTTCAAAAATATTACTCTAGATGATATATAACAAAGATTACTACAATTTCATTGGTTACAATCCAACACCCTTAAATTTTACTATAGGACAACAATGGAAAGTAGCAAGAGGACAACCAAAAAAGAAACAACATAGGAAGAAACACCAAAAAGGTATTCAAAAGACATATAATAAATTTCCACTATGCTAATTCACTTCTCAAATGCTCAAGCTTTTTTATTATATTTTGTATAGATCAAAAATTGGAAGTCCCCATTCCATATCCATTGAGGATCTAAACGCTAGAAAATCTGGAAACACTTTTGAAGGTGGCATTATTGTCGTGTACAAATCCAACCTCGACAAAGCCAACCAATCACGCGAATTGCTTCGTGCAGATTTGATAGATGATAAAGCTGAAATGACAATTACTCTAAATGTTATTGGCCATCTTATCAAAGAACATGAAGACAAAATCATTCTAGGCTCTGCAATTCGTATATCAAATTTCCAAATTGCACACAAAACAGATTATGATTGTGGTGACTGTGATTGTATTATAATTTTGCAGGATACAAGCATGGTTGACATCATTCCCCACCTATGTGAAGAGTATAAGTTCATACCAGAGATGACAATTCAATAGTTACTTACAACAACAAATAACTATCCCATTGGGACAGTTGTAGCACTTGTTATCTCCACAAAAAGAACGGCATCACAATTCCTACTTGAAATCAAAGATGGTGATTCAAACATGGACAAAGCACAGGTACATAAATACTTCATACACTTCTCCTAAACAAGTTTACAATAATATCTTACTTCTCTCTACCATTACAATCCATAGATTAATATCTAATTTACAAACCATTACTAAACAGTTACAGTTAAACATGAGAGTTTCACCCACCAGTTCTTAGAAATAGAAAACCAAGTGCGAGAAGACAAGTTCCCACCAATGTTATTCAAAAATATTGTAAGACAAAAAGAGCTAGACAACACATTCAAAACCGCCAAAGCAACATATATCTGCAAACTAAACAACAAAAGAACAATGGAAAGGCTACAAAGACTCCCCCAATCAACATTTCCGGTAATCATTTCAAAATTGTTAAATTGCAATTTTATTTAATAAATTCTCTCGCCTACATAACAATATTGTTTCCATATATGTTTTAGGTACAAGGAATATTAAAAGTTGCCAACCCCCTGTCCAATCCCTTCCATGCATTTTGTGCCAAGTGCAACTTCAAGTTTGAAAATTATGGAACACTAGAAGACCAAGTTGCCTTTTGTGCTAGGTGCAATGATGACATGCACTATATATTCTGCCCTTTCTTAAAAACCATCTTGATATCTGAAAACAAACAAATAATACATTGCTTTGTGGATAAATCCATTGTGCAAATGTTACTACCTGACTTACACAACACGACCTATGAAGAATACATTGAAGACAAATTAGGCATAATCTTCATGTTATGAGATTTCTCAACAAGGGGGCACTTCATGTTGAACCATAACAACGTGATCATTAATTTCAACCATCTTCAAGAATAAAAAAAAATATTTCAAAGGAAGGTAAAATATTTTTCTATACTATATAACTCTACCCATGTTACTATTAAGTCAATACTCTAATTTAAACAAATATGCCTTTTCTAATATCCACATTTGCTTTTTGCAGGCAACAAATGAGCATGGAATGGAGACATTAATGCACATCTTCAATCTGCATACCACATATAAAAAAAAATAGAATATTTATTTATAGTAGTCAATATTTAGTGTTAATAGTACATATCAAATGGTACAAGGACACTTCTTCCTTAAATGTGTCATGTCATATGATACCTATGACATTATGCAAACTCTAAAAATATATATTTGTATGTCATGCATGAAAACATAATATTCCAAAGTTTATTATATTTCTATTATGTTGTTTTGTATCAGCTTGTACATGTTTCTCTCTGGACTTGTCTGCTGTTGTTTTTAAATAGCATTCATGTTGGATTACCTACTGCTGTTCCTTAACAACATTGTTGTTGTATGTTTTCAGCATTATTTCTGCTTATTCTATTTTTCTTATTCCAATACAAAAAAAAAGATTATTATATCTATAGATTCATTTCTTATGCATATTACACATTCTTAATATTTATGACTATATTTTAATGATGAACAAATCAATCATTAAGTTGTTTTTGAAAAAAAAAAATTCTTCCTAATTCATGCCTTCTCTTTCAACTAAATATTTCTATTATGTCATATTACAAAGCATTTCATTCCAAACTATACTACATTTATACATTCAAACATAATGAAAAATATATATTCTTAATAGGTTATACTATACTCGAATGATGTCCACATTATTGATGAACTTATATTTCAATTCATTTACTTTCAATATATTTCATCTATAGTAAAATGTCAGCTATCAAAAACTACATCAAAATGACATTTACATATGTCTTTATTCCTTTATTCCTCCAACCTCTACCCACCAACCAAACACAATTTAACAATCAGCAGGAATGTGACGCAACTGCGTCTCTTGTTTATATAATAATTCAATTATAATTTATGTTATTTTAACAAATCTAATCTACAAAAGGAAAATGTGATATTAGACTTTGTTAAATATGAGTCATTTTATCGTTACATATAAATGAAATATAAAAATAATATTAAATTATATATAATTTATATTATATGTAATCATTATAATAATTATTAATATAATATATATTTCATATACATTTAAAATTAATTATTATATTTGACCATTTTTACTCTAATTTGCTTTAGTGTCAATCTTTTATATTTACTAAATAATATTTTATTATTTACTTAATATTCCCTATTTTTATCATCGTCATAATCTATTTTCCTAAATCCTTGCCTAAGGTAAATAATTAATTTAATTATTCACCCATCCATTTTTTTCTAAATAAATTTTATTTATTTAATTTACTCCCTCAACTATCACATCCTCCAACTTTTCTTATTAATCCATGATCCCCACCTAATCTCTTCCTTGATCATGTTCAAAATCACAATCTATAATTCTCCACTCTAACTACCTTCTCCTTCCGACTAAATTTTCCCCTTTTAAGAAAAGACCCTATGTCCTTGGAGAAATGGGTCATTCTTCCTCAAGCACCCAACCCTCATTTTATCTCTTAGAAAAGAATCATCTTTATGAAATATCTTCCAAGGTACTTTCAAAGTACCTCTCATCTCCTTATGCTCTCTCATTATGCCACTTGACACAGTCTCATGGCTTGAGAAGATCCAACCAATCTCCATCCTCCATTCATCTTCTCATACAAGCCTATCATCTCCTTTTCTCCAAATCTATATAACATCCCAGCACTTGGTCATAATCAAGAAGATATCTCGCATTTTCATGAAAGCACTATTATGTTGTTGAATTCTTAAGTGGGCACACATCCAATGCAATCAACCTAGAAAATCCTACACAATAGGGAGTCTAGCATAGTTTGTCATTGTTGAATTCTACGACTGTTTGGATTTTCTATGTTTAATCCAAGTATTTTTCCCATTTTGTGTTTGTTCAGTTTAGATTTATTAAAAAAATTCACATTAAACACAAAAATAAAGAAAAAAAAAAATCATGACGGTCTTTAAAGAAGAGACATGTGTATACACCTAAAATCGGTCCATACATTTAATTAATTAAATACTAGTTATTTTTAATTAATATGTCATCTACTTATAAGTAAATTTTCAATTTATTTATACAGTTCATGTCTTTTAATTCTCCAAATCTAAAATCACAATTCTTCTAATTTAATTAAATAAAAAAATTTATATAAGTTTGTTTTATTTAATTAATTTTCACTAATTCCAAATTTGGAATTCAAGCACATGTCTACAACTTACAATTATCTTTAACAAACTTTCAAACACATGGCTTATTCCTCACACATATTATTCTCCCACACACTTGGCCTTTTCACACATTTTATTCTCCCATACACTTTTCCTTTTCACACATTTTATTCTCCTGCACATTGGCCTTTTCACACATTTTATTCTCCCACACAATTGGCATGTTGTCTTTGGTCAAGGGGACATTCTCCAAGATTCTTCCATCTTAATTGTTCATCCCTCATGCTTGAATCTGGACTGTTGATCACTGCCACATCACAAGATGCTTGAAAAATCCTATAAATACACCCCTTTACTAGATAGTATTTGGCATCCCACATTTGACTAGAGTTATCATGTAGGAATAACTTTGGAGAATTGGAGCATTTTGAGTCTTATAGAATTATTTAGCATTTTAACAAGTTTGCATTGTAGCATCATGTTAACTTAGAATCATGTATTGCTTTATAGTTGCATTTTAGTCCATCATATCAATGGTTATTTGAACATATGCAGAATCATTTTAGCTTCATTGTCATTGTATATCTTTCATTTTATCATAACATCACCATTATCATAACATCATGACATTTATCATATAGTTTCATGTAGGAACTTAGTTTTCTTGCATTTTTGAACATCTCATTTCTCAAGTTGTCATTTTAACAATCATAGTGCACACCTAAAAACTAAGATCCAAATGATTTAATAAATCCTTGAGAATAGAGAACAATGGAACTTTTTTAGGAATTTAATCTTGGTTCAATTTGATTCATTTGTATTCATTAAATCTCTAATATAATACGTCTCATTGGTGTTTGTGTTGTTTTACTAACTCTTCCGCAAATTCACACACACACATAAAATGGCACTCACTATGGGGCACACCCCCATTTCTAACAATTTTCTAGAAAATTTCATGTAAACAGGTTGGACGTGACATTTTAGCTCAACCGTGAGTTCTTTTGGCACTTTCAACAAATCTTTCAACGCATACGATTTCTGTTCTGGCACATACGACAAGTCTTACAGTGGATTTGAGGTCTCTTAAGGTGTATGCGACATTTCTTTCAGTGCATACAAAAAATCTTTTAGCACGTTCAAGGAGTCTTTCAAAGCATTCATTACTTTTTGTCTTTTAGACCATTCATCAGTTCTTTTAGTGCATATATGAGTTATTTTATCACATAAAGTAGTTGTTTTAGTGCATAGGAAGGATATTTTAGCACATTGGATGACTATTTTAGCACAGCTGTGTAAATTTACAAAATCCAAAAAAATTGAGAACTAATTGGTGTTTTCTGCTTACAAGTACTTTTATACACTAGTAAAAAATAATCTTATCAAACTATTGATGATTTTTGCAAGGGTTGGAGTTGTTTAATACTTTCTTTTGATTAAGATAGGAATCTAGCTTAATTTGAAGGTTATAAAAAACCATGTTTTGTGTGCTTGATGAATGGTAGGCATATGCTCTCCCCTTAACTAGGTGACCAAAAATCCAGACCCATTAATTTTTATTTATTTTTATCCATAGAGGGCCTACCTTTCGAGAAAAAGTATTTACCCAAGGGAATGACCCAACCGGTAACATGCTAAATCCAAGTGACTTCCAACCAGGATATAAATGTTGGTACTTGAAGAAACTTCAAGTATCACAAGAATTGTTCTGACAAGAAGGGTAACAATGGTCTCTTGCTATATGGATGATCCCCCATGAATGGAATGCCTATTCTAGAACCCTTTGTTATAGCAAGGCCGAAATCCTTAATCTATCACAATAGCACAACAGGAAATTACTGCCTAAAATAGCGTTGAATTTTAGAGTATTTGAGTTCATGAATTGGGAACTTTTGCTGGCACAAAACTTGGTGCAAAATGGTATGTTTACTTCAGTGTTGTATTTAACACCGTATTTAGCGCTGGGTTTAGTGCCAAATTTTTGTTGCTTCCAATTTGGCTTTTAATTTTGCTTCTAGTTTTGCTTCTTGTGTTGCTTCCACATTTGCTTCCAGTTTTTCTTCTAGGTTTGCGTCCGATTTTTCTTTGGGTTTTGCTTCCAAATTTGCTTCCAGTTTTGCTTCCAATTTTGCTTCCAATTTTGCTTCCAATTTTGCTTCGATTTTTGCTTCCAAGATTGCTTCTAGTTGGATTCTAGTTTGGCTTCCATTGTTGCTTCTAAAAATGATTCTTGTTTTGCTTTCATTTATTAATTTAATATGTTTTATTTCAATTTAATTAGTTAAATATATTACGCCTTTTAAATAACTCATATGATTATAGAGTAAGTAAATTAAAAAATATGTTTTATTTCAATTTAATAAATTAAATATATCATACCTCTTAAATAACGCATATGATTATAGAGTAAGCAATTTAATTATTTAACTCATATGATTAAATAACAACATAATTATTAATAACATGATCATCATTTATAATTAAAACAAGTGAGTCAAATATTCCACTAGATTAATAACATGTCAAAATGATATAGTCCAACAGTTGACATAAGTCAAAATGACACATGTACAAATGATATATAACTAAAAATGATACAAGTCAAAATGATACATGCCCAAATGATATATTTCAAAATGATACATGTCAAAATGATAAAACTCAATAATATGGCACTGTAGGCCATGAAAATGATACATATGATAATAACCATAAATGAAAAGAGGCATCATAATGATATATCAACAATGATCCATATGTAGTCTATGTGATCATGAATGTCACTAGCTACTACCAACAACTACCTCATCATCATCATCATCACCTTCATGATCATCATCATCGTCATCAGCCTTGGTGTCTTTTGTATCTATGTCATCATCATCCTCTACCATGTGATCTGTACCAGAACCAACATATTCTAGATCTATATATCATGAGGATCATCTCGATCTTTTGGAAGACCTGTGTTCTACAAAAAAAAAACATTTAAAATGAAAAGTTATTATTTATTTCATACAAAAATTTATTTTTTTGTTATATATATAATATTAAAACATGTTAAACGAAGCCACAATCATATTACTGTTACTATTTTTTAGCTTTCCACTTAAATTAGTGAAGTATGCTAAAAAAAATTAGTTCATTTTGATTACAAAACATGTGCTTAGAAAAAATTCATATTAGTTATTTCAGATTATGTAGTTGAGAACAAGTTCAAATGGAGACACAAGCCATTGCATACTTTGAAATAATTGATATATTAAAAATCCATATTTTTGTAACCCCACACATGTCGTGGGTATGACTAAGGTGATTTAATTCAATAGTGAATGTAAATCATACATCAGAAGATGAATTAAGAAAGGAAAACACATAAGAGGAAGGTCATGTCCATCATTGCCTTGAGGGCTAATGTAAAGTTGATTCTCTAGCTTGATCTTCAGTGTCTTTAGCTCCTTTGCTCTTGAATTCCAGAACCTACAATTGATTGTAAATTTTTGTTAGAGTTGAGGTCATGAGATCCAATTACATGCTTGATCAATAGACATATAATTTATAGCCATTATCAAATCAAATCAACTTAATCATTATATGAGAGATAGATGAAAAAAAATTCCAGATCAAATCACTAGAAACTATCAAATTCATTATTTTTCTAACTTGTTTGCTTCATGTGCAGTTACAAGAAAAAGTAATGTTGTTTTGATTTATCAAATTACAACATGTGGTGTAAAATGTGGCTTCCACAAGGGTTGAGCCTAGCATGTTGCCCTATTGTTTGAAGAGGAATGAGAGTCTAAAAACATTATGTTTATCAACTTCAACCATATATCTCATCACCTATAATGGTGAGTTGGTTGAAATAATTATCATAAATGACTTCAAAGTGAAGGAGGATCATCAGAGGACTACAATCATGTGTTTCAATCATATCTTGAAAACTATCATCTGGGTTTTTTATTTTTTTATCCAAAAATTAGAAAACAATAAGATGATTTTTTTTAAAAAAAATTATCACTAACCCAATTCATATTTTGTGATATCTTTTCACCATTCATAGAATGTCATAATTCCAAATGTAAGACAATGAAAGGAAGTTTGTCAGCATGAAACAATGCATAATGTGGATAGTAATCAAGGGGCAGTCATATTATGCATCCATTTAATGAACAACAGAAGAAGCTTGCATAGAGTTTCAAGGAGAAATGTCATAGTATAGTGCCCTAAACAGAAAATGAAAGGGAAATCCATAATGCATATTATGGTATTTGTTTTCATGGATTTATCTATGAGCTACAAGAGTGTCAAAAAAAAGTATTGAAATCTATGATTTCTTGCATTTTCTTCCAATAAATAATGGCAAAGGTACAAAATAGTAATAATTATGCACTCATTCTAGGAGTTATAGCAAGGATATTGTGTGGTCTTCAACAAAGGAAGTGTACAATCATTGTTTGCCACCATATTGAATTTCATGACTTTGAGAACAAGAGGTATAATTATGCTAAAAAAATGATGCATAAACAAGTACAGTTACTTTCTAGTCATAATAGTGAATAACCATATAGTGACAAAGTATTAGCCATGGTTGAGATAGCTGGAGCAACAACAGGTTCAAAGGAGATCATGATACAGTCCAAATCTTGCAACATGGATAGTTCTCAAGGTCCCAAATTTTTCTTTTGTCCACGACTATGATACAAAGGGTTTTTTTTTTCTTCAGAATTTTTTGAAAATAAAGAGACCAATACATTCAAGAAAATACAGAGGTTGTGGCCATTAAAAAAAAGGGTTTAGCAATAAACATTTTTTTATTTTGTGTATATAAGGCTCGAATGGAGATTTTTTTTCAATAGGAATAAAAGATTATGCAGCTCAGCCAGAGGGTTATTAATGGTGGCTTGGATGAAGAAAGAAACAAAAGTTTTTTCCTCATTATTTTGTTTATAAAAGTTCAAATCAAGCTCATTCTAGGTTTTATACATATTTTAAGAAAAAAGCTTACTTTATTTTCTTTTCTAGAGAGTTCCATGCAAAAACCCACGTCTTCTTTGCTTCTCTTCTCAGAAAAGCTCGAACCAAACTTATTCATGGTAGCCAAACACAAAAAATCAACAGAAAAAGTAAATCATATGAGATGAGTCAACAAAGAAATGAAGCACTATAGAAAAAAGCCATCAAAACATGTATAAGGCCGCGCTTGTAAGCTTGTAAAAAGCTTTCAAATGCATGTAAACTTTCAGGTTTGAAGTAGAATCAAATTTACCTTTGAATTTCAGTTTTAAATCTACCAAAAACCTTTTGAAATGGCTTCAAATGCAACATTTCCAGCTTAGAGAAAGCTCAATTAGGGTTTCCTCCATGGTAGTGGCCTCTCTCCATGGCAACAAGAAGAATGAATTAAAATGAGTATTCACATTTCATTTTAGGGTTGAGACCCTAGAAGGTTTGATGGAAAAGGCATTTTGTGCCTTAAGGTTTTTATTTAAAAAACTTCATTCACATTTTCAGTTACATATGACCCATAAGGTTGGTTTGTGATTCACAACTTTTGGTGGATTTATCTTGTAGTTACATACCTTGTTTGGAGGAGAAGGAAGACCACACATCATATTTTGGAGCCAAGATTCAAATTCAAATTTTGGAGGCTTTTCTATAAGTCTATCTTCTCTCTCATTTCTTAAGGCTAGTTCTAAGTTTGGTGGCTGCAGTAGCAGATTATTCTTACTTTGTAACTCATTTTATTATGAGTTCTTGAGATTTTTAATGTAGATATCTCTTATTTCTCAATAAAAATCTTATTTCCTTCTACATATTTCTTTGTTCTTTAGTGTTGATTGTGAGTTATAAGATAGAGTATTGTGTTAACCTTTATTTTATCTGATTCCTTCAATGTTGAATATGAAGAATATCATGTCATTGTGCAGGTCTATGTTAGTGCTTTGATTCTATTGCATTAATATTTGTGAAAACATCTTTGTTTTCCCTTTTTTAAGCATTAGAAAATTTAGAGCCTTTCATTAGAATTATTTTTGCAAGCATGAATAATTGAGTTGTGAGATTATGTGGCTTTATTTATTGAGTCTATGTGGGATTTTAGTGCAGTTTTCAAATCACTTATCAGTTGGTGAATCACCTTATTTTAGTATTTTTTAGTGTATGCATTATTCTTCTTACCCTTTACCTCTGTTAAAAAATTAGTATTTTCAAGAAATATCCAAACAAAGCCAGGCCATAACTTGGAGGTCTATTCTCACCATAGGATACCCACAACCTGAGAGTAGTCCCATGTGCATAGGATTTAAGAGATTTTCAACTTGTCTTCAACTACAAATCCCTATGTTAACAATTTTGGCATGCCCCATGGTTTAGGGTTTCTAGGTCGAGCCCCAAATGTGGAAGGATTTATTTTTCTTTGTGAGAAGTGAAAGATCTATATAAATTTTATCATTATTTATTTATTTTATAATATGTTACAAATTAAATATTTCAATTTTTAATTGAAAAGATGATAAAAATTCCATTTAATTCAAATTCTATTAATTCTCAAATTTAAGATCATACTATTATCTTCATATTATCCTTTAAATTTTTTTTTTTATCCTTTACTCAAAAATTGTAAACATGGGAGAAGTTGTAGATGATTGAATGCAGAAATGAGGTGTATTATGCCATAAAATGTACAAAAGGGATATAGTTGAATTTTTAGGCCCTTGTAGTCACATCAAGGGATGTATAGGGTTGAGGGTATACTAGGGGTTAAGGGATTAGGGTTTAAGGGTTAAGGGTTGAGGGTAGAGGGTAGAGGGTTGAGGGTTTAAGGGTTGAGGGATTAAGGTAGAGAGTTTATTGGGGTTTAAGGGTTTAAGGGTTTAAGAGTTGAGGGTAGAGGGTAGAGGGTAGAGGGTAGAGGGAGGAAGGAAAGAGGCTGGAGGTTGAGGTTATGGAATGGATGGATGGAGAGATGGAGGAAGGAGATAGAGGAGACTAGAAGAGGTGGAGATGAACAAAGATACAGAGGGCTGAGGATCTAATGTAGGGCTAGAGGAAGGCTGAGAATCTAGGGTAGAGTTGAGGACCCAGTAGGTATTTATGTGGTATAGGGTTGAGGGTATAGGGGTTGAGGGTGAGAGGGAAGGAAGGGGTTTAGGTTTAGGGGTTTAGGCTGGATGGTTATGGTTGAGGTGGAGAAAATGGAGGGGGTGGCATGGAATGAATGGATGGATGGATGGACAGTGGATGGATGGAGAGATGGAGGGAGGAATGAGAGAGATAGGAAGAGGGTGGATCTTAAATTAGAGAGTTGAGAATTTAGGCATATAGAGTCTCATGAGGACCCATAGGCCGATGTGGCTTAGGCATTGGGTTGAGGGGTAGAGGCAGATAGACTTCATGAGGACCCAGGGCTGATAGTTTAGGCATTGGTTCGAGGGGTAGAGGCAGGAAGGTTTATGCTGAGGGTAGACAAGTAGGGGCGGGGTATGACTAGGCATGGTTGAAGGATTAGGGGTTGATGGGTCCAATGTGCAGAGGGTATGGGGTTGAGGGATTAGGCTTAAGGTTGAGGGATGAAGGAAGGAGGGGTAGAGGGTTGAGGGTGAGATTTAAGTGGTTAGGATTAAGAAGGGAGGGATTAGGTAGAGAGCGGATGGAAGAAGGGGTTGAGGGGTTGAAAGCCAGATGGTAATGGAGGTGGAAGGAAGGACAAAGAGGGTGGATAGGGTTGATGGATTAGGGGCTGAGGTGGGTAGAAGGTTTAATGGTTTAGGCTTAGGCTTCTAAAGGTTTAGGGCTGATGTTGGCGCTGAAGGTAGAGTACAGGCATAGGTTTAAGGGCATATGGTTGAATCGACTAGGCTGAGGTCCAATGTATATGGTAGAGGGTACGGGTTGAGGGTTTAAGGTTTGGGGGCTTATGGATGAGGGTTGAGGGTTTAAGGGATAAGGGTTTAAGGGATCTTTTGATGCAAGTGAAATATAGGCAAGAAATTGAAGGCCAGTGAATATTGGAGAAGGATTTTTTGTTCTAAAACCCCTAATCCATGCTATATTAGAACAATTAGGCACTAAACCCTACTCTAAATCCAGTGTTAAATCTGGTGCTAAGCCTAGTGCTCAACCTGGTGCTAAACCCAGTGCTAAACCTGGCGCTAAAACTGTCGGTAAACCCGACGCTAAACCTGGTGCTAAACCCAACAATAATTAGTGCCTGATTTAGCACCTACTTGTTTTGATCGGTGCAAAAAATGCCAAAAATGGTGCCATCCTGATAAATAGTGCCGACGCTTTCAAAAAATTCCCCAAAAATACATTGAAATAGTGGGTGGAAGCAAAAAATGGAGCAAATCACAGGGATTTGTTGTAATGTATTTTTTGGTGTAGGAACAGTCATTTTGAAGCCATCCCACATTTTTTGTGGCTTTTGGTAGAGATGAAAAGTATGCCATGGGAGTTTCATGGGTATTGATGCTTGGCTACCTCGAGAAGTAAGTGTCGTGGAGGGGAGCCAATGGGGTCAAGCATCTAATCATCTGCTAAAAGTAAGCACAACTCAAGTAAAATCCAAGTGAGAATCTAGTCAATATTGTCCTACACGGCCCTAGGATTGTACATGCTTGATGTGTTTTACCAATGTGTTTTCAAATAAACCTCAAAAAAGACATCACACTAGAAGTGAGAACTTTGATTCAAAGATCATCCATTTGAGTACTCAATTTCCAACATTCATAAGCTAGGAACCAAACAAAATTCACTTGTCAAAAGAGTATATCCTTGGAAACACTCAAATTTTCAAAATTCAAATCCAAACAACCAAATAGAGTCACTAAAAACACCAAATTTTTCCAGATTAGCACATTCATTTGTTGTTATAGAGCATTGCTACAATATTTTAGCACATCCGACATCTCTTCTAGCACATCCATACACTGTTCTAGCACATCCACTATTTTTTCCAATGCATCTGTGAAATCTTCCAATGCATAGACCCTTTGTTATAGTGCATACACTCCATATTCCAATGCATAGACCCTTTTTTATAGCGCATACACTACATCTTTTAGCGCATCGACCCTTTGTTCTAATGCATCTAGACAATATTTTAGCATATCTGTGCAATTTTTTAGTGCATCCATCCTCTATTCTAGCACATCCAGGTTGTCTTCCAACACATCTATCAAGTCTTTTTTGTATTTGGTCTCTATTTTAGTGCATCCATCAAATGCAAAACCTGAGAGTCAAGTTTATCCCCTGTTTCACAGTTTGAACCTATAGACACTAAATTTTACAAACTTCAAGCAATGAACCACATTAGTATTTTTGTTAGTCCATTTAAAGCAAGTAAAACTAGCATCTCTATAAAATATTGAATCATACTAAATAATGCAAACAAAGCACTAAAATACCAAAAGACTAATTGAAAGCATGTGAAGTATGTTCAAACCTATCCCATAGTGGATTGGTGCTACTTTGCTATGGAAAGCAACCCTTTCCCAATCCTTGATAAGCTCTTGGATGATTGATGAAATCCCTTGAAGATGTTATGTGATATGATGAACAAAATGCAAGATGATGTGTGTATAACAAAGATACTAAGATTGTGGAGGATTAATACAATAGAGGGGGCCTATATTTATAACAAAGAAAAATGGAAGAATGCAAAACATTGAGGATGTGGGATAAAACATCAACCAATGGCCAAATGCCACTTGTTAGCATTCCAATGGAGGGAGGTTGTGCACATTTTGATTAATGTGCCAAAGAGGGGGAGATTTGAAATTCAAAAGATGGCTTGTTGGAGGGAGAAGAAAGAGTCTTAAATGCCAAGTGAGAGACATGTAAGAGACAATGTAATAGGACTTAATGCTATGATGGAGGACAAGACACTTGGGAGGAAATTTTAAAATTTGGGAATATTCCATCTTTGATGCCTTTTTGGAATGAAAAAGGAAGATTTAATAAGTCAATTAACTTCATTTATTTGCACAAGTTGCAAAAGCTAGAGGATTGGAGTGATTAGGATTAGGATTAATCATGGTTTGATTAATTTAAGTGAAGATTAGGTGATTTTGACTTTTAACTTAGATTTTAGGATTAAAATAAATCAAAATGAGAAGAAAATGATTTTAGATTTAATTAAATAAATATTTTATTTATTTAATCAAAGAGGATGATGTTAGTGTTAAATCAAATAAAGATGAATTTATTTAATTTAAATGGATGACTTTAGAGATTACTTAAATAAAGTGAATTATTTAATTTAAAAAGCGACGTTAGGATTTGATTAAATAAAATTGATTTATTTAATCAAAGAGGTATGTGAGGATTAAATTAAATAAAGTTGATTTATTTAATTAAAGGAGGAATTTAATCTCGAATAAATTGCTTTATTTGATTAATAGAAGAATTTGATGTTAATTAGTTAGATTTAGATGCATGATGTGAATTTTTCATGTCTATATTGTCCCCCTTTTTGAAGCAATGTACTTGTTGCGTTGGTTGAAAGAATAATCTTGGAACAGTCAAATTTTTAAAAAATTATAATTTTTTTGGATGCCCCAGTAGAAAAAAGTATATTGATATATTGCCCCCTCGATAGATTGAGCGAATAATTCGATTTGAGGGTTGATCTCACGATAAAAGAGGTTCAAGACGGATGTATGGATGGTTATAATGATGATGCAATAGAGATGGTTTTAAGATGCTTAGAATAACTAGTCTATATTATCCTAAACAACTTAAAATGATGATGTACTTCATTTGAGATGGATGATGTGATGATGCCTATATGATTATGCAATGGATGTTTTATGCAAATGTATGGTTTATGAGATGCTTAAACTAACATATCTATATTATGATGATGAACATGCATGTGAGATGATCAGTGTTTCTTATATGATATGATATGATGTGTGGTATGATGGTGGTTTTAAGATGCTTAGAATAAACAATCTATATTATCCTAAATAACTTGTAATGCCTATGAGATGGGTGAGACGGATGATGTGATATGCTATGATTATGAGATTTATGTATGCCAATTTTTTGTCGATGTAGGATGGATGCATTAGTGATGATGATTAACTATTAGCATGGAGAGATGAAAGAAGAAATGAGAGGATGACAAGAAGATTCAACAAGCCAACTTTATTAGAGATGATGATGATGAGAGATGGATGATTTTCTTATTAGGAATTGGGATTTTAAAAGGGATACTTACCTTATGATTGATAAAACACATAGGCACAATGCATCAAGGTATAAAGAACTAGGATGGTGTTGCACCTAGCGTGATGGACCTTGACTTGACAATCAGATAGGACTACTCTTATTCAAACTTGGCATACAAAACCTTCTTTAGAATGTAGTTCAAATATTTCAAATATCTCAAACCAAAACATAGAAAATTAAGCCTTCATATGTGGTCAACAAGACACATAAAACACCCTCCCGACAAACCAAGCAAAACACACATGACCAAGTTATATTACAAGAATATCCAACAAGCACAACAAATAAAAAGATAATGATCATTTCCCCATTCCTTTCTCTCTAAACCCCTTCATTTGGACATCATCAAGAGGTCATTGGAATGAAAAGACAAAGATAAAGTAAACAAACAAGCTAATGTTCTTCAATACTGCTAGCCAAGACTAAACTATGATGATGCCTGATGTTGATGCCCATTGTAGGAAGGATGCATCCTAGGACATGATGATATCATATGATTGATTTGGGACTAATTGGATGATAGGCTATTGACACAAAGAGTTGACCAACTTGTTTACTTACTGAATTAGAATTGAGACTTTGACTTTTGAGTTTTCACTTTTAACCTACTTAACTTGTTTCTGACTGTGTCACCAAAGGTTGAAGATGACGATTGATTTATTATGAGTGATGTTTATTGTGGGTGAAAGCGAGATGAGATGGATGGATTTTCTCAAATATTTGAATGTTTTTGGAGTTTTTTGAAATGTTTTGAGGTTGTTTTTGGTATTTTCAATTTTTTTGCAAATGTTTTGATTTTCAACTTTCCAATGTTTTGGTGTTTTTTGAGATTTTGAATGTTTTTGGATTTTACGTCTTGGGGGCTGATCAAAGATTAGCCTTGCCTACGTTTAAGCTCAGAGATGGCATAGTTCAGATTCCATGTTTTTGATGTTTTTCTGAATTTTTGAGTTTTTTTGGATTTTCGATATGTTTTGGATGTTTTTTGGATTTTCTTGGTTTTTTGAATGTTTTTGGATTTTTCACATGATTTTGACAATTTGGATATGGAAATGTGTGACAATATCAGTGCTTTGTTTTGGGATTTTTTTTGCAAACCAAGCTAAGTTTAATTGATTTGATTGATGGATTGATGATGATAACATTGTTAAGGATACACAATGTTCAATGCAAGGATAGTGTTGAAGCAACACTAGGACTGGGAAGGATATCCCAAGATGATGAGGGATTGATTGGATTCAATTGATGAAGATTAATGATGATAACATTGTTGAGGATACACAATAATTGAAGGATAGTGTTAAGCAACACAAGGACTGGGAAGTATATCCCGAGATGATGATGGCTTGATTAGATTTTATTGATCAGGATTTTGAAGCTCGGTTTGGAACAAAATATATTTGAATGATTTGATGTCACGTTGAAGTACAAATTAGATGCAACTGATAGTGATTGTTTGGGTTGATGCTTGATGAAAGATAAAGCTTGATAAGGAACATCTTCTTGTCAAAATAATGCCATGGACTAGTGATTTGGATTTTACTCACAACTGCTTGACCAATTTGATTTCACATTTTCCAATGTTTGGATCACCACATAAGTTGGAAGATATAGGTCAAGATTTATTCCTGAAGCAAGATGTAACTATCTGCTCCTAGTGTCTAGCAATGTATGGAATGCCATGGGTGGATGCTTGGATAGATGTATGGATGGACGATTATGGTAGCACAAAAAGGATGCCAAGGATTATCTTGTGATAAGATAAGGTGTTTGAACAAATGATGCTCATTTGGATAATGCTTCATGGCTCAGATAACATTGGGTAGGATGAAAATCACTCATGTAAGGATGTTTGCCATAAGCAAGTGTAAAGTGTGTGCCAAAATTTTTCAAGATCAAGTTAATGTGAAAGATGGATGCAGACATATGAAAATAGATTGGATAAATGGTTCATGGATGAATGGATTTATTATGGATGAGATGGATGGAATGCTAGATTTATTATGGATGGAATGAGATGTTTTCACCTGAACTAGCACATGCAGATGCTTGATTCTACACATGACTCATGTTTTCTAGGTTTTCATCACAGTACTTGTCCAATTCACCACCATAGTGGTTTTCACTAGAGGACAATTTTTTCTTTACTGATTTTAATACTTTTTTCTAATTTTTTTGATTTTTTGAAAGATTTTAAGCTAATGCTAAATCACCTTGTGGTGTCAATGTAGATACTTTTTTCATAATATTCCATCGATATCCTACTTGAAGAAGTTGCTTTTCCAAGATACATGCACTTGAAAGAATCTTTTGAGATTCCTAATCTGCTTTGTTGATATAGGAGTTAACTTTGTCTTTGTGTGCACATCGTAATAGAGTGCCTTCTGAATCCTTATGATGAAGAATGGCTACCAATACATGGTCAATGTAAGAATTGGATATCATGCATGGATGCATGGATAGAGTGTGTTTAGGCATAAAAGATGGATTGGTTGATAGTTTGGAACCTTTGACTCTCCAAACTTGGGAAGATGAGCAATGATGTGTGGTTGTGGAAGTGTACATGGAATTAGGACCAACTGCTTGATATACTTTGTGCATTGCTTGGGAAGCCTACTTTTTCCTTTGTGGACATCTTTGATGGATACTTTTCTCTTTTTTATTTTTCCCCATAGTTTCTTTGACTAATGGAGTTTGATAGAGATAGTCTTTCTTTTTACTTTTTGGTATCCACTTGTATTTGATTTGTCCATTATTATTTCCAACTTCTTTTCCTTTGATAATGTTCTTTGTACTTTGATTCAAATATTTCTTTTGATGTTGGTCCCAATTTGTGGGGGTAAAATCACAAACATGTGTCACACTTTATAAAGGAATTGGCCAATAGCAAAAAAAATTTTGAACTTCGACCACATAAAAGTGGTCTTTATGTTTTGAATTTCAAAATGGTGTAAACAAATGAAATGTAGAGCTTTTGATGTAGTTTATTCCTGTAATTTTTAAATTTTTTACAAAAAATGTTTTCATTATGTTTTTATCAATTTAATTACAAATTTTGGATTGCTGAAAATTTCAGAAAAGAGTGACTTCACGGACCGTTAAGAAACAATTTAAAAAAAAAATTATTTCTCCCTATTGTTTTTTTCTAAAAATAGGTAACTTCAATATCTTGTGCATGGAAAAAAAAAAAATCAAATTTGGATGTATATTTTTCTCGTAATAACGTTTCAAAGTCAAACATGTCAGAATTTGACAGTTTTCATGGACCGTCAACTATTTTCAATTTTTTTAATCATTAAAAAAAAAAATAATACCCTTTTGAAAAAGACTCTCTCCTCTTTCACCCCATATAAGATTTAAAAAAATTTAATAAGTTTTACTATCTTTTTTTTAATTTGTAATCAACCTCTTTTTTTATTTTTAAAACCTACTTGCATTATTTTAAAAATAAAATATATTAAAACTAACCAAAATATAAAAAAAATTATGTATTTGGATTCTTCACTCTGAGCTATACAAAAGGGTATTTTTATTTTTTGCAGAAAGGTCATTCTGACTAGAGAAATACTCTGCCAAAGTTGAATGTTTCAGAAAATTCTAAAAAATGATGAGTTGGCTGCCATGTAGGATGCCAACTACACATTCTCGGCTGAGAGTGTTTCGACCGAGCAAGTTTTGGCTGAAACACTCTCGGCTGAAAATGTCTTGATATTTCCAAGCCATAAATACCTGATCCGCTCACTTTTTCCATGTTTTTGGCCAACCGTATTCACCCGAGAGGGTTTCGACCAAAACCCTCTCAGTTGAAAATGTGCCTGCCACATTGGCGCCGCAATGTTTCAGCCAAAAGTGACTTAGCCTATTGTCTTCCGGTCATAAATTGTTCGCTCGGAACCATAAATTTTCCCAAAAGTGTGACACACTATTGTTCTTTTACCTATGGATGGGGTGATGGGTCGATGAAGATTCATGACGTGGCTGGTTGTAGTATTGGCATTGGTTTCATCATAAGGATTCTTCATTCTTCCTATGTTGACATTTTCTTGAGACGATGTTTCCCCCAGTATGGTTGTAGTAGCACATTCGTTCCTTGATTCTACTTGTTTTAAAATGTCTTGTTCAGTAAGCCTTCTCTGATAAATGGCCACTATAGATGATGTTATTTCAATTTTCTATTCTACTGACTCTGGAATATACTATTCTATTTGACCTATTTCCTCGAGTGGATAAGGCTGGATGCCTTCATACTTGATGTTCTTAGTCTAAATTTTGGATATATTTGACCCTAGTGTTGACAATTCAGTTTGACTATAGGAATCACTAACTTGCTCTTTTTGTGTAATAATGTCAGGAGTAAAGGAATCCTACTCTAAATGAAGATCATCTACATGTCCATCCACATAAATCATCTCATGGGTAGATGGAGGAGTATGTGCTATGTGGTTGTGATCATCATTTGTGACATCTTGTATAGCTAAGAGAGTGTCCATTAGATTATTGTAGTATCTTGGAGATACAAATTCTTGATCTTGATTAATTTCAAAATTGCTTTTGACATGCTTTGGATCAAGTTCTTGAAATGGGGTAGTTTCAAAGGATGGATTACTTACAAAGGGGTTTTTGATATCATCATTAGGCATGAGAAGTGGTTGAATATCCTCTTGATCTTTGAGTAGACTTGGATCAAATGTTGAGTTGAAGATTCCTTCAATATCTACAACCATGAGGTCAGAGGATGTTGATATGTCTTGGAAAGGACCATTACTAGACTTTGGTGAAAGATGTTGATCATGCTTTGGAATAAACTCTTGAGATATGTCCTCTAACTCATTAGATGATGTAGAGACATTTTCAACATGATCATTGGTCGATGGATCAAAAAGTGGTTTTTTGATGTATGTTGAGTTGATCGTTGGATGAGGTGGAAACATATTCTAGGTGCTTGTTGATGGATAGATCTTGATCATTATTTTTGACAATTGTGGTGGAGAGATTGGTTGAACCCTGATCACTATCCCAAATAGTTATTATTTTTTTTATCAATAAGGTCTTGGATGATATTTTTTAGTTGAATACAATCTGATGTTATGTGTCCCTTTATTTTGTGTAAATCACAAAGGTGATTTTCATTGTACCATGATGGTTTCACTAGGGGCTCTTGATAGTTGTCATAGATGGGGAATTTTATGAGATTTTCTTGTACCAACTATTGCATGATCAATTTGAATGTCTTCCCAAGTGGTGTGTATTCTTGTTTGTTACCCCATAAGACTTGTACTTTAAATTGACCTTGTAGTGATTGATTTTGGAGATGTGGTGATTGATCTTTGATCTATGTGGTGATTTATCTTCGAGATGGGGTGATTGGATTTGTTGTTGATGTTGTTGATATTGATATCCAACCTCTTGACATTGGAGATATTGTTCTTGATGTGGTTGTGGAAGGAACTCAACGCTTTGATGAAATGGTTTAACCAATGGAAGATTGTATTTATTTTGGAGTGAAGATGTCTCCCTACTCAATAATTCAATTAGTTTGGCAACTGAAGCAAGTTGATATAGCGAAATTTGATCTTGATTTTGATTTTGACTCCCTTGATATTGTTGATTTGACTTTTGTTGAAGTGGATTTGGAATGTATACTTGTGGTGTTTGCATGGGATCATGGAAAAAATGATTTTGGACAATGTTTTGATTTGGGATGATGTTTAAATTTCACATTAAAGGTCAAAATTGAACATTGTTGTGGTTGGGAATCCCATTGCCTTGATTTAGGTAACTTTGATTTTGCATGGTGTTACCTTGACTTGGATAAATACATGGAGTCATTAACATCTTGTTTGGATTTTGAACAACATTTGTATGATTCACAAACATATTTATCCAAAAAAATTCCAAGTGTGGATTTGAAATGTTCATGTTTGGAAAACTTGTATTTGGTATATTCACATTTGGAATGTATGAATTTGGTTGGATGATGTTGTTTTGTTGAAGACTCATGCATTGATTGTTCGGTTAATAGATTTGTAGGTTTGGACTTGGATTTAAATCTACCATCAGGAAAGGTGTTCCAAAATTTTGACTGGGCATACTCACATTTGTTGTACCATTGAGGTTTGTAGGAGATAATGATCCCATATATGGATTGTATAAATGTGAGTTTTGATAATCAATTGGAATTGCATGGATTTGATAGTTTGGTTGACTTAGATCACCCATGATGTATGGAGCAAGTTTATATTCCATTTTTTACTTATTTTTTGACCTTGTTGTAAAAATTAACCTCTAAGGGATTTAGGACCAATGATGAGAAGGATGAAAGGGGTGAATGATATGGGTGTTGAACGTTTAGGACTTTGGATCAATGCTAGTCTTTTAGGATTTGATTTTGAATTGTTTGATTTGAATAATGAACTTGTAAGCCCTAAGATGTTAGACGTTATCTTAGGATGAACTCATTCAAAAGGGTAATAATTTAACTAAGTGTGTGAGGAAGGATTCATCCAAACACGCCTAACTAAATAGATGATTTTGATTTGGTTTAAGGATGTACCCAAGTCTAGACAATGATGTTTCCAAAGCTCTTAAAGTTGTTTGTGGGATGGAGATAATAAATGTTTGGATGGATGAAGTGTTTGATTTTGATCATAAATGAACCTAACTGGGACCTTGTTTACAAGACCAAGATAGTGAAGAACATTCTTTTCTCTAAGGGTATTTCAAACCAAAGGACCAATGTTTTGCTTGGAAGACCATAAGACAAATGATAACAAGCACATGTGTGGGGTTGAATTGTTTGTTAGCTTTGATTGACTTATTTTTATCACAAACAATTCTTGATTAGGTTCTCAAATTGAATGTCCAATCTCCCAATTTCTTCTCATCCCACAAGGTCCATTGTGTGGAAATTAATGAAATTAAGAAAAAGGCTCCCTATTGTTGACTTTTGTGAGAAAACTGAGATGTAAATCTAAATGCTTAGAAACCTCAAAGGATAGAATCCCTAGGGAAAGCAATAACACCTGAATTTTGTCAAAGATATTTTCTTCCTTTTAAATGGTTTGAAATTTTGATGATAATGTTGAATGTTTTTTTTCTAATGTTTAGGATCAAGCAAAGTGTTTTTATTTGAAGAACATGCACAACCCTATGGATATTTGAGATAATATTTGTTGAATCCTTGCTTGGACATGTCCAGCTACGCTTACTTTTAGCGAATGGTTAGATGCTTGACCACACAGGCTTCACCTTATAGTGCACTCGCTTCTCAGGTTAGCCAAGCATTAGTACCCATGAAACTTCTATGGCATACTTTCCATTTCTGCTAAAAGCCATAAAAGTTTGGGCAGCTTCAGAACGTCCGTTCTTGCACCAACAAATAGATCAAGGATTTTGGCCTTTTCTAAACAAGGGTTTTAATGCAATCATTCCATTCATGGGGGACCATCCATGCGGCGAGAGACCATTTTTTCCCTTCTCATCAAAATAATCCTCGTGATACTTTCGTTTCCTCAAGTACCCATACTTATATACTGGTTGGAAGTCACTTTGCTTTAGCGTGTTGCCGGTTGGGTCATTCCCTTGGGTGATTACTTTTTCCCACAAGGAAAGACTTCTAAGATAAAACAAAAGAGAGCAAAAAAATTCATAGTTTGATCAATCTTTGTTGAGAAACAAAGAGAGAACACACACGATATGTTCCACTCACACTCGCAAGATTTTTCAATTTTCAACCCAAATCGAAACGTGGAGGCAATCTTTTTGACAACTTAATATCACAAAAAGACTTTTGATTCTCAAGATCGCGATGAGGTGTGAGAGAAGCGCATACATATTTTTGATGGTATTACTTTGTAAAAAATATTATAGAACATGAAAGCATATGTTCATTTTAACTTCAAAGAAGAAATGAATTCTTTTTAAGTGCCAAATTTGAAGTGTGAAGTTTGCTTGTTCAATTTAAGACCAAATCGCAATGTCTAGTATGTTTGTATGTTCAATTTTAGCCAACTTGAAGTGATCAAATTAGTGGTTCATTTTAAACCCAAAATTAAAGTGAGTTGGCCTAAAGGGTATGTACAGGATCATCATGGAAAAAGTAGGCCCTTAAGTAAATAAAAATTATGAATTTTTATTACAAATTTTAAAAAATATAAAAACTTGTATTTCTAACCACTTTAACTTGGTCAAAACTTCATGAAATACAATCTTTTTTTTCTTAATCCTATAGTATGCAAAGCATAGAATGTGATGCATATTTTGGATTCCAAAAATGTGATACCATTTGAAAGCTATAGATGTTTTTCAATCAGCCCATTAATCAGGACTTTACTCATAATTCAAAGTAAAGTATAATTTATATTGGTGGAAAGCTAAGAATCTCCTCTAAAAACCCTTTTCATTTCATCAATTTTGGGTAAAAAAAAAGTCGTTAGCGACATACCCTACAAATACCCATCATATTGCCACTTTTTGGCCCATCATGATCCTACACATACCCTAAAAAAAAAAATGAAATCAGAAAATGGACGCTCTAAACATTTAAAAATACTTTGTCAACTTTAAGTTCAACTCCAAAATTCTTCAAAGATCGCTTTTTATGTTTCAATGTTGCAAGTCCCTTGTGTGAAATCCCTTATCTTGCAAGATATAAAAGGTAATTATGTGAGGATCAAGTTATTTAATTAAATTTTTTTTAGGCATTAACTTCAAACAATGGAACGATTTCTAATGAAAAGTAATGATTTTGAGCTAATAAATGAAGCATCAATAAGTGGATCCCGCAATTATCAATTCTAACTGTATGACTCTTTAATTAGAAAGGAGAATATTAGCATGGAATTTTAACAAGATCTAAAATCCTCTAGCTAACATGCATTAATGAATGAAATAACTTAGGCACTTACGGATCCCATATCCCCAACTACTGGTTGTTTCAATCTATCGATGACATCCTTGGTTTATATTTTAAATGTATTCTCAAAAAAAAGTGTCAAACATGAATAAATACTTAATGCTTCAAATCAATATAGTGAGTACAAAAAAGATAGTAAAGAAAGTGATTTATGAAGCTCCTCACATGAAAAGGATTTGAAACAAAGACTTTTTACCGTAATCACAAAAGTAAAACAAACTCACAATATTTGAAGATTAAGTCAAAAGATTTACAGCTAAGTGACTTTTGTGGGTTGTCATAAAGTTGTAGGTTAAAAGAGTGGATGCAACAAGTCAAAGTGAGTGACAAATTGAAAGTAATTATGCTATTATGTTTTGTGGATGGCACACAAAGATTTCATCAGAGTTGTCTTATCTAAAGCCTGTCACTACAATGAAGATAGTGCTAAGCCCAGTGTCACGTCTCAAACTTTGATGTTGTTTGCTTTTGGTTTTGTGTGGATTTGTTATATTAACTGATGTGTGTGGTAGAATAATAATGAATACTATGGTGCTTTTGTGTGATGAAATATGAAAGTGTTTACTTTAAATAATGAAATAAAAATTAGTATTGAATGTGTTTTACTTTGAAGGTGAAGCAAAATAGAATAGAAATATTTGAATTAATGTATTATATCATTTTGATTTATATCTTTATGGGATACTAATTCAGTTTATTGTTGTGTGCCTAAGTGCACTTGAGATGTAGGTGGTCGAATACCAAGGCTTTGATTAAGGAGAGGAGGTTAGCCTCTTGATAGGATAAAGCAGGATGTCCTCTCAATCACACATAGGCACATAGATTCATGTAGATTGCATTTAGGAATGATAATTTTATCTTGACTATTTTGATTGTTTGCAAAATAATTAATGATTACTGAAATTAAATAAATAGTGAAATATAAGCATAATAAAGTAAAAGAATTAATTATAATTATAATTTAATTATAGATTTTGTTTTAAATGATTATGCATGATAAAATTTGAGTGAGTATTCTATTCTTCTTTTTAACTTGTGTTAATTCTTGAGATAATAAATTAACTTATAATTAGATGATATTTATTTAATTATTAGATAAATATTTACATTCTAATTTAGAATTAGTTTTGGGTAAATATTTCCAAAAAGGGTTTTTGAGCAACTGAAATTGAAAATTATTTATATTTTATCTGAGAATAGGAAATGTAAAAAGAGAAGTTATATTTTAACTTTATTTTAAAAATATTTTTCAAGACTAGGTTTAGAAACGGAAAAAGGAAAACTTTATTAGGGAAAAGAATTCTCGAGAGAGATAATGGTTCGTGTCTTACTTCTTGAAAATACACTCTGCAAAATAACTTTAATGGCTACCAAGAAAAGGTTTTTCTTTCAAGAGTTTGAAGAAAGAAGGATTTAAGAAAGTAATAGGAAAAGGAGAGGAGAACAGGAAGCCCTTCAGAAATCAAGTTCCAGAAGAATAAAGAGAGAAGATTACTGGAGAGTAGCTGCAACTAGAAGTGAAATATCCAGGTTTTTAATTTTTCTACCCATAAATTTAGCTCTTGAGTGTTTGAAATAAAATAGTATTGCTAAAAGAGTGAATCTTAAGCAATTGTTGCGTGTAGTGTTTGCAACACTGTGAAATGTGTGGAAATTTTCCATTCTTTTGTATGCATTTGTAAAAATTTGGACATCTCTGTTACTAGATTGGGGTTTCTTTCCTATGCTACTCTTTATCCATAATCTTGTCTCAGATTATTGAATTTATACACATATATTGAGAAATATGACTATATACATATTTATATACTCATACCTATACATGTATATAAACATATATATATATATGGAAGTTCATTGTAAACACATAACCGATTGAAAGAAAACTTTTTGAGTTTTGTTTTTAAGTGAAATACATTAAATGTTGTGAAACTGGGGCTTAACCTCATCCACACCCCACGAAGGAGGGGTTGCATCATGGAGGGACAATGTCCTCCATAGGTTGTGGCCTGTGAAGGTGGCGCTGCCCCCTCATAAGCATCACCATCCCCACAGGAGTGGTGTTGGTCCTCAGGAATTGTATAGTATGCTACACTCACCCCTGTATTAATGTTTCCATAGTAAGATTTGTATGAGTTTTGGCATTTCACTATCTTTTAATTATGAGCTATGTGTATATATACATAAGTAATATATATATATATATATTATGTATATATATACATAATGTATATATATATATATACATATAAATCTAGAAAATAAAATATTGATATCTTCATTGGGAGGTTAACTAGTAGCCAAATATAAAATATGTAATTTTGAATTTGATTAAAAGTGAGTGAAATTTTGGTGATAGAAATTATAATTTATTTTTAATTTGACTTAATATTCTTTTGCTTATAAGTATGGACATAATTCTACTAAATAGGAGGGTAATTTGCAACCTATGATTTTCACCCCATACATATAAGGTTGGTTAGTGTAGTTCTTTCTGAACTTATATAAATTTCTTACTATGATCAAATTATTTAAATAGGAGATAGAACTTGTAAATTTATACATGCTCTTTTCCAAAGACTGAATTTAGATTGTTTAGTGATCTACAAAATCAATTTTATGGTGAATTCCTAATTAAGATAGTGTGCTTATGAAAAGCTATTTGAGAATCTTTGTTTGTACATTGAATTTGATGGAATTCCTTTGAAGTAGAAATGTCTAAAATTGAATGAAAACTATAAATGGGAAAATGCATTATTTATTATTCTTTTGAGAAACTTTTTCTACAAGATGTCAAAGGTGGATCCACAAAGATAGTAGTTTTACCTTTTCTAAAACTATCATCTATTTTATTTATGCTTGGCCAAGAACATGTACCATTGAAATAGACAGAAATAAAAGCCTAGAAATAAATCTATGTAGGTCTCTGCCACCTCCTGTTTACAAGAAATATGTTATTCTCATGTTAGGAATGCATATAGGAATTAGGCTTGCATCGAGAGTTCCCTCTTGCTTTGTTGTTTTAGGCTGCTAGGCTCCTCGAGCAGGGCAAGGGATTTCTTCGAGTGAGGAAGAAACCCGGGGAAGTCATGTACTTTTTGGTTGGGCAGAAAAGGTGCCTTGATCACACTCTTGGCCCAAACTTGCAAGAATACTAGTGGTATGGCGGTTGAGGTTCAGAGTTTCTTATGCTATAGATGTATTCATGTATTATTTTTGAAAGGCTTGCATAGCCCACTTGTAAATGTAACTTTATTTGACATTCATTGATGAAACATTGAAATAGATGTATTCAATGAAATATTTTGATGTAACATTGAAATAGATGTATTGAATGAAAGTTATTGATGTGACATGAAACATGATGAGATGATGGAAACTCATTGATATGATAATGACATAGAGGTATATATATATGTTGATGTAAAGATCATTGTTGTAGCATTGATTTGGATATAATGTACTCTTTTGATACCTGAAATGAAATTCAGTACTACTTTTTCTTTTGAGCTATCATGGATAGCTCTCGTTCTATGCATAAATTAATTTTACTTTACTTGTAATGTGCAAAATTTATTTGGTATCACTTGTCATTTTAAGAGTTTCATTTTTTTGAGTGTTACATTTTGGTATCAAAGAAGCAAGGTTCAACTCTAGAACCTATGCCTAATTATGCTTGATGTTATATTTTTCCTGGGTAACTCCTAATGGATGTTAGATATTATCCGTGGGAATCAGGAGGAGGATCCCGTGGGGATCCCAATGATAAGTTGGATCAGATTTTGGCCATCTTAAGTAGGCAAGAGGTGAGGATCGATAACCTTGAATAGGTAAGACAAATTGGGCCAACAAGGTTTGATCCTAGTGAAACTGAAAACAATATAAACAAACCAAATGGAGAAAACCCTGAAACTAAAAACAATCAAAGTAAGCTAACAAAGGTAGCTGAAGAACTAGGTAAGGACCTCAAGAAGGTCGTGCCACCCAAGTTTGATGGAAAATCCTTTAGGGATGGGGCAGAAGCATGGATTATTGAAATGGAAAGGTACTTTTCCCTTTGGAACTTGTCTGAGGAAACAAAGCCTGAATGGGGTTCATACCAGCTCACTAGTGAAGCTGCTACATGGTGGGAGAATGAAAGGGTTGATAAACTATTTTTGCCTAGTAAGTTAACATGGCAATAATTTTTGCAGAAATTCAGAAAGAGGTGGCTTCCAAAGTCCTACTTTGACAAGAAAATGACAAAATTTCAGATGCCCATTCAAGGAGGAATGATGTCGAAACAATATTGGGAGAAATTCTCTCACTTGCTTAAGTACATACCTTAGTACCAACATGATGAGAGGTTTCAAATTTAGAAATTCATTCTAGAGATTATGCCTCAAATTGAAAATGAGGTAGACATGCATAGACCTACTACCATGGATGAAGCCTTTTAATTGGAACTTATGCAAGAACATAAAATACAACAGGTTGCAAACTACAAGAAAAGTAGGGAATCCAAGTATGGCAATAAGAAGTCCCAAGGAAATTGCCAAGGTAACAATAACCAGGGCAATCAGTGCAATCAAGGTAACCAAGGAAATAATAGCAAGCAGATCAGGTGAATATTATCAAAGAAAAGCTAAAGCAAGCCTCAAATAGACAGAAGAGTCTTGTAGATAAGAATAGGACCTTTAGGTAGTTTTCTATGGGAGATAAGGTCTTTTTGAGAGTTTGGCCACATAAGAGTTCGATCTCTTTTGGAAAGAACTATAAGCTTTCCCCTAGGTTGGGCCCTTTTATGTCTTGGAGGTGGTTAATCTGGTTGCTTATAGGCTTGTTCTGCACTAGCTCTATTTTTGAAAGAGTGAATCTCAAGCAATTGTTGCATGTAGTGTTTGCAACACTGTGAAATGTTTGGAAATTATATACTTAGACCTATAGAATATATACATATATATATATATATATATATATATATATATATATATATATATATATATATATATATATATATTTATATACTCATTCCTATAGATGTATGGAACAACAACACAAATGGGAGGAGTATTTTCCATTGGCAGAGTTTTCTTACAACAACTCCTACCACACCTCTTTGGGTATGGCACCATTCGAGGCTTTGTATGAACGTAAATTTTGAACACCCATTAGTTGGGACAGGGTGGAGGATAGGATTGTGATTGGTCCTGAAATATTGAAGGAAATGGAAGATCAAATGAATCTTATCAAAGAAAATCTAAAGCAAGCCTCAAATTAACAGAAGAATATTGTAGATAAGAATAGGACCTTCAAGAATTTTTCTGTGGGAGACAAGGTCTCTTTGAGAGTTTGGCCACATAAGAGTTCAGTCTCTTTCGACAAGAACTCTAAGCTTGCCCCTAGGTTTTTTGGATCCTTTGATGTCTTGGAGGTGGTTAATCTAGTTTCTTACAGGCTTGCTCTGCAACCGGCTCTATTGTTGAAAGAGTGATTCTCAAGAAATTCTTGCATGTAGTGTTTGCATCAATGTGAAATGTGTGGAAATTCTCCATTCTTTTGTATGCATTTGTAAAAATTTGCA
The DNA here is from genome assembly GCA_007258455.2 of Sequoia sempervirens. NCBI lineage: Eukaryota > Viridiplantae > Streptophyta > Pinopsida > Cupressales > Cupressaceae > Sequoia > Sequoia sempervirens. Next base: position 508,872,162 of record VDFB02047230.1, on the reverse strand, counting down.
CAACTTCTAAGTAAACCAGATTGGGGTTTCTTTCCTATGTTACTCTTTATCCATAATCTTGTCTCAGATTATTGAATTTATACACATATATTTAGAAATATGAATATATACATATATATATACATATTTATATACTCATACATGTAGATGTATATATATATATATAATTATGGAAGTTCATTGTAAACACATAACCGATTGAAAGAAAAATTTTATATATAAATTACAATGTAAATATTTATCTAATAATTAAATAAATATATTCTAATTATAAGTTAATTTATTATCTCAAGAATTAACATAACTTAAAAAAAAGAATAGAATACTCACTCAGATTTTATCATGCATAATCATTTAAAACAAAATCTATAATTAAATTATAATTAAAATTAATTCTTTTATTTTATTATGCTTATATTTCACTATTTATTTAATTTGACTAATCATTAATTATTTTGTGAACAATCAAAATAGTCAAGATAAAATTATCATTCCTAAATGCAATCTACATGAATCTAAGTGCTCATGTGTGACCGAGAGGACATCTTGCTTTATCCTGTCAAGAGGCTAACCTCCTCTCCTTAATCACACCCTTGGTCTTCGACCACCTGCATCGCAAGTGCACTCAAGGACACAAAAATTAATTAAATTAGTATCCCATAAAGATATAAATCAAAATGATATAATACATTAATTCAAATATTTCTATTCTATTTTGCTTCGTCTTCAAAGTAAAATACATTCATTATTATTTTACCACACACATCAGTTCATATAAGAAATCCACACAAAACCAAAAGAAAACAACATCAAAGTTCAAGACCTGACATCCTCCCCCACTTGGAGGAGACATCATCTCGATGTCTTATTACAACATCCACACAACAGAGTTTGAAACATCAGTGTATCATAAGTCTCAATATGCAAGAAAATAAAAGTATGCTAGGATCTCAAATGAGGAAAATCTTTGTTGATGTCCTTGGCATTCTCCTAGGTGGCATTATCCATCGAATATTGGTCCCACTAGACCCTATACAAAATAATATCTTGATTCTGCAACTTAACATTGTGCTTTTTCAATATCTTCACTAGCTCCACTTGCATCACTCATGGGTCCTATATCTACAATGCACGCCAATCAAGGATATGAGCAACATCTAGATGATAGGGCTTAAGCACTAAGACATGGAAAAAATTATGAATCTAGGATAGAGCTGGTGGCAGAGCAAGCCTGTAAGCAACCGGATTAACCACCTCCAAGACATCAAAGGGCCTAAAAAACCTAGGGGCAAGCTTAGAGATCTTGCCGAAAGAGACTGAACTCTTATGCAGCCAAACTCTCAAAAAGACCTTGTCTCACATAGAAAACTACCTAAAGGTCCTATTATTATCTACAATACTCTTCTATCGATTTGAGGCATGCTTTAGCTTTTCTTTGATAAGCTCCATCTGATCTTCCATTTCCCTCAACATTTCATGACCAATCACAATCCTGTCCTCCACCATGTCCCAACTAATGGGTGTTCAACATTTACATCCATACAGAGCCTTGAATGGTGCCATACCCAAAGAGGTGTGGTATGATTTGTTGTAAGAAAACTCCACCAAAGGAAAATACTCCTCCCATTTATGTTGTTGTTCCATACAATACATTCAGAGGATATCCTCCACTATCTCATTCACCCTCTAAGACTGACCATCGGTTTGAGGATGATATGTTGAACTGAAATTTAATTTGGTTCATAAGGAAGAATTTAGAGTAGTCCAAAATATGGAAGTCATTTGAGTGTCATAATTTGGAATGATCACTTCTAGAACTCTGTGTAATCAAAATATTGTTGGAGTTATGGACAAACACTAAGAGGGGGGGTGAATTAGTGTCAAAACTTTTTCAACTTTGACCAAGATTTTTAATTATGATTTCCTTTTCTTTCAACAATAGAGTAGAGTAATCACTTTTGAGAGCACAAAGATATGACAACATTAACTCAGTCTATTTGACAACTTATGAAAATATGATTTGAGTGAGATATCTTGCATTTTCCAAAATAGTTATGGCTAACATTGATTAACAATCAAAGCATGATGACAGTGCAGGTGCAACTCATAAGACTGTGCAAATGATGATTAACATTATTGACTCACATCTTAAACAATTGATTTGAATGTAGCTTTAAAGACAAGAAAGGTATTGAGACAACAAACACCTTTATCAAATTATAACTATTCTTGAGCAATGAAACAAATGAGAACTTTTAAACTTCCTTTTGAATTAGACTCTTCAACAATGACTTGTGCAAGATATTTGAACTAAATATTTGCAGATATGAACTAACATTCAACAATGTTTATACTGATAAAAATTATCACAATCAAGAAACATTATGACATCAAAACAAAGAGACCATAAGACAAAGGATTTGCAGAGTGGAAAACCCTCCTGGGGTAGAAAAACCACTCCTAAACTGCCTTACTAGCTTAATCTTCAAAAACCACTGTTAACAATGCCTTATAGGCTAATTTTTTAGCACCAACTCAAGGAGCACCAACCCCTCATTTTGAAACACCAGTTTCAAGGAGAACCAACCCCTCAAATTATTTTTAGAACAAAAATAATATCAGAGGATCTCTTTGTTTTCAGTTAAGCTCATAAATCTCTGCTTTTCTCGTCTACCTCATACAGCCAAAGGAGCATATTCCAGAATTACATCAAGTGATCTCTAATTCTATTTTTACATTTTTTCAACACTGGTTTTTATATACATTTCAAGTATGTATGCCATAAAGAATAACTTCAAAGAATGCGAGGGAAAAAAAGGAAACTATAACCTCATACTATTTTTTAGGAAGATGCCAAAAAATAAATGTTTTCAGGATTAACGCATATCCAATAGGCTATCAATAAACTGACAATCATGAATCAAAGCGAAATTAATTTGCCAATATAAGAGTTGTTTCACCCAGCTAAGAGTCATCCTCAACAATTCTAAAATGTGTGAGATCATTTCACTACTTAAAAAGCAGGACTTCCCACCACAGTAAATCATAACCTCTAATGCATGAATAACAATACTCTAACAAGGCATTATTTTCCACATTAGTAACTGAGATGCAGAGAGTAGTCCTAAAAATGGTGATTATAAACCAACATGTGCAGCATGAAATGCATAAATACCAGAGATTCGATGCCAACCAATGATGTTGGCCTGCAACTATATTTATAAATTCACATGTCGGCCATAGTGACAAAGTTTGTTAATCATTCACCGAGACATCTAGATAGTCTTGCTGAAGGCAATTAAATTTCTAGTCATTCCCCTTAGTTATTGCTTTTGGCATGACCCATCAGAGTTGGGGAGAAGTCATAAACAATACATTATGTCACGTTGAGAGATCATATGTTATGTTCTTTCCAATCGCTGAGACATAAGCAACTTTCTCACCGAGATGCCCTTTTGTTTCATTCACTATCACTATAACCTTTTGATATCAGAAAGACATCTCGTAGACCAGACTTTTTTTTGTCGAGAGCCCCTTGTGATCAAACTTGTTGCCGTGACATATCGCTCTTGGGGAGACCTCATATGGATAATACTTTGCTATACCAAAAGTCTCCCACCATCTTGTGTGTCCCTGAGACAAGTCAGATCCTATGCTGACAATGTCCTTTGTGTTCCATCGGTGAGACTAGAGGTCACTCGCCAAGACCTTTCTTCAATGCACATGAGTCATATCAAAATGTTCCTTTTGTTTTATGCATTGCTGAGACATATCAATGTCGGGGAGACCTCTTGGAGAGCACACTATGTCATACAAAAAATATTTATCCACTCTAAGACACTGAGACAATACCAACCTCTCTCCAAAATCCCGTCATAAGACTTAGTCAGCAAGACCTGACGGGTTCGCTATGACATTGCATCGAAGCTAAGACCTCCTGCCAATATGCAATTTTTCAATCGGTGATCGACAAGACTAAAGTAAGTTTACCAAGACATTACAACGAAGAAAAACCTCTCACCAATGAGCACCCTTTGTTACTCATCGGGGAGACATCATGTGTTCGCTAAGACATCATTCTGATGGTATAACTCATGCTGATATGATCCTTTTCTTTAGGCGAAACAATGGAGAAGTCCTTTCGAAAGTTGCCTGTAAGTAAAATCCAATCATCATGACATCAAAAATTTCTTGCCGATAGGCAACAAAGACATTTATCAGAGAAATGGATCGTGGAGACCCTGGCATTCTCATGATGATATGTTCTTTCTTGTCACCAAAACAATGTACAAATAAGATAACCTTAGACTGCACAAAGCTCAAACTGAACAGTACCATAAGATATTAAAATTTTGAATGTAGACTAACCACTGAATGCCAAGACATGTAAACCATATAGACAAAACTATACCAAGATAAGGTATGAGAAACCAATCTGAAACTTCCAACAAGTAGAATCAACTGAAAGGGATTTTTTCATGAAGGACAAACCATATGATCACAACTGAGAACCAACAAACTCCCCCTTTGTCCTTGATGGAAAAACACAAATGACTCTCCCCCTTTTTGCCTCAATGACAAAGGATAGAAGAGAAGAATGTGCAATGCCAGGAAACACAACTAAGAAGCCAACCAAATACCATAAGAACCTTCTGCAAATAGACCAATAGTGCAGTAGACATATTTGCATAAGAGCAGTAAGATTGTAACATTCTGATATCATAGCAAAATAGCAATATGTCCATTTCAAGAATCTCGGTCCATATCATCAACGCCAAAACAAAGGCACCAAAATATTATAATGAAATAAACCAAATTGATACCTAAAGATTGAAGACCTGTTACTTGAACATACCACCTTCTTTGTCATGTTCGATCAAGGTACATTCAAAATCACCTACTCCACATTCAATTTGATTAACTTCAAACTAGCAATACCAGAATTTGAGCACAAACAACCAACCTCTTCTCAGCACAAGTAACCTCAGTCACTGTCCATGACAATACAAAACAAAGACCAATGATTCTGGTTAATCTTCTTCAAATGACACACACCATTTTACTCTTTTCATACACAAAATATAACTTGAAAGCATGTATACTGCATAATTCATCGTCAATATTTTCTTGTACACCCATCCTCATTCCATATGAGAAATTTTATTACCATACCAAGAATGATGAAAAAATACCAAAGATAATTAATCTCAACCCTCACACAACACCAAATACTATCATCACAAAAATAACTCATAACATCAAACATGTTTTTCAATCACTGTTCTCCAAAGATAAATACATCGACATTACTTTAGAACAAAGGCTTTCTTATATTTAATATATTGAGGAACTCATCTATATGTCTCCACACCTCTCAAAGATGTCATAAGGACATACTATTATTTCCAAAACCCAAGCATCCAAAAATTTCATTTAAAAACAAAGTGCACTGTCATTTCAAAAACTTCTGAAAATTGTCAACCACTAGACCAAGCAAAAGCATTCCTTAATGCAGAGATTCATTCATTACCTTTCAAATTAGATGATTACCTTTGTCAATAATAACAAAAGGTTAAGGAATTTAAACCATAAAGCTTCAACTCCTATCAATGATTGTCAATATCAGAGTCACAAACTCAAACAAGTAGTCATGACACACAGTCATATAAATCCTCAAACAAATATTACTTTTGATCCATGACATTTCTTTACATCTTATACCACCGAAAGCAAATGCAATATGTCATACCTCATTCTAGACTCCATAGGGGTAAAATATATTACCATAATAGAATCCCCCTGAGTCTTTGCTTCTTCTCAAGACCTGGAAGGCAACACTTGTGCAAGGAGTGCACAAGGAGTTTTCTCAGAAGCATCTTTATTGCTCTTCTTGTCATCTTGATTTCTCTTTCTTCTCCACTCCAATGAAGACTTTTTCACTTGTTTGCTTAAAGTACCTGTGTTTCTATTGAATTTGCATTGTTGTACTTTATGCCCAATGTTATTACATCTGAAACAAATGACTTTGTGATTTTTCTGATAAATAGAAGACTTCCTTCAAACATTTCCAGCATTGTTCCCTACATTATTATCGCTTGTATTTATTCTACAGTCTCTTCTCAAGTGACCAAAATTGTTACAGTTGTAACACACCACATCCTCATTTCTAGGGATATTAGAATGATTGTTATTTGACCATCTTATGCAATCAATTGCCTTATGATCATAGTCATTACAAACATAACAATATCCTTGGAAATAATGATTATACCTGAATGAATGATCATGCCAATGATGTGAAGATCTGAAGACATTTTTCCTTTCTCTATGAATACCTTTAGATTGTCTTCTAGTGACAATGTTATCCTTTGATGCAGCAATACTGTAACAAAGATCAACCTTCATTCTTGGTGTTTTCTTGGCTATAAAATTATTTCCATCTGAAGTAGTAAACATTGTTTCATGTTTAGATTTGTCTACAGAGATTTGTCCAACCTCATATCCCACTCCTGTAGGATCTTTAGAATGCTTTTTCTTTCCCAACATCTCATTCAATATATTAGTACTATGATCAAATTTTTGAATTTTACTAGATTGAGCCTTGATACTTTCAAGCTCTTTTCTTAAAGCAACTACCTCTTCTTCAAGTTTTAGACAGACAATCTTTTTAATCTCCAAATCAGAACTCACATTGTCTGCAATCCTCTTATATTCTTCAATTTTAGTTTTCTAACTTATAATCATATCGTCCTTAAGAGTTAGTTCATTTAACAAGGAATCATTATTTGAATATTTCTTTAAAGAATCAATCTCATTTTCTAGTTTATTACACAATTCATCTTTGTATTTTAACTTGTCTTCTAAACTCTCTTTTGTTGAAGCTGTCTTGTTAAAAACTGGTTTTCTTTTCTAAGTTGCTTAATAGTATCTAAGGCACATAGGAGTTCACCTTCCAAATCAACCTCACTTTTTGGTTCATCATATTCCTATTCAGAGTTAACTTCATCCAAAGATTGATCTACTTTTACACAAGTTTCTTTATCATTTAAATATTCATTAATGATCTCCTTGGACTTCTTTTCAAAACTATGAAGGTTTACACCTTCTTCACTCTCAGATGTTTCACAACTTATTTCAGTATCCAAAGATATCTCTTCTTGTAACTCACTATTCTGATTCATTTCAGTCAACTTGTCCCAAACTTCCTTAGCACTGCTGTAATGAATGACTTTTGTAATGAGTTTATTTGGAAAGTTATTAAAAATAGCATTTATAGCTCTGGTATTAAATTCAAGTGCTTTCTTCTCTTCAAGAGTAGAAGGAGATGTTGTAGATGTAGTATAACCCCTTTCAACTGCTACCCACACTTCAGACCCTAAAGCAAGTAAGTATGTTTCCATCCTATGTTTCCATATAATAAAGTTTGTACCTTCGAACTAAGGAGTTCCAGATCTAGGATACTCTACCATTTCAGAACTATTGTTTATGAACTCTTCCTCGTTATTCCTTATACTAGATTCAGGTTGAACATGATGAATAGCATTTTGCTGAGAACATCTTTTTCCTTTATTCCTTCTGATCTTTCCCATATTAACCAAAGTACTCCAAGAAACCAGGAACAATCCTAGGTGGTTTAGACCTATCAGAGGACCCCATGCTCTGATACCAATTGTTGGAGTTATGAACAAACACTAAGAGGGGGGCTGAATCAGTGTCAAAACATTTTCAACTTTGACCAAGATTTTTAATTTTGATTTCCTTTTCTTTCAACAATAGAGTAGAGTAATCACTTTTGAAAGCACAAAGATATGACAACATTAACTCAGTCTATTAGACAACTTATGAAAATATGATTTGAGTGAGATATATTCCATTTCCAAAATAGTTATGGCTGACATTGATTAAAAATCAAAGCATGATGATAGTGCAGGTGCAACTCATAAGACTGTGCAAATGAAGATCAACATTATTGACTCACATCTTAAACAATTGATTTGAATGCAGCTTTAAAGACAAGAAAGGTATTGAGACAACAATCACCTTTATCAAATTATAACTATTCTTGAGCAATGAAACAAATGAGAACTTTTAAGCTTCCTTTTGAATTAGACTCTTTAGCAATGATTTGTGCAAAATATTTGAACTAAATATTTGCAAATATGAAGGAACTAACATTCAACAATGTTCAAACTGATAAAAACTATCATAATCAAGAAACATTATGACACCAAAACAAAGAGACCATAAGACAAAGGATTTTCCAAGTGGAAAACCCTCCTAAACTGCCTTACTAGCTTAATCTTCAGAAACCACTATTAACAATGCCTTATAGGCTAATTTCTGAGCACCAACTCAAGGAGCACCAAACCCTCATTTTGAAACACCAGTTTCAAGGAGCACCAACCCCTCAAATTATTTTCAGAACAAAAATAATATTAGAGGATCTCTCTATTTTCAGTTAAGCTCATAACTCTCTGCTTTTCTCGTCTACCTCATACAGCCAAAGGACCATATTCTAGAATTACATCCAGTGATCTCTAATTCTATTTTTACATTTTTTCAACACTGGTTTTTATATACATTTCAAGTATGTATGCCATAAAGAAGAACTTCAAAGAATGCGAGGTCAAAAAAAGGAAACTGAAACCTCATTCTATTTTTTAGGAAGATGCCAAAAAAAAATGTTTGCAGGAGTAACACCTATCCAATAGGCTGTCAATAAACTAACAATCATGAATCAAAGTGAAATTAATTTTCCAATACAAGAGTCATTTCACCCAGCTAAGAGTCGTCCTCAACAAATATGAAATGTGTGAGATCATTTCACTACTTAAAAAGCATGACTGCACACCATACTAAATCATAACCTCTAATGCATGAATAACAATACTCTGATAGGGCATTATTTTCCACATTAGTAATTGAGATGCAGAGAGCAGTTCTAAAAATGGTGATTATAAACCAATATGTACAACATGAAATGCATAAATAATAGAGATTCGATGCCAACCAACGATGTCGACCTACAACTATATTTAGAAATTCACATGTCAGCCACAATGGAAGAGTTTGTTAATCATTTGCTGAGACATCCAGATAGTCTTGTCGAAGGCACTTAAATCGCCAGTCATTCCCCTTAGTTATCACTTTCGCCATGACCCATCAGAGTCGGGGAGAAATCATAACGAATACATTATGTCAAGCCAAGAGCTCATATGCTATATTCTTTCCAATCACTGAGACATAAGCAAGTTTCTCACCAAGATGCCTTTTTGTTTCATTCACTATCACTATAACCTTTTGATATCGGAAAGACATCTCGTAGACCAGACTTTGTTTTTCTGAGAGCCCCTCTTGATCAAACTTTCTACCATGACATATCACTCTCGGGGAGACCTCATATAGATAATACTTCATTATACCAAAAGTCACCCACCATCTTGTGTGTCATTGAGACAAGTCAGATCCTATGCCGACAAAGTCCTTTTGTGTTCCATCGGCAAGACCGAAGGTCACTTACCGAGACCTCACACCGAAAACCCTAACTCTTACCTAGATGTATACATTTATGTTGTCGGTTGGTATAAGAAATCAAACTCTCCAAGACCTTTCTTCAATGCACATGAGTCATACTGAAATGTTCCTTTTGTTTTATGCATTACCAAGACATATCAATGTCGGGGAGACCTCTTGGAGAGCACACTATGTCATACCGAAAATCTTTATCCACTCTGAGTCGTTGAGACAATACCAACCTCTCACCGAAAGCCCCTCATAAGACTTAGTCAGCAAGACCTGATGGATTCGCTATGACATTACACTGAAGCTGAGACCTCCTGCCGATATGCAATTTTACCACTAGTGGTCGACAAGACTAAAGTAAGTTCGCCAAGACGTTACAACGAAGAAAAACCTCTTGTCGATGAGCACCCTTTCTTTCTGGTAGGGGAGACATGATGAGTTCATTAAGACATCATTCTGATGGTATAACTCATGCCGATATGATCCTTTTCTGTCACTGAAACAATGGAGAAGTCCTGCCGAAAGCTTCCTATAAGTAGAATCCAATCATCATGAGATCAAAAATGTTTTGCCGATAGGTAACAAAGATGTTTATCAGAGAAATTGATCAGAGAGATCCTAGCATTCTCACGCCGATATGTTCTTTCTTATCACCGAAACAATGTACAAATAAGATAACATGAGACTGCATGAAGCTCAAACTGAATAGTACCATAAGATATTAAAATTAAGAATGTAAACTGACCATTGAATGCCAAGACAGGTAAACCATATAGACAAAACTGTACCAAGATAAAGCATGAGAAACCAATCTGAAACTTCCAACAAGTAGAATCAACTGAAAGGGATTTTGTCATCAAGGACAAACCATATGATCAGAACTGAGAACCAACAAATATTTCTTGTACAAATTTCCTTACAAAAATCATCGAACCATCCTTGAGATTCTCAGGAATGAAATGGGCTACCTTAGTCAATTTTTCCACCACAACTAGTATGGTATCATATTGATTCCTTGTCATTGGTAATCCCTAAATAAAGTCCATAGTTATCACCTGCCACTTATATTATGGCACCCTGTGAGGATATAAAAGTCCTGTCAGATGTACATGCTCAACCTTAACTCGCCAGCATTCCAAACATCGGGCTACAAACGTAGTAACATCTCTTTTGAGTCGTGGCCAAAAATATAAAGGCTTAAGTCCCTCTACCCTTTTAGTCACACTAGGGTGACCTAAATATGGTGCATTATGGAATTCCTCAAGTACCAGCTCTCTCAATCCTGCATGGTTAGGAATATACAAGTGACCCTAGAACCTCAAGAGTCCATCAAAATCAAGTACATATCTAACATATATGTAATCTGAAGGATCCTTCTCTATGGTTTCTTTCACCCTCTTGTAATGCTCATCCCCTGGTAAGGCTTGAATCACCTATTGTCTAAAATTAGATTTGATTGTAACCATGGCTACAAGGTGTCTTCTCCTACTCAAGGCATCTACTACCCCATTTTACTTTCCCTTAATATACTCTATGCCAAATTCATATTCACTCAAAAATTCCAACCATCGCCTCTAAAGAGCATTTAGGTTGGGTAGAGTAAAGATGTAATGTAACCCAGTATGATCTATTTTTAATACAAATGGCTTTCCCAAGAGATAGTTTCTCCACATCTGATGGGAATGAACTATGGCTGCCACTTCTAAATAATGTGTTGCATAATTTAACTCATGTTGTTTCAAATTTCTTGATTCATATGCCACCACTTGTCCTTCTTGCATGAGAACTACTCCTACACCTTTTGTTGATGCATTAGTAACAATCAAAATAGGTGTAGAAGTGAGTTTCTCTTTTAGAAATTGAAAATTATTTTCACATATGTCACTCCACTCAAATTTCTTTCCTTTTTTTGGAGTCTAGTAATGGGTGCTGCAATTGATGAGAACCATTGCACAAACCTCCTATTATAACCTACAAGCCCCATAAAACTTTGGACTTTGGAAAAATTCTGTGGTGCTGGCCAATCTAAGATTGCCTTAATCTTATATGGGTCCATGGCTATCCCTTCTATTGAAATAATGTGTCCCAAATAGTGCACCTCATATTGGTAAAATGTACATTTGGACATCCTCGCATATAACTTATGTTCTCTCAGTCACTGCAAAACTATCCTCGAATGCTTATCATGCTCTTCCTCTGACTTAGAATATATCAAGATATCATCAAGGAATATTAAGAAAAAATTAACCAAACAATCCTGAAAGACACTATTCATCAAATTCATGAAAGTTGCAAGGGCATTAGTTAGCCCAAACGGTAGCACTGTGAATTCGTAGTGCCTGCATCTTGTCCTAAAAGTAGTCTTGTGAATATGTTCCTCTCTTATCCTGAATTGATGGTACCCTTATCTCAAATCAATTTTCAAGAATGCCTTGGCGTCTTTTAACTGATCAAACAAATCATCAATACAAGGAAGCATGTATTTATTCTTGATAGTAACCTTGTTAAGCATCCTATAATCAATGCATAACCTCAAGGTCCCATCCTTCTTTTTCACAAATATAACGGGAGCTCCCCAGGGCAACACATTTGGTCTAATGAAACCCTATTTCAACAATTCCTACAATTGGGCCTTTAGCTCAAATAATTATGTGGTGTTCATCCTATATGGTGCTTTAGACTGAGGTTCCACTCCTGATAGCAAATCAATAGAAAAATAAAATACATGCCTAGGTGGTAGCTCAATCAGCTCATCAGGAAAAACATCCTAGAATTCTTTTAGTATAGGATGGTCATTAACTAATGATTTTATCTCATCAAGTTCCTTGACCTTTATTACATAGATAGTGCATCCCTTTCGGCTTCACATATTTAACTGCATGGTAGAGACTTGCCTAAGCTCCAAAGGCCTTTTTACCCCACAAATTTCCACAAGCTTCCCTTGATCATCAAGACACCTTATTGTTTTCTCTTCACAATATACAAGATCTTTATGTTCAAAGAGCCAATTTATCCCTAAAATTACATCATAAGATCCTAGTGGTGCTACATATAAATTAAATTGCATTTTAAGGCTAGGGAGTTCAAGTTTGCTACAAAATAGGCAGTACTCAATACCTTCCACTCTACTTGGTTCCCATATTGAACTTTCCATGAATTTTCCATATAGCCCTATCTAACAGATAATTTAGATACAACATGAGGATCAACAAAACTATTAGTGGCACTAGTATCAATCAAAATAGAGATAGGACATCCAAAGAGTTTACCTGATAGTTGGATAGGGGTAGCCTAATAATCTTCTTGGTGGTTGTCAATCACCGCATGGATATGATGTTGATTCCTATTATTTTGTATGTTCACCCTCTGAGGAAACACACTGGCATAATGCTCACCGCCACAAGTATAACAACCCCCAAGAGGTACCTTAGGCCTGTTAGAAAAATCCCTCTTATTATTGTCATTCTTCTTATTGAAATTAGCCCTCTTATTATTATTCTAGCTTCCATCATTATGGTCTTGAGGACTACCACCCCTTTTAAATTTTTTGATCTGCCTACTATTATTTCCTAGGTTACCTTGACTACTCTGATTGCCCTACTTACTATTACCCTGGTGATTTCCTTGGAACTTCTTATTGCCATACTTGGCTTCCCTGCTTTTCTTGTAGTTTACAACCTGTTGCATTTTATGTTCCTACATAAGTACCAATTCAAAGGCTTCATCCATGGTAGTAGGTCTATGCATGTCTACCTCATTTCCAATTTTAGGCCTAAGCCCTAGAATGAATTTCTAAATTTGAAACCTCTCATCATGCTGGTATTGAGGTACATACTTAAGCAAGTGAGATAATTTCTCCCAAGATTGTGCCACTGTCATTCCTCATTAAAGGAGCATATGAAATTCTATTATTTTCTTGTCAAAGTAGGATCGTGGAAGCCACCTCTTTTTGAATGTCTACAAAAATTGTTCCCATGTTAGCTTACCAGGAAAAAACTATTTACCATCCCTTTCATTCTCCCACCATGTAGCAACTTCACCGGTGAGCTAGTAGGAATCCCATTCAACCTTAGTTTCCTTAGACAAGTTTTGAAGGGAAAAGTACATTTCCATTTCAATAATCAATTCTTTTTCCCCTTTCAATGGTACATGTGCTTGGCCGAGCATAAATAAAATAAATGATAGTTTTAGAAAAGGTAAAACTACTATCTCTATGGATCCGTCTTTGGCATCCTGTCTCAAAAGTTTCTCAAAAGAATAATAAATAATTCATTTTCCCATTTATAGTTTTCATTCAATTTTAGACATTTCTACTTCAAAGGAATTCCATCAATTTCAATGTACACACAAAGATTCTCAAATAGATTTTCATAAACACACTACCTTAATTAGGAATTCACCATACAATTGATTTTGTAGATCACTAAACAATCTAAATTCAGTCTTTTGAAAAGAGCATGTATAAATTTGCAAGTTCTATCTCCTATTTATATAATTTGATCACAGTAAGAAATTTATATAAGTTTAGAAAGAACTACACTAATAATCCTTATAAGTATGGGGTGAAAATCATAGGTTGCAAATTACCCTCCTATTTAGTAGAAGTATGTCCATACTTATAAGCAAAAGAATGTTAAGTCAAATTAAAAATAAATTATAATTTCTAACACCGAAATTTCACTCACTTTTAATCAAATTCAAAATTACATATTTCATATTTGGCTACTAGTTAACCTTCCAATGAAGATAATAATAATTATAACATTTAGTTTAAATGCCATAATATGTGTGTGTGTGTGTGTGTGTGTGTGTGTGTGTGTGTGTGTGCTTTTATTCAGAAAACTCATAATTTTTACACTAAAAATAGTCAATATAAATGCCAAGATTCATATATAAATAAACATATTTCTTGTGGTTTTCAGATATATATATATAGGTGTATATTCTTATATTTATATATGTGTGTGTGTGTATGTACATGTTCTTGTAACTCAAATATATAAATATTCAAGAATTTCAGATATCAGTATTTTATTTTCCAGATTTATATGTATATATATACATTATGTATATATATACATTATATATATATAAATATATTACTTACGTATATATACACATAACTCCTAATTGAAAGAAAGTGAAATTCCAAAACTCATACACATGTTACTGTGGAAACATTAACAGAAGGAAATGGAAGATCAAAAGAAGTTTATCAAAGAAAAGCTAAAGCAAGCCTTAGATTGACAGAATAGTCTTGCAGATAAGTATAGAACCTTAAGGCAGTTTTCTGTGGGAGACAAGGTCTTTTTGAGAGTTCAGCCGCATAAGAGTTCAGTTTCTTTCAGAAAGAACTCTAAGCTTGCCCCTAGGTTTATTGGGCCCTTTTATGTCTTGGAGGTGGTTAATCCAGTTGCTTACAGGCTTGCTCTGCCACTGGCTCTATCCCAAATTCATAATGTTTTCCATGTGTCAGTGCTTAAGTCCTATCATCCAAATGTTGCTCATATCCTTGATTAGCATGCATTGTAGATATAGGACCCAAGAGTGATGCAGATGGAGCCCGTCAGGATATTGGAAGAGTGCAATGTTAAGTTGAAAAATCAAGATATTATGCAGAATAGGGTCTAGTGGAACCAATATTCGATGGATAATGTCACCTACGGAGAATGTTGAGGACATCAACAGAGCTTTTCCTCATTTGAGATCCTAGCATACTTTTCTTTTCTTGCATATTGAGACTTATAATACACTAATTTTTTAGACTCTGTTGTGTGGATGTTGTAATCAGAAATCGAGATGATGTCTCTTCCAAGTGGGGAAGGATGTCATGTCTCGAACTTTGATGTTGTTTTCTTTTGGTTTTGTGTGGATTTATTATATGAAAAGTTCTTTTGTATTGAATGTGTTTTACTTTGAAGATAAATTGAAATAGAATATAAATATTTGAATTAATATATTATATCATTTTGATTTATATATTTATTGGATACTAATTTAGTTTATTGTTGTGTTCCTGAGTGCACTTGAGATGCAGGTGGTCGAAGACCAAGGGTGTCATTAAGGAGAGGAGGTTAGCCTCTTGACAGGATAAAGTAGGATGTCCTCTTGATCACACACGAGCACTTAGATTCATTTAGATTGCATTTAGGAATGATAATTTTAGCTTGACTATTTTGATTGCTCACAAAATAATTAATGATTACTCAAATTAAATAAATAGTTAAATATAAGCACAATAAAGTAAAAGAATTAATTATAATTATAATTTAATTATAAATTTTGTTTTAAATGATTATGCATGATAAAACCTGAGTGAGTATTCTATTCTTCATTTTAACTTGTGTTAATTCTTGAGATAATAAATTAACTTATAATTAGAAGATATTTATTTAATTATTAGATAAATATTTACATTGTAATTTAGAATAAGTTTTGGGTAAATATTTCCGAAAAGGTTTTTTGAGCAACTGAAATTGAAAATTATTTATATTTTTATCTAAGACTAGGAAATGTAAAAAGAGAAGCTCTATTTTAACTTTATTTTAAAAATATTTCCCATGATTAGGTTTAGAAACGGAAAAATGAAAACTTTATTACAAAAAATAATTCCTAAGAGAGATAATGGTTCTTGTCTTACTTCTTGAAAATACACTCTAGAAAATAACTTTAATGGTTGCCAAGAAAAGGTTTGTCTTTCAAGAGTTTCAGTAAAGGAGTTAAGAAAGTAATAGGAAAAGGAGAGGAGAAGAAGAATCCCTTTAGAAATGAAGTTCCAGAAGAATAAAGAGAGCAGATTACTGGAGAGCAGCTACAACTAGAAGTGAAATATCCAAGTTTCTAATTCTTCTACCCATAAATTTAACTCTCGAGTGTTTGAAATAAAATAGTATGGCTGAAAGAGTGAAACTCAAGCAATTGTTGCGTGTACTTTTTGTAACACTATGAAGGATATGTGCAGGGTAATGATGGGCCAAAAAGTGGCAATATGATGGGTATGTGGCTGGTGACTTTTTTTTACCCAAAATTGATTAACGAAAAGGGTTTTTAAAGGATATTATTAGCTTTCTACCATTATAAATTATGCTTTACTTTGAATTTAATAAGTAATTATTATTCATTTTCTATTTGAATTATGACTAAAGTCCTGATTTGTAGGCTGATTGAAAAACATCTATAGCTTTCAAACGATATCACATTTTTTGAATCCAAAACATGCGTCACATTCTCTGCTTCACATACTGTAGGATTAAACAAAGAAAAAATGAATTTCATGAAGTTTTGACCAGGTTAAGGTGGTCAAACATATGAGTTTTTACATTTTTTAAAAGTTGTAATAAAAAATTCATAATTAATTATTTACTTGGAATTTTTTTAAAAAAAATATGCATCACATCGGGACATGAGTCATCTACTTATATCTAAAATATTATAAAAATTATTTTAATTTTATTGTTGTTAGGGTGGTCAGATAGACACCTACTTATTTTTCCCTGAAATTTAAGTATTCTGCATTGAAATTTCAAATTTTCACCAAATAGATTTTTTATTTTTAAAAAAGCCTAGTATTTTAGAAACTAAATTCAATTTGCTATGGATTCTATTCTTACATATTTTTGAAATAATATAGATAACTTATTCAAATTTTTATGTCAAGTTGCCTAACTCTAATTCTTCTATTTTTTTTGCCACTTAAGGGCTTATTTTTTCCATGATTGTCCTGCACATACCCAGAAATGTGTGGAAATTTTCCATTATTTTATATGCATTTGTAAAAATTTGCACAACTTCTCTGTTACCAGATTGTGGTTTCTTTTCTATGCTACTCTTTATCCATAATATTGTCTTAGATTATTGAGTTTATACACATATATTTAGGAATATAAATATATACATGTATATACATATTTATATACTCATACCTATACATGTATATAAACATATATATATATATATATAATTATGGAAGTTCATTGTAAACACAACCAATTGAAAGAAAACTTTTTGAGTTTTGTTTTTAAGCAAAATACAGAAAATGTTGTGAAACTGAGGCTTAACCCCAGCCACGCCCCACAAAGGATGGGTTGCATTGTGGAGGGACAACTCCCTCCACAGGTAGCACCATCCCCATGAGAGTGGCATTGGACCTTAGGAATTGTAGACTATTCTACACTCGTTCCTCATGCTTTGTTGTTTCAGGTTGCTAGGCTCCTCATGTAGGGCCAAGGATTTCTTCGAGTTAGGAAGAAACTCGGGGAAGTAATGTACTTCATGGTTTGTGGAAAAGGATCCTTAACCAAACTCTTGGTTCTAGCTTGCAAGAAGACCAGTGGTGTCACAGAGGTTGAGGTTCATATTTCTTATGCTATAGATGTATTCATGTATTATTTTTGAAAGGCTTGCATAGCCCACTTGTAAATGTAACTTTATTTGACATTCATTGATGAAACATGGAAATAGATGTATTGAATGAAATATTTTGATGTAACATTGAAATACATTTATTGAATGAAATTTATTGATGTAACTTGAAACAAGATGAGATGATGGAAACTCATTGATATGATAATGACATAGAGGTATATATATGTTGATGTAAAGATCATTGTTGTAGCATTGATTTGGATATAATGTACTCTTTTGATACCTGAAATGAAATTCAGTACTATTGTTTCTTTTGAGCTCATAGGGATAGCTCTTGTTCTATGCATAAATTACCGTTTTTTTTTTAATAAAGAGGGGTCAAAATTTTTATTAATCAATAAGAGAGGTACAAAGAATTAGGCAAAAGAAAACCCCGAAGGGGCCCCAAGACAACAAGCAAGAGATCAAGAATCATTAATTTGCAACATTTCACATCCTTAGTAAACCAACCCTCCAAATCTTGGGCAAGGTCCCTCAGTAAACTGTCCCAATCATCCACCAACCATGTCCAATTCCTCTCAGAAGCCAATTTTACTAGCCCATCAACCACCTTGTTCCACTCACGAGGGATATGAGAAAAAGTGACTAAATCTAGTAAATCTCCAAGGTTGGCAATTTGTTTTGCCATCACTGCCAATTTCCAATTAACAACATCGAAGTGTCATCCGTTTATCAATTTAACCACCACTTGAGAATCAAATTTACATATAATCTATTTCCAGATGAGAGTGTATGCCCTCTTCAAGGCTGAAAGAATCGCTAAGGCCTCCATGAGGTTATTGGAGTGTTGTCTCATATACTCTAAGAAAAAGAACACAACCACCCCACCAATACTAGTGTGCCCAGGATTACCTCTTGAAGACCCATCAGTGTTGATTTTCAAGACACCAGTGGGAGGAAGCATCCAATGCTCTCCTTTGAAGACCTTCTCTCTAGAGCACCTGCCCCTCCCAACCTTGAGCCTTTCAGTACTACCAACAGAAATTTCCAACTTATGAATTACTCTAGTATCCCCAGGATCAACTAGAATAGAAAAATCACATTTAGCTTGTAAAGTCTCTTGTCGAGCCCCAAGAATGCAAGCCAAAACTTGGTCGACCTATAACTTTCTATCTAGAAAAATCCTCTGATTGTGCTCCAACCAAATCTGCCAAATAACTAGACTAGGGCCAATAGGTCAGGCAGTGAGCAAAAATGAAGTCTTTGCTATAGTAGGTCCAATATTTTTCCAAAACTCACCAAGAGATGAAGGATACCGACACGACATATTCCAAGCCCCCCACCACAAGTGCCAAATAGTCCTAGAAAAGGGGCACTGGAAGAGAAGATGAGAAACAGTATCTACATCTTTGAGACACATAAAGCATAAAGAGGGACCTTGGAAACCCAAATTGCAGAGGTTGTCCCACGTTAGGCACCTACCATACACCACCAGCCAAGAGCAAAAATTGCATTTTGGCAAAGAGAATTTATTCCAAATATTTTTCCACCAAGGAACCTCAACACTGCCTAAAGCCTTTCTACCCAAAGCATGATACCCTGAAGCAACAGAGTTCTTCCCTTTAGGATCTAAGCCCCAAGCCAACACATCCCTCTCTGGAAGTGAACAACACACTCTATCAACTAAAATGGAGGAAAAATCCCTCCTATCCTCCAAGGATTCGCCCAAAGGCCACTCTTGCATATCCTTCCACTAATAAATGACTGTTTGCCCCAAGACCTAAGGGGATTTGAAGTCCATCACTCTGCTCCAGCCAACTTGAACAAAAATCCTGCTTAATTTCTCCAAATGAAGATGTGAGGAGAGGATAGGTGGGAAGCCATCCCAAGAGTCAACCTAGAAGAGAGCGTCAGAACCTCTGTTGCAAATCTAGAATAGGCTTTGTTTAACCAGCGGAGCTCCCCTCTTAAGAGTTTCTCAGATCATAGACCCTCTTCCCAAAAGACTAAAGTGAGGAAACTCAGTGCCATCCACCTCCCCAAGATACTTAATGTAAGAATCTTGGCCTAGGTTTGATGTTGATGTGAACACCACCTCCAAAACAACTTAGCTTCCAACACTTGTCCATTCCAATCTGCTCTACACAATCCCAAGCCACCATCCTACTTCGGTCGGCAAAGAACTTACCACTTAATTAAGCCCCACTTTCTTGAGAGGAGATTACTCGACCACAAAAACTTCCTACAAAGCCCCTCAAAATTTTTGATGAAACTTGAAGGGGCATTCATCACAAAACATCTATATATAGGTAGAGCTTGCACAACAAATTTTAAAAGAGTGACTCTGCCCATTGTTGATAACCATCTATAGGTCCAATGACAAACCAGTCCTCAAAATTTATCAATCACTTCCTGCCAAAAACACCTGGGAGGTGGGTGCACATCCAGAGGGATACCCAGATAGGTAAAGGGAAGATTCCCCACCTGAAACCTTAAGATCCTGGCAATACGTTGTTGAATAAGCCTAGGGGTATTAAAGAAATAAATGCAAGACTTACTTTCATTAATGTGTTGTCCTGAGGTATCCAGATAACAATCCAAAGTCTGACAAAAAGCAACTACTTCTTCCACCTTAGCAACCCCCATCAAGGCCGAGTCATCCACAAACTGAAGATGTGTTTGAGGAGCAAGGGAGTTGTTCCAGTTCCATCCATGTATAAGCCCAGCCACAACCTGATACTTGATGAACCTCCCCAGACCTTCAGCCATCAAATTGAATAGATAAGGGGATAGAGGGTCTCCCTGTCGAAGACCTCTTGAGGCACCAAACAACGCAGAGAATTCCCCATTTATGAGAACCAAAAAGGAGGGCGTCTTTAGATAGCACATGAACCAATCGATCCACTCACTGTTGAACCTAAAGACTCCAAGAATTTTGATCAGAAAGCCCCAATTGACCCTATCATAGGCCTTTGACATGTCCAATTTTATAAACATAGCCTTCTCCCTTGAAGATCCCATAGAATGAATAGCCTCCACCGCAATCACAACTCCATCAAGAATCTGTCTACTCGCTAAAAATCCCCCTTGTTCCTCCGTGATTAGTTTATCCAGCCAAGGCTTCAAGTGCTCAACAATTAGTTTTTTGATGATTTTATACACCACATTACACAAAGCAATCAAGGACGAAAGAGATCTAAAGAATCGGCACCCTCACACTTTAGGATGAGGGCAAGAAAACTAGCATTCATAGCTCTCAACATTTGCTTATTCCTTAGAGATTCTTGCACAACCTCCAGTAAGTCAAGCTTGATCACTTCCAAAAATTACTGATAGAACTCGATAGGGAACTCATTAGGACTAGGAGCCTTCCCCTTTTTTAGCTGAAACACCACATCCTCTAACTCCTTCAGAGAAATCGGCTGGAGAAGAGAGGCATTCATATCCATTATCACGAAAGGAGGGATACAAGCTAGGATAGTGTCTTCCTCCTCAATGGCCAGCAAGGTATCTTCAGAAAAAAGATTAGAGAACAAACAAACTACCCCATTAGAAATTTCCAAAGAGGAAGAAAGAATAGATCCCTCAAAAGAACGGAGAGAAGAGATAGTATTACCCTGTCTTCTAGCCTTTACCGAGTTATGGAAGGAGGTATTC
The DNA here is from genome assembly GCA_007258455.2 of Sequoia sempervirens. NCBI lineage: Eukaryota > Viridiplantae > Streptophyta > Pinopsida > Cupressales > Cupressaceae > Sequoia > Sequoia sempervirens. The sequence continues at coordinate 508,850,619 of VDFB02047230.1, read as the reverse complement.
TTATCCCCTTCCTGAAGCCAATCAATACGAGCTTTCTGCTTCCAAAAAATTTCCTCGCGTAGCTCCCATTCCTCAAGTACTTTGATTGCTTCATCCTCTAACCTGCTCAAAGCTGCATCAAACCCATGCTCCCTAATCTGCCTGGTGATAGAAACTAGGTGCTCTTGGGTAGCCTTTTTCTGTTGAAACACATTGCCAAACTGATGCTTATTCCAATGCTTTAGTTTATACTTCACATATTGAAGCCTCTTCATAAAAGTGTACATAGCTATCCCAAAAGTTGGTCGACCTTCAACCCACCAATTAAACACTAAGTCAAAAAGACCCTCCTCCCTGAGCCACATAATCTAGAATTTAAAAGTCTGCTTCTTAGAGCCACTAGCCAAGCGAGTAGAGAACTTGATCGGCCAGTGATCTGATCCTCGCCAGTCCAAGATTTTAGAGCTTATTACCCACTTGTCACTAACCCAGAAACTAGAAACCAGGAACCTATCCAATCTTTCAAAAATAGCTTCTTCCCCAAGTCTCCTGTTATTCCAGTTAAATATTCCATTTAATGGTTTGATATCCACAAGCCTAAGTCAAGCCAAGTTCTCCCTCAGAAGATCAAAGGATGCATCTAAACGAGGAACACCCCCCCTTTTCTCCTCAAGAGAGACAATTGCATTAAAGTCACCTGACATGATCCAAGGTAAAAAGGGGTCCAAAGATCTCAAAAAATTTATATGAGACCATAAAAGACTCTTACCAGGAACATTCGACAGAGCATAGATATTGGACAGAAAAACTCTTTCCCTTGTCTCCAAACTTACCGCAACAAGAGAGATGGAGAATCTACTAGAAAACCACCAATTAGGAGAGATTCGCTAAGGATCCTAGAAGCAGGCAAGACCTCTAGAGCTCCCCAGTGCCCCCACACACTGACAAAGACCTCTATTCCAAATTTTAGAAGCACTTTGCATCATACTATCAACATATAACTTTGTTTCTTGGAGAAAAGCCAAATCCAGAGAATGAGCCTGAACCAAATCCCGAATAGCCTTTTGTCTAGGGATGCTATTCATACCCCTCACATTCCACGAAAGCACAATCATTGTGAAGGTTGGGACAAGTGAGTATCCAAGGTCTTCACCGACCTAGATTCAACCAATGTTTCACCAGCCAACTTAACTTTTTCTTGATCTTTCTTCCTACCCACCTTTTGGGACTTGTCAGGAGTGCACTTTTTCAAGGACTTTTGATGCACACCTAAAATATGAGAAGAAGCAGAAGCTTTACTCTTTGCAGAGCTTCCAGAACCAGAACCTCCAGTTGGGCCCACTCCAACATTAGTAGAGACCAAAGAAGTACCAGTCCCCGCACATAAATCCCTAAGCCCAACCTCAGGGGAAAGAAAAGAAGAATCTTTTACTTCCCTAGGAGTCATAGAAGAGTTAGAGACTGAAGACATAAGAGCCATAGGATCCATATTGTGAGAAGTAACTGGGGTAGCTTCCACATGCATGTCAGGAGAGACCCCCTCCTCATGAATTAAATCATTTAGTGCCTCAAATCTGTTGAAAACCCCCTCCTCCTAGTGGTCTCGAAAAGTCCTCTTCATCCCTTGACCTTTATTTAGTGTCCTAACAGGTACAAACCCATCATTATCCAGAGTCACCCCCTGCATGGGTCCTTTTCCCTTCTCAGATCCTAAGCTTGAAGAATCCTTCCCATTCCTTGAGTTACCCACACCAGAAGAACATGGACACCTTCTCTGAAGATGACCACACTGACAGCATAACTGCCATCTAAATGGTAGGGATTCATAATCCAAGGGTTGTGTCAATGAACTAGATCCCACTGTCAGATCAATAGAATCAGGCAAAGGCTGCCTCAAATCAATCTCCACACAAACACGAGCATAGGAAAAGATCTTCTTCTCCAATGTTTGCTGAGAGGGACCAATCGGCTTACCCAATGCCATTTTAATAGATTGTAGAATATCACTCCTCCAATATTCAAGCGGAAATCAAAGTAGATGAACCCACACCGGGACCTTGGTCGGAAAATCCTCCACTGAAATGAAACTTGCATGCCATGGTTTAATGAACAAGCCAACTTGATTGTAGAAGTATGGGCCACCCTCAAAAGCCCTATTTCTATCTGAAATGCACGAGAAATCCACCATGAAGAAGTCAAATTTGCAGCAAGCAAGATCTCAAAATCCCCCTCTGGATTCCAAGTCTTCTAAATCCAAGGTTTGAGGAAAGGTAAAGAGACCCGCATTCCCAGAAACTTACAAATTAGAACATGCTTACTGAAATATTCAAAATCTTCTGCAACCACCTCCTTCTGAATAACCACCACTAGGTGGGCTTGAGCCCTCTCCAAAAAACCATTTACCTTTTTCACTTTAAAACCATTGATCCTGGACAAACCCTTGTGCGAAGAAGAGGGGTTGAAAACCCCATCCCCAACCTCGGTCATAAAATAATCTCTTTTCACCTCCTCTGAGCCACCCTGCAAGTCCATGATCTCCATTCCAGACTTCCTTAAACCAAACCCCACCCACACAAGAGCCCAACCACTTCAAACCCCGACGACCCCAAAAATCAACATCAAATAGGAATCCACAATTTGTTGCCCCCTAAAAGAAACACACACATTAGAAGGCTTTTTGAAGAGCCCCAGAAAGACACCACAACCTGAAACAAAGCCTTGCACAACTAAATAATAGAAAGAAGAAAAAAATAAAATAAAGAAAGACACCCCCCTGAACATAGCTAACACCCCCCACTCTAGAAATCACCTTAACTCCACTGATCCAAAAGGAAGAACGTGCATGCAACAAAGGAAACAGGCATGCAAGCCAGGGCTCACAAGCCGTGGGCACCCAACAACCTAGTCTCCTACAGTATTGCTCTGGTTTTGTCTATATTCTCATCGTGTTTGCCACTCAGAGGTTCAATATTATCAAAAAGAACTCAATTTACATTTCATCTCCTACTTTCAACTTGGTTCTAGGAAAATTAATTGCCAACAATTCACCACTACCAATTCACCTCCAACAATTCTATGCATAAATTGCTTTTACTTTACTTGGAATGTGAGAAATTTATTTGGTATCACTTGTGGTTTTAAGAGTTTCATTTCTCGAGCATTACATTTTGGTATCATAGCAACAAGGTTCAACTCTAGGACCTATGCCTAATTATGCTTGATGTTATGTTTTGCCAGGGTAACTCCTAATAGATGTTAGATATTATCCGCTAGAATGGGGAGGAGGATCCTGTGGGGATCCCAATGATAAGTTGAGTCAGATTTTGGCCATCCTAAGTAGGCAAGAGGTCAATATCAATAACCTTGAATAGGTAAGACAAAATGGGCCAACAAGGTCTGATCCTAGTGAAACTGAAAAACAATAGAAATGAACCAAATGGGGAAAACTCAGAAACTGAAAACAATCAAAGTAAGCTAACAAAGGTAGTTGAAGAACTAGGTAAGGACCTCAAGAAGGTCGTGCGACCCATGTTTGATGGAAAATCCTTTGGGGATGGGGTAGAAGAATGGATTATTGAAATGGAAAGGAACTTTTCCCTTCGGGAATTTTCTGAGGAAACTAAGCCTGAATGGGGTTCGTACCAGCTCACTAGTGAAGCTGCTACATGGTGGGAGAATGAAAGGGTTGATAAATAGTTTTTTCCTAGTAAGGTAACATGGCTACAATTTTTGTAGACATTCAGAAAGAGGTGGCTTCCATAGTCCTACTTTGACAAGAAAATGACAGAATTTCAGATGCCCATTCAAGGAGGAATGATGTTGACACAATATTGGGAGAAATTCTCTCACTTGCTTAAGTACGTACCTTAGTACCAACATGATGAGAGGTTTCAAATTCAGAAATTCTATCTGAGGCTTATGCCTCAAATTGGAAATGAGGTAGAAATGCATAGACCTACTACCATGGATGAAGCCTTTTAATTGGCACTTATGCAGGAACATAAAATGCAACAGGTTGCAAACTACAAGAAAAGCAGGGAATCCAAGTATGGCAATAAGAAGTCCCAAGGAAATTTCCAAGGTAACAATAACTAGGGAAATCAGAGTAGTCAGGGTAACCAAGGAAATCATAGTGGGAAGATCAATAATTTAAAAAGGGGTGGTAGTCCTCAAGACCATAATGATGGAAACTAGAATGATAATAAGAGGGCTAATTTCAATAAGAAGAACAAAAATAACAAGAGGAATTTTTCTAACGAGTCTAAGGAATCTCATGGGGTTTGTTATACTTGTGGTGGTGAGCATTATACCAGTGTGTGCCCTCAGAGGGTGAGCAGACATAATAATAGGAATCAACATCATATCCACACGGTGGTTTACACCACCAAGAAAATTATTAGGCTACTTCTATCTAACTATCGGGTAAACTCTTTAGATGTCCTGTCTCTATTTTGATTGATACTAGTGCCACTAATAGTTTTGTGGATCCTCATGTTGTATTTAAATTATTTGTTAGACTGGGCTATATGGGAAATTCATGGAAAGTTCAGTATGGGAACCGAGTAGAGAGGAAGGTAGAGTAATTCCTATTTTGCAGCGAACTTAAACTCCCTAGCCTTAAAACACAAATTAATTTATTTGTAGCACCACTGCGATCTTATGATGTAATTTTAAGGATAAATTGGCTCTCTGAACAAAAAGCTCTTGTAGATTGTGAAGAGAAAATAATAAGGTGTCTTGATGATCAAGGGAACCTTGTGGAAATTTTTTGGGTAAAAAGGATTTTGGAGCTTAGGAAAGCTAAAAGGGATGCACTATCTATGCAATAATGGTCAAGGACCTTGATGAGGTAGAATCATCAGTTTATGCCCATCCCATACTAAAAGAATTTTAGGATGTTTTTCCTAATGAGCTGACTAAGCTACCGCCTAAGCATGTATTTGATATTTATATTGATTTTCTACCAGGAGCAGAACCTCGGTCTAAAGCACCATACAGGATGAACACAACATAATTATTTGACCTAAAATCCCAATTATAGGATTTGTTGATATAGGGTTTCATTAGACCAATTGTCTCACCCCAGGGAGCTCCCATTATATTTGTGAAAAAGAAGGATGGGACCTTGAGGTTATGCATTGATTATAGGATGCTTAATAAGGTTACTATCAAGAACAAATACATGCTTCCTCATATTGATGATTTGTTTGATCAGTTAAAAGATGCCAAGGTATTCTCAAAAATTGATTTGAGATTGGGGTACCATCAGTTGAGGTTAAGAGAGGAAGATATTTACAAGATTGCTTTCAGGAAAAGATATGGGCACTACGAATTCACAATGCTACTGTTCAGGCTAACCAATGCCCCTATAGCCTTCATGAATTTGATGAATAGTGTCTTTCGATATTTTTTGGATAATTTTGTCTTAATCTTCCTTGACGATATCTTGATATATTCTAAGTAATAGGAAGAGCATGATAAGAATTTGAGGATAGTTTTGTAGCAATTGAGAGAACATAAGTTATATGGGAAGATGTCGAAATGTACCTTTTACCAATCTAAGGTGCACTATTTGGGACATCTTATTTCAGCAGAAGGGATAGCTATGGACCTAGATAAGATTAAGGCAATCTTATATTGGCTCGTACTACAAAATGTTTGTGAAGTCTGAAGTTTTATGGGGCTTGCAAGTTATTACAGGAGATTTTTGCAAGGGTTCTCATCAATTGCAGCACCCATTACCACACTCCAAAAGAAAGGAAAGAAATTTGAGTGGAGTGATAGATGTGAAAAATATTTTCAGTTGCTAAAAGAGAAACTCACTTCTGCACCTATTATGCTTGTGCCTAATCTTAATGGTAATTTTATAGTGATTATTGATGCATTAGGAGAAGGTGTAGGAGCAGTTCTCATGCAAGAAGGACAAGTGGTGGCATATGAATCAAGAAAGTTGAACCAACATGAGTTAAATTATGCACTACATGATTTAGAATTGGCAGCCATTGTTCATTCCCTACATATGTGGAGACACTATCTCTTGGGAAACCCATTTGAATTAAAAATAGATCATCTTGGGTTATAGTACATCTTTACTCAACCCAACCTAAATGCTCGCTAGAGGCGATGGTTGGAATTTTTGAGTGAATATGACTTTGGCATAAAGTATATTAAGGGAAAGGAAAATAGGGTAGTTGATTCCTTCAGTAGGAGAAGAGACCTTGCAGCCATGGTTACCATCAAATCTAATTTTAGACATCAGGTGATTCAAGTCTTACTAGGGGATGAGCATTAGGAGAGGGAGAAACAAGACCTAGAGCAAGATCTTTCAGATTGTAGATATGTTGGATATGTACTTTAGTCTAATGGACTCTTGAGGTTCTAGGGTTGCATGTATACTCCTAAATTTGGAGGGTTGAGAGAGTTGGTAATTGATGAATTCCATAATGCACCATATTCAGGGCACCCTGGTGTCACTAAAATGGTAGAGGGACTTGAGCCTTTATATTTCTGGCCAGGACTCAAAAGAGATGTCATTGCATTTGTAGCTCGATGTTTGGAATGCCAACGAGTTAAGGATAAGCATGTACATCTGGCCGGACTTTTATATCCTCACAGGGTGCAAGAATATAAGCACCAGGTGATAACTATGGACTTTATTCAGGGATTACCAATGAATAGGAATCGACATGATACCATTCTAGTTGTGGTGGAAAAATTGACTATGTAGCCCATTTCATTCCCAGGAATCTCAAGGATGGTTCGATGATTTTGGCAAGGAAATTTGTATAGGAAATATGTTGAATGCACAGAGTGCTAGAAGTGATCATTTCAAATTGTGACACTCGGACGACTTCTAGATTTTGGAATACTTTGAATTCTTCCCTTGGAACCAAATTAAATTTTAGTTCAGCATATCATCCTTAGATTGATGGTCAATTTGAGAGGGTGAACCAAATAGTGGAGGATCTCCTCTGAATGTATTGTATGGAACAACAACACAAATGGGAGGAGTATTTTCCTTTCGTGGAGTTTTCTTACAAAAACTCCTACCATGCCTCTTTGGATATGGCACCATTTGAGGCTCTTTATGGACGTAAATGTCGAACACCCATTAGTTGGGACAGGGTGGAGGACAGGATTGTGATTGGTCCTAAAACGTTGAGGGAAATGGAAGATCAGATGAAGCTTATCAAATAAAAGCTAAAGCAAGCCTCAGATTGACATAAGAGTCTTGCAGCTAAGAATAGGACCTTCAAGCAATTTTCTGTGGGAGAGAAGGTCTTTTTGAGAGTTCAGCCGCATAAGAGTTCAGTCTCTTTTGGAATGAACTCTAAGCTTGCCCCTAGGTTTGTTGGGCCCTTTGATGTCTTAGAGGTGGTTAATCTGGTTGCTTATAGGCTTTCTTTTCCACTAGCTCTATCCTGGATTCATAATGTTTTCCATGTCTCAATGCTTAAGCCCTATCATCTAGATGTTTCTCATATCCTTGATTGGTGTGCATTGTAGATACAAGACCTAGGAGTGATGCAGGTGGAGCCTGTTAGGATATTGTAAGAGCACAACATTAAGTTGTGGAATTGAGATATTATGCAGTATAGGGTCTAGTGGGACCAATATTCGGTGGATAATGCCACCTAGGAGAATGTCAAGGACATCGACAAATATTTTCTTCATTTGAGATCCTAGCATACTTTTCTTTTCTTGCATATTGAGACTTATGATACATTGATGTTTCAGACTTTGTTGTGTGGATGTTGTAATAAGACATCGAGATGATGTCTCTTCCAAGTGGGGAAGGATGTCACATCTCAAACTTTGATGTTGTTTGCTTTTGGTTTTGTGTGGATTTGTTATATGAACTGACGTACATGTGGTAGAATAATAATGAATACTATGGTGCTTTGGTGTGATGAAATATGAAAGTGTTTACTTTAAATAATGAAAAGTTGTTTAGTATTGAATGTGTTTTACTTTGAAGATGAAGTAAAATAGAATAAAAATATTTGAATTAATGTATTATATCATTTTTTATTTATTTATTTATGGGATACTAATTCAATTTATTGTTGTGTGCCTAAGTGCACTTGAGATGTAGGTGGTTGAAGACCAAGGGTGTGGTTAAGGAGGGGAGGTTAGCCTCTTGACATGATAAACCAAGATGTCCTCTCGATCACACACGGGCACTTAGATGAACATGTAGATTGCATTTAGGAATGATAATTTTAGCCCGACTATTTTTATTTTTTGAACACAAAATAGTTAATGATTAGTCAAATTAAATAAATAGTGAAATATAAGAATAATAAAGTAAAATAATTAATTTCAATTATAATTTCAGTATAGATTTTGCTTTAAATGATTACGCATGATAAAATATGAGTGAGTATTGTATTCTTCTTTTTAACTTGTGTTAATTCTTGAGATAATAAATTAACATATAATTAGAAGATATTTATTTAATTATTAGATAAATATTTACATTGTAATTTAGAATTACTTTTGGGTAAATATTTCAAAAAAAGGGTTTTTGAGCAACTGAAATCGAAAATTATTTGGTATCACTTGTGGTTTTAAGAGTTCATTTTTCAAGCGTTGCACCCACCTACTTATTTAATACATCAATCAATATTTGAAGAGAATGAAAGAGTTTACCGGCACTCCTTTTCTAAGAAAGAGAATGTAGTTTAGTACTTATCTAGTTATTTTGGAGTTGGCTAGCTAAAGTTAGAGGTCATGGACACCCCACTATAAGAAATAAATGAAGCCCGTCCAAATTCCTTTGGACAACTAACTAGGCCTTTTCATGAGGCGGCATATGAAGGAGGTAAAATTTGGCCGATAAAACCAAAAGTCAAAATCTCTTTCCAATCTAGAATCATTCTTGAAGTGCAACAAAGTCTAAACTTGTTAAAATTGACCGCTACAAGTGGGATTCTCCAATCTAAACCTAGATCTAAACATCTCAAAGTGCCTAAATCATCAAACCTATCATCACTTTTGATTGTTAAGCCTACTTTCATCATCAAGATTTGTCATCCTTCCATCATGAAATGAAGCTATATAATCAAATCAAACTTAGTCTAATCAATAGAATTTATTCATTCTATTTGACTTTGTTTTCATCCTTGGCACTCTTCCAAACAAAGATAAAAGTTTAGTCAAATTATAACACTTGTATGCATCCCATTTAAACAAGATTACAAAAGCATAAACTCAAGGAAAAAAATTAAATTGAAACCCAAAGCATCGAAAGTCAAAACATCAAAACTTTGAATATTGAAACTGAAAACACCATGGAAGAAGTTGAAGAAAATCCTTTCCATCAAAGCCACAACATCGAAGGTGATGAAGTAACTAAGGAAGACATCCAATATACTAAACAAGATCCAAATTTCCACAAGTGCTTAGAAAATATTTTTCAAAGAAACAGGGAAAAATACTTGCTAATGCTAACTAAACAAGGTACCAAATTTCCTGATGACTTTGATGTTAATCAATTGAAAGCACCTCCTAAAAATCCCAAAAAGAACAAGTGATTTCATTAACTCAACAAATGATAAACCTCCAACAAAAAATTCTTGACATGCAAAGGGGAACCTCAAAACGATACTTACTACAAGACATTTGTCCATATCCTTTTGATCAATCCATCAACATGATCCCTTTTCCTAAACATTGTGAATTCCCTAAGTATGAAAAATACAATGGTAAAACAGATCCAATAGATCATGTGAGGGAAGTTAGAACCATGAGTCTTGAATTTGCACACGAAGAAACTTAATTGATGAGATTATTTCCATGCAGCCTAGGTGGGCAATGCCTTGAATGGTTCTCCAAAACTTGCACCACCAATCAAAAACTTTGAAGAGTTGGTTAAAAAATTCATCACTCAATACTCTTATAACATTCAACACAAGATCACAATGAAATACCTAAGTTGCAACTTGAAACAAAAAAGGGATGAGTCATTCCTCATTTTTCTACAAAAATGGAGAAGGTTGTTTGCGAGATATTCTCGTCCCGTACCTAAAAAAGAAAAGATAGAAATCTTCATTGACAACCTAAATGATGAAATGAGTTATAGATTGGAATTTCAATGTCCCCCTGCATTTGAAAAATTGATTGAGAATGGCATCAATATTGAAGAAGCCTTGGTCAAAAGAGGAGTTACAAAAATTTATAATGACAACAACTCATCAAACTCCTCCAACAATTACAACAATAATGATAAACCAAAGTTTTGGCAATGAAACAAGAATTTTGGTAACAACAATGCTTTAGCTAAAACACAAAATTCCAAACTGGTATTTAACTTGACAGCAACTACCACCAATAAAAATCAAAACAACAATCCAACCAACAATCAAAATAACAACCAAAACACCAACCAAAATAATAATCAAAACAATTTTGAAACCAAACCACCACCATATCGAACATCCTCAAATCGAATAAGGTTCACACCTTTAGGATAGTCATTGGAATCAAAACTGAAATAGATTCTTGAAGCAAAAGTCATAACATTACTGGAGGCACAAGATTATAACCCACAAGTTAAAACCTCTTGGTGGAATGGTGCACATTTCTATGATTTTCATCATAACAAAGGACATAAGAAAAATGATTGTATATAGCTGAAACATTTGATACAAGACTTGATTGATAACAAGACCATATTTGTAGAAGGATCCTGAACAAACAATGATCATCGAGAATTCAAGAACCCTCTACCAAATTATGAAAAAGGGGAATCTTCTTCATCAAATAAAAAAGGAAGGAATGTAAACTATGTCTATGACACTACCATTCTTAACATTTTTTCAATTCACAATCAAATTCATGATAAACAAGACATGGTATCAGTTGATTTGAAAGTTTTTCAATCCCAAGTCATGGTGGGACATACGATCGCACCTCATTGCCTATCATTTACTAAAAATGATGATGCATCACTCAACCATCTACATAATGCTCCACTTCATATTGAGGTTTTGATCCATAAATGTCTTGTCAAATGTGTTCCAATAGGAGTTGGTTTAAATATCTACTCTTTAAAGTTTATACATACATTGGGATATTTAGAAAATGTAATAGACTCCAGTAAAAAGATTACCATGAAGGGATATGATGCAGAGGAGCACTTATCTAAAGGATCATTTACTCTACCAATCAAAGTTGGCCTTGTGGTGAAATATGTGGTTTTCCAAGTCCTTGATCTCCCCTTGACCTATAATATTATCTTTGGAAGATCGTGGATACATGAAATGCAAGCAGTATCCTCTACATACCATCAATGTTTGAAGTTTTCTCATGAGGAAGTTGAAATCAAAATACAAGGAGAACCTATTTCTTTCATGTATGGCCATAATCTAAGTCCTAAAGCTAAAAACACTAGAAATTTTGAAGTATCTTCTTCCCAAACACATGTTGATCTTGAATCCTTAAAAGCATTTACCACAGTTACTGCACTATCAAACCCTAAGGTCCAAATCCATGATCTAGGATGTGGAGAATACTATTTGGATAATTTGTTAGCAAAAGATGTTACTACTCCCATCGAGAAGGATTAGAATTCCAACAATGATGTTGAGACAAATATAGAAGGCATGCAAGAAGATCACCATGTTGGGATTGAAAATTTTTGTGATCCTGATGATACACCTACCCTTCCCATATCTGTTTCCACTCAAACTTTTGATGCCCATGACAACCACCTATTTGACCAAGACATCTATGATAACCCACTCTCTGATCATGACCTCAATGAGGATATCCAAAAATCATCTTTTCATCCCACTTGCCATGGGCTAGGGTATGAATCTCCTATTGTGGCCTTTACTAAACCATCTTGCCAAGTCACTAAGGATGTGCAAGCTTCTTTTGATGTTAACATTACCGAAAAGGATAGTATCAAAGACTCTATTGATGGAATTACCATTATCATTATCACTTCATCCATCTCATCGAAATCCATCCACCTCGTAGACATGGATCATCCAAAAAAAAATAGGATCAAGAAAAGTCCTTTAGCTAAAACAAAAAGCTAGTGGACAAAACAAAAATAAAATATATCTAGACAAGTCTCCTAGCCAACATAAAAAGCTATCACACAAATAAAAAATAAAAAATAAAAAATAAAAGCATGCAAAAGTCGATCTCCAAATATGCCTCTTCCCCACCAATCACTGGGAGAATCTATCAAAGAAAGAAATTGTTGATCTATTGTTTCCCTCCATGTCACTCATACCACATATCCCATGTTCCACTCATCCATGTTCACCTACCCAGCATATCATTACACTTCCATTGGTGATGTCTTTCAATGTCCCTTTGATCACGACCCCTTCACGTACTATAACTCATCAGTTTCCCAAGCTCCTTTTCGTTTGAAGCCTGATGGCCCACGTGGTGTCCACATTAGGGATCCTATCATAACCTCTTTCATCTGTCATATCTATCACCCTCCATACTTTTCACTCATGCTATTTATTCCTCTTAGATCCTTTCATCCAACAAGGTCATTAACACAGGATTGTAGCATCATATCAGTCTTCGGATTAGGAGCATATCAACTGTCTACACCGAAAGGGGATTTTTTTGATGAACCCCTCAATAGCTTGCATCTCAAGAAATTCTACACTTGAATCATCCAATGCATCAAAGAAAGTCCTTGAAAAATACAAAAACATCAGAAACTGTCCTAAAAAAATGTTTTCCTTGATGAAAACATGGCAAAAAGGCATCTTGGTAACAACAAAAAAATCAATAAAAAGAGAAAAAGCAAAAAAAGTGAAAAATCAAAAAAATCCTAAAATTTGAAAAAGTGCAATAAAAGCAAGTAGTGAAAACCTGGCAACATGCACTATTTGTGATAAGTTATCTTTTCCATCTATTTGAGCATTCCAACCATTCACTTTCACCATCCATGTGCCTATCATTAGAAAGCTTCATGTACCTATCTTGGCATTGCGGTTGTGTCTCACTCTAGACTGGGGACAAAATCCTATACTCATTGGGGGAAATAAAATTTGAGCTTGAACCAATAGACAAACAACAGTAGGACAAATGCAAGAAAGACAAATATCATAGTCCAACACAACATTGAACATGAATCACCATTAGTAACACATCAACCATCAAACATCAAATAGATAAATCAATCCAATCAAAACAAACCTCAAATGGATGATGTTCCTTCAGAATCATGGCTTTATCACTGTGGCATGAATGTTCAACTATTGAACTTTGGTTTTTGTTATCATATCTTTGGAGCACCTCGACGATGTATTAAACTAGAGGAGCTAGGAGGAGTATTATTTTTCTAAGTTGTCTACTATTTGTTAGTTGATCACTACTACTGTGCAAATTGTTGTGGTATGTGCACTACAAAGTATCACTAATGACATTCTAAATTTGCATAGGAACATGGTTAACTCTTGTTTGTTTACGTAGGTAATGCTCAAGTCATCTTGGTTTAATTATACCTAGATGCTTGTGTTAACTTGCAATATCAAACATCATGGAAGTAGTACTTAGGTCATCATGGTCTAAAATATGCCATTGATGCTTGTACTCACTTTCAACATTTTAAAGGCTCAATGATGATAAAAAGCACAAAAAATTGGCTATTACAACAAAATTTACATAGTAGATTTGCATGGGTAGATTAGGTTGCATCTATGTCAGTTTGCATATGTATCTATGGGATTTCCAAAGCTACAACAAAGTTCACAAGAATGTTATCTCTCTTATCAAAGGATTGAGTACACTTGACATTAAACAAAAACATGCATCATTTTCATATAGTTGCACATCAGTTGCATCATCATTTTCATACATTAGAAAGCATTCTCAAATCATATAAGCATTCTTGCATCACTCATCCATCCATGTATTACATCAATATTTGCAACAGAAAACACAAAAAAAAAAATGCATTGCATCTCACTTGCATGATCCAAATTATCTCATTCATTATTAATGGATTAAGAAATTGGTCCAATATGAAGATTGAAAGACATATCCAGTAGAGTTCAAGAACAAAAACGTCTCTATTTTAATAGGGGCATAATTGAACTTGATGTGCATCTATAATTGAACTTGATGCATCACTGAAATAATTTATTCCTTTAATAAAATGGATCTCAGATTCACATAAGAGGGTTGAAAAACATATCCAATAGAGTGAGATTTCCAAGAAGAAAAATTTGTTGAAGAACATGACTGGATAACAAAGGACATAATGCCATTGTTATGAACATCTAAAACTAGTAGTGACTTGATAGATTTGTTAGGGTGCATGAATTTCTTGTTACTCAAATCCAAGACTGACAAAGGAATAACTCAATCATCGCATACACATCATACATCATTTGCATAATCAAATCCATCTTCCATAAAGCATCTCAAATCATCAATCATACATACATCATATCATCATTGCATACATCAACTCATCATTACATAATCATCATAATCATCATTGCATAATAATCATAATCATCATGATCATCATCATATAAACATCATAAACACATAGAACTTTGTACCATCATGTGATCATTTCATACATCATTCATTCATTCATTGCATCATTTAATTGCATTAGAAAAGTACAAAACATAAAATGCATCACATTTCACTAGCATTAAAGATCCATCACATGTATCATATAGGCATCATTCATAAAGAATCATAGAATCAAAAACACATCAGTTGCATCATCATTTTCATCCATAGCATATCATATCATCATCATCTAGAACATCCCATATGCATCATAAAATAGAAATCAAATGCATCCATCATAATCATCATGATCATCATCATATAAACATCATGGGCACATAGATCAATAATCATCGCTGCATATCATATAAATCTCAAAATCACAATGTCAAGTGTACAATGATATCCAAACATGGAGAGATACATCAACAAAGTGGCATAAGTCATAAAATATTTGATAGAATAAGTGTATACATCAAGTATCAATACATCATCAAGTCTCACTAATTAATCAATCCTATACTGGGGCATATTAATCAAAGATGATAAACCACATCGACTAATAATATCTAAATCAGCCTGCATCAGATGCAAAATCATGTCCCACGTCTTCAGTCTAGGGATTCGTACAAACCTACTGGATCAAGTGAACCCTTTTAATGCTTTCTCACCCAAAAACCAAAGAAAATCCCTTATGGGAGGGTGGTTTGCTTGAACCACTAGGGGTTCGTTCGAACCCCCCTTACCCCTCATACCCCCCTAAGACACAAAAAAAATCTAATTTTTTATGCTTCGGAGTTCAGGTTGAGAATGAAAATGGAGGAGTCTTCACAAACCCAACTAGAATCAGGTAGTCCTTGGAACGAGCTATCCAACGAATATAATTTTAATATGTTTTTTTTTTTTAGTTTTATTAAACATAGGTTTTTCATTGAAAATTAAGGTCTTTGTTTTGTACATGTGGAAATCTAACAAATTATCAAAAAAAAAATGAAAAATATGAGTGCACCAAATATTAAAGTCCTTGATCCAACAAAAAGAAAATTGAATTTCAATATATACAAAAAAAGTTATGTGTTATACGGCCGCGCTATGTCTGAATTGTAATTGGTTTGACTTCGAAACTTGATTAAAGAAAAAATATTCAATAAAAAACCATCTAACCAAGTGGAAGCACTAGATATTAGAGTTACAAATCTCAATTCGAAAGAATTAGAATTTTATCCTTCATGGAAGACAAATTATGCATTATACGGTGTGCGTCACTTGTTAAAAATGTTGTTTTCTGAAAAAAAAAGTTTTCGTGGGAGATGGAAAAAGAAGTGCAATTTGATTCCAAATTTTTTGAAAAACATATTTTTAGAATCTACAGACAAAATGTGACTAGATTCTAGTTTGCATTATCTTCAAATTCCTCACGATTTAGTAGCTATAAGTGCCTAAATGTGAAGATTTAGTTAAAAATAATAATTTTAGTGTCAAGCTTGGCCAAAAATTGTAAACCACTATTGTGGGTTCACCCAACTATTCATCCCTCATGCTTGAATCTCAACCGTTGATCATTGCCACATCACAAGATGCTTGGAAAATCCTATAAATACACCCCTTTGCTATAGTATTTGGCATCCCACATTTGAGTAGAGTTATCATGCAGGAATAACTTTGGAGCATTGGAGCATTTGGAGTCTTATAGCATTGTTTAGCATTTTAACAAGTTTGCATTGTAGCATCATGTTAACTTAGAATCATACATGTCTTGCTTTATAGTTGCATTTAGTCCATCATATCAATGGTTATTTGAGCATATGCAGAATCATTTTAGCTTCATTACCATTGTATATCTTTCATTTTATCATAACATCACCATTATCATAGCATCATGATATTTATCATATAGTTTCATTTAGGAACTTAGTTTTCTTGCATTTTTGAATAGCATCTCATTTCTCAAGTTGTCATTTTAACAATCATAGTGCACACCTAAAATATGAGAGCCAAATGATCAAAAAATCCTTGAGAATAGAGAAAAATGGAATATTTTTAGGAATTTAATCATGTTTAAGTTTGATTCATTTGTGTTGATTAAATCTCTAATATAATACGTCTCATTGGTGTTTGTGTTGATTTATTAACTCTTACACAAATTCACACACACACAACATGTTTTATGCATAAATCATAAAAGTAGAAACCATTGATAGCTCATCACATATTTACAACAATCAATGGATTCTCTAAAAATATTATATTGTTTAATTTCATTCGTTCATTCAATCATCTACAAATCTACCATGTTTATCAATTTTAATTAATTGTTTTAAAAAAATTAATAATTAATTATTTTTAGAGGATAATACGAATATAATAAAATGATCTTAAAGATTTATGGATTTGTAGCATTTGAATTAAATGGTAGTTTTCTTTTTCAATTAAAAAATTATAATATTTAGCTTGTTAAATATTATAAAATAAATACTTAATAATAAACCCTAATTTGTTGAATAGTATATTGAATAATAATCATTATTTAGCACTTATTTGTCACAATATTATCATATGAATGGTTTGGAAGAAATGTAAGAGTTAGACCTAATTTAGTTAAGAAAATGATCGAGTGTGCAAGGAATCTAATGCAATATTACTATCACAGTCACACAATTTTTTTAAGTTATAACAATTAAAGACACAATTTAATTATTAAATTTTGTATCTCGTTCATACTCATTTTAGTAAATTATTTATATAGATACTTCATGTCCATTTAAAATTCAAATTAACTTGACTTTAATATTTTTTATTACTATTTTATATTAAATAACATCAATATTTTTTATTCACTAATTTAATATGTAAATTAATAAATTTATAGAAGTAAATTTTTATTATAAAATGTATGAATATCTTCCAATTTTGTATTCTTTTTGTTTGAAAAATTATTTAAGTATTAAAAAATGGTTAATTATATATATATTATTTGTCATTGTGTGAAGCTTTTTCACATCAATATTTTGAATCATACTTGATGCATCATTATAGTATGATACAAAATATTGATGTTAACAAAAACTCAAGTACAAAGATTTTTAATGTTATTATTATGTACTATATAAATATGGTATCTCTTATATGAACTAGTGTAATTAATATTTAATTACACTTGCATAGCTCTACTTAGGTAATTATTTAACTCCTAGGTTTATTATTCTCATCCTTATCTTGTTGAGCTATCTTGTTGCTCAATATAAGATTAGGGTTATGCATCTTTTCTTTTATAAAGAAAATCATTATCATGTAATTATTGAATGCCTGAATAATATTATGTTGCACATCCTTTTGCAACCTCTCTGCTTTTTCTATTTTTCTTTCTGTGGAAGAATATTCTGGTTTGCAAATTTGATCTTGGTTTTTAACATGGTATCAAAGCATTGATTTGCAACCCCTTCTCAGATTTTTGAGAAAATCATTGTAGGGTTCGTTTGAGATTCCTTGAGGGTATCATGCCTTGAGTTCATTCATGAGGCATTTTGGATTAGATCGGGCTTCACCATTGGATTCAGAGCACTAGAAAAAGTTAGGATTGACTTTTATTTTGTAGATTTTGGCCATCATTGCTAGATCTGTGAGGGTTTTAGGCTGGGATATTTTTTGCAAGTTCTGGTGGTAGCCAATTTTTCAGAGTAGTTTGAACACAAAAGAAGGTCACCATCATGTTCGCAGCAGCCAAAAACCTTAAGATTGTCTTTCATTTCGTCGATTTTGGTGAAAGTTGTTTCTGAGGCCAAAAAAAATTTCCACAGAGGTCATACGGCCTCCCCAACACGCTTCCCAATGCACAAAAAATGAAAAAAATCAAAAAAAAGGCATTTTTTGGGATTTGGGTCGATGCCTGCAGTGTAAAAGGGCTCTACCACCCGACGGCCACCGAGCGGCCACAATCCTGCCTCCGCCGCCAGTCTCCATCGCTCACCATCCGCCACCGGGCCTCCAGCACCCGCAACTCCCTATGACACGCCCTAATCATATGGACGACCAGGGGCCTCCTCTCAGCGCCCGCGAACCCTTTTGCATCAGTCGGCGGTCATATATATGACCAAGAGCCCCGAGACTGGCCCCCAGCCGACATCCAGCCCCAGGGAATATTTCGGCCAGATACACAGCCTATTCCGGCGCATGCAGATTCCTAGAGAATATTCTGAGAAAAGCATAATATACCGGCAGTTGGAATATTCTAGCCATTTTTTTGCAAATCCGACAGACAAAATTTTTTTCTGACAAAGGGGGTGTTTTTTTTGCCCAAACGGCCAGATGGTCATCAAATTTTTTCCCTTGAATTGCTAACGTCAACATGACATCATCGACCATACGACCCTCTTTGTCCCCTCCTAGCCCTGATTTTTCCTAAAAGAGCATTTTTTTCTTTTGGTCATAACTTGGGCATACGGTATCAAAGTTAGGGAAACAAGATATTTCCGGAACGCTGGTTCTGAGCACTTCCGGTGGTGTATTTTATTTTACAGTATTTTTCTGTTTAGGTGTTGTTTTTTCTATTTGAAGTCAGATGTTCATTTTGTGCTTCCGAGCTCATAACTTTTTGCCACGATCTCTAATTTTCGTCTTCTTTGCGACGTTGCAAAGGTATTGAGGATCTCTATCTTGCTGTCCATGTACCTTTTTTTGTATATGTCCCAAGTTTATCATTATTCCAGATTTGTCCCAATGGGTGTTTTGGAGATTATTTGGATGTTTTGGCAGTTAGAAAGGTGAAACTTGAATATTTGTACTTCATTTCAGTACCACTTCATGTTATTTTTTGTTTATGCATGCATTAGCATTCTCTCCTTTTACAATCGTTGGGTTATTATAATAAATGAACTAAGATAAAGTTCCATCAGGGGGGTTTCTTGCATAATAAATCTAATTAGAGTGTAGTTTTCACTTTGATCTCCATCTTGTTTTGATGACAACTCGCATGGGTTATTTGGTTTCTTCGTTTCTTTTTGGCCACATCTTGCTTTAGTTTGACACATATCGGATTCATCGGTTCACACTTCAGTTGAGAGATTATGTTTATTGATCCACATTGGTTCAGATCCTTCTCAGTTCGAGGGCCATGTTTTTATGGTTAATGTTCCAGAGTCTTTTTTGGTACTCCTTCCCATGGAAGAGTTTTAGTCTCAGTTTGGCATCGACATCGAGATACACAGTTTCTAGATTATGTCATCATTTCATTTACTGTTGCTTCACAGATTACAGGGTTGTTCTAGTTCGTGAGTTTTCCAGTGTTCCATGGCATCGGGTCTATTGTCACATTATCATGATTCCAATTTTGGTTTCAGTTGTAGATAGAAGTATCTTTCCTTGCTTGTCGGATTGCAGTTCCAGTGTTATTTCACAGTGTTCTTCCAGTGCTTCTTTGCAGCAGTCATCTCATTGTAGGGGGTTTTGTCCCACTGGGTTTTCCTTCTCTACTTCATTATTGCATTTGTACTTGGGTACCTGATCAGGCCTTGTTGTCGGGACCCATTCATGCTTTCTTGCATTCATCTTAGTCTTAGGTGCATGATTTTTTTAGTCTCCCTAAGTTGCACTTATGGGAGGTATTAGTGTAATTAATATTTAATTACACTTGCATAACTTTACTTAGGTAATCATTTAATTCCTAGGTTTATTATTCTCATCCTTATCTTGTTGAGCTATCTTGTTGCTCAAGAAAAGATTATGGTTATGCATCTTTTCTTTTATAAAGAAAATCATTATCATATAATTATTGAATTCCTCAATAATATTATGTTGCACATCCTTTTGCAACCTCTCTGCTTTTTCTATTTTTCTCTTCTGTGGAAAGATATTCTGGTTTGCAAATCTGATTTTGGTTTTCTAACATTATATATTATTAAATTTATCCTATATTAATTACTACAAATTCTTTGATAAAAAATATAAATTTATTTCCTACTTAATACTAAAATAATTGAAATTTCTATTATAGACAACAAATTTAATCTTGGCATTCCCTTTTCTCTCTCCTCAACCCAATCCATGTCACCTATACTTTGGATCCTCACATAGATGTTGAAAGCATCAAAACAAGGAATTTAATATGTGTAAATAAAAAATATTGGTGAAGATCTTAGGATGTGATGATTTTGTGAACATTGTGGGGTACATGACAACAATGAACATATATTTATTTCCCTAAATAATATAATGTTATTTATCCCTCTCTAATCCCAAGTTAAATGCCACACAAGTGAACTGAAATTCTCCAAGGTGACTCCTAGCCAACAAAGGTTCCTCCTCTCCAAGTGATGGGGTCAAATTATAGGTGTGGCATTCACCTTGTTTGTCTTAAGTTTTATAAATTGTAATTTAATTATGTAGATAGTAAACAATATATTATATTCAAATTATATTAGAGTGGGAAAAATCGAATGTTTGTGTGTGAGTTAAAATATTATTTATTATTATTATTCTCTAAGATACTTGGAATAACATGTAAGAAGAAATTAATACAGATGCATTAGAAAGGTAGAAATTTGGAGTTATGAAGCATCTTCTTAATTTGGTGGAAATGAAAAAATATCAAATGCTCTCATAGAATTCTTAGGATTAGGATCTTAGTTAAAATTTGATCTTGTGATAAAATTTATGACATCTATGATGTGTAAGAGGGCTGTAACATGTGTAAGTCTATGAGGGCATTCAATTTTTTCCATGACACTTGGTTTTGCATGTCACTTGATAGTTTTTAATTTCTAATTTTCTTATATATTAAAGACATGTGATAGTGAATTGTAAGGTTATTTGTAATTATTCTTATGGTGTTATAGGTTACTATCAAATTGGTAAGTGAATTGTATTATTGCACATAATAATTAAGAATGATACAAATTTATGTCTCTTTGCAATGGATGTTTTCTCCAAAGATTGCTCCATGTATATCCAATAGTTATATGATTTATGTTTTATTCAAATTTATTGATTCTTAAATTACTTTCCATTATTTTCATTAATCCAATGTTATTGACTTAATCACATGAAAACTAGATAAAATATATATGGTTATGTTAAAATTGATCTATTTTCTTTGTTATAGTACATTTCCTCAAAGGGTTTATTTATTCAAACTAAAACCTTAAACCCTTTGTGTATGGCACTTTGTCTTTGATTTCTCTATTAACTTACCCACTCATGACAAACCTTTTATGTTGTATCTCCATGTCTTTATCATCCTTTGTCCATGGACACCTTTATCTTGCCAACCAACTGAGCTTGTTAATCTCATGTGTTTTAAAATACTTAAGTCTCCAATTAGTGTGCTTGTATGGTGGTTCCTACATTGTCCACTTGGCATCCACATGGCTAGGTATTATTCAAATGCATCTATCCTTTAGAGCGCATCCTCTTATTCTATGATCCTTTTAAATTTACACTCATGAACTATGCTATTGTGTGGTTCCCAATATCTATTAGAGATTCCAATCAGATGCTTATGCATTTGATGAAAGGTTAAGGTGTCAATATCTTATTTTATAAGACAAATTCTTCGATAAACAAGTTATAAATGATCGAACCCACTAAAGTTACAAAGTGCGCTATGCCACCACCGCCACTTCTAATAACTTAATCTTGTTTGATAAATAATGGTCGCATTATTCATAGGTGGTGGGTTTTTATGGTAACACCACATCTAAGTTCGGCGTAGGAGTAAAAGGAAAACATGGGCCGATGCAATATAGCATTATGTGGCACCTACACAACATGGGCCCAGACTAAGTGACACATGTCATATCCTCATTGCACCACATTCTTTCCTTGTACTGTAGGTTATAAAAGTAAGAGCCATTAAAAGTTGCACTAGTGTTCTCTATTCACACGTTTCCTCCATCGTGTAAAGGTTAGATAACATGGCATCTCCATCTTAAAGGTATGATAGTACGAATGGGGCGAGCCTCGTGAGTTAGAGATAACTTTAAAGGCGGCACGGTTTTCTTCTAATGTATTTTAAATACAATGATTTGTCCAATATGGATTCAAATTCTTTTTGCGCTAATGTAACAGGAATACGATGACTATAATCATCAAACAACCTCCAAGATTGATGGTAAGAATATAAGATTGAAAACAGTTAGTAGGAGACTCTAAGTTTCACTTGTTCGAGCCATCGATGAAAAATGACCAATTTCTAATCGATCCTTAGTAGATGTTAATGTCCAATTGCATTCAATTCATTGCCCAAAAAAACATCTAAGAGAAAATTGTGCATTGGAATTGAGGTTGTAAACACATCTTCTAAGTTATAGTAAAAATTAAGGTTTTCAGGTAAGAATAGGTAAGTAAAGAATCTTCTCTCTACTACTATGAAAGAGTCTTTCTATAATCAAATTAGGGTTTAAGGGATGTTTTATAATATTACTAAAGTGAAAATGATCCCTAGGTTCTTTTAATTCCTAAATTATAATTCTTACCAAAAATCCTAAAAATGAGTCAAGCACCATCCTAAGTTGGAAAGATCAAATGAGGACTAGATGAAGATATTCTAAGCTAGATCTGTGATTATTCCAAGAGAGAAAAGCATACCCAAGGTTATGGGTTCCTTTTAGATAGATTGATTGATAGGGCATAATCAGTAAGGGATGTAGCCATCCCTACTCAAGGATGGGATATATTTAATTACTGCTTTAGGAGAAGCAATGTTAGAAGGCCAACTTTTAATATTTAGAATTTGGATCTAGGGAGGTTGTTAGTCCCAAATGTATTGATTAGTGTGGACCTGATTAGAGCCATTGAAAAAATATATGATTCTAAGTCTAGGGTTACATTGAATGCCAATAATGGTCTTCTAATGAGACTAGATAGGAAGTATATTTGTCAATTATTCAATGTGAATGTTGTTGCAAATCTCCCCATATATTTCAACTCATTGTGCAGAGAATACAACGGGGATAAGAACATTTACAATTCTTTTAGGCTTCCACACCACAAGAAAATAGGAGAAATGTAAACATTTCCTAAGGATGAAGTGACACCATTTAATATGGAAATATTTGAAGACTATTTCATCCAAACTTATTATGCTTTGCACCAAGTTTTGATAGTTAATGTGAAAGACATAAATGTCAATTCACCTAATGATTTTAGCTGTATATATCTAACATAGGGATTTAATCAATTTTTTTGATTGTCACTTTCATCACAGATGAATCCTTAGGGATCTAATATAAAGTAAAGGTAATGATAAAATGATGCATTTCAAGTGGTATTAACTATTATGTCACCTTCCTCTATATAGTGGAAGGCTAACCCAAACTACAAGGGATAATATATGGAAATTCAAGACCCTATCATTAGAATACAAACCCTATTAGATAAATTTTCTATTCTAGCCCCCAAATATTCTACACAAACTCAAATGCTAATGAGAGGAGAGGTACAACAAGGAGAATAAGAGGTTGGAAAACCTATGCAGTAACTTAAGGTGTTGAATTCATCAATTGGTCCTTAACAAGAATTTATAAAGAAACCAAGTGGTGTACAACCCTTGATTGATTATTCAATAGATATGTAGATGAACCCAAGGAAATAGGTGTGTTTAGCTTTTAGGAGATGGACATCTTAGGGGACATATTTCACTTTCTAGTTCATTAGGAAACCCTAGAGATCCCTCAACCAAGTGACTCAATTGAGGGAAGGGCTACATAAGGGGGTTTCCTTAGGTGTGATTAAATAGGGGTTCACCATAAAATGACACTTCAAAAGGATAAATGCAAACTCTAATGCATTAAACACTACAAACTTAAAACATGAAATCAAATTACTATATAGAGAGAAATTGAAAAGTACCCAGAGGGTAGGAGATGTCTAAACAAGATCTAAAAGCCCTAAAATTTATTGTTTTTGAAGTGCACTGAGACTCATACACTAGGCTAGGTGATTTAGTCCTACTACAAGAATCTGGGTAGAATCTGGTATCTTCTGCTAGTAAATCAGGATCTATAGAAAACTAGTAAAAAAGCTATATTGGGACTCTGTAGATGCTCAAATTAACATCAAATTACTCTATTAATCAAATAATGTAATTTACTAGATTAATTCACTAATGTTCATCATGGTTGATTTAAATAAATCAATTTATTTAATCAAATCCCTAAAGTCTTCTCATCTAGTTTGATAAATCAAATGTCAAATCCCCTAAAATTCCTCCAAGTTAATTAATTACGGATTAGTTAACCCCTAATCCTAATTACCCATCCTCTAGATTTTCACTCAACCTTGGTCAAACTCAACCCCTGACTAACCCACCCACTTGCACATGAAAATCAATTATTTTAATTAACTAATTATTTCATTTTCCCTCACAAAGGCATATTCTAAAGGAACATTCCTTCATTAACTCCACTTATTTGACTTTCTTGCCCAAACAATTTCCCTCAAAAACATCTCAACCCTATTCATTTAATGCCTCTTACACATGCATTTATCTCTCTTACACCTCTCAAATCCTCAACCACATGCATTAACTATGCACATTCTCCAAAATGTGCTCCAACTTCACCCATTAGATTTGATACAAGTGTCACAATCTTATTGAATCTCCTTTAGTCCCACATTCCTCCCATTTGTCCATTCTTCAACCCTTCAATCTATAAATAGAATCCAAAATCATCCACAATCTCATCCACAAATTTGAGGATTATCACTATAGGAATTTGAGTTCATAGCAATCACCATCTTCATGTCATTTTGAGTTCATTTCCATTACTTAGCATCATTTTCACACTTGGATCGACAAGCTTATCAATTGGGATTGGGAAAGGGCTTCCTTTTCATATCAAAGGAGCACCACTCCCCCTATGGGATAGAGGTTTGGTTAACTTATTTGATTACATGCTTTCTTGTTTGGTTTATTTCAAGCTTTTGTCATGTTTTCATCTTTGTTCTTCCAAGAATTTCATAGGGAACACTAGATTGAGCTTTCTAACATGTTTGACAATTACATTTGTTGATCTTATGTTAGCATGTGAAGGTTTGGTGTTTACATTTTCACACTAGAAGGAGGGATAACCATCTTAACTTGTTGATTATTGCTTAATCTTGTCATTTTTTGCAAACACGGGAACTCGATGCCACCTTTGTTCATTTGTGAGCCCACAGAGCATCGCTTTTGTCTTGAAGCATCGCCTTTGCTCCATCGTGCCACATATGCTTTAGCGTCACCTTTTCCTTCAATGTTTTCTATCTTAATTCTATTTCACAGAGCATTGCTTTTGAAATCACGTTGTATTTGCACTCTCTTCCATCTACAAAGTGCCACCTTTGCATTCACCAGGGCATTGCATTTTCCTATAGCATCACATTTTATAGTTGCAAAGCATCGCTTTTGTTGTAGAGCATCACCTTTGCATAAAAAGGGAGGGAAACAGAGTTGGAAGCCTAAAAGAATTTTTTAATGCTCTTTGTAGTAGCTTAGATCTTCTATTTTGACATTTTATTTCCTATTCTAGGACCAGCTAGATTTATTTTGGGCATAAAATTTACAACTCAAGCTATGTCAAAGCTGGTTAAAATTGAACCTTAGAAACTTACTAGCATTTGGATTATGGGTTAAAATTGAACAATCAACTTCATACTTATTTTTGGTGCTCTAAAAAGAATTCATCATTGCTTTGAGGATTTAAAATGAACTTGTGTATGCTTTGTCTTGTAATCTCTTTTGCAACTTGTGTCATTCGAATGCATATGCACTTCTCTTGTGTTTCACGATGATCTTGAGAATCAAAATCATTTTAGTGACATTGGTTGTCTAAAACATTACCTACACATTTCATGATTGGGTTTAAAATTGAACAAATCATGCTAGTTTGAGAAAGAGATATTGTGTGTGCTCCCTCCTTATGCTTTATGCGAACTGGGCAGTTGAACTACAAGTGTACTCCCTCAATTTTGTTACCTTTAGAGAGGCCTTCCTAAGACCAATTTGAAGGTGACTCTAACTGATTTTTCACTCGGTTTGGTATATAATGGATAAGACTAAACTATCAAGTCCTCATGGCATGTAGGCCTTAGTCGTACAATGTCTTTCAGAATGGGGTACTACTATAAAATTATAAGAGACCCTAGTAGGATCGATTAAAGCCTTTAGTGGCTTGTAGGACGCTCACAAGGTGCCATGTCCTCGATTACCCTAACTAAGAACCAATTTGTATAGAATCAAAAATCCTTACTAATTGTTGGTGCAAGAATGATCATTCTGAAGTTGACCCACATCTGTACTATTCAAAGTAGAAATAAAATAAATCCTTTTAATCTCTAGATTTTAAGGATTTTGAGATTTGGTGGTCTTGAGAAGTGTGTGTCATGGAGGGGAGCTAGTGTTGCCAAATCTCTAGTTGTTCTCTTTGTCTCAGTGTTTGGATAAATCCAAGTGGGGACTCAACAAATATTGTCTTTTCTATCGTAGGGCTTGTGTAATTTGTGAGTCAGTTAAATACTTTGCTTGGATCTCAAAAATTTGAAACCAACATTCAAAAAGTCATCAAAATTTCAAACACTTTGGAAAGAGAAAATATCCTTGAAGATTCCAATTATTAGTGCATGTCCCTAGGGATTGTATTCTTAGAGGCTTCTAAATATTTGGGCCCATATCTCAATTTGTTCTCTCCAAACTCAACATAGGAAAATTGTGCCTTGGATTCTTTGATTTTCACACTATGGACCTTATGGAATGAAAAGGAGTTGAGACATAGACATTCAGTTCAAAAAACTAAGCAAGAAAGTGTGGATGTGGTAAAAAGAATCCATTAAGCAAAGATAAAAGACAATTGAACCGCACACATGTGTTTGTGTAGACATGCAAATAATATTAATCAATATCATACATCTAATTCCATTTCCTCTATTAATCAAATAAAGTAATTTATTAGATTAATTCACTAATCATGTTTAATTAAATAAATCAATTTTTTTAATTAAAATCCCCAAAATCCTCTAATTAATTAAATAAATCATTTTGTTTAATTAATACCCAAAGTCCTCTTATTTGATTAAATAAATCAAATGATTTAAATCAAATTCACTAACCCACTCAAAGTTAATTAAATTTTAAATTAATTAACTTTAATCATCATTACCCATTCTCTAGCTTTTGACTCAACCTCAGTCAAACTCAACCCCAGACTAACCCACCCACTTGCACATGAAAATAATTTTTTCTAATGAACTAATTTTCCCTATCAAAAGCACATTATAGTGAATATGCTTTATTTGACTCCCTTTACTTGGATTTTTCATTCAAACATTTTCTCCTCCCAAAAACAATTCAAGCACATGGATTTCATGTCTCTCAAACATGCATTTGCTGCCTCTTACAAACACATGCAAAGTGTGATCAATCCTTACCCATTGGCATTGAGACACATGTCTCAATCTCATTGGTCCTTTCTTAATCCCACATTCTTCCTATTCTTCAATTCTTCAAACCTCTAACTTATAAATAGTGGCCTTCTCTACTTCAAATATATGCATAGTTTTATGCATTTACACTATACACACATTCATCTTCATCACTTGCATCTTGTTGATCATTTTGAAAACTTATCAAGGGTTGAGAAAGGGATACTTTCCACATCAAAGTAGCACCAATCCACTATGAGATAGAGTTTAATTCATGTTTTCATTATTGCTTTTGTTTAGTTTCATTTTTTACTTGGTTGCATATTTAACATGGTTGAATATTTCATAGAGATGTTAATTTGTTGTGCTTTAATTAACTAATCATGTTAATACATGTTAGACATTGAACATTTGCAGATTACAACATCTACATAATGGAACTAGGAGGGCACAATTTACTATAAGGAAAGAATACGGATGTGGAACAAACTTTCCTAATGTCAAAACTCAGAGAAGAATGTAAATATGACTTTAAATTTTAAAATTACACACTATTAACATGCACATGAAGGAAATAATAGAATAGAGAGACAAACTCAAAATACAATTAACACTAGATTTACTTGGGAAAACCCTTATAGGGGAAAAACCCACCACACCAAAGAAAATCACTTGTATTACAGTAACCAAATTACATACAAGTTACATACTCCTTTTTAAGATGTCAATATTATAGTAGTAATATTCACTTGACCAATCTTGAACAGAATATCACTGTTACAATGATTTCTTACAACATACAATGAAACTCATAGACTGATCAAATCAATCATTCAACCTCTGAACTATTGAACTATCGAACCACCAAACCTTTCATAGTTCCTATATGTTCCAATGTATAGCAACAACCAAAGATGTTTCATTCAACTTCCTTCACCAAGCAACCATTGAACTTCTCAGGAATACAAAAATGGCCTCCTCCAAGTGAGCTAATTCCTCCACATAATGGATCACAACACAAAAAACCAACAATCCCGTGATTTTCTCCTTTACACTTCTCTACTCCTGAGAATTCCATAGGTTCCCGCTGCATGATGATATACTTCACTACCGTCGGATAGGTCAACAACTCATGAGGTATAGCGGTAATTGCAGTACCGCTGGATAGTTTGCATACCTTTGCAGTATGGAAGTAACACACTGTACTACCGCTGCATAGATGAGAGACTTCCACAGTATGGCGGTAACTGCTCTACCGCTAGACATCTAGAAAGCTCCTGTGGTATGGCAGTAACCACGCAATTGTAGCCCAAAGAAAGGATACCCATGGTATAGTGGTATCCACCGCACTACCGCTGCACATACGAGATGTTCCCGTGGTATGGTAGTAACTGTGCCACCTCAACCTAGTGCAAAGACACCTGCAGTATAGAGGTAAAGGAACATTCAGGACACTTATGAAATCTTGTTGCTTGGAGATAGAACTGGAGTCTCTACCGGTGAGTTTGAGGCACAAATTCTCAACAATCTCCCACTTGACAAAGAACTCACTGAACCATCTTCAATACTTGAAGTCATGGAATATTCTAGACCCAAAGGCCCATCAAGTTTGCACACCATCTAAACTTGTCCATGCGCACTGGCTTTGTCAAAGCATCAACAACATTCTTCAGAGCATCCACCTTTTCCAACCAAAACTTTCCATCCTCCACCATATCATGTACAAAATGATACTACACATCAATATGTTTCATCCTGGCATGAAAAGTAGGATTTTTTGCTAGAGAAATGGCACTTTGACTGTCACAAAAAATAGTAATCTGCCCTACATCAAAACCAATATTAGAACACAATCTTCTAAGCCAAATGACTTCCTTACAGGCGTGAGTTTCTACCATGTACTCAGCCTTTGTAGTAGATAAAGCAACTACAGTGTGTCACTTACTCATCCAGCTAACTACACCACCATTCATCATGAAACAATATCCATTGGTGGATCTTCTACTGTCAATGTCCCCTACCCAATCAAAATATACATACCCATGAAAGCTAAGTGTCCTCTGTGATTCAACTAAATTACCATGGTAACACAAAACATATTTTGAAGTGCCCTTTAGATATCTAAACACTTTTTTCACAGCATCCCAATGCATCCTTCCTAGATTAGCCATAAGCCGACTAAGTACTCCCACTTCTTGGGCAATGTCTAACCTTGTACAAACCATTGCATACATTAGACTTCCAACTACACTAGCATAAGGCACTTTGGTGATGTCCTCCATCTTAGTAGGATATTTTGGGAAATCTTCAACATATAGCTTTGTTCCCCACAAAACTAGAACCACTAGCTGCTTGCAATCAGTCATACAAAATCTCTCCAACACAGTGTTCATATACTTACTTTTCCTGAGCCAAATTTTTCTATTCTTCCTATCCCTGGTTATTTACATTCCTAAAATATACCTAGTTGCACCAAGATCTTTCATTTCAAACTTTGTAGACAAGTGATTTTTTAGATTAGAAATCATAAACTTACTATTCCCTATGAACATCATATCATCAACATAGAGTGCAATAACAAGAAATTGATCATTTCTAGTCTTTAAGTATACACAATGATTTGATTTTGATCTTACAAAACCCAGTGACAAAAAAAACATGTCAAATTTCTGGTACCACATTCTAGGCGATTGTTTTAAACCATATAGAGATTTTTTAACTTGTAAACTAGATTCTCTTTACCTTTTACTACAAAGTGCTTAGGTTGTGACATATAAATTTCTTCTTCAAGATCACCATGAAGAAATGTTGACTTCACATCCATCTATTCAATCTCTAAGTCATACACTGCTGCAAGTGACAAAAGAAACCTAATAGATGTCAGCTTAGCAAGAGAAAAAATTTCTCCATAATCAATTCTCTCTACCTGTGAATAACCCTTCACAACCAAGCTCACTTTGTACTTTTCAATATTGCCATTGAGACCAATTTTATTTTTAAAAACCCATTTATAGCCCATAGGCTTTCTACCTTCAAGCAATGGAACCAGATCCCAAGTATCATTCTTCTTTAATGATGCCATTTCTTCATTGATGGATTCCAATCAAGAATCTAAATTAGTCATCTCAATTGCCTCTTTTACAGTTTTAGGATCATCAGTATTAGTAATAAAAGCATAGGAACAACTATAATCCAACATAGAGAATCCATACCTATCAAGTTACTTCTTCTCACATGTAGACCTCCTCATAGGCTAAGGCTGAGGTTGTGATTCTTCTTTAAAACTCTCAGAGCTGCTCGAACTCTCCTCAATTTTACGTACACTATCAATATGTTGTCCCTCCTTTTGAGGAGTTAGAGGTATTTCAACAATATCATTTTCCTCTTTATTTTATTTTATCTCTGACTGTAGTTCCATTGAAGAAGGTTTTAGCTCTCGAAAGATTACGCTTCTACTGTATACAAACTTTTTAGTTACAAGATTCCAAAGCTTGTATCCTTTCACACCAATATCATAGCCAATGAAGATACACTTAACAACTTTGTTATCCAATTTAGATCTCTTCACATCTGGCACATAAACATATGCTTCACAGCCAAAGACACAAACATGTCTATGAGAGCGCTTCTTACTAGACCAAACTTCCATAAGCGTTTTATCAACAAGTGTCGAAGAAGGAGATTGATTTACCAAGTAACATGTTGTAGCCACAACCTTAGTCCATAACTTCTACTCCAAACTAGCATTGCTCAACATACTTCTTGCCTTCTCCATCAACATCTTGTTCAACCTTTCAACAACTCCATTTTTCTGTAGAGTGTATCGTGTTGTTGTATGCCTCTTAATTCCATGGTCTTTGCAATACCTTTCAAATTCTGTAGAACAAAATTCACCATCGTTAGCTGTCCTCAAACATTTGATTTTCTTACCGGTCTGATTTTCAACCAAGTTCTTAAACTCTTTAAATTGACTGAACACTTTTGATTTACTTTTTAGAAAATATACAAATTCCCTTCTCGAATAATCATCAATGAACAATACATAATATTTTGAATTCGACAACAAAGGAACATTCACTAGACCAAAAACATCAAAGTGAATATAATCCAAAACACCAAAAGATTTATGAGGACTAGAGTAAAAAGAGACATGATGATGTTTTCCATATATAAAATGTTCACAAAATTCAAATTCTAGATTGCAATCATCAAGCCCCTCAACCAGGTTTTTTTTTTCAAAGATTTTTAGCCTTTCTCACCAATATGACCTAGCCTTTGATGCCATAGAATAGTCTTCTTTGCAAGAAGTTTAACTTCCAAAGAACTATCCCCTTTAGGGACTTAAATATCCTTTGCACGAACAACCTTCTATGACTTTATAGAGACATTCTTACATTGAACAACAAGTGTGTCCAACTTATATAGAGTACCTATATGGGAACCCCTAGCTAGCACCATCGAGCCTCTAGTTATTTTATAGCCATTTCTAGAGAATGAGAATTGCACTCCAACATCATTTAGCTTACTTACATAAGGTAAATTCCAAGCCAAACCTAGTATATGCATTAGGCCATCAATTCCCTTAATTCTTCCATCAAGAAACTAAATTCTGACTCTTCCACGACCAATAATTTCTAGAGAAGAATTTCTTGCCAAGTACACCTTTCCACCATCATATTTTTCATACTTTGTGAACCAGTCTCTATGAGATGTCATGTGGAGAGATTCTCTAGAATCAATCAGCCAGACATCATTAGATGCCCGAGTTGCCAAGGCTACAATGAAGGCATCAACATCGCTCTGAGAAGAATCATTGTCAGAAGAGTTTTTCTTCTTCTTCTTTTTCTCCTCTTTGCAATCCTTTTAGACATGACCAAGTTGCCCACAATTTCAACACTTCACCTTGGACTTCTTACTAAGAAACTTTGATCTCCCTTCTGATTTCAATTTGGACTTCTTGTCCTTCTTCTTGCCTTTTTCTTTTGATCTACCTCAAACATCAAGAGCCTCCTTCGCCATCTGAGAAGATTTCCTTCTCATTTCTTCAAACAACAAAGAAGAAACGACATCTTCCATCTTGAAAGTGGTTTTTGGTGCTCCCAATCACCATCACCAAGTGATCCCAAGAATTTGGCAAAGAACATAACAATAGCATACAACAATCTTCATCATCAATTTTTACGCTCACAGATGTTAATTGAGC
Source organism: Sequoia sempervirens (assembly GCA_007258455.2). Taxonomy (NCBI): domain Eukaryota; kingdom Viridiplantae; phylum Streptophyta; class Pinopsida; order Cupressales; family Cupressaceae; genus Sequoia; species Sequoia sempervirens. Next base: position 508,817,537 of record VDFB02047230.1, on the reverse strand, counting down.
AATTAGTGTGTTAAATGTATTTAGATGATTAGCCATAGATGCCCCTTCCTCCATTTTCAAAGAGTATAACTTCTTCCTTAAGAATAATTTTTTCACCAAGGATTTACCTTGATAAATATCTCCAATCTTCTTCCACAAAGAAGATGCAGTCTTCTCTTCATGAACATCTAGGAGAATAATCTACCAAACAAAGTCTTATCAACCCTTTTTTCTTTTCTGTCTGCGAGGTCCCAATCTTCTTGCTTCATTCCATACATAGCAAGCCAAAAATCTCAATCCACCAATAGTTGTTCCATTTTTGAGTTTCCACAACTCAAAATTGCTGCCATTGAATTTCTCAATTTCAATCCTTCCTGATGTGCTTGTTGTCTTAATCTGTAATTTAAATTATCAAACTTCTACAAAAATCCCACTAAAATAGAACTGACACAAAAAACCCAACCTACCCACAAGGATAACACATTTGGCTAGGATTTGATACCACTTGTAAGAAAAGAATAAATATGCAGAACAAACTTTCCTAATGTCAAAACTTAGAAAAGAATGTAGATATGACTTTAAATTTTACAATTACACACCATTAAGATGCACATGAAGGAAATAATAGAATAGAGAGACAAAATAAAAATATGATTAACACCAGATTAATGTGGGAAAACCATTACGGCAGAAAAAACCACCACACCAAAGAAAATCACTTGTATTATAATAACCAAATTACATACAAGTTACAAACTCCTTTTTCAGATGTCAATATTACAACAACAATATTCACTTGACCAATCTCGAACAAAATATCATTGTTACAATGCTTTCTTATAACATACAATGAAACTCACAAACTAATCAAATCAATCATTCAACCTCTAAACTATTGAACTATTGAACCACCAACCGTTTCATAGTTCATTTACATTACAATGTATAGCAACAATCAAAGATGTTTCATTCAACTTCCTTCACCAAGCAACTATCTAACTTCTTAGGAATACAAAAATAGCCTCCTCCAAGTCAGCTAAATCCTCCATGTAATGGCTCACAACACAACAAGCCCACAAGCTCATTATTTTCTCCTTTAAACCGCTCTACTGCTGCACATTCCATAGGCTCCCATGGGGTGACGGTTTACCTTGCTACCGCCGGACAGGTCAACAACTCTTGAGGTATAGCAATAACTGCACTACCGCTGGATAGTTTGCATACCATTGTGGTATGGCGGTAACACATCACACTACCATTGCATAGATGAGAGACTTCCGCAGTATGGCAGTAACCACTCTACTGCTAGACATCCGGCAAGCTCTTGCAGTATCTTGTTAACAATGCCACCGCAACCTAAAGAAAGGATACCCATGGTATAGTAGTATCCACCACACTACCATTGCACATCTGAGAGGTGCCCGTAGTATGGTGGTAACTGTTCCACCGTAACCCAATGCAAAGACACCTGCGATATAGAGGTAAAGGTACATTTAGGACACTTATGAAATCTTGTTGCTTGGAGATAGAACTAGGGTCTCTACTAGTGATTTTGAGGCACAAATTCTCAACATTTAGTATTAAAGAATTCATTCTTGTTCCATCTCTTTACTATAGTGGTTGTCTGCAATTTTTGAAATTTTCGTCTTTTTTTTGGCAAATTCTTTATAATGGATTTTTGCTTTAGCAATTCTTTATGAAGAAATATGTTTAAAACAACAAAATTTGGTTTTGTTAGATTTTGTAAGACTACTTTGAATATATTCTTGTCATGCATATTGCTTTTATTCTATCCCTTTGGCTATTTTTTTTTCTCACATTAAGAAAAGCATAGGTAAAAGAAATACTAGAGTAGTAGTAAGATATGCGTAGGGAGCCCTCTTGCAATTCCTGTTATTCTTTAATGGTATAATTCTTCTCACAATTGACAAAATTTCTCAAAGAGAAATGCACTTATGTTTGAAGGAATAATGTGTTGATCAAAGGTTGTGGAATTTATTTACTCCTATGAATTAGCTCTCTAAGATTGACCTCCTGTAAGAGAGGATCCACAATTGAAAGGTTGACTTCAAAACGCCAGTAAGAGGGCGTGAGCTGAAGGAGTAATCTGTATCTTTTGACTTGAACCCTATCAATTAGTTTGTATGCATTGTGTATGCTATTTTATTTTCAAACACTTAATTTAGATATAAGCCATTTACACCTACTAATTACATTCGTTAGAAAATTTCGTACATGGTGTCAGTTTTACTCCTATGAATTGCATTAGTTAAAAGTTTCTTAAGTGACATTTAGGCATAGTTTTACACTAGAGCTTGAAAGTTTCTCACAGGCACATTAGGCACACCTTTACACCTGCCAATTGCATTAGCTAAAGAGTTTCTAAATGCCATTTAAATTTTATTTTTTTTATTCAAGGGGTAAATGCTTTTGACCAGAGCTATGAACCAGATACAACCATTCAACAATAACACCCCAACGGGGTTTGAACCTTGGTGGCAAGAACAACAATGCCACCTATAAACCATCACACCATGCCAATACTGCCCTAAATGTCATTTAAATTCATTAACTTTAATAATTTTAAATATTTCAGTTATATAACAATGGAATGGAAGATTTAATTTGAGTTGGTGTCTTTGAGTGAGGTGCTTTTGTTTAGAATGATTTCCCAAGATCTTACTTTAAAATTTGTTTGATATTAAGTATAGATCTTTTCCTTCACGTTCTCCATTCCAAATACTCACCATCATGTGGTGACTGAACTAAAGCATGCAAACAGATTTCATTTGATTAGACTCAACATTTGAATTTCACTAGTTATGATGAGAAGCTCGACTCCCATGTGATTCAACTAACATTTGAATTGCACTTAATATCTCATTATTTTACATGGAATTTCATTTAGTTGAATAATTGCTGCATAAATTGTGATTTTGTTTTTTGAAAGTTATTTTCTCTTCAATCAACGTAAGCAAAAAACTTTTCCTTATGCAAAAGTTTAATCGATACTCAATGCATTTTTATGCTCAACTACATAAGTGTAATTTTTGAAATAATTTTGTATGTTTCATTGATTCCCTAAATAAATCTCATTTCTAAGATTTTACTTTGTATTGTTTGTCTATAGGTTGACATTGAAATTGAGCATTGGAACTAAAAAAAAGTAAGTAGATTCGAATTGGAAAAGTGAACGGGAACTTGACAAAAGCATTTTTAAATGTTTATTGTAAAAGCCTAGTGTTTGTTTCTTGCTTTCATTTTCTATTTTGGAATAACTCACTTCAGGTTTGGAGTTTAAAATTAACCATTGATTTGATCTTTCCAAGTTGGTTAAAATTAACCTTAGAAACATATTAGATTTTGATTTTGGGCTTAAAATTGAACAAGAAAACTTCACACTTCATCTTGGTGCTTAAAAAGAATCCATTATTGCTTTCAGGTGTAAAATGAACATGTGTCCTTTGTGTTTTGTAATCTTTTTTACAAAGTAATCTCATTTAAAAGGGCATATGCACTTCTCTTGCACTTCACAGCAATCTTGAGAATCAAAAGTCTTTTTGGTGACATTAAGTTATATAAAAGATTGCCTCCATATTTCAATTTGGGCTCATAAAATTGAACAAAGCTTGCTAGTGTTCGAGTTAGGTATATCACATATTTTCTCTCTTTGTTCATGCAAACAAAGATTGATCAAACTACAGATGTGCTTGCTCACTTTTGTTTACCCTTAGAGGGCCTACCTGGTGGGGAAAAGTAATCACCCTAGGGAACGACCCAACCTAGAACATGCTAAAGTCAAGCAAATTCCACCCGATATATAAGTGTGGGTACTTGAGGAAAGTTCAAGTATCATGAGGATTGTTCCAACAAGAAGAGAAGCAATGGTATCTTTCCATATGGATGATCCCCCATGAGAGAATGCCTATACTAGAACATTTTCTATAAAGGCCAAAATCCTTTCTATTTTTTGGTGCAAGAACGGTCATTCTAAAGCCATCCCACATTTTTACGACTCTTAGTAGAGATGAGAAGCATGCCATGGGAGTTTCATGGGTACTAAAGCTTGGCTAAACCAAGATGTGTGTGTCATGGAGGGGAGCCAGTGTTGTCAGGCTTTTAATCATCGGCTAAGAGTAGGCATAGCTGGATTTATCCAAGTGGGAACTCAACAAATATTGTCTCTTGACTACCCATAGGATTGTGCATTATCTTGGAATGAAAACAATTTGCTTGATCTAAAACATTGGAAAACAAACAATCAACCTGAACATCAAATTTCAAACCCTTTAGGAGGATCAAATACCTTTTGACAAAATCCAAGTGCTATTGCTTTCCCTAGGGATTCTATCCTTAGAGGTTTCTAAGTATTTGGGTTTATATCTCAATTTCCTCCTACTAAAGTCAACTTTAGGGAACTATTGCCTTGATTTACTTGATTTCCACATAATGGACTTTGTGGGATGAAAAGAAATTGGGACATTAGATATTTAGTTTGAAAAGATAATAAAGAGATTGTTTGTGGTAAAAGGAACTCATTAAGAAAAGGTAAGAACAAATGAACCCCACATGTGTTGCAAATTATTTCCTGCAAGATCAAAATCCAAAAAACAAAGTCCAAATGTCTTAGTCCAAAAGCTCTCAAGAAACGTCTTTCTATGCTTTATGAATTTAGAGAGAGATTGGATTATAACTTCCAAAAAATTTCTTCAAGGAACAATCTCAATTTGTATAAATTCTATTGCCAAAAAAATCCAAGACTTTTTCAAAGGTTTGAGTATCTCACATAGGAAGTATTACATGTTCTTCAAAACCGAGGTCTTGTAAACACGAGTCTTTCTAGGTACACATAGGATCAAAATCAACCTTCATCCATCTTCAAAAGTGTCAACCAAAACCATCTCACCAACAACTCTTTGAAATCTTGAAAAAATCCTCTATGCTAGACTTTTGGAAAATCCTTGAATCAAAATTAAAAATCAAAGTCATCTTGTTTGGCTAGGTGTGCATGGATGCATCCTTCTCCTTACACTTAGTCAAAATTATCATCTCATGAGCAAGTTTATCCCATAACATCTTAGGGTCTATTTGTTCATTATCCAAAATCAAATCCAAATCTAAATCCAAAATCAAAGACAATCAAATCCAAATCAAAATAAAAATCCAAAATCAAAATAAAAAACTCCCAAAGTCTAGCATCCCGCTCAAGATTTCTTGGGATTTCAATCATTCATATCACCCATCCTTCATTTGTCTCATCATCATCCTTTGATCCTCTTCATCTTGGACTTTCTTTTTTGTGCCTAAAATTTTGGGTCAATCTAAGGAGTTAGATATTTATCTTCCACATTCCTGAATATTGATCCCTATTTTATAGTTCAAACTAAATCTCAACACAAGAACATGGAAGCCAACAAGGAAACATCTACTTCAAGTGACTTGAGTCAAACCACTGCCAAAATCAATCCCATTAGATCAAGCAATCCCCCACCCAACCTTCCTCTAGTATCACAAGACCTTCAAGAGGGTCAAGTAGAAGACATCACCGACAATGTCTTGGGAATGACATAGGATGAAATCATAGAAATGGTCCAAAACCCCAAAAATCATAGGATTTTTAATACCATGTTGAAACCTAATCCTTCATAATACATGCTAGAATTGGAAAAAGAAGGTACTAAACTCCCTTCTGACTATGATATAAGCACCATTGTGGACAAACCTTTTGAGAATATGCTGCTTATACCATTCACCTCACCCATTCAAGGAATCATCCAACCCATTCCACAATCCACATCATCTCTTGCCACAACACAACCCATTGTCAACAAGGGGAGTTCATTACTCCATGATCTTCAAACACACCTCCTTATCAATAATTAAAATTTGGATGAAAACACCATCGTAGGAACATCAAATATCATCCCTCAAAATCCCCCCTATCAATACATTCCACTCATCTTCCATGACACCAATAATCCATCCTCTTTTCATGCAACATTGTCATATGCTCTTGACACACAAGTTTCTCTCCCATTGGTGCAAACAATTGTATTTGAACAAGGAGGACTCTTTGGGGCCTCATCGTCACTTGCTCCAGGAAATATACCACCACTTCCACCAATCCCACCTTTGATTCCACCACCACTACCTCCACTACCACTAACATCTACATCAATCCTTAGTTTAGGGAAACTCCCTCTACCTAACATCCCAATCACAAATCAATTGAACCAAAAAAATCCTTTGAACATCAATCAAATCAGTGTATCAAATCCTTTGAATATGCCACCAATATTGCAACAACAGGTGTCATCCATCCAAACCACACTATCAATCCCCATACATAAAAACATGGCCTCGCAGGGACCCACCATATCAATCACACCACTCACATCAACACAACCCCAAATCATCACTTAAAAAACAATTTTGAATCCTACACCACCACCACTGAATCCAAGTGTAGCCAACCAATACAACATGAAATTACAAGTAGCTCATCAAACATATCAAACAACACTCATACAATATCAAAATCAACAAGCTGCAATAGTTGCACAACAAGCGCAAGTGCAAAAACCTACATAGGCACAAGATCAAGCTTTGTTGTAACAACATGCCGCACAAGCTGCTCAAGCAGTGCAAGCCGCTCAAGCTCCTCAAGCAATGCAAACTGCACAAGCTTACCAACAAGCTCTAGCGCAAGCTCAAACACAATATCAAGTGCAACAAGCACAAGCTCAAGCACGGTACCAAGCACAACAACAAGTAGCATAGCAACAATCATACTAGCAAGCATTGTAGCAATATCAAGAGCAACAAGAAGCAACCCAACTCCTAGCACAATCGTTGTTGGCACAATAGTAGTTGACCCAACAACAAGCTTTATTGGGGGAACAACAACAGGACCAACAACAAGCGTTGTTGGTACAACAATAATTGCAAGCATACTTGGCACATTAGAAAGTGCAACTACCTCCCACCAACGCACCAACCAATCCACCCATCACTCCCACAATCATATACCACCTTGAAACACATTCATCCCACCTCTCGATCCTTAAGATGATGTGTCAGCACAAGTCAAATTTTTGTCACAATAGGTGCTTGACCTCTAATCAAGGAAAACAATGAAAACACCAAAGATCTTGTGACCCTATCCATTTGACAAAAGTATTGCAATGAAACCGTTCACACAAGGATTTTAAATTCAAAAATTTGACAAATAAAAAGGGATGGGAAACCCTAAAGATCATATTAGGGAGCTTCAAGTAAATTGCATGCAAGTTGCATACGATGACACTTACCTAATGCGACTTTTCCCTCAAAGTTTGGCAAGACTTGCCATGGAGTGGTTCTCTCATCTTTCTAGAATCAATAAATTCCAAGGAATTGTTGATGCATTCATCCAAAACTATTCATTCAACATAGGGATGTATGTGAGTCTGGAAGAGCTATCTGCACTAAAGCAATCCAAGGTGGAGTCACTTGCTTCATTTTTACAATGATGGAAATCCAACACTAATAGAAGCAAATGGGCCATGCTAGAGGAACAAAAAATATGTACAATCATCACCAACCTTGAAGAGGCCCTGTATTTTTATCTAAAGATGCAATGCATCACCATATATGACAAGATTGATCCCCAAGGCACTCAACATCGAATGAGTCGTTATCTCATAAGGGGGAACACCTACATATCAACACAACTACCCATCCACCAGCTACAATGACAAATCTCAAACATGGGACAAGAACAAAAATGTTACTAATGATGGCATCGTTGATGCCAAAGTTGTAATCAGTGCCTTGATGTAGAACACATAGATATATCAACAACAACAAACCAAAAATCAAAACAATCGATAAGCCAACACCATAACACAACAACCAAACAATCAAATGGTGAACAATCTGAATAATCAAGGGGGACTACTCTAGCGAAACTAATATTCCCCCAAGTATAAGTACACAACCCTTGGGGAACCAATCGAATCCGTCATGAAGAAAATGGTCCAAGAAAAACTCATCACCATCCCCATCTATGAGAACCATCAAGAACCCCAAGTGAAACCACCATGGTATAATAAAAATCAACTTTGTGATTTCCATAAAATCAAGGGGTATACAACAACCAGTTGCATGAGATTGAAAAACTTGATCCAAGACCTTATTGACGAGAAGATCATAAATGGGGAACAACCTTCAGGGAATCAAGACCTAAAGATTTACATGAATCTGATGCCCAATCACAATAAGGGAAACAATGACAATGGCAAGGGTAATTATAAAAATGTAAACCATTTGTATGACCATGTTGTTGTATCCCTATATGAATGGGCCATTGTCATCACTATCAAGGGAGCCCAAGCCAATTGTGGAGTCACTACAAGAGGTGGTAAAGTCACCATTTTTGGACCATCTTAGCTATCTAGGGCATCCACATCAAATCCAAAATCCATTCCTAGTGGGTACAATGTCTTGGACTAGTTGAAAATAACCCCCACTCAGATCTCCATCATGGAGTTACTGAAAATATCACCCACACACAAAAAGATTCTAGAAAAGGCATTGGCCACATCCTCTATTCCCATGGATCTTGATGCAGAACAATTCCAAGCTATGGTTGGACACCACACCACACCTCATCTCTTGACCTTTTTTGATCAATACCTCCCAACCCAACCATCTCACAATCGTGTGCTTCATCTCGAAGTTTTCATCCATAAAAACAAAGTCAAAAGGGTCTTGGTGGATGGAGGTGCAGGTCTAAATATCTGCACCCTTAAGAAAATAAAAAGTTTGGGCTTCTCTGAGGATGTTGTTGAAAAAGGAAAAGGTATAACCATCAAAGCATATGATGATCAGGAAAGAGTGTCGCAAGGAACTATCCAACTCCCTATTCAAGTAGGGCCTGCTATTATGAAAACCACATGTCAAGTCCTCAATCTTGAATTACCCTATAACATCCTTCTGGGGCACCCATGGATCCATGGGATGCAAGTCCTTGCCTCAACTTTCCATCAGTGTGTCAAGTTCCAACATCAATACTATTGCAAGAATCCTAAACCATTTTACTGTTGCAAGAATTTGGAAGCTAAATACTACAAAATCCCCCAAGTTCCAAAGAACAATGAAGGCCCCTCAACTCCATATGTGGGCCCATCTACCTTGGCATCCACATTTGAGACAAAGACACCTGCCATCCTGGCCATTTTTGATATCAAGGTCATTATCCAGGCCAATGGGTGTGGAAATTATAAAATGAAGAAAGGTGCCTTTGTGGTAGGAGAGTTACCTCAATCTCCTAGGTAATGGGCAACCACATCGAAATGCCTCCTCATCCAAAACTTTCAAAGTAGATCCTTCTAGATTTAGGTGTTGGGGATACCTAGGCCGAGAAGTGGTGGAAGAAGACCCATCAAGTCTACTATACCAAGACAACCAACCTGCAATTGATCTTCCCATGGATGATAGCAACAAAGAGCTACAAATGATGCTTAGCCTGGGCTATGATAGAAACAAGAAACTTGGGCAGAATAATAATGGTCTCCTAGAACCCATCATTGCTATGAAGCATTTAAGAAATCTTGGTCTTGGATGTACCCCTCTGAAGGTGACCATACTTGGCAACCTCACCCCGGTTAAAAAGGTCAAAACGCCTCCTTAGTTGTTAGTAGCTGAGCTCCAGTTACCTATATCCACAGGTTGAGTCATAGATAACTTTACCTTTGACATAACTAATGTGTGTAGTGAGGATGAGGACCCTGTTACATATCTACCCATGTTGTTCAAAGATTCTATCCTCTTTATGATTAGCACCCTATCCTTTGAGTCAAACAAACAAACCAATGAGATAAAGTTTGTCTATCCCCAACTCATCGACTATGACCAATGAGGACCGCCAATTTTAGACACGTTCAAAAATGATGAGGAACTCTTGGAATTTATGGGATTGTGGGATAATATACAATGTGGAGATCACAAAGAAGGATTTGATATTGAGTTAGACACACACGCCTACTATGGAGAAATGATTGGATCCCTCAGTCACAAAAGTAAAAATTTGAGAATAATCTCTAGGTCTTTAAGTGAAAACCACACCGTGGCACTTTCAGACCTAAAAATAGTAAAAAAAAAGGATGCATCTGATGGTGAAAACCTGTCTAAGGTACTGGAGGATGGGGGATTCAATCTTCCTCGTAGTGCTCTACATCAAGAGAAGTCAATAGTTATGGTAGAGAATGGTAACCCAATCAACTTGGGATTAGAGGAAACATAGCATATCACCTTTTATGCTGAATGATTGTTAAAAAGGGAACAAGAGCTCCTAGCTACATTCTTAAAAGAGTGAAAGGTGAACTTTGCATGGACCTATGCAAATATGCTTGGTCTTGATCCTAAAATTGTAGTTCATCATCTAGTAGTATATCTTGAGGTAAAGCCAGTGAGACAAAAACTTAGGAAAATGCATCCCCATATAGCCTTGTTGGTCAAAATGGAACTATAGAAACTCCTTGATGCAAGGTTCATATAACTAATTGATTACCCAAAGTAGGTATCAAACCTCATACTTATTTTAAAGACCACTGGGGGCATCTGCATCTACACAAACTTCAGAGATCTAAACAAAGGATGTCTCGAGGATGACTTCACACTCCAAAACATTGATATGATAGTGGATATGATGACCAAACATGAGATTCTTTCATTGATGGATGGATTCTTAGGGTATAATCAAATACTGATAACTAAAGGGTATGTGCAAGATCATGATGGGCCAAAAAGTGGCGATATGATGGGTATGTGTAGGGTATGTGGCTAATGACTTTTTTTTTCCCCAAAATTTATGAAACAAAAATGGTTTTTAAAGGAGATTCTCAGCTTTCCACCAATATAAATTATGCTTTACTTTGAATTTAATAAATTATTATTATTCATTTTCTATTTGAATTACGACTAAAGTCTTGATTGATAGGTTGATTGAAAAACATCTATAGCTTTAAAATGGTATAAGGGTTTTGAATCCAAAACATGTGTCACATTCTATTCTTCACATAATATAAGATTAAAAAATGAATTTCATGAAGTTTTGAAGTTAAAGTGGTGACATATGAGATTTTATATTTTTTAAAAGTTGTAATAAAAAATCATAATTAATTATTTACTTGGAAAAAAATTACAAAAAATATGCATCACATCAGGACATGAGTCCTCGAACTTATATCTAAAATATTATAAATTTATTTTATCATTTTATTGTGGTTAGGGGTGGTTGGTACAGACACAGCTTCTTATTTTTCCCTCAATATTAAGTACTACACATTGAAATTTCAAATTTCACTGGAAATAGAATTTTTTTTAAATCAACATAGTAGTTTAGAAACTAAATTCAATTTTCTGCAGATTCTATTCTTACATATTTTTGAAATAATATAGATAACTTATTCAAATTTTTATGTCAAGTTTCCTAACTCTGATTTTTTTGAATTTTTTGCCACTTAAGGGCATGTCTTTTCCATGATGAACCTACACATACCCTAAAGAGGACCAACATAAAATGACTTTCACTTGTCCATGGGTGAAATATTGCTATAACATGATGTTGTTTGGCCTAAAGAACGTTGGAGCAACTTATCAGAGATCCGTGACACTAATCTTCCATGAAATGATTCACAAGACTATGGAAGATTATGTAGATGAAATTTTAGCAAATCAAAGAAACGTCGAGATCATACAGCAGCACCTAGTTCTATCTTTGAGTGACTAGAGGAATATAAAGTCAAACTCAATCCAAAGAAGTGCATCTTCGGTGTACAATCAGGGGAGTTACTAGGGTACATTGTGTCCATGAGAGGAATTGAGATAGATTTCACTAAGGTCGAGGAAATTCTTGAGATGGAGGCACCAAAGACATTGAAACAATTAAGAGGCCTACAAAGAAGACTCAAGTCCATCCGTTGATTCATAGCACAACTAGCAGACAAAGCTATCCCTTACTCTCATCTACTCCAGAAGGGGGTAGCATACAAATGGGATGAGAAGTGTGATTAGGAATTCAACAATATCAAGGAATATTTCCTCACATCGCTAGTTCTTATGTGCCACCTATTCTAGTCAAGCCATTGATTCTGTACATATCAGTAACAGTAGCAACTCTTAGTGCTCTCCTAGCCCAACATGATGAAAATGGAACAAAGAGATCTATTTACTACATCATTCGAAATATGGTAGGGCCTAAGTTGAACTATACATTCATCAAAAAGGCTCTTCTAGCAGTGGTGTTTTCCTCACAGAAGTTCAGGTACTACATGCTAGCCTATAAAATAAAACTCATCACAAAGATTGAGCCACTCAAATACTTTCTTTCTAAAGAAGTGCTCATAGGACGGATGGCTAAGTGGGTTATGATCCTATCAGAATATGATATCGAGTATGTGAAGTGAAATTCTACTAAGGGACAATTCATTACAGATCAACTAGTAGAGGCGCCAATTTATTTAGAAAACCCACTAATATTAGAGTTCCCTAATGAAATAATCTTCAACCTAAGCATAACATATCACTGGAAGGTGTACTTTGATGGATCCTGCACACAACATGGATCGGGAGTTGGAGTCTTTTTTATCATGCCACAGGGATACTGCATGCCAAGGTCATACAAGTTATCGTTTCCTTGCACAAACAATATTGCAAAATATGAGGCCCTCATCATAGGGCTCATACTAGTGGTTCAATGGCAAATTATGGCACTCAATGTCTATGGTGATTCACAAATAATCATCAATCAGGTAAATGATGAATACCAAAGAAAATATGACAAGTTAATGCCACACAAGAAACTGGTGGAAAGCCTCAAAGAGTCTTTTATTGAAATCAAGTTTGAGCAGATGCCTAGGGCTAATAACAAAGCAACAGATACTATAGTGACAATTGGATTGTTACTAGATATCCCATGCAATGTTCCTAAGCATGAATTCCTTGTAGAGAAGCTTCTCATACCAGCACTCGAGCTACTAGAGTCTGAATTTGTGTGTGAGATTGTTGGTTCTAGTGATCCCTAGTACCATTATGTATACACCTACTTGAGAATAGGAGTCCTCCCTGCCGATTTATCCCCAAGCCTAAAAAGAAACTTTGTTAAGAAATCATCCTACTATGTGATTCTAGGAGACACCGTATACTTTAGGAACATTGAGAGAACCTTGTTACAATGTCTAAATGTTGAGGAGGCTTTGACTATTTTAACTGAGGTGCATAATGGAATTTGTGGCTCACATTTGAGTGGTATGATCTTGGCTAAGAAATTGTTGAGAACTGGGTACTATTAGCCATCAATGGAAATAGAATCTCATGAATATGTCAAGAAGTGTTTACAATGTGAGCAACATGGGGACCTCATCCATGCACTAGCTCAAGAGCTCCATCCCATCATAACACCATGGCCCTTTTCATAGTGGGGGCTCAATCTCATTGGAAAAATCACCCCCACCTCATCCAATGGACATAAGTTTACCATCACTGCCACTGAGTACGTCACCAAGTGGGTAGAGGACATTCCCATGACCTACATTATAGGAAAGCAAATATCCAAGTTCATCCCAAACTACTTATTTTTTTGCTACGGTGTCCCTCAAGCCATTATCTCAGATAATGGGGCACCATTCAAAAATGAGGATGTTGATCGAGACCTATGCTACAAATTTAAAATCTAGCATTCCACTCCATACTAAACCCAAGGGAATGGCGAAGCTGAGGCTATAAATAAAACCATCTTGAAAATCCTAAAGAAGATGACCAATGAAGCTAGTCATGACTAGCACTTGCAATTGAACCCTACCATATGGTCTTACCAAATGAGTATCCACACACCAATAGATCCAACCCCATTCTCCCTAGTCTATAGATCAGAATCCATACTCCCCATTGATATCGAGTTCCTATCCTTGAGAATATCATTGCAGAATCTCATCACAGATGAAGAATATCGGGTCTCACAATTCAATGAGATGGAATTATTGGATGAGCGGTGCATGGATGCCTTAAACCATCTACAGGTGTAACAAAAATGTCTCAAGCAGAGCTACAATGAGAAGATCAGGAGTCAGACATTCCAGGTCAGGGAACTTGTAGTAAAGGAGAACTAGAAAAACATACCAAATCTAGATAGCAAAGGGAAGTTTGAACCAAATTGGTTGGGCCCCTTCATTTTCATAGCAAGCAAAAAGTCAGGGGAATATCAACTATCAACACCCAAAGGGGAACCTCTACAAGAGCCCATGAATAGCTCCCATCTCAAAAAAAAATTATGCCTAAAATTTCCATGGTGTAAATCCAAAAATCCAAAAAAATAAAAATCCAAAAAAAATTTGAAAAAGGATTGAAAATAGTAAGATAAAAAAATCATCCTCTAGTGAAAACCACTTCAGTGGTGCTTTGAGCAAGTACCTTGGTGAAAACCTAGCAAACATGCGCCTCGTGTAAATAAGCACTTTCCATCCACCATGATCTCTAGACAACTTATTCTACATCATTTATCCATAACACTTTCATATCTCCATCCATCACCCATCCATGCCCACATCATAGCTTGATCCTATGTTTGTATCATGATCACTCCTAGTACTACTCGACCCATTCCTAAGGTTAGTTTGTTCTTCCTATATCGGAGTAGTCTATCGCACCATGTTGGGGGAATGTTCTTTTACCTACATTGGATCAGATTTGTGTATTTTCTTGCAATCTTCCTTAAAATTAGAAAATTCAAAAACATTCAAAAAAATAGAAAATCACAAAACCCAAAAACATTCAAAACATATCAATCCAAAAATGGGTCAAAAAATCAATCAAAAAGTCAAAAAAAAAGTTGTCTTGTCGAACTATAGGTCTATGAGCTTTGAACGTAGGAAAGGTTGATCTTTTATCATCCCCCAAGACACTTAGGTTAGTCCTTTAGGAGTCCATCATAATAAACTAGCAATCCATTTGTTCATATCTCATAAATAAATGAGTTTGTGTTAGTCGAACTACGTGGTCTCTATGTATATAACATAGGCAAGGCTAATCTTTGATTAGCCCCCAAGGCCCCTAGGATAGGTTTTTAGATTATGTTCTTGGTCAAAATCTCAAAAAATAAAATAACATTGGAAAAAATTGAAAATAAAAATATTTGTAAAACATCTCAAAAATCCAAAAACAACCTCAAAAAAATTCAAAATACCAAAAACATCCATCCCATTTCACTTTCACCTGCAAATAAACATTGAATCACAAGACTTGAACTATTTCCCAACTCTATTGGAATACTGTTAGTGAATTGGTTACTAGACAAATTGAGGCTTTGGAGGTTTTGAAGTCTTGCAAACTTAGGTAAAATGGGTCTACTAAGAATATTGAAAGACATATCTAGCAAAGATTTCCAACAAGAAAAAATTGCTAGGGCACATGATTGGTATGTAGGTTTCCCTATAAAGATAACTCAACCATTGCAAATGCAATCTATAATCTGCTCAAGAATACTGCCAACCAAAGTATTCCATGAAGGATCTAACACCCCATAATGTTGTAAATACATAGAGTCAGCCAAAGCTATTTTCTTGAATCAACCACAAATTTCCCTTGGAATGGTGCCACCAAGCTTATGAAAGGACAAGGTTATTCAACAATCCCACAATAGAGCACTAAGTCGTTAGTAAAACTATGTCATTTCTGAGCTTAAAAATAGGCAAGGCTAATCGTTGATCAACCCCTGAGACACAAAAATACAAAACATTTAAATAACTCAAAAATCCAAAAAAATTAGCCTCATAACATTTTGAAAACATCAAAACTTCCAAATATTTGAAAAAATCCATCCGTCTCATTTTGCTTCACCCACAATAAACAATCATCACCTTCAACCTTTGGAAAAACAATCAGAGACAAGTATAGCAAATTTAAAAGTGTATACCCAAACATCAAGGTTTCAAGTCTAGGTCAGTAGGTAAACAAGTTGGCCAATTCTTGGTATCAGTAGCCCATCATCCCATTAGTCTCAAAATCATCTGATAACACCATGTCCTAGGATGCATCCTTCCTACAATGGACAGCCACATAAAACTTCACCATATTTTAGTCTTGGCTAGCGGTATGGAGAACATTGAATTGTTCGTTTACTTGATCTATTCTTATGATTTATATTATTGCACCTATTCCCATGACCTCTCAAGGATGTCTATCTAAAAATATTTAGAGAGAAAGGAATGGAGCATTGATCATTATCTTTTGTTTGTTGTGTTTGTTGGATGTTCAAATTGTAATATAATTTGGTGAATACTTGCTTTGATAGGTGTGTACGAAAGAAATTTTAGACAACTTGCTAACTATTTCATTGATAGGTTATGCCTTTTTTCGTGTTTTGGTCCAAAATGTTTGAAACTTCTAAAATCCATCCTAGTGAGGTTTCTGTATGTCAAGTGTGAACATGAATACTCCTATATGTTTTTTGAGTCAAAGTCCATCACACTAGATACCACACCATCCTGGTTGTTTGTACCTTGATGTGTTGTATCTATGTGTGTTATCAAACATCAGGAAAGTTATGCTTTTTACATCCCTAATCCATGGATAACCAAACCATCATCATTCATCATCATATTTAATAAACTCTTGATGATTCATAGACTTGTTGGACTTCTGCATCTTCTCAGACTCAAGGGTTGATCCCTCTTATTCTTCTTATTCTTCTATATTTACTAACATTTCTATCCAAGTATTAAATATGTATGATATATCATAATAGACATGAGGTTATCCATGGCTGATGACTATCTGTACATCATCAAATTTGTCTACATCAAACATTTGAACTTTCTAGTTCCCTCTAAGCTGAACTAATCTTGAATCTTTATCATGAGCTCGACCTAAAAATTAGAGCATTCATCCAATCTCTCGAGCGGGTAGTGTATCAACATACTTCTTTCTATTGGGGCATCCAAAAAAATTAGAATTTTTTTGAATTTTGATCTTAGCATGGTTAGTCTTTGAACTAATGCAACATGTACATTGCTTCAAAGGGGAAAAATGTAGACATGCAAATAATCTTAATCAATATAATACATCTAATTCCATTTCCTCTATTAATCAAATAAAATAATTTATTAGATTAATTCACTAATCATGTTTAATTAAATAAATCAATTTGTTTAATTAAAATCCCCAAAATCCTCTTATTAATTAAATAAATCATTTTCTTTTAATTAATACCCAAAGTCCTCTTATTTGATTAAATAAACCAAATTATTTAAATCAAATTCACTAACTCCACTCAAAGTTAATTAAATTTTATATTAATTAAATTTAATCATCATTACCCATTCTCTAGCTTTTGACTCAACCTCAGTCAAACTCAACCCCAAACTAACCCACCCACTTGCACATGAAAATCATTTTTTCTAATTAACTAATTTTCCCTCTCAAAAGCACATTATAGGGAGTATTCTTTATTTGACTTTCCCATTCAAATGACTTCTCCCCTCAAAAATAATTCAACCACATGCATTTCATGTCTCTCAAACATGCATTTGGTGCCTCTTACAAACACATACAAAGTGTGATCAATCCTTACCCATTTTCATTGAGACAAATGTCTCAATCTCATTGGTCCTTTATTTTTCCCACATTCTTCCTATTCTTCAAACCTCTAACTTATAAATAGAGGCATTCTCTACTTGAAATCTATCCATAGTTTTATGCATTTACACTATAGACACATCTTTCTTCATCACTTGCATCGTTCTCATCATTTTGAAAGCTTATCAAGGGTTGGGAAAGGGCTACTTTCCACATCAAAGTAGCACCAATCCACTATGAGATAGAGTTTGATTCATGTTTTCATATGCTTTTGTTTAGTTTCATTGTTTCCTTCGTTGCATATTTAACATGGTTGAATATTTCATAGAGATGTTAATTTGTTATTCTTTAATTAACTAATCATGCTAATACATGTTATATTTTGAGCATTTGTAGATTATAGCATCTATAGTTTCTTCAAAGTATTCAACTTGAATGTTGTTGAAAATCTCCCCATATATTTCAACTTATTGTGCAAAGAATACAATAGTAATAAGTAGATTTACAATTCTTTTTGGCTTCCACACCACAACAAAATAGGAGATTGGTGAAAATAATTTAAGGATGAAGTGACACCATTTGACATGGAAATATTTGAATATTTCATCCAAACTTATTATGCTTTGCACCAAGTTTTGACAGTTGATGTGAAGACATAAATGTCAATTCACCTAATGATTTTCGAAATATATATCTAACATGGGGATTTGATCAAATTTTATGATCATGTCACTTTCATTTATGATGGAATCCTTAGGGATCTAATATAAATTAAAAGTAATGATAAAATGATGCATTTCAAGTGGTATTAACTATTATGTCACCTTCTTCTATACAGTGGAAGGCTAACCCAAACTACAAGGGAGAATAGATGGAAATTCAAGACCCCATCATTATAATACAAAACCTATTAGATAAATTTTCTATTCTAGCCCCCAAATATTCTACACAAATTCAAATGCTAATGAGAGGAGAGGTAGAACAAGGAGAACAAGAGGTTGGAAAACCTATGCAGTAACTTAAGGCATTGAAATCATCAATTGATCCTTTACAAGAATTTATAAAGAAACCAAGTCGTGTACAACCCTTGGTTGATTATTTAATAGATTATGTAGATGAACCCAACGAAATAGGTGTGTCCAAATTTCAGGAGATGGAAAGCTTAGGGGACCTATTTCACTTTCTAGTTCATTAGGAAACCCTAGAGATCCCTCAACCAAGTGACTCAATTGAGGTAAGGGATACACAAGGGGGTTTCCTTAGGTGTGATTAAATCGGGGTTCATGATAAAATGACACTTCAAAAGGAGAAATGAAAACTCTAATGCACTAAACTCTAGAAACTTAAAATATGAAATCATATTACTAAATAGAGAGAAACATAAAATTACCCAAAGGATAGGAGATGTCTAAACAAGATCTAAAAACTCTAAAATTTGTTGGTTTTGAAGTGCACCGGGACTCATAGGCTAGGCTAGGTGATTTTTTCCTACTACATGAATATGGTATCTTCAGCTGGTAAATCAGGATCTACTAAAAACTGGTAAAAAAGGTATATTGGGACTCATACACCAAGATGGGAAATTTAGTCGTAGTATTAGGGTTTGACTTAAAATTCTATAGCCTCTAGTGAACTTTTGTAGCTTTCATATTATCTTGTCTCTAAGTCTGAAAGTTTGAATTCTGGCTTGTAGGTGAGTTTCCATGAAGATGACAACTTTGAAAACTTTTGCAACTTTGTCTTCAAAGAATCTTGAAGCCCCAATTCACCTAAATCTGCAATCACACATAAAAAAGGAAAAATGTTGTTGTCTTAGGGAATATGTGTTTTCCTTGGTCAAACCCTGTTTTGATTATTAAACCTTGAAATGAAATGAAATAACATGAAGGAATGATGAATGAACAAATAAAATGTCACAACTCACCAAACCCTTGAAATAAAGGCATCAATCTTGTATTAAATTGCTCCAATGGATGTGGATCTTGACTCTTGATTGAATGCTTGAATACTTGACTTGAATACTTGCTTGAATCATGAAAACCTACATCACAAATGTTAGCTTAGAAACAAACATGATGCATGAAGAATTTGTGACATGATTCTTGAATCTTGAATGTAGCTCCAAAATGCTTGATAATCAGCCCTTGAATGCTCTTGAATACTCTTGATCTCATAAATTTTCCTTAGGAATGCTCTCTTGAAAATATTAGGTGAAATTATGTGAAATAACTTTGTACTTGTAGACTTTAATGCCAAATTTCCCAAAATTACAACACTACAAGCTGACATCAAATCTAGGATAATAAAATCCTACTAAGAATAGCTCTAGGTTAAAGTGGGACTCATATTCCAATTGGGGCGTATGAGTCCCAATGTCTTAAACATAGGACACAAACTTCAAGAAATGTTCAGTTCAATGCAATATTTAAAATTAGGCCACGAGACTTAGGTGGGACCCATATGCCCAAGGTGGTATATGAGTCCCAGATCACTAGATCTAGAACACACAACCTTAAACATTGAATAATGATTTGTCATTTATTAAATTTTGGGATTATCCTCAGAGAAATGGATTAAATTAGGTTTGTGGATGCAAAATAGGACAAAATAAGGAATAAATAAGCCAAATTTTAGTAGGGAGGGCCCAAACAAGTGTGAAAATGTAAAGGGATACATTTTCCTACACTACATGTAGCCCCCACTTTAGTGAGAGGTGGAACTTGCTTCAAACTCACACTAAAGTAGAAAAAATTGCATCAAGAGTGGTCCAAGTGTACCAATGCTAGTGAGATAGGATGACAACGATCCAAGAGGAATGATCAAGACCCCAAGATCATGATCCTATGAAAAACAAAAATAGGGACAAAAGAACACACATGTGAATGATGTATCAAGAAATAATAGCATACAAGCATATTGTAACATGTCATTCGTTCATTGAAGTAAAATTTCCTAAGTTTTCCTTCGCATATAAATAAACTATGCAACTTAATCATTTCCATTTCATTAATAATGAACAAATGAACATAAATATCAAAAAAATAATCAAAATTGATTTCATTCCAATATAATAATCCATAAATTACAATATTTCAAAGAATGTGTACAAAGTACATACAGATCTAGATCAATCAAACTTCAAAGCAATAGATATAGATGGTCTAGGAACCTCCTTTCAAACCTTGGTCTTTTGTTGCTTTCTTAGGAGAAGAAGCATCACTCAAGCACTCTTCTACCAACCATAGACTCATATGCAGTCCCCCATACATCTATCATACAATAAATGGCCCCACCCTTTGATGAAGAGATTGGTGGAGTAACCTCATAATGAAAACCATTCTGAGCTTAGTGTTGTGTCCTACATGACTAGAACTTGTAAGCCAACAATCTTGGACTAGCGTGCATAAATGAATCACGATGAATTGATAATGGAGCCAAAGGAAAACACACTACTTTAGCCAAAGTTTTCTCACTCAGTACTTTGACTGATAGTCATCCTACTCACATAAACTAGGGTATGTGCAGGATCATGATGGGCCAAAAAGTGGCAATATGATGAGTATGTGTAGGGTATGTGGTTGACGACTTTTTTTAACCCAAAATTGATGAAATGAAAAAGGGTTTTTAAATGAGATTTTTAGCTTTCCACCAATATAAATTATGCTTTACTTTGAATTTAATAAATAATTTTATTCATTTTCTATTTGAATTGTGACTAAATTCCTGATTGATAGGTTGATTGAAAAACATCTTTATCTTTCAAATGGTATCAATTTTTTTGAATCCAAAACATGCATTACATTCTATGCTTTGTATACTATAGGATTCAAAAAAATGAATTTCATGAAGTTTTGACCAACTTAAGGTGGCTAGACATACGAAGTTTTATATTTTTTAAAAGTTGTAATAAAAAAATCATAATTAATTATTTACATGGGAAAAAATTTCAAAAAAATATGCATCACGTTGGGAAATGAGTGCTCTACTTATATCTAAAATCTTATAATATAGATAAATTATTCAAATTTTTACCTCAAGTTTCCTAACTCTGATTTTTCTAAATTTTTCACCACTTAAGGGCCTATTTTTTCCATGATGATCCTACAAATACCCACTACTTAAACTAAATTTGACTTAAGGCCATTATAATCTATGCATAGGTATTTCTTTCAATGGGTTGTCTTTAACCTTAGAGAAAACATATTCCCTTTTCCCAAAACTTAATGGTATTTCTACCTACAAAGCATAAATACAAGTTACCCTCCCTTCAATGGATATTCAAATCCCATATGTAACTTATAAGCTATCTAATCCAATCAATAACTTAACAATGAATAACCCATAAGCTATCCTTGTTTAATAATATCTAGTATACTTATACTAATGACAAACAATCCCTCCTATTATGGAGTAAATACAAGCACTTTCACATAAAAGCATATAACAGCTTATTTTCCTTTCCAAAGAAAATGCTACAATTTCCTAATGCAAGTATTTTCAAGTAGTTCAAACAAATCATACAAATCTTATTATTTTTTAAATAAAGACAAATAAGAGAAAACTAAACCCTCATGCCTATAATATGCTTGATCCAATTGAATAACTTGATGCGTAACCTTCCAATAGTAGCTTACTAGCTTCACTTTATCAAATCAAAGAAATTCTTCACTATAGCTTCTACTCAAGATCTAATGCTATACTCTCATAAAGTAACTTTAAGCTCTCACGAAGTATAACTCTTTGATTATTTGCAGTAGAATAGACTTGTAGAAAAGTGTGTCCCAAATGAGATAATTAGCCCCTAAATTTATAAAAAAAATTAAGACATTTAAGGAAAAAGAAAAGGTGTGTTAGTGGACACCTCTCTACATGCAAATTGACTCACTATACACAATAATAAGGTAGTTGAAATATAAGTGTAAACTTAGCATAGTATTCAATAGATCAACCCTTATGGCTTGATAATAGCTCAAGACCAATTTAAATATGCACATGCCCAAAGATGATAATCAACTTGCAACCAAATTAGAATTCTATAGAAATAGATCCTTCATATATTGAAGCCATGTTTCTGCCCTCATTATTATTCTTTGGTGCAGTTTATCTATTGAAATAGTCTTATGTTTGTAGGCAACACATATACAATAGAGAAAAGATGAGCCCACTTCCATTTTATAACATTAAAATAATGAATTGACCAACAAATATTTGTTGTTTTCTCTTTCCTATTTCCATGTGTTTAAACCACTTTATGAAGCATGATTTATTATTTCCATCACTTTCTATAAAACTGTTCCAAGTTTAAGTAATTTGCTGCTATAAATTAATGATGTATTTCCAAATGGTATCGACTATGGTTTATTTTCCATATCATCCTTTATTATTGCACATTACTTGCATATAGATCAGCCTTTATCTTATGTCAAACATATGTATTAATCGGCCTATAATACTTTGCATAACATATATACAAGTTAGCCTCTAATAATACCACACACACACACACACACACACACACACACACACACACACACACATATATATATATATATTCATCTATGTACCTATATATGTACATATACATATGTTGATATATTCATATAAAAAAAATTGTCATACATATGTATATATCGACACATGTATACATATGTATTTATGTATATATCTTATATATATATATATATATATATATATATATATATATATATATATATATATATATATATATATATATATACATTCAGCTGCACAATCAAGCACATACACAATTACTATCTTATTGATAGGAACATATGTGTGATGTATATATTGTTCATTCAATAACAACATGCTCATAATCAACCCATTCATAAGCATGCATAGGTATGTTGGTGTAATTAATTATTTAATTACACTTTAGCATAAGTTTACTTAGGGATATTTTATTTCCTAAGTTTATTATTATCCTTATCTTGTTGAGCTGTCTTTTTGCTCAAGATAAGATTAGGGTTGTTTTTTCTTGCTTTATTGCATCATTTCCTTTTTGAAGGATTTTGTACTATTTGTAAAACAATTACTTTCAATAATCAATTATGCTGATTTTTGCTTGCACAAACTTGCTCTCAGAGTTTACAGAATATATTTCATTTTTGTTCTGAATATTTTTTGCATGTGATAGGTGATTTCTTGCAAGTGTTCTTGGGGACTGTGAAGTTGGTTTTTCAACTTCTACATGGTATCAAAGCTCCAGACTTGTTGCAACCTGTTCGTGTTATGAAGATATTCTCTCACGTCTTTTTTTGTGCAAGGGTTTCAAGTCAGGTTGATTTTTGGTAGATCTAGGGGTAGCCTATTCTTCTATGCATTTTTGGGCCAAATGGACGTTGCCATCACGATCAGAGCATCCAAAAACCCTATAAATGTCTTTTGTTTTGTCGATTAAGGCAAAAGTTCAAAAAAGAGCAAAAAAATTAGCCAGAGAAGCCATACGGCCTCCCTAGCTTGCTTCCCGAGGAATTTTTTTTTGAAAAACGTGCAAAAATTTCAAAATAACAAAGTTTTTAATTACAAAACTTGTGTGGCCTATTTTAAATCAGTGTGCCACCCATTTGCAGCTAGGCGGCCACCAGTCACTAGCCGCCACCGACGGCTCCGCCTCCAAAATCCGTTGGTCCGCCACCGGTAGCCAGCCACTAGCCCGCCACCGTCCTGTCACCAGAGAGCCACCCATCCACCACCCTCCAGCCACTGGTGGAGTGCCGCCCAACCATCACTGGAGCACTGCTAGGCCGAGCGGAGCAACCAGGGCCCCTTTTTCAACCCTTTTTTGACCTCTTTGGGAAAATCAAGCTTAAAATGGTCATCTGGGCTCCGTTTTTTGAAAACAAAATATCACCAGAAAGCTACTTCCAATGTTGTTCTAGTGGTGCTGGTATTTTTTTTATTTTTCCATTTTGATGCCTTTTTCGCTTGTTAAAGCCAGAAGTTGTTGTTTTCACTCCGGGAGACATAACTTTTGTGTCCTGACTCCATTTTTCAAAAACAAATAGGCATTGGAAAGCTGGCTTCGTCCTCTTCTCAGATCTCAAACCTAATTTGTGTAGAATTTTATCTAGGTATCTTATTTTTTTATCAGAACTCAGCCTTTTTTTTGTGAGTTATTTTCTTGGGAAACATGCAATCAAGAGTTTTTTTTGTGATCAAAGAGGAATATTTTTTTTATTTGAGAGTATATACTGCTATTTTTCTGACATTGATTTGCATAATATTGCACCCCTTACTCCATTCAACTATTTTTCTTGGAAAAAACAAATGGAGATTCACTTGAAAGACAAAGGGTTGTATAGGGTAACCATGGGTACATAAATTGAACCTACAGGTGCTACTAAAAAGAGAAAATGGTTTAATAGGTGTGATGAAGCTTATGGTACATTATGTCTATCTCATTCATCTGACCTTATTTTTCACATTGAGTCTTGCACAACACCCAATGAGATCTGGACCACTTTAGAGTCTTTGTTTGGGAAGTAGGATACTATGAGAGGGTTTCAGTTAGAGAATGAGCTTATTGGCTTAAATCCTAGGGATTTTGATAGCATCTAGGAGTTTTTCACCAAACTAAAGTCTCTTAGATTGCAGTTGTCACAGTGTGGTGTTCAGAAAAAAGACTCTCAGTTGATATTGTCCATTCTTTATAAGCTTGGACCAGATTATTCAATTTTTGTATCTACCTTTTATGCCACTATGGATGCACTTGGTACGAGATTCACTATGCCATCTCTTGATGCCTTTGCTTCATCTCTCACTCAAGAGCAAGCTAAGTTAGCTAGCATGGGTATGGTGAACAATTCTTCCTCCTCACAGGCACTTATTGCATCACAGGAGCCTAGAGATCAGAACGCTTCTACAGGAAAAGGAAAGAAACATAAAAAAAAGGATTACAAACCTCATGAGTAGCAAAACGAGTCCTCAGATTCATCCTCCTCTTCTAAGGGGAAATCATTTAGGAAGGAGAAGACTACATGTGCCTATTGCAAGAGGGAAGGACATGCAGAACATAATTGTTACAAGAAGGACATTGATGAGCTGAAACATCTTCTTCAGAACATCAGATTGATTTTCCTTCTAGGATGTCTACATCATCTTCTTCTCCTCATTCTTCTTCTTCAGAGCAGCATAGCATAGGCACAATTGGTTTACATACTTCATTAGATATGAGGGGACATGCTCTTTGTGCTTCTTCGGGTATTGGATCAAGGAGATGGCTTCTAGATTCAGGAGCATCTCATCATATGGAATCTTCATAGTCTATGTTCACTTCCTTTGAGCCTTGCACTATGTCTCCCATTTAGATGGGAAACAACACTTACACGAGTGTTACAGGGAAGGAGTCTATTAGTTTTGGGGACCAATCCTTTCAGGATGTCTTGTGTGTCCCTCACTTGAAAAATAACCTTCTTTCCATTTATCAGATCACACATGGAGGCAATGGGAGATCTGTGGAGTTCACACCTGATTCGGTTATCATCAAAGACTTGGAGAGTAGAGTAGTTATTGCTACTAGGATAGTGGATCACTCATATCGGTTGTATTCCTTCACTAATTTTTTTATTAGTGGTGCTTCTAATTCTACAGCTGTTCCTCACACTTCTAGTGTGCATCATCATTCAAAGGATAGATTTGGCTTCTTGAACATCGGAGTTCTCACTTCAGATCCTGTTCTCGAGCCTTCCATTCCATCTCCAACGCCTCCTGTTGCTTCTTCTATTTGAGTGCAGTAGGATCCCATTGATCGTACATCTTTGGAGGTTTATATTGAGTCTTCATCTACTTTGGCTTCTTCATTTGTTGAGGTCACACCTGATTTTGTGGAGACATTTTTGGCTGCACCTTCTTCACCTTCAGAGATTTCTTTCATTCGGCCTCTTCCCTCTCACTTCTTTCAGGAGATGTAGTTTCTTCACTTCTTTTGGAGTTACTTCATTTTGACGGGGATCTGTGGTCTCTTTCTTCCTCTCTTATGGGGGGATTCATTTATGTATCTTTGTGATGGATGGTGTCCTTGGGGGGTCTTATGGAGTCCTCCATGTTTCATCACTTAGTTAGTTTGCATTCTATTTTGGGGAGGAGTTTTGTTCCCATATGGTTTTCTCCTTTACCCCGTTTGATTTATTTTGCATTACATTTGTAAATGAGTACCTGATCAGGCCTTGTTGCGAGAACTCATATTTGCATAATAATTTGCTTCTCCCTAAGTTGCACTTATGGGGGGTGTTGGTGTAATTAATTATTTAATTATACTTTAGCATAAGTTTACTTAGGCATATTTTATTTCCTAAGTATATTATTATCCTTATCTTGTTGAGTTTTATTTTTGCTAAAGATAAGATTAGGGTTGTTTTTTCTTGCTTTATTGCATCATTTCATTTTTTAAGGCTTTTGTACTATTTGTAAAAAAATTACTTTCAATAATCAATTATGTTAATTTTTTCTTGCACAAACTTGCTCTGAGAGTTTACAAAACATCTTTCATTTTTGTTCTGAATATCTGTTGCATGTGATAGGTGATTGTTTGCAGGTGTTCTTGGGGACTGTAGAGTTGGTTTTTTGACTTCTACAAGGTATATCTACCCATGTACTCTCATGCACATGTTCCTTCATTTGTATGGTCTTTCATCAAAATGCATATGCATACATATACATACATTCCATGTGTGTTCAACTCAACAATTCAAGCATAGTAATATAAGGAAGAACTCATAAGCTCCAAACAGATAAACATCATCAAAGAATGCACTCAATAGTAATCAAGGCCCTTAATAATGCAAACACATCATACTAAAGATGACTTACCAATTCTTAACACAATAACTTGACTCAACCATTCTACTGTGAGTGTGTGTGTAAGATTAGTTAGGTTACATTTACTAGTTACCCGACCAAGTTCTTCTCCTGAGTGATACTTCCCTCTCACTTGGAGGATTGAACATATACCTGCATCCAACTAACACATTCCCACAATAGTTAGCTGTTCAAAAAATAATTCTTTCACATAATATTTCTCAATAGTTATAATATCCAATTCAATAACCATCCATTTCACATATATGCATTTCATCACATTTGTAATGACATAAATTGTATTACCTTGTTGGAGATGGTACAATTTCTCACTTTATATGGCAATGGTTAACATTAAAATGGACCTAATGTTGCCTTGATCTAGTGTTGTAATGTATTTTCTACATTCACATCGGATTTAGGGCCCTTTTAAGCTAAGTAGACCTAATTTTTCCTTAATTTAATTTTGTAAAGTGTATTTACTTGTACCTTCACATTAAGTTCAGAACCCTTGTAAACTAAATGAACTTAATTATGCCTTATTTAGGGTGTTGTAAAGTGTTGTACCAAACTTTCACACTAAGCTAATGTTTTCATTACTAATTTGGATTATCTATGCTTTAATTGGCCCTATTTTGCATCCACAAGCCTTATTAAATGCTTATTTCCAAGGATAATCCTGATATAAACCAACATCCAATCATAATTTAGGTTCTTTTAGGTAGTGTGGCCCAAATTTAGTGATTTGGGACTCATAGGCTAGACTTTGGGTGTATGAGTCCCACCTAGGTTTTTGGGCCTCGATCCTAAGTTTACGTCATTCTAAGAATTTTTGAAAATGTGTCCCATAATTAATGCCTAATGGGACTCATATGCCACTTCTGGAATATGAGTCTTGTGTGGCCCAAAATCAAATTTAATTTAAATTCTTGGTAGGATTTTATTCTCCTAGATCTGATGTCAGCTTGTAGTATTGTAATTTTGGGAAATTTGGCATAAACAAGTATAAATACAAGGTTGTTTCACTCATTTTCACCTAAGACTTTCAAGAGACCATTCCTAATAGCAAGTTTATGATTACAATACTTTACAAGATCATTCAAGAGAATTTCTAAGGCATTTAAGGGAAGATTTCTTCAACAATCATTGCAACAATTCAAGATCCATTATCATGTCAAGGTTATCAAGCATCGAGAATGTTGTTGAGCTAGTCTTGTGATGTTGCATTCAAGATCCAAGATTAGGCATTGTTCTACACTTTTTTCAAGATCTAGATCTGTATCCTTCATAGCCACTTCATGTTCTAGATTGTAGATTTACAAGGCATCATTTAAGATATCATTGTTGCATATTTCATATTTCATGCTTCTATTTCATTATTTCATCATTTGGTTTAATAATCTAAAAATGGTTTGACCAAGGAAAACCCCCATTTCCTAACAATCAACAAGTTTTCCTCTCTTTAATGTGTGATTGTAGGTTTATAGATTGAAGAGAGGTGGATTTGAATCCTTCAAAAGTACCAAAATGACAGTTGCAAATGTTGTCAAAGTTGTCATGAAAAGTTGTCAAGACTCACGAAAACTTAGATATAGGGAAAAATATCCATCCAATTTGCATGAAATCAATGGGAAAGTGCTTATTTGTTCCATCTTCAAAGGATTGTAAAGTTTTGTCTCAATATTCTTCTCTTGTGACACTTCGTGACAAAATGAGACACTTTGTGATAGTCTAGGCGTATGCGTCCCAATTAGGGTTTCAAGGAATAGTTTTTGGGTTTTCTTCCTCTTAATTTGTAACTCCAAATTCCAAATTTTCATCTCTTCAAGATCTACCAAGGACCCATGTGCCACAACTAGCTTATGATTCCTAGTGATCATTGAGAGTCAGGATTTCAAGGTTTTGAAGCCTTTTTTTATCACATCTTTCCTCTAGGTGCACCTCTTTTCATTCTCTGTTTCAATTTCATTCTCTAGGTCATCTAGTTAGGTTTTGCATGTCATTTGCATACATTTTCTTTACAATCCCTAGCTTGGTAGTGAACCCTCATTTAGTCTCTAATCCTACCCTAGGACATCCCTATTATAGATCTCTTTCCTTCATTTCATCCCTAGCTTGAGATCTCTAGGGGTTTCATTAAATGTTATGTTAGTGAAGTAGGAGGATCCCATATCCTCTTGTGTTCCATATTACAAAAAAGGTGGAAACCTATTTCCAACATTACAAATAGTATTTATAAGATTTTTTTAAGTATAATTGATTCTCAAAACCTACTTAAGAAAGTTGGAAACACTATATCCATTGGAACAATAGATGGAAATATAAATTCAATGATAATATTACTAATAATATACTTGATCTTCTAATTTCCTTTACCCTATAGTGCAACCCCATATTCTTATAATATTATAGTTCATAGACTAGGTAATTTATTCATACTTTTCATTTATACTAAATATGACCTTGATGGTCAACATTAAGGTCTCAAGAGATCTTTCATAACATGATCACATAGGGTTTATCTCTTAATCCAATCTCAAGAGAATAGTCAAATTAAACAATATTTGAATTTCATTTAGTATGTAGTCATATTGTGGTTCACTACAACTATAATATCCTTCCTTCATTCACATGATAATTCCTATATCAAGGTTCTCATATTTAAAGGGGTTGAAAATCATCAAGTAGTCATATTAAGACTTTATCCTCAAATACAAACAGGGTTACAAAGAGTATTAACCTTTAACATTATAAATATGTTTAGTACAATGTGGTTCTAGTATTACTAAAATAATTCATCATCACATACATTATTATGCACCCATAATCTAAAACTCAGATTAAGTAATGTTGTTCCTAATTCATAATATATAAAGAGGTCTATACAACTTTATATTTTTAACAAACCTTATTCCATGTAAAATTATAAGATAAGAATTTATGTCACTCTCCCTTTGTATACAGTCAAAAGTTCAAGCCTTTGGAAAATGAAATAATTTAATCTTGAAGGATTGTCATATAATTGTATAAAGAGAACATGGTTTATAGAGATATAAAATCCCAAATTCTTAGGTCTCTTAATAAACTTAATTTGATAAACATCGGGGCCAAACTTTCATTTGCATGTTACCAAGTCATAACTTATCTATATACATATACTTTGACAATACTATTCACCCATATTCCTAACCTAGTATGAGAAGTCACTAAGTCACACATACATAAACATTAGATTAGTATCTAGTTTAATAACATACATTGATTATTTACAAACCTTACTTTTTCTTTGAGTTCTTTACATTTAAAATAATTTTAGTCAATGATATTTACCTCAGAAACCAAATTATATCCACATCAAGATACATGGAACTTTCATCCACCCATTCATAGCTAGACATAGGGTAGCCAAGAAATAATTATGGTAAATCACCAACAAGAAGCATCAACATTTTATAATTAACACATTTATTTCTAAAATAAGTTGCCACTTCTTTTGTGTCATTGTAATCCTTGACCATGCATACATATTTATATTCTCTTACCTATTTTTTACCATAGAAAAATGGATCATTGACATTTTCATGGTCTTTTAGGTCTTTCTCTTGTGATGTTTGACTTATCTTGCTTTGATTTAATGTTGCAATGTAACTTCAACATTCACATTAGGTCCTAAATATTCAAATTATGATGTCTTGTGAAGGTGTTGTGAGGTGTTGTAACACATTTCTAAAATTTTCTAGACTCTTCTCATTACAATTCACTTAAAAATGACCTTTTGATCACTTATCAAGTCCTATTCTAAAGTGTTGTAAAGTATTATAACAAGATTTCACACTTTTCTAGGCTTTCACTATTTACACCTTTCTTATGCTTTATTTGAACCCTTTATGCACTCAGAAGACTTAATTAAGTGTATTTTTTAATGTAAACCCAACAAAAAACATTAAATGTGACTTAATTCCCGATAGCCACTTACAATCCCAAGGTGGTACCCATTCGCCATGGGTGGCAAATGAGTCCCTCTTGGCTCCCACTTCAAAATAATTCAAAATTACTTTCTATTTTTTATTCAAAAAGACCTTATGTCAGCCTATGATGAGCTATTATTGGGTTATTAGGGCATAAGTGTGTATAACTAAGAGTTTTTCTTCTCATTTCAAGACCTAATTCATTCAAGCATTCATCAAGTTTACTCATTCACTAATTAGATTCAAGCATGATTCAATCAAGCAAACATCAAACATCTTAGAGAATCCATTGATATATCTTCATATTTCTTCAACAAGGTTGGTGAGTTTAGGAAATTTGCATGTTTTTTATTCATCATTCCTTGCTCATTTCATTTCATTTTTTTATTAAGGGTTTCATTACCAAAGTGGGATTTGACCAAGGAAAATCCCTATACTCTAACCCTTAACCATTTTCCCCCTTTTACATGTTTGTTTGCAGACTTTTGCATGCACATTTGTCAAGCAATTAGGTGTTGAAAAGTGGACAAGAAGTCAACAAAGTGTTTCAAGTCAACTAAACCCTATTTCAAGCTTGGAGACAATCTATAGTATGTTTTCTACATATTTGACTTTGTCAACTCAACAAGAAGACAAGTGCAAATCTGGAGCCACATAATTGACCTATGATTTCATATATTTTTGGAGGAGGACATATTTTTGATGATTGGTGAATGAATCCCACCTGAGGGTTGAAAAAGTTGATTTTTTCAGAATCTAGTTCCTAGTAGTCGAAAAGCAATTTCAGGTGTTTTTGTCAGTAGCAGGATTGATTTGCCATCAGTGGCGAATGAGTCCCACTAGTGATTTATAGTGATTTCTACCAATTTCTAGAGCCTTTTAGATTCAAAATTCAATTCCCAGGTGCACTTTGTTCAACCTCTTTCAATTTTGTTTGTGTTTATTCATGTTTTAGTTCATTCTTGCATATCTCACTGTGTTTTCAAACATTGCATATTTCATTAGTATTGCATTCATAATCAATCAATTTCATTACTTAGTTACACTTAGATCATTCCATTTAGTCATAATTCCATCTTGCATTCCCTTATTTGAGTGAACCACATAAATTTTAGGGTTTTATCTCTCTCCTTTTAGGTGGAAGATCTTAAGAGTGCAAGAGAAGTCCATAGAAACCACAAAATTGATGGTTCACATTTAAATATAAACTAGGATAATAATAATAAAGGGTGGAAAGGTTAGTATCATAGAAATCCTTAATATTCATTACTTATATTGTTCTAGATTAGATGTCTCCTTTGTAGTGAGGGAAAGTTTAGGTAGGCCAACTAGTGAAATTGGATCTACTTTCCATAATGCTTTTATGGATGTCTATAACCCATTGCATGCTCTCTTTTTCACATAGGAAAAATTAATTCTTGAAATCCATGTAGAATCTCACTTGGCACTTCAAATCTCCCACTACTATTTGTTGCCTCTCGAAAATATGACATACACTACCAAAATATTCATATTTTTCTTCTTTCATACTCAGCATATTCTTCCACAATCTAATTATCTCTTCTCATTTATTTGTTGTCTCCTCACTATTTTATCTACTATTACAAAGCTCTGACATTCCTACCACAACATTTTTTTTCTACACATCCTACCATCTATCCCTCTACATGCCATCACCTTCTACTTATGTTCCTCTATTCTCTCCATCCCACACAATTCTCTCCATTTTTTCTTCCAAAACAAAGCATGAATAAATACCTTATAGTTTTTATTTATTTATTTCTCCATAAAATTACTTTATCATTTATCTTAGAGGGATTTCCATAGTCTATTTGAAGACTCCCCTTTCAATGTAGGAAAGGAGGATATTAAAGATAGTTATGGAATTTAGATTTTTGCCTACAAATTGTATTTTCTTGAAAGTTTCTAAAACATTTTCAAAAAAAATAAAATTCATGCATATCTTGTAATCTTAGCATTCCCTAAGATCATTTTTCCTTGAGGGACCTTCTTTCACCTCCAATTTTTCTAATTTTTTACATCTTTCATTTTAAAAAATAACCCCAAAAGGGCTTGTGAACCTCCTTTGCATGCCTTCCATCGTCACTCCCTTTTTTCTACTTTCTTCCTTTATTTTTTCTCTTTTTTCGTTCCTCCCCTCTTTCTCTCTCTCCACCTCTTTCTTGACCTCCTACTAATCTTTTTTATGCTATTTCTCCCCAAAATTCCTTTTTGATTCACCTCAACCCTAGTTTCTTATTTACATGCCTTCCCCTTGGTTTATTTCTCCCATAATGGTCTTCTAGGAGACCAAACTTATCTCTCAGCCATCCTTTTCACATTTTTTCCCTTTTCTTTCTCCCCCAAAACTAGTCAAACTTGCATTTTTGTTGAGCTTGTGGTATACACTCTACCTCGCATGCTAGTTTTCCCATACTACCTACCATTTCCATGCCTATTTCTCACATTTTTCCCTTTCCATGAGAAGGGACACCATGCGTTCACATGAATATTGGTGGAAAATGGTAGGGGGGTCATGCCTCACTAAATCCACCATCTTCATCCTTCTTTGACTCATGTCATTCCTCACATTTAATGGTTGATATGGAATGTCATCTTTACGCCTTATCTCCTTGTCTCTTCTCATGTTGCTTGTCTTTAACCATGGGATGCATGACATTCATTTATGTATTTTTACTATATTTTTTGACTTAGTGCCATTAAATTTATTTTCTACTTACATATTTAAAAAAAATAAATTAAAAAAATTTCAAAGAATTTTTATCACTATTTTTATGTTTAAAATTTTTAATTATAATTATTTTATATAAACTACTTTTAAAATATAAGGTGAAGATCCTAAACTATTTATATTAATATGATATCAAAGTACAAAGACACAAAAGAGTGCCATATGATTTTATAGAATGAGTATTGTAGAGGGAACAAAACTAGTTAAAATGTTCAATGTACCTATGTAAAGTTGCATAGAGGTCAAAATAGTACCTAAGCCTTGAGAAAAAGAGTAAACAAAAAACACAAAAACAACATATTTGAATAGGAGTTTGGGTGGATCACTTACACAACACTAGGAGAGGCATCAAAGTCCAATATCCATCGGAAATTAGACATTGAATTCATGTTGTTTTATATAAACTTTTAAAATAAATAAAAAACAATATTATTGAAATTTAAACAATTAATAATTATATCTTAAAATAAACATTGACTCTTTTTTTTTATTTTTTATTTTTCATTTGTCTATTAATATATTTTATATATTACTAATATATTTCTTTTATAATAATCAAAACTAAAAATTAGAGTTCTTTCTTAAACCTATTTCTACCATACTCTCAATTTTATATCATGTGGTAAATTTGTTGTATCAATATGATAAAACCATGTCTTACAACATTTCCCTCTTTTATTTTCCAATTTATTTTATTACCAGTCATTGAAACTAATAATCTTTTCATTAAATATCCCACATAACATTTTTCTATGCTAAAATTAAAATAAGATGGATGCCAAATCAATCTCAACTCGATATATACTATCTTTTACAAGTGAACAACAAGACAAACCATTCATATTATAAATACTTAATATAAAATTTTGTGAGCATAAAATCTTCCATTCATACATATCTTTATATCTTCATCCTCATCTAATACTTCTCATTTAACCTCTCGGGGAGATGGGGTAGTAGTTGGGGAGGTCCAATTGTTGGAGTTAGTACTTGTGGTTATAATATTTAATCTTGCAACATATTTATACTATATATTGTCAATAATTAGTCCACATATAAAAGACAAAAAATAACCAAATGTTGGTCAAGATGGACTCATACTTAAACACATGAGAACCTATGAATGTTATATAAAAAACATAAATACATTCATTAACAAGTGAAATAAATACCTTTTGGTTCAAATAAAATTTCATAACTATGCACTATAAGTCTGCCATTTATAAGATTATGTGTTCATTTAAACAAGCATTGTCATCATAGTGAAAAAATATTTTTTGCATGTGTACAACAACTGGGCTAGAAATTTATATGTTAGGAAAATGAAGGTGTCTGAATCTTTGATTTTCCATAGCATCGATTTTTTAATTGTTGCTAATTTTCTCATGCTTTCTTTTGAGTTACAACTTGTAGTTTCTTTTTCTGATGAGGAGTTAAGGTGGAAAGTTAATTTTACAGGTGGAGTTGCGCATGAAGGAATTTTCCATTTTTGTGTTGAGTTTTGACAGTTGATTTAGAAATGTCTAATTTTTGCATTGTAATCTCTATAAATATGATACTTTGCTTGAGGAGTTATGAGAGGAAATATTGAATTCATAGGGGTTATGCTACCAAATTTTCTCCAAATGGAACAAGATCTAAATCTCCATGTAAAGGCTTAGAGATTGCAATTGTATTGCAATTATGTATTTTATTCCTGAATAATACAATGGATCTATGCTTTTGGAGGGTGGGGTTTTTTATTTGAAAGGGTTTTCCCCATGTAAATATTTGTGTTCATGTCTTATGTTCTTTCATGTTTAATGATTCCATTTATTGAATTTGTTTAATACATGTTGAAACTAGTTAATCTTGCATGATCTAAAATTACATGAACTTTCCTCTAAGGATTAATGGTGGAAAATAAACTATGTTTGATTATGCTTTATGGCATAGTAGTACATTTTTTTGAGGTTCTCTAAAGAAATGAATGTTGCTAAAGACACTTACTGATCTCAGATGCTCATTCTCGGATGAATCAATTTCCCTTCAGTTGCTACCAGAGCTTTCTTTTGGGATTTTCTTTTTTCTTGCATGTGCAGTTGCATGTACTTGCATGGACTCACATGTGGCTTACATGCGCTTGCATATTGATGTATATAATAATTCTTGGTGTTTAAGGTTTTGGGTATTCCTTTTGTGAATATTTCTTTGTTAGAGAAGCTTGAGGAAATTTGAAGGAACCGGATGAAAATTGATCCTTTGGTGAGTGGAAGTTCTTGAATTTTTATTTTAGTTTTAGGAGATAACATGTAACTTGAAGGATGGTGAAGACGAAGAAAATGGAGTTGATCATATTGAAATGATGTGATTTGAAGCTCCTAGTTGATGGTGGAATAATCTAATGCATGGGGTCTATTTCTTATGCTTTATGGTTGTGTTACAACAAAGCTTTCATATTGGATGTCTGTGATAGAGACTCCACAGTGATATGGAGAAGCTTGGGTTGTTTCTCAGCTATGCAATAATGTGCTTATGTTGGGTTTTTTTCCTAGTATTGGAAGGCATTATTTTTGTTACCCCGATTGCATGTATGTTATGAAGTTGATCATTGCATGATTTGTAGGCTTCTACAATATCCTATCTCCCTTGGATACATATGCATGTTGGTGGTTGTGGAGTTGGCCTAAGATGGGCCTAGAGTTCTTGAACTACTGAATTTCCTTTTATGGATACTTTGTACTTGCATGGCTCAGATGCATGTTCCTTGGATCTAAGGGTTTTATAGATTTTCCTATAAATATATGGTTATGCTCATCTATGATAATCCATTATTTTGGTTTAACTGTTATGGTGCTTTTGTTTCAAACTTTTGAGTCTTCCAGATGTGAAATGGGTTTTCTTCAAACATAGTGGTTTTGTAGGTTTTACACGGTCAAGGAAAACTTGTGGTTTTATCTAGAGCTACGGTTAGGTATTTTCTAGACCTTGGTTTTTGAAGTGTTACTGGATGAGATAGTTACAATTTTGCATGCATGCTTCATGCATGGTGTGAGGAGGTGAGATGCTTTATTTGCATTGGAGTGTTGGTACATGATTAGTTACTCAACATTTATGTGGTGATGCTTGGTGGATTCCTTGATTATGGTGCTCATTGTGGACATGATTGGAAAATTGGATATGAGCTTGATCTAGTGCTTGAGTCATGTTTTTGATAAAGGGAAAACGGGTTTTACAAGGACCCAAAACCACCAAGTTTACAACAAAATAGAAAGGACTAAAGATTCGAATAGAAAAAATAGGCTGCACAAAAGGAAAAAACTAGAAAAAGCAACAGCCGCCCACAAAAGACCATGAGGGTCAAACAAAAAACTAGCTGAAAATCCAACAAAAAGACCAGCCACAACTAACCCAGAGTCTTCAAAATAGACTCGGTCTCTACCTCCAGGTTTCGCATGTCCTGAACACCCTTCTTGAAGGTTTGAATAACCTACAGTGTAGGATGAGCCTTCCTCTTCAAATTAGCTCTGGTTCTCTTTGAAATACCAACATCCTCATCCTATTTTTTATGATTGACCTCATCCAAATCAACCACCAAAGACCCCTGTTGAGCTTTGTCCAATTTTTCAGTCATGACATTGATGATGATGGCATTGTGTCTTTCCATCCTATTGTTTTGCTCGGCTATAATTTTAACAGTATTTTTTATTTTATCCAACTCAATTTCAACCCTTTTGTCCATGCCCGCTTGGTTTTGGGTTTCTTTACTCGCACCATGATCTTTTCGCTCCGCCTCTTTCTTACCAAGCATCGTAACCTTGGCTCCCATTTCTTCTAGTTTACTTTGAAGGGTCTAGTTTTTTATTTTTAGCTCGTTGATTTCATGAAAGATCCATTTCAAAAATATGAAATGGTCAGCAGCATTATTCCTAGCTAAACCCAAGACATCCATAGTGGGTTCCCTTTCTAGGTTGAAGCAAGTTTTAGCAGGGTCAAGGCTGTACAGGGGAACCAATTCTAGCATCTTTGTCCAATGACGGGGCAGCAAAGGATGAAGTATTGTTCGCACTAGAATCCTCATAATCAAGAGAGTCTTAAGAGTACAACACAATACTTGGTACATTCATACCTACGAGCTTCTAGTTTTAAGGGTAGAACTTCCCAGCTTAGGCATAGTGCAAGCATTCATAGAAAGGAGGTTAAGGCTTTTCTTACCAATTTGGACAGAGGAAAGGCTAAGGACCATCCTAACCGGGCTCAAATTGGGAAAATTCCCTGAGCAGCTGGGTTCAGTATCATCCTCCTCAGAATTAGGAGGGGCATCCAAATTAGGAGAGGCAGGAATATTTTGGTAATGTTCAACAATTAACCTAATCAAACCAATATGAAAAATAGGATATCTGTTTGGGTTTTTCATGTGATCATCCAAACTTTTTCTCGAAGAATAGAGAAGATAGTAGGGAATAGAAACCCTGACCTTGTAGTATAAATGGTTGAGCAGGGAAAAGTGATATCTATAGACCCTAGTGAAGCGACCATCCACAGTAATGTACTCCATGATAACACAAAGAACTTTTCTCCAGAGAGCTTTTATGGTATTGAATTTGAAGTAGCTGTTAGAAATTTTCACTAGTTTCATTCTTTCCTTCTCTTTCTTCGAAAATCTGATGACAAGTTCATCAGAAAAAACCTTGTCCTTGAAAAATTTGTGTCCATCAGTGGACATTCCTGTCACTTCAGCTATAAGGTTTTCATCGAGCTCGACTTTCCTACCAATGAGGGTAAGTTCCCCATTTTTCCAATTCTTCTCAAAATTCTCAGTGACCTCCTTATTAGACCCACAGAGTTTTTCTAGAAAAGGGAGTAAACCCCCACTTTTTACTTTGTCCCATGCTTTAGTATTTCTTATATGCATCTCAAAGCTGTCTGACTCAACTCTTTTCCTGTCTCCACCCATTTTGTTAAGCATAGTGGGGTAGACAGAGACAAAATATTTCCTTGAAATGGTCCCGCCAAATCTAAGAGCCCACAAAGCATGCCAGGAAACCTTACAAATTAAGTGACTAAGCTTTGTCCCATACAATCTAATGATTGTGATGTAATTACCCTGTCTTATCATCATTAATGAGGTGACATGCTTCTTTCCCATGTGACACATCATAGTTCAATAAGGCCTAGACATTAATGCTTAATTCACTAATATTTAGCCAAGTGCACTATCCTTTTCTCCTAACCCCTTCATTCACAAAAAAATCTGCCACAGCATCGACTTCTCTATAGGCATGTGAAATATTTATATTATCAAACTTGGCTAAGGTTGAGATAGCATCATCAATCCAAGACTTAATAGTCCACAAGGGGGGAAACCTACCTAAAATACAATCAATAATATTTTTGGAATCCCCTTCAAGCCAAAGTTTTTTAAAATTTAGACTACAGGCCAAATTTATAATATGAAAAGCTCTAGTAGCCTCAACGAGGTGATTGGTTTGAGATCCAAGGGGAGTGGCAGTCTCACCAAGAAAGTTGCCAAAGGAATCCCTTATGACTCCACCACAACTCGCCACCCTAGGATTACCTTTAGCCGCTCCATCGAAGTTGGCTTTGACCCATCCATTAGGCGGAAAAGACTAGTAAACACCCTCTCTATTCTTCTTAGCTTGTTTAGGGACATAGGGAAAATCAAGACTTATATTCCATTCCTTAGCAACCTTAAGATCGTAGGACGAGTGAGCCACTTTCTCAGAGTTGCTAACATTCTGGGATATAGCAATGACATTTTCTTTTAGAAATATGATTATTTTATCAAAAAAAATCCATCGGTGCTTCTTTATCTCTGTAAATTCTATTGTTTCATTCTTTCCAAAGACCCCAAGCAACATGAGGGAAAGAAAAATCCCACAAGTACCGAAGTATAGGATTGTGATTCGGGGCTTTCCATGGATAGAAGAAATCTTCAATAGACAAGGGAAATACCAAAGATAATTGCCAGCAATAGATTATTTTTTCCCAAATTGAGGCAACAAAAGGACATTGAAGAAACAAATGACATGTTGACTCTGCATCCATCTTGCAAAGAAAACATCTATTAGGTATTTGAAATCCACGCTTGCAAAGGTTGTCAACTGTGAGCACCTTATTTTGGAGAAGGATCTAGAAAAAAGATATTGATTTTAGGGACTGGATGTTTGAACCAAGCCTTCGACCAAAAGGGAGGAGAAGCCTAGAAAGAAGTAAGCCTAGAAAAAGCAGACGAAAGCAAATAATTTCCCGAGGATTCATCACTCCAAACAAGATGATCTTTCGTTTGATCAGGGTAGAGTCTGACAGCCAGCAAAGAAGACTGAATAGGAGCAAGAGCTTGACTGACAAGGCATAGATTCACCCATTTTCCATCCACCCAATAGTCTTTCACATATGAGCCAAAAAGAGCTTTGCAATTCTCAGCCCACCTGCTAAAGGAATCAATTTTTATAAGGGGCTCATTAAATAGCCATCTATTCTCCCAGAATCTAGTTTGGTTTTCGCTTCTAACTTTCCAACCCACTCCAAATTCAACAACTTTTTTTTTCTTAATCAAATTATTCCAGCAGGTTGAGCCTCTGGGAAGAAGATGGGATTCCTTCAAAATTATCAGGGATCTATTACTCTCCAAATATTTGCTTGCTAGGATACCAGTCCATTCCCCTGAGGATGAAAATATTCTCCAAATTTGTTTAGATAGGAGAATCTTGTTAACCATTCTAATTTTTCTAAGACCTAAACCTCCAGCCTTTTTCGGTCTGCACACTAGATCCCATCCTAATAAAGGAAAAGTTTTTTTTCTTCCACATGCAACCAAAGAAATCTATTTTGAATATTTTCAATTGTATCTGCAAACTTATCAAGGATTTTGAAGAGGCTCAAAGCATAAATCATAAAATTATGAAGAGTAGCTTTGAGAAGTTGAAGTTTACCTGCTTGGCTTAACAGAGCTCCTTTCTATCCAGCAAGCTTCTTACTGAACCTCTCAACCAACGAAATCCAAAAGGATTTTGGGGGTTTAAGGCTTAAGGGTAAGCCAAGATAGGTAGAAGGCAAGGACTCCACCCTGCAAGCAAGGATTCTAGAAATTTTATTTTGTCTGTGAACATGAGTGTTGAAGAAGAAAAGAGAGCTTTTCTATTTATTAATCATTTGTCCTAATGCCCTCCCATACTCATCCAATAGAGATTTCAAAGTTTTTCCCTCCAAGATAGAATATTTTCCCAAGAGCATGGCATCATCAACAAATTGTTGATGAGAACAAATCGGATTACTAAAGGACAGTTTGAGACCAAGAAGGGATCTATTATTGATCAACCTTTTCAAATTTCTTCCAACCATAAAAGTGAATAAAATAGGAGAAATGGGATCTCCTTGTCTTAGACCTCTTGAACTTTGGAAGAAAGTCATGGGAGATCCATTAACCATTACAGATATAGAAGTTGTAGACACAAGTTGTTCCACCATTTGAAGAACCCTATTGCAAAACCCAAATTCCTTTAAAATTTTAAACAAGAATTTCCAGTCAACTCTGCCATAGGCTTTTGAGATATCAAGCTTTAATAGAAAGCCTTTAGTCTTAGAGCCAACCAAGGAATGGATATTATAATGCATAGTGATAATAGAATCAAGGATCTGTCGACCAAGGACAAATCCATTCTGTTGAGGAGAAATCAGAGTGGGCAAGAGTATTAAGAGTCTAGAATTCAAAACCTTCAAGATGATTTTATAGATCAATTTGCAAAGGCTTATGGGTCTGAAAGCTTCAAAGTTCACCACTCCAAGCTTCTTAGGGATTAAAACTAGAAAAGTAGCATGCAACATAGAGTTATTTTCCTCATTGGTAGGAATAGAAAACAACATAGAGTTATTTTCCTGATTGATCACATTAGGTATAGCCTCTATTAAATGGTCTTGATCATTTTGGTTATTTTCATCATTCTCAGAAATAATATTTTTAAAGAATAAAATAGCATGCTTTCTGATGTCCTCCTCCTCCTCATGCCTAATACCATCCACTTCAATTTGAGAGATTCTGTTGACCGCCCTGTGTTTTGAGGCCAATAAATGAAAGTACCTAGTATTTTTGTCACCTGCAGATAACCATAAAGCTCTAGATCTTTGACTCCAGAACTCCTCCTATTTTCCAATAATATCATGCATCTTAATAAGGAGCTCATTCTCTTTTTCCTTAATATAATTCACATATCCTTCCTTCTGGATTTTGTTTTGAATCTCCCCTAGATCCATCTGAAGATCAAATTTAAT
This sequence comes from Sequoia sempervirens, assembly GCA_007258455.2. Taxonomy (NCBI): domain Eukaryota; kingdom Viridiplantae; phylum Streptophyta; class Pinopsida; order Cupressales; family Cupressaceae; genus Sequoia; species Sequoia sempervirens. The sequence continues at coordinate 508,775,135 of VDFB02047230.1, read as the reverse complement.
CCTGAAAGTGTTCCCAAAGGACTCTTTTTTCCATTTTTTTAGGTTGAATTTAACTTCCCATAATTTTTAGCCACTCTAAACATAGTTGTGCCAGAGATACTTATATTCCACCATTTCCTAATTTCTTCTTTAAAACAAGGATGAGAAATCCACATTTTTTCAACTCTGAATAGGATATTTTTCTTCTTATTTAAAGGCTCCACAACAAAACTAATAGGGAAGTGTTCAGATCCAATCCTAGAGAGGGCTTTAAGAGAATAGTAATAGTTAAAGAAAAAATGATTAGAGATTAAATATCTGTCTAATCTAACCTGGATAAAATCCATACCATTTATGCAATTTTACCAAGTATAGGAAGCTCCTTGCAAATCTAGATCAATCAACACCTAGTTGTTGATGAAGCTCTAAAGATCCTCTTTACTCTCTGCATTGATCTGGGAACCTCCAAATTTTTCTTCATTCAGTAAGGAAGTATTAAAGTCTCCCATGACAACCCAAGACTCTTTGTCAAAAATCCTCCTAAAGGCGGCCAAATCCACCTAGAAGGATTTTCTAAGACCTTTTCCATTGGGGGCATAGATATTTGATTCGATCCAGCTGAAATTATCCCTAATATGGGTGAATCTAGTAGCAATATGGTTTGAACCTTCCAAAATCGGATCCCCTTTGATTATATCACTATTCCAGAAGGTAACAATACCTCTTGAAACACCATTCGAGTTGTTTCCATGTGTACTACAATGCTGAAATATTTTTATCTTTTCCACTTTTTCCTTTGACATTTTAGTTTCCTGAATAAGGAGAATATCAGGCTTGTGATCTCTAAGAAAATTGCGTAGAACATCCTGCTTGTGGGGATTATTAAGTCCCTTGATATTCCAAGACATGATCTTCATGAGTTACTAGGGGAGTTGAGGCACTCCAGGATGGTTTTTTGAAAACCATCTACAATATCTTGAAAACTATTATGCTCTCTTGTCCATTTAGTAGAATTTTTCCCTTGAGAGTTCTTTGTTGCTCCATAGTTTGCCTTTGCTTTTGATCTGGTAGAAATGACCCTTGGAGTCTTCCATTATTTTATTTTATTTTTCTTTTTCTTAGATAAAACCTCTTCTTTATCAGTCTCTTCTTGACTATCTGTCTCTTTACTTGACTCCCATTCCTTATCAGTAAGGAGTCTTTGCTCCCAGGGTAATGTCTCCATGATGCCATTCAAATGAAAGTTGAATAGTTACTAGAAAGATCAGTAGAATGGTACTGATTATCATATGAGTACTTAACTAGTTCTAAGGAATTAGGATCCATAAAGTGATCTACACCCGAAGGAAAAAAAAACCTTTAGAGGAAGGGAGAAGAAGAGAGATGTTTAGCTCCAAGGACAACCCCTGGATAGGAATATCCTCCAAACTAGGGTTCCCATCTATTTTCCCAACTGGGCTCAGCTCTTGGGATAAGGGGCTAGCTTCCTGAATCTACTTTTCTTCACCAACCGTCTAATCCACACTAGCTTCTTTTTCCTTAGTTGTTAAAGTATTCTCAAAATCCTTATGTTGCAGTTCCTATGGAATCTCACCATTATTTCCCATATCACCATCAGCCTTAGTTGAAGTGCTTTGAACATTAGACTCTTTATTCTCAAGGCTTTCTCCTTCTAATTTCTTTCGCCATACAGATTTCAAAGAACCAGCTAGTTTCTCTTTCTCTTTGGTAGCATTTAACGGACATTTCTTAGCCAAATGCCCAAATTTTCTGCATTTGAAACAAGCAAAAGGGATAGTTTCAAACTCTATGTCCTACGACCAGGATCCCAGCTTTGACTGAATCTTGATTGATGAGGGAAGGTCAGCATTCTGAGAGACCCCTACAGATATTCTTGCAAATACCAGCCTTTTTCTAGTAGCTGTCATAGAATCAATAGAAAGGAGCTCTCCAAAGGAGCTCGCAATACCATAAAAGACATCCTCATTCCAATATTCTAGGGGAAGGCCTGGGAGTCTGACCCATACTGAGACATTCTCAAAAATAGAGTTTGAGAGGTCCAGATTAGAAGACCATTTCTTTAGAGCCAAGGATGATTTCCCTATAACCCATGGACCACCACTTCTAACTGCCAAGATATCATCTCTGCAAGTGAACTCAAACACGAAAAAGACCTTAGGGAAAGCTGCTACTGAAAATTTTCCATTAGTTCTCCATTTTTTCTTAACAAACTCCCTGACCACTTCAATGTTTGGTCTAGGGCCCATAAATTTCCCCACCAGGGTTCTTTCCATTAAAGCAATATTATGATCAATTACTAGATTTGGTATAGAAATTGCAAATCTACCTTTTTTAGGGTTAGAGACATTTTGCACCAGAGGGAAAGAAGACTTTCCATTTGGTTTTACCCCAAACAGAGAAGTCCAAGGTTTGTGATTGCCTCCAATGTCGCCAGTGGTCCCCACCACACCTTTGGATTTTTTACTTTTTTGACCGGTCAGGGAGCCCACAGGCTTAGCTGCCGGAATGTCATGTTGACTACATGGTTATTCTCTTTCAAATCCTAGATTTGCAATTTCCAATGTGATAGTGGGTTTTCATGTTACATTGATTGGATCTATAGGTTGTGCAATGTTTTGTGTTGTCTACGGGTTGTGCAATGTTTTGTGTTGTCTTTACCTACATGATTGCATAGATGACTTGAAAGTGGACTATCTATATTCACGAGGTTTTATTCTATGTTGATGTAGACTTGTTAGTTGGCCTTGTTTTTGGTCACTTGTGCATTGGTGTGATTGCTTTCAAATGAGAGGATGAATAATAGGGAGTACTTGGATAGTTAGTTTTGGAGTCCTATAGCACATGGTGTATTTCCTTGATTTGGAGATCTTGGTTTCACTTGGTGTGATCAACAATACACTTGTATGTGTGTGGACCTGAATGAGTTTTAGATTTGGGAGATGGTGTTTTATGTGCTTGGCAAGCTTGGTTCCACGATTTAGTGGGATTTTTAGCAGTGAATTTGTATTCATCACTAAATGGTGAATGACCTTCTTTAGTGATGTAGATGTTTCAAAGGGACTCTTAGATCTTGTTGTTGCAGAAGGGTTTCCTCACATTTTTATGTGAACACTATTTGAGGATGTGTAGCATCTTAGAGCCATGGTCAACTCTTGTGGTCTTTGGGTTTAGGTGTTGGTGGTGCTTGACAAGTGATGTTGGTTTAGAGTTTGTTTGTTTTATGTCATGATATACTCTTGATTCTAGACTAGAGTTTTGGAATGATACTTTTCTCTTGAGACCATGTTGTGTTCACTTGGAACACATGATCTCCTAAGTATGATGTTTAGATCATGGTCTAATGATAGGATCATGTTGTTGATTTTTCTTATTGGAGCTTTGATAGTGATTTGGTGATTCTCTATGTTTTGGGTGCAATGGTCATATGCTTGAGAGATTTGTGATAGTGTAGTGATGCATTTGAAGTTTAGCGTGAGATGATTATTTTCTGGTGCTCATGAATACATGGAGAATGAGCTGAGGCTATATTTCTCTTGAGATGAGAAAAGTGTTGTTGATATGGTTACTCTTGATGATATTTCAGCAGAAAGTCTGAGGAGCATACACTTTAGTTGGATGTGAGTTCAAAAAAGACCTATGAAGGGATTTATCTTGAAGTCATGATGGATTGCATATCTTGGAAGAGTGTTCTCACTCCTCACTCCTTGTCTACTTGACAATTTTTTGATGGAGAGGTATTTCCATTTTTTTCCTTAGGTGCTTTATGCTTCTTTTGTAGACATGGATCTTGAGCTGCTATTAGAGGGTTCTGGAGAATTCATTTTGAGAGATGGATAGCATAGTTATCTCCTTTGGTTTTCTTTTCATTTTTGATGATTATAGGGTATGGTAGTGAGCTAATTTCCTGAGATGGTAAATTGAGTAGTTTGATCTTCTTTGAGAAGCTTACATCCATGTGGATACATGATGCATATGTTATGTTTTATCTCTTGAGGTTGAACGGATTTGGATGTTGTTATGGCTTTTATATTGGGGTTGTGGAGAATATCTTACTTGACATAGTTGGCACTTAGAGGTGTATGTAGAAGGGCATGCTACATGTTTATGATTTGTAATTTTTTCTCTTTATTATGTTTCTTCTTCTTGTATGTTCAAATTCATATGACTTTAGATGTGAGATTTCTATGTGGAGCTATGATGATCACTAGTTTGTGGTCATGTTTTCTCACTTGGGTGATGACATGGAGGTTCTTGTATCTTTTTCTTCTGTTAGATATGGAGAAAATGGGAGAGTTGTGGAAGATTTCTTAGAGAGTTGTTTCCTGTAGCAGTTAGTTGCAGGATTTACAGATCATTATGGATGGTCCTTGGTACTACATGGCTACACTTTGTATGTGTTATGATTGGTAGACTCGATATGCCTTTGATATTTTTAGATTCAACATCACCCATGTAGTGGGAGTTCTTAGATGTGTTTGGTCTTCTTTGACTGGTTAGCAAATGGAGCTTGTATTTGTAGTTCATGGATTGGCTATGTAGGTGGCATGATTTTTTTGATGTGGATACCTTCAGGGTATGGGTGATCGGATGGATTATCACTTGTTGTGGGTGTTATTTTTAGTTGCATGGGTTGGTCAATTATATGGGAGTAGTTAGTTTCCTAGTTATTCTAATTGATGTTTGATCTTGTTTTTTGGAGAATGACTTCATGATTGTGTTCAGGTTGCGAGATATGAAGTTGAAGTTGTTAATTCTTTTGTATAGCTTGTGAGAATAGTGGAGTGATGGTAGTATTCTATAGCCTTTACTATCAATTGGATCTTATGCAAGCTTGTGTTCTTTGGATTGGTGCATATACACCATGGCTTGTTCCTTTCCTTGGAGGATGGTAGGAATTGTTGTCTGAGATGGTGGACATCTTGGATGTTGTTGCAGGTGTCTTGGTTGGAGCATGATAGCATTATTTGAGATTCTTGTGATTGCATGTATGGTTGTGTTGATGTGTTTTCATCGGTTGACTCTTAGCAGTTAAATCCTCTTACTTTCATGGGCTCTTCAAAGGTGTTCGACAAGTGGGAGAATGTTACGAAAATGAAGGTGTCTCAACCTTTGATTTTTCCATAGCATTGATTTTTTAATTGTTGCTAATTTTCTCACATTTTCTTTCGAGTTACAACTTGCAGTTTCTTTTTTTAATGAGTCAAGTTGGAAAATTGATTTTATAGGTGAAGTTGTGCATGAAGGAATTTTCTCTTTTCGTGTTGATTTTTGACAATTGATATAGAAATTTCTAGTTTGTGCATTGTAATCTCTATAAATATGAGACTTTGCTTGAGGAGTTATGAGAGAAAATATTGAATTCATAGGGGTTATGCTATTGGATTTTCTCCAAATGGAACAAGATGTAAATCTCCATGTAAAGGCTTAGAGCTTGCAATTGTATTGTAATTATGTATTTTTTTGTGGAATAATACAATGGATCTATGCTTTTGGAGGGTGGGGTTTTTTATCCGAAAGGGTTTTCCCCATGTAAATCTTTGTGTTCATGCATTCTCTTCTTTCATTTTTAATGATTTCATTTATTGAATATGTTTAATTCATGTTGTTGAAACTCATTGATCTTGCATGATCTAAAATTGCATGAACTTTCCTTTGAGGATTAATAGTGGAAAATAAACAATGTCTTATTCCACTTTATGGCATAGTAGTGCATTTTTTTTTAGGTTCTCTAAAGAAATGAATGTTACCAAAGACACTTACTAATCTCAGATGCTCATTCTAGGATGAATGAATTTCCCTTCAGTATATACATTGGAGTATTTCATATTAATAGTTTTCCCTATCATAAATATAAAAGGTATCACAATAAATGCCTTGTATTTTCCCATGAAATGTGAAAGATTGTGAAAAAGTTTTATGATCATTTAAAGTTCAATATAAGTTACATTCTAAATAATTATGTGTTGTTTTTATAACAATAAAAAATATTTTTTGTGATGTTTCCATGGTTTTTGGATTAGATTGTGTGAGAGTTTTTTGCATCAACATTTTGGATCACACTCTATGATCCATCATTAGTATTTTTTGTGTTTAACTCTTGGTCCATTTGTGTTGGGTATAAAGGTTAGAGGTAACAAGACTAATGGTTACTAAAGGATATTGTGATCATGTAGGTTGCATATAAGTTATTTTATAAATAAGAATGCAATATTGTACTCATAACAAATTATATTTTTTTCTTCAACTACTAGAGATGCCATGATTAAGTTTTGGTTTAATATTTAAAAAGTCAATTTTAGGACACTTCTCACTCTATGTGCTAATGTGGAAAGTTGTGTAATTAATCAGACCTTAAAACCTTAGTTATTGATAGATAAGAAGCCAATTCACAATTCAAAAGAACATAGTGCTCCTATCATAATCCATGCAACTGCTACATGCTCGCAAAGTTAACCACCACAACTACTAACCCCTCTCCCCTATAAACGAGCTCATCTAACCTAAGAAAATTTTTAATTGTGTGGACCATGTTGTAAAATAGACCAGTGAACAAGAATACATTCAATATGTCCCATATGATAAAAAATAGCTGGACAATGGCAAATAATGGAAACCCTAATGTAAACCAGATGTTGTACCTTACTGGCCTGAAAATAAATTGTTTGGAATTAAAGCGCACGACGTAAATGGTGAGGGGAACAAGGGACACCATACTCCACACAATCCCTGCTAACCATGGAGATGGTGTGATGACCATGTGTACCGTTGCTCCAAATGCTACAACCAATGATATCAGTGCTGACCACAATAAGCCAATACTGAATAAAACCTGGGTTTGGTCTTGCTGGTCATCCGGACCTGAATACTGGACAAGAATAGCTGATGCAATAGAACAACAAAACGAGAATGTGTCGCATATGAAAAAAAGTCTGAAGAGAACAACATTAATGTATACAGCTTTTGGTTTGTCTCCTGTTTGTGAAACAAGTCATCCTGGTAAAGAGAAGGCTGCTGCAAATGACACTGTGGCGATCAACACCGCATTTATGGAAATATTTTCAGGTTTGATCCCTGATTTAGCAGGTGATAGTTCTATTCTCATTGTATCTTCTAAATTCTCTAAATTCTACAGGGCGCCATGGATTTGAAGCACTTTTATGATCTGCGTGAATGAGACTGTCTTTTAAAAGAAAATCATGAAAAGAAAGCTGCTAAAATAAGTGTGTTAGGTATTTTTGACATCTAACAATTTGAATCTTAATCCTCAAGTATGATAAATAGTAGAAACATACTAAACCATTCAATCCAATTACTTACACTGTCATAAAGTGCTGCATCTTCTTCAATATTCTCCATTGCTATGTGTAATGTAGTTCATCCTCTGTTGTCCCGATGATTAAGCGACTCCCTTGAAATTAAGGATAACAACATATTTTTAAATTGGTAGTATTCAAATATATTGATTGTTCTGGTACTTCGTGCTACGTTCAGGACAGCTAGATGAAGAGGCTTTCTACCGTTGTCTTCAACCACTTCCATACAGTCTCTTGTATATCTTAATATAATGCGCACTAGGCCATACTTTGTCCACTCCACTGCCATGTGAAGCGGGCTCTGTCTTTTGTTGTCCTGTTTGTAACACAAAGAATTGTCTGTTTTCAAAAGCATTCTGGTAATCTTATTGAAATCACGAGTGCATGTCCCATCTACCCACATAAAGCTAGTAACTGGGAAAGATAATACAAGCATGTGCATCACTGTTCATCCACATTCATCTATTTGTTTCGCCAGATGGCCTGTGTTGCAGAAGTTTCTTAACAACACTTAAACAATTTAAAACAGTGTTAGCTAAGAAACAACTTACATGAAATATACAAACTGTTTAAGGTTCTTAGATCATTAGATACGGGCGTATGCACATTTATTTTCCAAACAATTTATTTTCAGGCCAGTGGTTAAGGCTATTAATGTGGGGTATAACCCCAACATAAAGAAGTAGAACATTGACTGGTATTTAAGTATAATGGTTGCTCTTGCCTATTTGAGCATGATTGTTGGGCTTCCATAGGATGGTCTCATGTCAACAATTAGTATGTTGTTTATTTAGAATTTTTATGCTTTACTTAAATAATCAGTGTGTTGATATTGTTGAGATTACAGATGCACAATTCTTGAAGCTCTGGAATCTTCAATAAAGGACTTTTGCCCTGAAAGATAATCAACCACAAAGGAAAGTGTTGCAATTATGGAATGCTGAATAAAGATTCTTATTGATATGATATGATGTGATGATATATTACAAATGAACAAAAATGCTTGAATATAAAGGAAAAAGAGAAAACCTAAGATACATGAGATGTTACCATGTGTCATGATCAAACAACATGTGACAACATGTGAACCCTATCTAGAAAATTATTAAATGTTGAGATAAGTTATAAAAGAACAACTCATCTTCTAGAAAGAATCTTATCCCACAAACAAGGAAGGGAATATTATCTCATTTATTAAATGATTTATTAAAATCTAACCTAGGACTAAATGAAGCATGACCTACGTTAACTTATGCTAGTGTAATAAATAATTAATTAATTACACTAACACCCCCCCATAAGTTCAACTTAGGCAGCAAAATGTAATGATTAAGCAAGAGATGATGGGTCCTAGCTACGAGGCCATGTTAGGTACCCATGTACATGAAGATGCAAAAAATATCCCACAATTGGAGAAAAGGGGACAACCCAGTGGGAACAAAACCCCTCCCTAAAAAGGAGATATAAAAGAAAAAAAAGATGGAAGAATGATGTTTGGAGGACTCAACATTATTCCCCCAAGGACTACAACCATCACATATATAAAAATGGAAAAAAAAATGTGGACTAGATAGCCCCCCCATAAAGGAGAGTAGTCCCCTCTAGAATGTGTTCAAGACCAGTGATGAATTGAGAATCCATGTCAGATAGACCTGAAGAGAACCCATCCATGTACCACAAGTCTAAAGAAGTAAATGTATCCATCCCTACTGAAGAAAATCTCAACTGAGAGGTGTCGAAGGAAGAGGATGGTCCCATGCAAAGAGCCAAATAAATCCAGCCTCCACAACCTTGGTGAGGAGAGGGTGGTGATGTGCTTCCTATCCTTGAATCTAGAGATTCAGGAGTAGGTTGATCTTGATCCCATAATTTGGTAAACTTGTATACCTTGGAATGATGATCTGCTTGACCATAGGCAACAAAGACATCAAACCTATCACTGATGATGGAAAGGTCTGAAGTGAACTCAATTTTCAATCCCTCCTGAGCAAGTTGATAGAAAGACAACAAATTAAGAGAAATATAAGGAATGTAGACAATATCTTCCAACCTCCTTGCATCAAGAGCAACATCACTGATACCAGCAGCATAGACAATATCTACATTTGTTGTAAACATTATGTCAAAGTTTGCAGGCCTTAGAGTATCCCACATAATATGTTGTTGAGAAGAAGTGGCATGCCGAGAAGCACCAGAGTCAAGTACCCATCCTTCTCTATTATCAACCAAAGTAGTTATCATAGCATTCCCCTTACCAAGATTTTCAATAGTGGCAATTCTAGCAATACCTGATGATCACTCTTCATGAGAGGGGGAGTGAGGAGATTTGACTGATGTGGGAAGGAGAGAGATGTTGTGATCTCTGAGTATTTTCCTTAGCTCATGTATCACTTTCTTGAAACATGTATCCTCAATGTGACCAAGCCCATTGCAGAAGTTGCACTTGGGCCTCTCCCTCTTTGGCTTTTCTTCCTTATGTTGAGATCATGATTCAGAAGAAGCTCCTGCCTTTGATTTTCCCTTGTGCTTGCCCTTTCCTTTTGATGGTCCTACCACCAATGCATGGGATTTTGTGGATGTATCAGCCTAATTGAGCTTAGATTTCTCTCGAGTCAACCATTCACAAAATGTATCAAATGATGGCATAACAAAGCTATCACCAAGACCATCCATGGTGGAATAGAAAGAGGTAGAAACGTAGAAGGAACCTCTTAGCTTAGATAAAATCATGAATATACACTCTTTGTCAGATTTATCTTTGCCACACCCAGAAAGCTGAGTCCTTAAAGACTTGAATCTTACCAGACAGTCTTCAATGGAAGGAAATTGATCAACATTGTGTGAAGCATGTTCAGCCTCCAATTGCAAATCTTGTACATCACTAACAGAACTGAAGAGATCCTTGAGCTTTTCCCAAACCTCCTTGGGAGTCTTGGACCCCTCGATATGGAATAATAAAGAGTTGGAGACATGTAGAGCAATGAGCCCCATAGCCTCTTCACACTTAATCTATTGCTGGAATTTTTCATATTCTCTGGTGAGATGAGGTTGATTCTCATTCAAGATGGACCAAAGTACCTTGGACCAGAGAAGTCTCTACATACTAACCTTCCATGTGTGATAGTTATGAGGAGTAAGAATATCAAATCATGTGTCACCCATTAGAGGAGAACAACAATCCAAGACAAAAAAATGTTGAAAGTAGATAACTAATGAACAATCAACTGAAGTGAAGCCTTTGAAACAAACTAAAAAGCTTGAAATCACCTCTAAACCCAAAATTAGGGTTTCTACTTCAACTATGAATAATTTTTGATAAGAGTAGAATATGGAAAAAAAAAGTATACCTCTAAAAGTAGACTCAGAGAGCTTTCCAACGATATATCGTTTGTAGAATTTTGTTATTGTATGTGGAGTTTATGCCTTCTAGAAGATTTCTTCCTAAATGGAACTGAGCTAGCTAACTGGGTGCAAAAAAGCAAGCACCTGGGGCTAAAATAATATAGCCCCCAGTTGTTGATATGACCATAACAAGGGCTGAGAAAAAAAGAAAATTCCACCTGGAATAGGTGGCATTGAAGTGGCAGGCGGGTTGCGAGAACTGGTGGCAAGTCAATGGTGCGGTCGGGAGGTGTCAAATCAAAGTTAGCATAGCCCTCAGTCTCCAAGAGAACCACGAGTTGGGGCATGTTCATCGGCGGGAGCTCTGCAAAGTTTGGCGGTAGACAGGGCTGAGATGTCAGCCAGAAATAGAGGCAGGTGATGGGAAACAATAATGGTGGGACCGGGTGACGCTAGATGATGTCGAGTGATGGGATAGAGCTGATAGGAGTCTATAGACTGTAGACGAAAGTAGATTGCTAGATTTTTTAATATTGCAATTAAATTTGCAATTCAAAAAATAAAAATCAAATGTCGATAAAATATATGGATGCCGACCACTACAAAAATAAGGTGCAAACTATATGCAAAGAAAAAAATGAATATGTCAACTTTTAATTAAAATTGCAAGTTGCTCTGTAGATTAATTTTTTTTCGAAATTATATAAAATATTGCCCAAATATACCTAGAATTTTTTTTTTTTCTAAGAAAAAACCTCCTTTGAAGAGGACTAAGAGGGGAGATTTTTTTCCTACAGATGTGTATAGATAGTACAAAAAATGAAAACCCTAGATTGTACCTCAAAGGCTCTCGGTCGATATAACTCCGATTTTGGCAAATGAACAGGCAATCTATGGGTTTTAAGGCCTTCTAGATGCAATGGAGAGGTTGGAGAGAGCCTGATGTGCACTAGAAATCAACTTGGCTCCTAGGTAGAACCAACTAGATTGCAACATAATACTCCAAGCCTACAACAATCTTGCACTCCAACTTCCTGGATCAAGGGTTGATGTTTCACTAGACAAGCTCTGATACCAAGTTGAAATTATGGATGTATAGTCCTTGAAGCTCCAGAATCTTCAATAAAGGACCTTTTCCATGAAAGATAATCAACCACAAAGGAAAGTGTTGCAACTATGGAATGTTGAATAAAGATTCTTATTGATATGAGGGTATGTGCAGGATCATCATGGAAAAAACAGGCCCTTAAGTGGCAAAAAATTTAGAAAAATCAGAGTTAGGCAACTTGACATAAAAATTTGAATAAGTTATCTATATTATTTCAAAAATATTCAAGAATGGAATCTGTAGCAAATTGAATGTAGTTTCTAAACTACTAGGTTTGTTTAAAAAAAAAAATCTATTTGGTGAAAAATTTGAAATTTCAATGCAGAGTACTTAAATTTTAGGGAAAAAATAAGAAGTAGGTGTCGTCTAACCACCCTAACCACAATAAAATGATAATATTTTTATAATATTTTAGATATAAGTAGAGGACTCATGTCCCAATGTGATGCATATTTTTTTTGTAATTTTTTTCCAAGTAAATAATTAATTATGAATTTTTTTTTACAACTTTTAAAAAATATAAAAACTCGTATGTCTAACCACCTTAACTTGGTCAAAACTTCATCAAATTCATTTTTTATTTTTTTTAATCCTATAGTATGCAAAGCATAGAATGTGATGCATTTTTTGGATTCAAAAAATGTGATACCGTTTGAAAGCTATAGAGGTTTTCCAATCAGCCTATTAATCAGGACTTTAGTCGTAATTTGAATAGAAAATGAATAATAATTACTTATTAAATTCAAAGTAAAGCTTAATTTATATTGGTGGAAAGCTGAAAAACTCCTTTAAAAAATCTTTTTGTTTCAACAATTTTGGGTAAAAAAAAAGTCATTAGCTACATACCCATCATATTGCCACTTTGTGGCCCATCATGATCCTACACATACCCATGATATGATGTGATGATATATTACAAATGAACAAAATTTCTGAATATAAAGGAAAAAAAGAAAACCTAAAATGCATGAGATGTTTCCATGTGTCATGATCAAACAACATGTGACAACATGTGAACCCTATCTAGAAAATTATTAAATGTTGAGATAAGTTCTAGAAGGACAACTCATCTTCTAGAAGGAATCTTATCCCACAAACCAGGAAGGGAATATTATCCCATTTATTCAATGATTTATTAAAATCTAACCTAGGACTAAATGAAGCATGACCTAAGTTAACTTATGCTAGTGTAATAATTAATTAATTAATTACACTAACACCCCCCCATAAGTTTAACTTAGGGAGGAAAATGCAATGATTATGCAAGAGATGATAGGTCTCGGCTATGAGGATATGTTAGGTACCCATGTACATGAAGATATAAAAAATCTCCCACAATCGGAGACAAGGGGAAAACCCACTGGGAATAAAACCCCTCCCAAAAAAGGAGATATAAAAGCAAAAAAGATGGAAGAGTGATGTTTGGAGGACTCAACATTATCCCTCCAAGGACTACAACCATCACAGATATACAAAAGAACAAAAATATGTGGACTAGATAGCCCCCACATAAAGGAGAGTAGTCCCCTCTAGAATGTCTTCAAGACTAGTGATGAACTGAAAAGCCAAGTCGGATAGACCTGAAGAGAACCCATCCATGTACCACAAATCTGAAGAAGTAAATGTATCCATCCCTGCTGAAGAAAATCTCAACTAAGAGGTGTTGAAGGAAGAAGATGGTCCCATGCAAAGAGCCAAATCAATCCAGCCTCCACAACCCTGACGAAGAGGGGGTGATGATGTGCTTCCTACCCTTGAATCTAGAGAGTCAGGAGTAGGTTGATCTTTATCCCAGAATTTGGTAAACTTGTATACCTTGGAATGATGATCTACTTGACCATAGGCAACAAGGACATCAAACCTATCCTTCATGATGGCAAGGTCTGAAGTGAACTCAATTTTCAATCCCTCCTGAGCAATTTTATAGAAGGACAACAAATTATGAGCAATACGAGGAATGCAGACAACATATTCCAACCTCCTTCCATCAAGAGCAATATCATAGATACCAGCAACATAGACAATATTTGTATTTTCTATGAACATTCTGTCAAATTTGGTAGGCCATTGAGCATCCCATAGAATATGTTGTTGATATGAAGTGACATGTCAAGAAGCACCAAATTCAAGTACCCATCCTTCTCTGTTATCAACCAAAGTAGTTATCATAGCATTCCCCTTACCAATATTTTCAACAGTGGCAATTCTAGCAATACCTAATGATGACTCTTCATGAGAGGGGGAGTGAGGAGATTTGACTGATGTGGGAGGGAGAGAGATGTTGTGATCTTTGAGTATTTTCCTTAGCTCATGTATCTCTCTCTTGAAATGTATGTATCCTCAATGTGACCAAGCCCATTGCAGAAGTTGCACTTGCACCTCTCCTTCTTTGGCTTTTCTTCCTTATGGTGAGATGATGATTTAGAAGAAGCTCCTGCCTTTGATTTTCCCTTGTGCTTTCCCTTTAATTTTGATGGTCGTATCACTAATGCATGAGATTTTGTGGATGTATCAGCCTGATTGAGCTTGGATTGTTCTCGAGTCATTCATTCACAAAATGTATCAAATGATGGCATAACAAAGCTATCACCAAGATCATCCATGTTGGAATAGAAAGAGGTAGCAAAGTAGGATAAGGAACCTCTTAGCTTAGATAAAATCATGAATATACACTCTTTGTTAGATTTATCTTTTCCACACCCAGAAAGCTGAGTCCTTAAAGACTTGAATCTTACCAGGTAGTCTTCAATGGAAGGAAAATGATCAACAGTGAGTGAAGTAAGCTCAACCTCCAATTGCAAAGCTTGTACATCACTAACAGAATCAAAGAGATCCTTGAACTTTTCCTAAACCTCCTTGGGAGTCTTGGACCCCTTGATATGGAAGAATAAAGAGTTGGAGACATGTAGAGAAATGAGCCCCATGGCCTCTTCACACTTAATCCGATGCTGGAATTTTTCATATTCTCTAGTGAGATGAGGCTGATTCTCATTCAAGATGGACCAAATTTCCTTGGACTAGAGAAGTCTATGCATATTGACCTTCCATGTGCGATAGTTATGAGGAGTAAGAATCTTGAATCATGTGTCATCCATTAGAGGAGAACAAAAATCTAAGACAAAAAATGTTGAAAGCAGATAACTGATGAACAATCAACTGAAGTGAAGCCTTTGAAATAAACTAAAAAACTAGAAATCGCCTCTAAACCAAAAATTAGGGTATCTAATTCAACTAAGAATAACTTTTGATAGAAGTAGAATCTAGAAAAATAGAGTACACCTCTAGAAAGTAGACTCGAGGAGCTTTCCAACGATATATCGTTTGTAGATTTTTGTTATCGTATGTGGAAGTGATGCCTTCTAGAAGATTTCTTCCTGAATGGAATTGAGCTGGCTAACTAGGTGCAAAAAAACAAGAACTCGGGGAAAAAAAATATAGCCCCCGGTCGTTGATATGACTACAATGGGTGATGAGGAAAAAAAGAAAATGTCACTCGGAATAGGTGGCATTGAAGTGGCGAGTGGGTTGCGAGAACCGGTTGCAAGTCAGTGGTGTGGCGGGGAGGTGTCAGATCGAAGTTAGCGCAGCCCTTGATCTCCAAGAAAACCATGAGCCAGGGCTTGTTCATCGGTAGGAGCTCTGTAGACTTTGGCAGTAGAGGGGGCCAGGATGTCGGCTGGAAATAGGGGGCAGTGACGGGAAACAACAGTGGTGGGACCAAGTGATGCTTGATGATGCCGAGTGATGGGACAGAGCCAACAAGAGTCTACAAACTGTCGACAAAAGCTAATGGCTAGATTTTTGAATATTGCAATTCAAAAAATAAAAATCAAATGCCGATAAAATATATGGATGCTGACTGCTGCAAAAATAAGGTGCAAACTATATCCAGAGAAAACAATAAATATGCCGACTCTTAATTAAAATTGCAGGTCACTCTGCAAATTAACTTTTTGTTCAAACTATATAAAATATTGCCCAAATATAGCCAGAATTTTTTTTTTATTTTTCTGAAAATAATTTTCCTCTGAAGATGACTGAGAGGGGAGATTTTTTTCCTACAGATTTGTATGGATAGTACAAAAAATGGAAACCCTAGATTGTACCTCAAAGGATCTCGGTCGATATAACTCCGATTTTGGAAAATGAACAGGAAATCTATGGGTTTTGAGGCCTTCTAGATGCAATGGAGAGGTCGAAGAGAGCCTGATGTGCACTAGAAATTAACTTGTCTCTTGGGTAGAACTAACTAGCTTACAACATAAAACTCCAAGCTTGCAAGAATCTTGCACTCCAACTTCCTGGATCAAGGGTTGATGTTTCATTGGACAAGCTCTAATACCATGTTGAAATTATGGATGCATATGTCCCTAAAGCTCCAGAATCTTCAATAAAGGACCCTTTCCATGAAAGATAATCAACGACAAAGGAAAGTGTTGCAACTATGGAATGTTGAGTAAAGTTTCTTATTGAAATGATATGATGTGATGATATATTACAAATGAACAAAATGCCTGAATATAAAGGCAAAAGAGAAAACCTAAGATGCATGAGATGTTGTCATGTGTCATGATCAAACAACATGTGAACCCTATCTAGAAAATTATTAAATGTTGAGATAAGTTTTAGAAGGACAAATCATCTTCTAGAAGGAATCTTATCCCACAAACAAGGAAGCGAATATTATCCCATTTATTAAATGATTATTAAAATCTAACCTAGGACTAAATGAAGCATGACCCAAGTTAACTTATGCTAGTGTAATAATTAATTAATTAATTAATTAATTACACTAATTAAATAATTAGTGTGTTGATATAGTGTTTTCATAAGTTAAATTTGAATGTTTAAGAATTTTATATGTTAATTTATTTTAGTTAAAAATTATTAATTTGATAAAAAATATATAGAAAGTAATAATTTTAAATATTTTTATGCTAGGTTATATGTGTGTGTGTGTGTTTCTATTGAGTGTGTATCACTTAATTAATTTTCAAAGAAAATTTAAGAATGTGAAATGAGAATATATTATCTTATGATTGTTGATGTCTTCTTTGGAAGGCTATCATAAAATTGAAGTAGAGGGATACTTAATGAATGCACTAAATAGATTGGAAAAAGTTCATTCGTCAAATTGGAAACTCAATTTCCTTCTAACGGAGGCTTTAGGTTTTATGCATGTGCTTCAAAAGTGTATCATTTTCTCTTTATTTATGGAAATAAAATAAAGCGACAAACACATTATCCAATCATAGGGTGGATATATCACCTTTAATGTCAATACAAAGGTGTTAATATAATCAAATGGCAAGGTGCTGAGAAGACTATATATTATGATAGATTTCCATAATATAGTCCTCTTTGGTGGGTTACATGTCATGGTGATTATTTTTATTGAAGTTATAGGTGTCCTACTAGGATATGAGAATGGTTAAAGGTATTTATCCTTGCATATAAGTTTTTCTTTTAATTGAGTATGGAGAATGCTTATTCCCTATGAGATTTTATTAGTTCACTTTCTAGTTGTTTTGGCTTAGTTTTTTTGCAGAGTATGTTTATTTTCACTAGTTGTCATGGCTTGCATGAATCTCCCAGTGACCCTTGTGATGAGGATATGTTTAGAAAACTATTTCAAGATCTTTAATTACCCCAATCTAATTTAGTTCAATCTAGCTTAAATTATTTTAGTGGAAGAAGGAATTGATGATAACAAATCTCTCTACTTTCATGTAACACTCTTAGCAAAATTTATTAACAAACTCTCCAAGTTGGTGCCATTAGAGGAAGTGTTGGAGATCTAAATTGATTCCCATAATCCTACATACTACACTTCAAAAGCTAAAATTGGGGACTTAGGTTGATTCATATTGACAAGGCCATAATCATATTCTAATAGTAGACAATTGTCGGCCGATTGACAAGACTAGGTAACTCTTCTACACTTTTAGCTCTACAAGACTAGGGAGGGCATTCTCAAATATATTGCTCTAACAACTAAAGAGAAATGAAACATAGACTAAATCACACAACTTAGCCACACCCTTTGTTCAATGATATGCCAATTATTTATTAAATATTCCTTACACTAAGGATTTTTTAAGTGAAAAATATTTGTCGATTGTCAAACAATTTTTTTTTTCCATTTAAATTTGGAAAATATATGAAAACCGATGAGGGGCCAAATAGTCATAATTTCATGAATTATAAATCAAATGCATGTTAATTCATCACCAATTTATTTATAGGCATTTATAATTGATGGTTTTTGCGATAGTAACCTACATGGTAGTAATGAGAAATCACCTAAAATTTCAAAGGTAGATATTTTAATAAATATAGGGTATATTTTCCAAAAGAATTAAAAATTCACATGCATGATGACCAATTTTGTATATACCAATATAACTCCATGCTAATTGTATGACCATAACAGCCTTGAGAACTAAAACATATTTTATTTTATCATGGTCTAATTTTCCCAACATTCATATGAACTATTTTACTATCACATGCAATTCACCAATTTTTTTACTCTATTATTTTATTATAATCATGTTAGAATTCAACAAATTTGTACTTCACTATTTTACAATCAAACCATGGGATTTGCCACATGAATTAATATAAATTCAATTGAAACTCAAAATTAATCTTTCACATATTATTTTACTCTCAATCTAGGTCATCGACAAGTAACAACTACAAGAATTAGTGAGTCAATGAAAGGAAAATAATAATTTTTTTATTATTTTATGATATAAGATTTCTTATATTTATTTATCTCTTTTCTAGTTTGATTTTATTGTTATAGATGATATTGAGTATGGAGACCTCTTGACCCTAGAGATACATATTCTATGATTCCTTATTCTTGATTTTGTTTGTTTGCTATTTAGTTTGATTGTTACATATTGGAAACAATAAACAAAACTATAGGTTTTAGAGTCTTTGATAGTGAATTGTGAACTTAGAAAGAAACGTTTTTATAGATTTTCATTTGTGAGAGATATTGAGCAAGAAAAAATTTATTGAAAGTGGTAAAGGGAGCTCATCAAAATTTAAACACATATAATGTCATACTTTGACAATTTTCTTCATGCATCAGATGAGGATCAACCAATAACAACAAAATTTGTAAAATATATTATTTAATAAGGTAATTAATGCATTCAAGGAATTTTGGAATGAGTTGGATGAAAATTACATAGATAATGTTCCATAAAAGTACTAGGGTATGGGGGATGATAATATTAATAAATATACCTCAACAAAGGATAAGGAAAATTTAGATCATATACAGAAGGGAAAAAGAAAAAAAAAATCAATAATGGGGCATGAGTGGTACATGGTAAGAAAATTTTAAATTGATTGGGTATCAAAGTACACATTCATTAAACTAGTTTTGAATGTAAATAGAAATGACACTATCATATAATGCAAGTGTAAGGTTCATAATTGGAAATATGGTGAGGAAAAGAAGTTCAAGAAAAAGTTAACACCATAAAAAACATATTGGTAAAATTTATGAAAAATAATAGATTGAAAAAATACTAGTAATAAGATGGGAAACGAAGAAAAACTATCTTCATGTTAAGAAAGCCCCAAAATATGATGTGCATATGAAAATAAACGCAATATTAATGCATGTCAAGGTTCAATTGAAGATAAATTTATAAAGATCGTGAAAGAAAAATAATTGAAAAGAACTATTCATTTAAGTGTTATTTTTATATATTGACTAGAGGGTGTCCTATGACAAATTGCCTAGAATATAATAGTTTATTATCTATTATAGATATTAATAACTTTCCTAACACATATTGGTTAAAAAAATATGGATGGGAATGAGAAAGTTGTCTTTTTGGGGTGGAAAAGTAAAATATATGGAAAATAAGAGGCAACTTGTATTGCATTAAGTGGGAAGTTGGTAATTCATCCTTAGTTAATATGTCTACATTAGTAAGAGTCTTGTTTACTTTTGAGTGCATTATTGTTTGATGTTTATCCATTGGAGCTTTTGATTTCTTTCCTTGTTGCTATGCTTGTATTGATATGTGGAACATATGAGGAATATGTATATGTACACACATACATTTCAATGATAGACCATATAGAAGAAGGAACATGTACATGAAGGTACATAGGTAGACATCTATGCACACTCATGCACAAGTTGCTTATGGACGTGGAACTATCTGATGGATCTAATGACATGTATATGTATACATATAGATATATTGCTCATAGGCTTTAATCAATACCCTAGTAATTACGTATGATTTTGGTGTAAGAATCAAATGTGTATAAATATATATGTATATAAAGTATTTACATATATCCATATGTATATAGGTATTAATATACATGTATGGTGGAAAATGGATATGCCCATACGAATGCATCGATACATATATACATACGTATACATGTGTGTATATATATATACAATTGATATATTAATATAACAATGTGATTTCTATCTTGATTGTATTCATTTGTATATCGATTATGTATACATGCTTTATTGACATATGATAAATATGGATATATACACTAAAATATATATAAATACATATACATATATGTGTGTGTGTGTACCAATATAAATATATACATATATATATATATATATATGTATATATATATGTATATATATGTATATATGTATATATATATGTATATATATGTATATATGTATATATATATATGTATGTATATACATATATGTTATGTATATATATATATAATACTATATATATGGGTTTAAGTCGATTATCATAACCAACTTAGGGGCTGATTTAATAAACTAAATCAAGGTTGAAGTATGATATAATTATGATTGTATTCTTCAGCCGCATTTTACTCATCCTGTCTACGTATGAAGAGCTTGTATTTTGCAAAAAAATGAGCAAACATTAAGTCGATGTATGGTGAAAGACTAAGTTCACACCTATTGTGGAAACATTATGGACATAGTAAACTCTTAATGTAATGTCATTATGCATCGACCAAAATTTGTAAAAGATGTGTAGAATAATGAATAACAAGTCGATGACTTTTTCAAATTGATTAATTTATGAGAATCGACTCACACCAATACTTAGTCGATGCAAGCTTGGTGTTGCATATTTTTTATTGACTATTTCAGATATGAAGGAAACCACGACAAATCTGTAAGTGAATATTTAAGCTCTGGCACTAGCTTTGAATCCTATTATCTATAGATGTTATGAAATGCAAGCTGAATTCAATTGAATGTGCTAATTTGAATCAGTCTCTTATTGTTGTATATCAATAAGGTCGATCTATAGCTTGTTTTAGCTAAGTATGTGCTCATATATGCACCACCTTTTAGCTATGATATATGTGTTGATGTGCAAGCTAATTTTTGTTAGAACTAAAGCCTAAACTATAGGTTGGGTAGTCTCCAAATTGTATAAATAATGGAGCTAGTTCACTTGTTTGGGATGCATTCCTTGAGCAAATATTCACATTCTATTAATATTCCTATCTACATTATTTTGTTTAATACAATGAGTGAGAGCTTTGAGCATTAGATAGAGTTTATTACTATTTAGAGAGAAGTATTTTCCAACTTGTGAGTTAGTAGTTACTGTGACAATGTTGGAGGGATCGATACCAAGTTATTTGCATTTCTAGAAGTGCTATGTTTGTAGCAAGTCAAGTGGAAAGCTTATCACAGGAATGAGGATATTCTTATTTTGTTGAAGTATTAGTTTTGAAAGAGTTATTTAAGAGTTATTTCTTTCTTTTTTTTTAAGTATATTGTGTTACTAGAAATTATGAAAAATTAATGTTTTCTTTGAAAGAAAAGTAGATGTTAACTCCATTAATGCTTGTAGTTATTCCATGATAGGAGAGATTATTTTTCATTGGTATTATTATTATACTAGATCATATGATTAAACATAGGTAGCTTAAGGGATAATCATAACTAGATAATCGATTATGCTAGATGGCTAGTAGGTTACTCCTCAGATTGTTGTTTAGTGAAGGGAGGGAACTAGTACTTTTCTTAGTAAGTTTTGTTACCTTAGGTTTTTGTTAAAGAGATAGGTTATCCTGGGGACTAAGCTTACCCATAGAGAAGGATTACCTAAGCATAGATATAATTTCCTTAAGTGAAAATGATCTTGTTATAGTGTAAGTGAATGGTAGACCTTCACTTGATTATACTGAGTGAGAACACTTTGGCCAAAGTAGTGTGATTTCCTAAGGCTTCACTGTCAGTTCACCATGTCCACTTAAACACATGAGGGTTACCTAGTGTAGGGTTATAAATCCTATTCATGTAGGGCATAACACTAAGCTCAAAGTGGTATATTGTATGGGGTTACCCAACAAATACCTTTGCTAAAGGGTAGGGCCATCTATATTTGATAGATGTGTGGGGGACTGCATATGAGTATGTGGTTAGTAGAAAAGCACTTGAGTGGTGCTTCTCCTCCTCAACAAGCAACAAAAAATCAAGGTTTTGAAAGATGGATTCCTAGACCATCTATATCTTATGCTATGAAGCTCGGAGGAGCTATGTATGTAATTTGTTCATTCTTGGAATATTGTAATTTGTGAATTACTGTATTGAAATGGAAATCTTTATTGTATTTTATTATAGCATCTTTGTTTATATATTCTCAATAAAGAAAGGAAATTTTTTTATTGCAATGGTTTATTGCATAGTTTATTTACTCGCACATTCAAAACCTAAGAAAATTTACTTTAGTGTATGATTGGCATTACATGTGGTATCAGAGCTAGGTTTAGCTCTAGAACCTATGATCTCATCATTCTTTTCATCCAACATTATCTAATGTTGAAAATTATTGTGCTAGGATGGTGCATCTCAGATTAACAACTTGAGAGTCAATAATAAAAAATGAGCTCTACCTCAAGGCCAAGAAGGTAAGAGAAGCCATCATTAGAACAATTAAGGGTACCAACTACGACAATGTTGTCTGGTTGAGTGACACAAAAACATTCAGTCACACACTTGCTTAGATCAGTGACATGAAGAGGAAGATAAAAATGGATGCTAAGTACAACTATCTACCTTCCATCTCACCAAAAATGTCTGAGCCGTTATCACTTTCCAGGGATATGCCCTCAGAAGGAAGTGATAGTTTTGCATTTATCTTTAGGGACCCTAGAGTTCTTCCAATCATGGAAGTAATAGTAATTTCCTCAAGTAACGAGTCAGAGGGATATGTATCTTGTAACTATGTATCAGATGATAAATTTGAAGGCTACTATCCATTTTGGAATAGGCGTGAAAAAATGAGAGATGGGCAACAATCTCAATTTGTAGGATATACTCCATTAAGTTATGTGTTAGAGAGTGAATCTGAAGGATACTCTCCACTTGACTATCTAAATAGTCACTCCATGTAATCAAAATTATATTGAAATCCTCAAGAAATGAATAAAATTATATGTTTATCAAAATCATGTGCTTAATATTATGTGGAATTATTTTGTGCATATGAATTCCATTTCTAATTTTTCCATAAGATATTTGATAACATAATTTAGTCTAACATGGATAAGCATTTAGGAAAAAATGTATCTTGTGAAGATGGTGAGGACACGAACCAATCCTAGTGGTATTCAAGAAGTTGGGCAAGGACCGGCAAGAATTGAAGCTAAATTTGACCAAAACATGGAAAGGTTGGACAACCTTGAACAAGAAAGGGTAAAAGCTAGGGATGAGAAAGAGGTTCCTATTAATGAGAATGAGGGTGAAAACTCTTCGCATGGATGTAATGAAACTCATGATTATGAAAGGGAAAAATCACCAATGCAATCTGTGGAAAGAATAAGAAGCGTATGGCTTTTGAAATTTCCAAGGATATAAAGAAGATTGTCCCACCCAAGTTTGAGGGAAGTGCTAGCGGAGATGAATTTGAGGCATGACTTGTTCAAATGAAAAAGTATTTTGAAATCCATAATTACTCTAAGACCACTAAAGCCGCTTGGGGCACATATTTGTTAGTAGGAAAAGCCTCTAACTAGTGGATGAACAAAAACTTGGAACTAAATATAAACTCATGGAAGCTGACATGGGGGAATTTGTTGAGATTTTCCACAAGTGATGGTTTCCCTAACTTTACTACGACCAAAAACTCATGGATTTCTATAGTTTGAGACAAGGAAATATGTTAGTCAACGAGTATTGGGAGAAGTTTACCCAAATTTTGCATTATGTTCCTATATATCATAAAGATGAATGCTTTCACATAATAAAATTTAATGGGACTTAACAATAATATTAGAGAAGTGGATATACATAGTCCAACAACTATGGATCTTGTATATGAAAAATCAATTAAGCAAGAGAAAAAGCTTAGGGCTTTCTCCAACTGGAAAGAAAGTAAAGACCGTAAGAAGATTGCGGAAATCCCTGACAAGTCAACTCCAAAGAAGGTGGAAGTTGTGCAAAATGTATATAAACAAGGAGAAAAAGGTAACCACAATAGTGGAAAAGAGTCAAAAAGGGAGCAGACGAATAATGGTTCCAATAGTGGGAATACCAATAATGCTGGTGGAAACGCTAGTAGATCTAGAGAACCCGCAAATGCTTTACATGTGGGGGAGACCACTTTGCTAGAGATTGTCCCAATAAGCCTTTTGACAACCCACTACCTACTCAATGAGAAATGTTCGAATAGAAGATACATGCAGTAGTGGATGATCATTAAGCAAAGTATTAAGTGACTCGCATTGAAACTCCAAGTATTTTGTTTGGTTTACCCATTTTAGTTCTTATTGATACTGGTGCAATTGAGAATTTCATTTCACCTAGAGTAGCTATGAAATTATCTAGAAAGGTTGGAGACACACCAATGTCTTGGGATGTACAGTATGCAAACCAAACAAGAGAAAAGGTGGAACAATGTTTGTTCGAGGCTAGGATAGAGCTACCTTATTTTTCTATTGAAGTAAACGTATATGTCGCACCTTTAGGATTCTATGATGTTATCTTACGTATGAATTATTTTTTGATAAATAGGGCTAAGGTAGGTTACTATGCAAAAAATGTAGAATGCCTAGATGATCTTGGTAACCAAGTAAAGTTCCAAGGGATACCTAGAGAGGTGAAGATAAGTCAAATCTCAGAAATGTAGCTAGTTTGAGCTAAGAAGAAAGGGTGCAAACTCTTTTTCGTTACTTGATTGAGGAGCTTGAAGAAGATCTTGATAACTTGGATTCCCAGAGCTTCCAAGAGAAGGAAGATGGTGAAATAGATGACACTGGAATGTGAGATATGGAAAAGTATCCTATATTGAGAAATTTTTTATATGTGTTTCCAGGTGAGTTACATGGGTTATCACCAAAGACGATATTTGATTTCTCCATAGACATAGTTCCAAGGTATGAACCTATTTCCAAGGTGCTCTATAGAATGACAACAAATGAGCTAATTGAGCTTAAGAAATAGTTGGATGAACTATTTTCAATAGGGTTGATAAGACCAAGTGTTTTTCCTTGGGGAGTGGTAGTCATTTTTGTGAAAAAGAAGGATGGTAATTTGCATTTATGCATCGAATATCATATGCTTAACAAAGCCATGGTGAAGAACAAGTATCCATTCCCACTCATTTGTGATATTTTCAATCAAATGAGGGGAGTCATTGTATTCTCCAAAATAGATCTAAGATCTAGATATCACCACTTGAGAATTAGAGATGAAGATATCTTTAAGACTACATTTAGAACCAGATATTGACACTATGAAATCATAGTTTTACCTTTTGGGTTAAAAAATGCACCTACCTCATTTATGAATCTGATGAATAGTGTATTTAGGGATTGCATAGATAAATTTGTCTTGGTTTTTCTATATGACATCCTGATTTATTCCAAGGATGAGGAAGATCACTGTAGACATTTAGAGATAGTCTTACAATGGTTAAGAGAACAAAAGTTGTATAGTTTACAACTCTCTAAGTGTACTTTGTTTCAAAGGAGAGTGCATTATCTAGGGCATGTGATCTTGGTAGATAGAATCTTTGTAGATCCAAATAAGATCAAGGTAGTACTACAGTGGCCAGTACCCAAGAATGTGTCTAAAGTAAGAAGTTTCATGGGTCTAGTAGGGTACTATAGAAGGTTTGTTGCAAAATTCTCCAAGATTTTCTTTCCAATTACTTATTTACAAAGGAAAGGGAAGAAATTTGAGTGGATTGAGAAATGTCAAGAAGCCTTTGAACTACTCAAAGAGAAATTGACCACTACACCAATCTTGAAAGTACCATATCCTGACAATAACTTTACAGTTATCACAGATGCATCTGAAGAAGGTTTAGGAGGTGTGTTAATGAAATATGGACAAGTGATTGCTTACAAATCTAGAAAGCTAGAACCTTACAAGCAAAATTATGTATCGCATTATTTGGAGTTAGTAGTTTTGGTTGACACATTACAAATGTGGAGGCACCACCTGTTGGGGAAACCCTTTGAATTGAAAACTGGTCATAATGGGTTAAAGTACCTTTCACTCACTTAATCTGAATGCTAGGTAGAGAAGATGGTTATAGTTAATAGTTGACTACCACTTCAATATCAATTATATTAAAGGGAAAGAAAATTGGGTTGTTGATGCCTTGAGTCAAAGATGCCATATCGCTTCAATAGTGACTATTCAAACCAACTTTAAGGGACAAGTTTTGCAATAGTATAAAGAGGATGAGTACTACTTGCAAGTCAAGCAAGAACTCACTAACAATCTGCAAGATTCTAGGTATGATGGTTTTCATTTTGAACCTAATGGATTACTTAGAGATAAAGGGATGATGTATGTTATTGACATAGGAGAGTTAAGGAATGTGGTATGGACGTAAGTACATGAAGCATCATACTCTAGACACCCTAGGGTGCTTAAAATGAGGGTAGATGTCAAGCCATTATATTTTTGGAAAGGGATGAAAGGGGATGTTGCTAGTTTTTGGATAGGTGTCTTGAATGTCAAAGGGTGAAAGAAAATCATCATCATCCTACAAGCTTGTTATATCCACATGACATATCAAAAAGGAAGTGGCAAATCATAAGTATGGACTTTGTGCAAGGATTGCCTATGTCAAGAAATAAGCACAATACCATTCTTATGGTCATAGATAAGCTTACCAAAGTTGCACACTTTATACTCGGGAATATAACTCATTTAGCACCTGTCATAGAAAGAAATTTTGTGCAAGAAGTGTTTAGGTTGCATGGAATTCTTGAGAAGATTAACTTGAATAGGGATGCAGGAGTCACTTCTAGGTTTTGGAAAACCTTGTTTTCTGCACTATAGACAGTTGAAAATTACCTCAGTATATCATCCAAAAATGAATGGAAAAACTGAAAGGGTGAATCAAGTATTGGAAGACCTACTGAGAATGTATTACATGGATCAATAGTACAGGTGGGAAGACTACTTAGCCTTAGTAGAATTTTCTTACAATAATTCTTATCATGTTCCATGATAAAGATGGATCCTTTCAAAGCATTGTATGGTAGAAAGTGTCAACTCCTATATTTTGGGATAGACTTGAGGATGGAGTGAGTCTTGGGCCAAAAATGTTAGTAGAAATGGAAGAGCAAGTTAATATTTTTTAGCAAAGATTGGCTGAAGCTAACGACTGATAAAAAGCATTGATGCTAAGAGAGTGCCCAAATTTTTTTCCATAAGTGACAAAGTATTGTTGAGAGTGAAACCTCACAAGAGCTCCGTTAAATTTGGAAAGTCTTCCAAGTTAGCCCCACATTATGTTGGAACTTTTGAGATTCTAGAGGAAATGAATCTGGTAGGTTATTGAATAACATTGCCACCAACTCTTGTCAGAATGCATAATGACTTCCATGTGTCATACCTAAAGAGGTATATACTTGGTGATAATCACATTATTTATTATACTTATTTATAGGTACAAGACCCTAGAGTGGTAACACATGATCCCATCGAGGTACTCAAAATGTGTAAGCTTCACTTGCGTAACAAGGAGGTTCTACAGTGTAAAGTCCAATGGGACCAATATGCAAAAGACTCAGCCACTTGGGAGGATTATGCTGAGATTTAGTAAAATTTTCCTCATGTTTTAGATGCTTTTGAGAATGCTTGAAACTATATGTTGATTTTTTGTTTTATGTTATGTTGCTACATAAAATCATTAGGGATGATGATTCACAAGAGGGGAGTATGTTAGACCCCATTTGTGTAATTACTATTTACTATTACTATGTAGGGTAAATGTGAATGTAATGTGAACTCAGTGGATCAAAAAATTGTACTTTCACTTTGTTATCACTACTTTATGTATGAAAGTTATCTAATTTACTATTATATGAATGAATTCATTTATGTGATTCGATGAATATTGAATCGATATTCTAAATTTCGAGATGTATTACATATTTTACATATTTTGTGAACAACTGACTACCATGTGCATGTGTTAGTGGTTGTAGGTATATGTTCAATTCCTCTAGGTAGAAGGTAAGTATCACTCAGGAGAAGGTCTTGGTTGGCTAACAAGTAACCTAACCTATTTGAGCTTACACACACCATAGTTGGATAATTGAGTCAATTTATTAAGTGGGAAGTTGGTAAATCATCCTTAGTTAATTGGGTAATGTTTATCTGTTACAGCTTGTGAGTTATTTCCTTGTTAATATGCTTGTATTGATATCTAGAACATACGAGGAGTAGGTATACACACACACATGCATGTTGATGATAGACCATACACAAGAAGGAATGCATACATGAAGGTACATAGGTAGACGTATCTATGCACACTCATGCATGAGTTGGTTATGCACATGGAACTATTTGATGGATCTAATGACATGTATATGTAAACATATAGATGTATCACTTGTAGACTCTAATCAATACCCTAGTAATTGTGTGTGATTTTTGTGTGAGAATTGAATGTTTGTGTGTATATATATTTAAAGAATATACATATAACCATATGTATATATGTATGAATTTATACTCCGTACCATACAAAAAAGGCAACTTTATTGATAAATTGGACTTAATGAGGCCTTGATTTGGTGTTGCAAAGTGTTTTTCACATCTGTACTAGGTCTTGGGCCCTTTCAAATGCATTTAACAATATCTTGTAAAGGTGTTATAAAGTGTAGTAAAAGACTTTCACACCTCTCTAGACTTAATGGACCCATTTCTCAATAATTCAACATTATAAAATGTATTTAATTGCATCTTCACATCAATCTAGAAGGCTCGTAAAATAGACTTAATGCTAACCTAGTGTTGTAATGTGTTTTTCACATTCACATTAGTTATTGTGCCTTTCTAGGTTGTGTGGACTTCATTTTGCTGTTGTAAAGTGTATTTAATCACACTTTCACATTGAATTCTATGTCCCAAGTCCTAATTACACCTTTCTTATGTTTTATTTGGCCCCTTTTATGCACTCTCAAGTCATAATTAAGTGTATTTTTTAATGTAAACCTAACAAACAACATTAAATGCAACTTAAATCATGACACCCACTTACAATCCTAGAGTGGGACCCATTCGCCATGGGTGGCGAATGAGTCCCTCTTGGCTCCAAATTAATAATAATTCAAATTTTCTTTTAGTTTTTTATTCAAAAAGACCTTATGTGGCCTATGATGTATTATTGGGTAATTAGGGCATAATTGTGTATAAATAAATGTTTTTCACCCATTTCAACCCCCATTAATCCATTAACTCATTTTCACAATTCATTCATTATTCATCTTCTCCTTCAAGTCAAGCAAACTAGGGTTTCATCATTCTAAGTCATCAAGATAGCCTCCAAAGACATTCAAGTATAGAATCTTCCTCCATTGCTGCAAAAATTCAAGATCAAACATCATGGCAAAGTAATAACTGCATTTTTGCATGCTTCATTTCATTCTTTCTCCATTTTGGTTTAATTACCTCAAAGGGGTTTGACCAAGGAAAACTCCCATGCCCTAACATCGAACATCTTTCTCTCTCTTCTTGTGTGTTTGTAGATTTAGGCATGTTGAAGGATTGGAAATCATTGAAGATCAAGTTGCAAAGTTGTTCAAGTCATCTCTTCATTGGATAAGGAAAAAAATCAACAAAAAGTCACTTTTAGGTCTGAATTTGACAGTTTTAGAACCAGACACCTAGAGAAGTAGAAACTTCAGACCAAAGGCTCCTGCTTCCACCTTTGAATCTTTAGAAATTCAAAAGTAGACTCATTTGCCATGGGTGGCGAATGAGTCCCACTTCTAGGCTCGATTTTTTTTTTCTACATGTTTTGATACCCATTTGTTTGAAACGGGTTCTGGAACAGTTTCATAGTGAACCATAGATTTTAAGATGGTGGAATGTTATGTCTCTTTTGCTCAATTAGGGTCTTTCACCTAAAGGAAAGATATAGATCCCACACCACAAATCTAGGTGGTTCACTCAATCTAATGTATGTATGATGAAATTTTTCCTAAATGCAATAATCTAGATGCAATAAACTGATAAAATGGATTGATTATTGAATGGAAACTAAAGAAAAAAACTTGTTTGAAAACACATTATGTAATGCAAAAACGCCTAGAAATGAATGCAAAACTGAAACATAAATGGATGAAACTGAAAGTGTGCACTAGAGATATGGAAGGAAGTTGGAAATGACATTTGAAATACTACTGATGTTGGAAATTTTACCTGCTAGGACTCATTGGCCATTCTGGGAAAATTAATCCTAGTTCTGTAAAACTAACCTAGATCCTATTTCAAAGAAAAGGGTATCCAAAAATAAAGAAAACCTTGTTAAGGCCTAGAAATGGGACTCATTTTCCACTAATCAAAAATGAGTCCACTTTTGAATTTCTAAAGATCCAAAAGAGGAAATAAGAGCTCTTAGTCTGCACTTTGGCTTTCTATAGGTATATGCTTCTGAAACTTTGATTTATGAACCTAAAAGTGAGTTTTTATTGATATTTTGACTTGTTCAATGAAGAGAAGACTTAAAAAACTTTGCAATTCAATATTCAATCATTTCTAAGCCTCTAATATGTCTAAATCTACAAACACATAAGACAAGAGAGAGAAATGTTGGATGTTAGGGCATGGGGGTTTGCCTTAGTCAAACCCCTTTTAGGTAATTAAACCAAAATAGAGAAAGAATGTAATGAAACATGTAATAATGGAGTTTATTACCTTTCCATGAAGATTGATCTTCAATGTCTGCAACAAAACATGGAGAATCTACCCTTGAATGTCTTAAAATTGTTATCTTAATGACTTGAAGTGATGAAACCCTTACTTGCTTGACTTGAGATGGAAGAATGATGGATGAATAATGAAGAATGGTTTTTCAATAAGTTAAGAGATTAATAGGGTTTGAAATGGGTGTAAAAACACTTATTTATGCACTCTTATGCCCTAATAACCCAATAATACCTCATCACAGGCCAACATAAGGTATTTTTAAATAAAAACTCGAAAGAAAATTTGAACTATTTTGAATTTGGAGCCAAGAGGGACTCATTCACCACCCATAGTGAATGGGTCCCACCTTAGGCTTGTAAGTGGGTGTTAGGAATTAAGTTGTATTTAATGATGTTTTTTGGGTTTATATTCAAAAATACACTTAATTATGACTTATGAGTGCACAAAGGGGTCAAATAAAGCATAAGAAAGGTTTAAATAGTGATAACAAGCCTATAAAAGAATCAAAAATAGTTACAAGTTCTTACAACACTTTAAAATAGGACTTGAAAAGGGATAAAAACTTGATTTTTAGATGAATTATAATAAGAGTTTAGAAAAGTGTAGAAATGTGTTACAACACTTCACAACACCTTCACAATACATAAATAAATACATTTTAAAGGGTCCAAGACCTAGTGTGCATGTGAAAAACACCTCACAACACCAAATCAAGGTCTTATTAAGTCCAATTTATCATGAAATAATCCCAAATCAATCAAGTTTCCTTATTTCTACAGTACATTTAGCCCCCACTCTAGTGAGAGGATGAACTTTCTTCAAACTCACACTAAAGTATACATTCAAGAGAGATTTGAGTGTACAAATGCAGACGACAAAGAATGAAAAAGATCAAGAAGGCAATCAAGCCCCCATGATCCAAGATCCTAATTCAAACCATCAAGATATGCAATCATGCAATGGAAAGAACTAGAATGAAGAGAAGAATAAAAATAAAAAGGTGGATTAAGCTTCGATCATTTGTCGACCTAGTTGTGGATCAAATCTAGGTTGTTTTCCAAAAAGAAAATGCATACTCACTTTGGGGCGATGGAACTCTTGGCTGCCCACTGGTTGAGAAAGCCCAAAAGGTGAGAAACATACACTTGAGTGGTATGTACTCACAAACACATAGGTGGCTAGGGGGAAATTCGTGCCTCAGAATGGGCTTCCTGCTCTACCATATCAAAGTTATACCTCCTGATAACTTTAATAACGCACCACAAAAAAATGATCTTTGAGCTCTATGAGGTAAACAAAACTTTGTATGCTTGACACTCATAGACATTGTAAATGCAACATCGTGTAAGGTTTGTTCAAAGGTATTTTGCTTACTTCATGCAAGGTCTCATCTTAATGAACATCATGCTTAATGCCTCCAAGAGAGGAAAAATTCAAATGGTCTCATCTTGTTTTCATGAAAGGATAATTGCAATGTCTCATCCTAGGGAACATTGTGCCAAATGTGTCCAAGAGATGGAATTTCAAGAAAAATAAAATCACACAATGAAATGTGAGTGGTGATGTATGACCCCAATTTAAAGTGGTTGTGAACACCAGTACTTGATCAATTGCTTTAAAGTAGAAGAAGAGGACATGAGAGCTTACTCAGAAAGCCATATACCAAGTCATATGTTTCGAATAAGCCACATCATGAAAAGGTAGTATGTCACATGCAAGGAAACTTAAGGCATATCACATCCACATCCCAAGCTTTCTCTTATATGTTCATGAAAAGTTAACAAATAGCCAAAAGAGTCAATGAAAAGTGACATACAAGGACAAGGATACTAAACCCCTTGCCCCTACTTAGTGAAGGACAAGGGTGAGCTGAAATTATTAATGAAATGTGTGATAGAGTGAAAATTAGTATCAATTAGAGGAATTAGGTGCCCCCACAAAAGGAAGAAAACCAAACTCTTGAAAATGCTAGATTTTACTACTCAAAGCTTTACATTCATTAGTGGAGTGACCATGAACTCTATGATAGGCACAAAATGAATTCTTGTAATAGAATCTCTTACAAGTTCTTGGAGGAAGAGATATCAAGTGATCTTGGAGGAGTCTCAACAAGATACTCTCTTGATCAATGGTAGAAGGTGGTCTTGTAATTGACAGCAAAGATACATCTTGCTTAGTATGAGATGTCATACTTACATAAGTTTCTCTAGAATTCGATATTTTTTTCTCACTCTTACAGGAGGAGAGAAAATCTATCGGATGCAAATCATTGGTATCTTGCAAGATGACAGTAAAATTAAGTGAAGGTTTATTTGTTTGTTTGATGGCTTGTAAAGGAGAACAATCAAGACCACTAGTTTCTATCAGTTCAAGATGCTTTATAGTTAAAGTTGGCTTACAAGAATGTTGTGTGAGAGTGTTGATGTTGAGTGAAGGCTTGGTGATTTCTATCACAGAATAATAACAAAGACCATTTGTTTTTTATTGTGTGATAGGATCAATAGGGTTGTAGATACCTTCCTCATTAGCACCACATCCTTTTCCACTATATCCAAGTTGTTTCAATAGTTCATAACCACATCCATAAAGCTTCTTCCTTGCTTTTTAATTCAGGGGTTGTTCATGATTAAATTCTTCAAATTTTGTTGTGTAATTTATTTCTTTGTCTAAAGTTGTTGAGGAAAATGCTTTCAAAAGGTCATCTAAGTCATGTTCAAAATCCAAGGAACCCCAATCATCTTTTGATAGTGTCATGACTTTCTCAATATGTTTTTGTTTGTCTTTTTGTTGAATGGTTTCTAGTTGTGTAGGTGATGTTGATTTATTTAAAGAATGTGATTTCTTTTTCTCAAGTTGTAAGACACTATCAGGTTTAGGATCGACATCAAGTATGTGGACTGTGTTGTTGTAGATGTATTTCATTTTGTGATGAAGAGTGGAAGGCACACCTTTCATTGCATGAATCCATTGCCTACCTAAGATAATATTACATGAAATTTCATAAGGAATAACATGGATTGGTGTATTCAAGGTGGCCACTCCAATGGTAAGAGGCATAATGATCACCCCTAGCGGTTTCTTGTTGACATTGTCAAATCCCTTAATAGATAGAGTATCAGGTCGAATGGTTTATTGATCAATGCGAAGCCTATCTAGAAGGGTCACACTACACACATTAAGGGCAGGACCAGTATCTACAAGAGTTCTCTTTATCCCTTTTCATTTGTATTGTTCCATATTATCATGAAAGGATCATTTTTTTTCGCACATCCAAACAGGGGAGTTCACTTTGGTGGAAAACAATGTCGACATGTTGTCCTTGAATCATGACTACTATATTAGTCGATGGCACATTAGAAGGGAAAATAACTTATTGTAAGGCTATTTGGATTATGTTGTGATAGTGAGGGGAGGCTTGAATAAAGTCCCACAAGGATATCTTAGTAGGAGTATTCTTAAGTTGCTCGACAAGATCATACTCCTTGCGACTTGGGATGAAAAGGTTAGGTGGGATAGGATTAGGCAATGGTAATGGTGGTAGGGTTGGTTGCGGGGGTTGTAGATTGTTTTGAGTGTTATACGTATGAGCAACGGTATTATGACTTAGTTGTTGTGAAAAATTATTTTGAGGAGGGTAAAGGATAAGTTCAAGTTTAGTTGGAGTTTTTTGTTTGTGTCAAGGTGCCCATAGAGAATTAGAGGGTTGTTAGGATGTCCCACAGGGTATGTATGAGGTCCATTTATCAAGGGGGATTTAATGGACACTTGTGCATTCATAAGTTCCTCAACAGTCTTGGTTTGATGTATCTCTAATAAAGAGCAATCAAGAATAAACCATTTTATCTAAGGAAGACACATTATTATTGTTTCCTTTTTCTAGCACCATGATATTCTCCATAGAAGGAGAGTGTTTAGGAGAACAACAAGCCACATGTTCTTGACAGATAAGTCTTGGTTCTTCCAAAATGGTTGCATTGACACTAGGGGAATTATCAATGATTGTATTATCAAGAGGGGGATAATTAGGAGAAGGTCTTAGTTGAGTGTCCATTTTACTTAAGGTCCCATTCTGTTGTGCCATGTTATCTACCCTAGTAGGAGAGATTGTAATATGTTCATCCAAATTTGAAGTTTGTTAAGTAGCTTCATCACAAGTGGGGGAGGCATCAAGAGAAGGACCACTCTAATGTTCAAGTAGATAATCCCAAATGGGAGGAGCATGAGGGAAGGGATGATCAAGGGTTTCATGAATCTTAATAGGGATGTCTTCTAGCTCCAACCTATCCTCTTTACATTGTGGAGGAATATTAGGAGAAGGACAATGTTGATGGTTAGGGTTATGGAGACTAGGTAAGGTGATATTTAGAAATTTTTTTATGATTTTGTGCCATAGAAAAATGGGACCTTCCCATTTTCATGGCCTTTTAGGTCTTGTTTCATGGTATTTGATATATTTTACTTTGATTTTATGTTGCAACATTGCTTGAACATGCATATTTAGGTACTAAAATTAAAATAATGACGTCTTGTGAAGGTGTTGTGAAGTGTTCTAAGAGATTTCTAAATTCTTCTAGACTCTATTCATTAGAATTCACCTAAAAGTCACCTTTTTACACATCATCAAGTCCTATTTTGAAGTTTTGTAAAGTCTTGTAACAATATTTCACTCTTTCCTAGGCACAACTTCTCTATTTATCATTTTCTTATGATTTATTTGACCCCTTTATGCCCCCATATGTCTTAATTATCTTTTTTAATATTATCTTGAAAAAAAACATTAAATACAACATATTTCTCGACACTTTTTTTTAGGTCCTAGGTGGGACCCATTCACCATGGGTGGCGAATGAGTCCCTCTTGGCTCCAAATTCAAAAATTTTAAATTTTCCCTTTGGGTTTTACTTGAAAATACTTGATGTCAGCCTGTGATGAGGTATTAACAATAAACTAAGGCACAAGTGTGTATAAATAGGAAATTTTTACCTCATTTTACATCTCCTACAATCCTCTAGCATTGACGCATCATATTCAAGCAATCTAAGCATTCAAGCATCTTACAACATCAATTCAAGCATTATTCAAGCACTTGGGAGCATCCATTGACATTACTTCAGACTTGCATTATCAAGGGTTTGGTAAGTTGATAGCATTTTTCATGTTATTATTTTGTCATTCTCTTTTATTTCATTATTTTATCAAGGCTTTGATTACTAAAAGTTGGGTTTGACCAAGGAAAACCCCTATTTGCTAACCCTCAACCATTATTCCCCATTGCATGTGTGTTTGCAGCCCTAGGTATGCAGATTTAACAATCTTTTTTGTGTTGAAAAGTGAAGAAAAAATTTAACTAGGTGCTTCAAGTCAACTCAAGTTTATCTCAAGCTTGGAGAAGGTTTTATGTATGTTTCCTATAGAATTGACTTCGACAATCCAACAAGCAGATATTTCTAGATTTGGTGTTGCAGAGTTGTCTCCTATTTTTTAAGAAATTTGAGAGAGGAATGATTTTCCATGAGTGGAGAATGAGTCCCACCTTAGGACTAAGAATTTTAATTTTGTCATATTCTAGATCTCAACAGATAGAAACTTGTTTCTAACAGTTTTTCACCAGGAGCTGGACTAATTTGCCACCCTAGGTGAATGAGTCCCACTGTGAAAAAACAATGATTTCAACTAGCATCCACAACATTCCAAATTCATTATATATTGTCAACGTGCACTCTTTTTCTTCATATTTCTTTCTATTTTGCATCATTTGTTCATTTTCTTCATTGTTTGCATTACACAATGTGTTTTTGAACATATCTTAAATTTCACTTTTTGCATTCATTTTAATTCATTTAAATCAGTCAATTGCATTTATTTTACTTCATTTAGGTTAGAAAAAATAGCACATAACATAATTTGAATGAACCCTTTGAATTTTTGGGACCTATATCTCTCCTTCTAGGTGAAAACCCCTAGAAGAGCTAGAGAAGCACATAGCCCCCCCAAAAATCAACGGTTCATTTTGGTGAACCTGTATTTTGAATAGTTTACATTTTTTATTTCATTCAGATATTTTATCTTATTTTACATTTGCATCAACATTCAATTAGGACATTGTTTTGTTTTTGCATTCTAGGACTTTTTGTATTGCATTAGTGGAAATTTCATTTAGATTTCATTTTTGCATTGCATCTCATTGAAAAAATAGAAAAATTGCATTCTACATCCTTAGTTGCATTCTGTAGAACATTAAAATCATCTTAATTTTTTTGAAAAATACAAAAAAGTTGCATACTAGGACTCATTCGCCACCCTGGGTGAATCAATCCCTCTACACTTTTTAGGCAGCATTTCTAGCATTTTTCTGGCATTTTTTTGTATTTTTGTTTTCTATAGTTATTTTTTTGTTACAGTTAGTAGCATTTCTATTATTTGCATTTTGACATTTTAGATTACCTTGCATTTGACTTCAATCCCTTCTTTGTGGTACTTGTATGAGTGTTTGGTGTCCCGATGATAATACTTTAGTGAGAAGAAGTTCTAGAATCATGGCTTCCCACAATAGCACTTTCATTGTGGACCTTGGGATCTCAAGAGCTTCTACTCCTAGTATGGAAAATGGTGCATTAGGCATTGATCATACCACTTCCATGCCTTCACCTTTCCATCCAATGAATGTTGACACCGAAAAAAACTCTCTTGCTCAATACAAGGTCATTAGTATTCATGAATAATTTGCACATTTAGAACATGATGTGTCACTTGAAAATATTTCCCAAACTGCCATACCTGTCATTGATAATCTTCATTTGATTTAAAGTGATAATGGATTGCAAGTGATGAATAAAATTGTTGAGATTTACAATAAACATGCCTCTTCTAATACCCAATCTGCAAACATTCCTATAAGCCAAGGAGGACCTCAAGTTTCTCCCCCTTCAACTATAACATCTATACCAACTTATACCAATCCATAAGTCACTATAACTATGCAATAGGTTAGTTATGTGGCTCCTTCCTTTGCAATTCCACCTATAATTCTTACTTCTCTTGTGGCATCTTAAGTCCCTTCCACCACCTTCACACCCCTTAGTATTCCTTTCACTTGCCCTAACATCCCTTACACTCCATCACCATTTTCTCTTCCATCTCAACCTACATACCCTGACCTTGTTCTTACACAACTCCTTACCACTGTTTCTTCCATGCAACATCAACTTTCCACCATTAGTCAAGGTCAAACCACTCCACCCACATATAATGTTTGTAGCATCCTCTTATCCTTAGAAATATTACATACCCCGATGCCACAAGGGATAGAAATGCCTCGGTTTGAGAAATGTGGATGTAAAGGAGATCCTATCAGCCATGTTAATGCTTATACAGTTTTATGTAGTGATTTTGTCCTTGATGAGAAACTTTTAGCCAAACATTTTCCAAGGACTCTAAAAGATACTGCAATAGAGTGGTTTTCCAACTTTCCTAATCATTCCATCCGCTCCTTCAGTGAACTTGTGGATGCTTTCATAAGTAACTTTCAAGTTCACATGACACCCAAGAAGACAATGGCTAACCTCATGCAATTTAGACAAAAAATAGATGAAAAAGCCATGGATTTTATCTCACGATACCAATCCTTGTATCCTCAAATAGATGTCAAGATTCCCAATGCACATCTACAAAAGATTTTTATTAAAAACTTGCACACAAATCTTTAGGATAAGCTAACTATGATGAAATTCCCTTCATTTATGCATTTATGCATAACCTTGTGTGAATACCATAACTCGGTTTCAAGTCATGATTCAAAATCCACTTCTCACCGAGCTGACAAACCTAAAAACAACAATCAAAACCACAATAACAATCAAAACATTTGTAAACAAAATTGAGGTTTTTTGCATTTTAATCTTCCTCCTCAATCTCAACCGCAACCAACCCAACAAATTCAAAATCAAGTGGAAAATGTTAAGGCAGTAGTGCCTTATCATTATGGGGACCCCAAGAGACAATTTACTCCCCTACCCGACACCCTCGATAATACAATGAACCAATTAATTCAACAACTTATGCTCACTTTGCCACCTATTAGACCATTTGATCCAAACCAACCATTACCACCCACCTTCAAACCTAATGCTTGTTGTCATTTTCATTGCCAAAATGGACATGGCACTGAACATTGTAAGCACCTAAAACATCTAGTTCAAGACCTCATTGATTAAGGACATTTAACCATTCTGGGTGTTAATGATCAAGGCAATAAGTTAGTGGCACCCCGTAAGAAAAATTTACAAATCTTCACCAACCCCATGCCTAAACACACTACTTCATTTGTCAAGGCTAGTGAACCTTCAAATACCGATGTAATGCATGTTGATACAAACTATGAACAACTTGATATAACTCCAATTGTTACCCAAGTTAGTCTTGTGGATAAACTTGTAGGTGGGATAGACGTTATCCCTCGTAAGGGCCAAAACAATAAATCTCTTGATATCACTTTTCCTGCTAAAGACATACTACAAAAACTTCCTGATGGTCCTCTCTACATAGCTAGAAGAATCTATGATAAGCTCACTAATGGGATATTAATAGATACTATTTGTGGCGAGAACATGATCACAAAGGAGTTTCTAGTATTAATGAGCTATATCAAGATGATTATAATAAACCGATTGCATGGATTAAAAAAAAATGGTTTTGCATGCCCTACGATTGGATCGATTGTACTCCCTTTACAAATAGGACCTAAAACTCTAGAGGTAATATTTTCAATTATTCCACAATTCAATCAATTTTCTTTGCGGCTAGGCCACCCTTGGCTTCGCTCAATGAAAGTGGTCCCATCAGTTGTTCACAAGTGTTTAAAGTTTCCACATGGCAATGCAATATTTATTGTACACCATAGTGGATTTAATCCCCTACCCTCTAAAGGAATTTTTTCCTTAGAAGCCTTTTGGCCTAAACCCATGGAACCTATCACCCCTCAAAAGGACTTTTTTTCATATCCTACCAAAAATTCAAAGCCAAGAAAATAACCAAATTGTCTCTTCATGGCATGTCCCTGTCCACTTCTACACCTTCTATCATACATGAAACCATGTTTCAACCTATGTTAGACATTGAACAAACCATACAACCTCCTGAATAACCACCCTTAGACACTTCCTTTCCATCATTTAAACTACCAAGGGAAAATGAAACAAATCTTGCCATACCTCCTCAAATTAAACAAGTGTATAAAGAAAAAGAGAAAGTGGTTGATCCGTCTTCCTCAGTTTCTTCTATTCTTCCTTCTTCAAAAGTAGAAGAACCTATGTTGATTCAATCTTCTCTTACACCTCAATAACTCCAAAATAGAATTAAATGAAACTACACAAGAAGGTACACAGTCAGACTGACATGGAAGAAAATAAAGACAATCCACCTCCGCCTTTGACAGAAGAAATAGATGACCACCCTCCTTCTCCTAACCCACCACATGATAGTCTAGTACAACCTTCCCAACAACCTGAACAAATCCAGTAGTGAAAAATTTTGATACATCCATCTTTGGAAATCACCCTTCGTCCTCCCATTGTCATCAATCTTGATGATGAGGATGATACGAAGATTGCCAAAATAAATGAATAAATAAATAATAATTTAAACTCTTTATTTTCATCTACAATGACCTTAAATGATAAATATTCTTCATCAAGTGAAGAACTGGGTACCACTCCTAGTTCAACGCTTACAATTCTTCCTTTGGACAATCAACCGCCATCGCATTACACTGAACGTGATTGGGAGGTGGATGACTTGTTAGATGGTTAACTAGCATTCACCTAACTAGCCTTTTTCTTTTATCTTTTCTTCTTTTCTCATTTTTGTTTTCATTTTCATGTGTGGATCGCGTTCCCCTATATCGTGTGTTTGATGTTCCCTCTCTTTGTACACTTCTATTCGTACCTCTATTCTTATAATTGTCGTGCATTGTATTTTTCTCTTTTTGTGTTTTTTGTTTTCCATTTGGGGATGACGCAAAGCATAGAGATGCCTTATGTCTCTTTCATGTTGACCCAGAAGGTCCTTGTCATTTTCTCTTTTTGTGTTTTTGTTTTCCATTTTGGGATGATGTAAAGCATAGAGACGCCCTATGTCTCTTCCATGATAACCCAACAGGTCCTTGTCTTTTTCCATTTTTTTTTTTGTGTTTTCTTTTTGGTGATGATGCAAGTAATCAAGACCAAAGTGTCTCCTTCATGTTGACTCAAAATATTTTCCCTTTTCTTTTGTCTCATTTCCTTTTTTCTTGTGTTTCTCCTTTTGGAGACGATGCAAAGCGTTGAGACTGCAATGTCTATTCCATGTTGACCCAAAATGGACTTTCTTTTTCTTTTTTTTTCACTCTCTTTGTTTCATTCTTCCAGTTCTATGTGCTTTGGTGAATGATTACAGCTCTAAGCACTTTCATAAAAAAATTGCAGCAACGAACATACTGACACCAAATCCATGGATCCCTTATGTGTTTGGTGTGCTTTCTTTTCTAGGGGACAACTCCCTTTCTTTGTTTTTCATTTTCCTCGACATGATGCAACCTAACTTCGAAACATATGACCTGGCATAGGGCTTTCCAGTTGGCTCTCATGTCTTTTTTTCCCTTTGCATTTTTCTTTCCTTCTCTACTTTAAAGTAATTGCTCACAAAACAATGTCTAGCAATTTCTTTTAAAGTGGGGGGCATGCATTACCATTAAATCATTTGCAGTCTTGGTTCCTAGGGTAGCCTTGTCATTTATGTGATGTGTCAATCACTTTGTGGATGACATTGGGTGTAATGTCCTTCATATGTGTGATCTATCTTCGCATATTACATTCCTCTTGGTAGCCTGATGCGACACACTACATCCCCTAAGTTGTGAATCTTTTATTCTTTGATTGGTCCTCTCTTAGATACATTAGGCACAATGTTCTCTAAATGACTAACCTTACATGAACTTAACAAGACTCCTTTGAACATCTTTTTCATTTTACATTTTGCTAGCTTGCATAATGCAACTTGCCTAACTGTAATACCCTTGCTTTTTGTTCATGGAATTCTTTTTCTTTGTGGCACTTTGTTAAAGTTATCATGAGGTATAGCTTTAACATGGTTGAGCGGGAAGCCCACCTAGTGGCATGACTTTTCCCCATAGACACCTTTGTGTTTGCGAGTGCATACCAACTAGTGTATGTATCTTACCTTTTGGGATTTCTCACCCCACAGATGATCATAAGTTCTATGTATCGAAGCTTCATCTGATTCTCAACACTTGTGTGTTCCTCTGTTCTTATGCTTAGTTTTCCATGGGATCTTCATCGTGGGGGCTTGATCATCCCTCTTGACCATTGTCATTCCATCTTGCTAACATGAGTACATTCAAACCCTCCTCTCGACGTTCATGGCTACTTTAGTGTGAGTTTGAAGTAGGTTCATCCTCTCACTAAAGTGGGGGCTAAATGTGTCATAGAAAAATGGCACCTTGTCATTTTCATGGCCTTTTAGGTCTTGCTCCATGGTATTTGATATATTTTTCTTTTATTTTATGTTGCAAAATGGCTTGAACATGCATATTTAGGTAATAAAATTCAAATAATGATGTCTTCTGAAGGTGATGTGAAGTTTTGTAAGACATTTCTACATTCTTCTAGACTCTATTCATTACAATTCACCTAAAAATCACCTTTTTACACATCACCAAGTCCTATTTTGAAGTGTTGTAAAGTATTGTAAGAAGATTTCATGCTTTCCTAGGCACAACTTCTCTATTTTTCCTTTTCTTATGACTTATTTGATCCCTTTATGCCCTCATATATCTTAATTAAGTGTATTTTTGAATATTATCTCGACAAACAACATTAAATACAACATATTTCTTGACACTTTTTTTTAGGTCCTAGGTGGAACCCATTCGCGACCTTTTGGGTTTTATTCAAAAACACTTGATGTCAGCCTGCGATGAGGTATGAATGGTAAACTAAGGTACAAGTGTGTATAAATAGGAAATTTTTACTTCATTTTACATCTACAATCCTCCAACATTCACACA
Source organism: Sequoia sempervirens (assembly GCA_007258455.2). NCBI lineage: Eukaryota > Viridiplantae > Streptophyta > Pinopsida > Cupressales > Cupressaceae > Sequoia > Sequoia sempervirens. The sequence goes on along the minus strand of VDFB02047230.1, from coordinate 508,732,116 downwards.
TCATATTCAAGCAATCTAAACATTCAAGCATTATTCAAGCACTTTCGAGCATCCATTGACATTAATTTAGACTTGCATTATCAAGGGTTTGGTAAGTTGATAGAATTTTTCATGTTATTAGTTTGTCATTCTCTTTTATTTCATTATTTTATCAAGGGTTTGATTACCAAAAGTGGGGTTTGACCAAGGAAAACCCCTATTTGCTAACCCTCAACCATTTTTCCCCATTGCATGTGTATTTGCAGCTCTGTGTATGTCAATTTAACAAGATTTTTGGTGTTGAAAAGTGAAGAAAAAACTCCACTAGGTGCTTCAAGTCAACTCAATTTTATTTCAAGCTTGGAGAAGGTTTTCTTTCTATTTCTTGTAGAATTGAATTTGGCAACTTGACAAGCAGATATTTCCAAATTTGGTGTTGCATTCTCCTAATTTTTCAAAAATTTGGGAGAGGACTAATTCACCACTAGTGGTGAATGAGTCACACCTTAGGACTGAAAATATGATTTTTTTCAGATTCTGGATCCTGACAGACAAAAACTTGTTTCCGATAATTTTTCACCAGGAGCAAGAATAATTCACCACCTTGGGAAAATGAGTTCCACTGTGAAAAATTAGTGATTTCAACTAGCATCCAAAACATTCCAGATTCATCAGATATTGTCCAGGTGCACTTTTTTTCTACCTATTTCTTTATGTTCTGCATCCTTCATTTTCTTTATTGTTGGCATTACACAATGTGTTTTCAAACATAGTTTAAATTTCACTTTTTGCATTCATTTTAATTCTTTTAAATCAGTCAATTGCATTTAGTTTACTTCATTTTGGTTAGATAACATAGCACATAACATAATTTGAATGAACCCTTTGCATTTTTGGGACCTATCTCTCTCCTTTTAGGTGAAAAACCCTAGAAGAGCTAGAGAAGCACATAGTCCCCCAAAAAATCAATGGTTTAGATTCCGTGTTCTTGTTGTCTAACACCTAAATGGGAATGGGGAGATGGATAATCAAAACCCTCAATGATTGTACCTTCCCTCACCAGGATACCTTCGTCACTAATAGGAGAGGTATTGGGGGAAGAACAAGTACTATTGTTATAATTGTCTACACTACCATTCTCACTAATGGGAAATGTAATATTAAGGATTGTGTCAATGGTTTGATTATGTTTCCTAAATATCTCATTGTTGTAAATGAAATTGAGCTAACAAGAGGGAATGTTGTACTTATACAATCCACTATTAATGAAATCAAAGCCACATCTTTTGAAAGAAAACATGCTATGATGAAAAAGGAAAGAAAGAATAATGCAATGACTTAAAAGGAAATGCAATTTTTAGTTTTTAAGTAAGCTAATTTTTTTTTTACACAATGCAATAATCTGAAAAATCAAATGTTGTGAATGCAAAAGTGCAATTAAGCAATGCATGAAATGAGCTAATTTAAGCTAAATCTAATGAAATGCATGTTACAGAAACTCAACCAACTGATACAGATAGGTAAAGGCACCAAAAACAATCTTAAAAATAGGGTTTTCAGTTCTATAAAGGGCGGTTTCAAGGGTGAAAAGGAACAGATTCGCCCAAGGTGGCAAATGAGTCCCAATATGGCCATTTTTCAAAATTTTCAAAAAAAAATTGAGTGATTTTTATGTTTTCTAAGTGCTATTATGTAGACCTAAGTTTAAAATGCATAATTTTAGAAGATTTGAATGAATTTAGATGCCAACAATGCAACCTAAATGCACTTTTCATGAATGCAAAATTTTAAACCTAGCATGCCAATTAACTAATGCAAACCCTAATGCAAAGTCAATGCAAGGCTAGATCTATGATAAAGAACTCAAAATTAGAAAAGAGAAATATTCAAAAATCCAATTCACCAAAATGAACCATAGATTTTAAGGTGGTGGAATGCTATGTCTCTTTTGCTTAATTAGGGTCTTTCACCTCAAGGAAAGAGATAGATCCCACACCATAAATCTAGGTGGTTCACTCAATCTAATGTATGTATGATGAAATTATGCATATATGCAATGATCTAGATGCAATAAAATAATAAAATATACTAATTATTGAATGAAAAAGGTAAAGAAAGACAAATTGTTTGAAAACACATTGTCTAATGCAAAAACACATAGAAATGAATACAAAACTAAAATAGAAATGGATGAAACTGAAACTGTGCACCTGGGATATGGAAGGAGGCTGGAAATGAAATTTGAAATGTTGTTGATGTTGGAAATTTGGCCTACTAGGACTCATTCACCATTCTAGGTGAATTAGTCCTAGTTCTGTAAAACTAACTCGGAACCTATTTCAAACAAAAGGGTATCCAGAAATGCAGAAAACCATGTTTAAGCCTAGAAATGAGACTCATTCACCACTGATGTTGAATGAATCAACTTTTGAATTTATGAAGACCCAAAAGAGAACATAGGAGCTCTTAATCTGCACTTTGGCTTTCTATAGGTGTCCACTTCCGAAACTCTGATTTCTAAACTTGAAAGTGAGTTTTTGTTGATATTTTGACTTTTTTAATGAAGAGAAGACTTAAACAACTTTTCAATGCAATATTTAATGATTTCTAATCCTCTAAGATGTCTAAATCTGCAAACACACAAGGTAAGTGAGAGAAATAATGGAATTTAGGGCATGGGGCCTTTGCCTTTGTCAAACCTCTTTTAAGTAATTAAACCAAAATAGAGAAAGAATGTAATGAAACATGTAATAATGGAGTTGATAACCTTGCCATGAAAATGGATCTTGAACGTCTGCAACAAAAGATGGAGAATATGCCCTTGAATGTCCAAAAATTGCTATCTTAATGACTTGAAGTGATGAAACACTAATTTGCTTGACTTGAGATGGAAGAATGATGGGTGAATAATGAAGAATGGTTTGTGAATGAGTTAAGAGATTAATGGGGGGTGAAATGGGTGGGAAAACACTTATTTATACACTCTTATGCCCTAATAACTTGATAGTACCTCATCATAGGCCGACATAAGGTATTTTTAAATAAAAACATGAAAGAAAATTTGAATTATTTTGAATTTGGAGCTAAGAGGGACTCATTTGCCACCCATGGCGAATGGGTCCCACCTTAGGCTTGTATGTGGGTGTCGAGAATTAAGTTACATTTAACGTCATTTGTCCAGTTTACATTAAAAAATACACTTAATTATGACTTATGAGTGCATAAAGGGGTCAAATAAAGCATAAGAAAGGTGTAAATAGTGATAAAAAGCCTTGAAAAGCATGAAATATTGTTACAATACTTTACAAAACTTTAAAATAGGATTTGACAAGGGATAAAAAGGTGATTTTTAGATTAATTATAATAAGAAGAGTCTAGAAAAGTGTAGAAATGTGTTACAACACTTCAAAACACCTTCACAAGACATCAATAAATGCATTTTAAAAGTTCCAATACCTAGTGCGGATGTGAAAAAAACCTCACAACACCAAATAAAGGTCTTATTAAGTCCAATTTATCATGAATTAATCCCAAATCAAACAAGTTTCCTTTTTTCTATGGTACACATAGATCTAGGACTAATTCACCCTAAATGGCGAATGTGTCCCACTAGGCCTAAAAATCAAGATCAATAGCATTCTAGAAGTAATTTCCATTCCTCATCAAGATATTAGGTGCACACTTTCAGTTTCATCCATTTTTGTTGTAGTTTACATTCATTTCTAGGTGTTTTATGCATATCACAATGTGTTTTCAAACAATCTATATTTCATTGGTTTTGCATTAATAATCAATACATTTTATCAATTAGCTTCATTTAGATCATTGTATGTAGGCATAATTACATCATAAATTCCTTAATTTGACTGAAAGACCTAGATTTGTAGTGTGGGATCTATCTCCTTCCTTTAGGTGAAAGACCCTAATTGAGGGTATGTGCAGGATCATGATGGGCTAAAAAGTGGCGATATGATGGGTATGTGTAGGGTATGTGGCTGACGACTTTTATTTACCCAAAATTGATGAAATGGAAAGGGTTTTTAAAGGATATTCTTGACTTTCCACCAATATAAATTATCCTTTACTTTGAATTTAATAAATTATTTTTATTTATTTTTATTTGAATTATGACTAAAGTCTTGATTGATAGGTTGATTGAAAACCATTTATAGCTTTCAAACAGTATCACATTTTTTGAATCTCAAACATGTGTCACATTTTATGCTTCGCATACTATAAGATTAAAAAAAAAGAATTTCATGAGGTTTTTACCAAGTTAAAGTGGTCAGACATATGAGTTTTTATATTTTTTAAAAATTGTAATAAAAAATTCATAATTAATTATTTACTTGGAAAAAAATTACAAAAAAATATACATCACATCAGGAAATGAGTCCTATACTTATATCTAAAATATTATTAAAAAAATATTATCATTTTATTATGGTTAGGGTGGTCAGACAGAAACTTTATTTTTTCTCTAAATTTAAGTACTACTGCATTGAAATTTCAAATTTTCTCCTTGAAATAGATTTTTTTTTTTTTTAAATAAACCTAGTAGCTTAAAAACTACATTCAATTTGCTACAGATTCAATTATTACATATTCTTGAAATAATATAGATAACTTATTCAAATTTTTACGTCAAGTTTCCTAACTCTGATTTTTTGAATTTTTTGCCACTTAAGGGCCTGTTTTTTCTATGATGATCCTTCACATACCCTAAGCAAAAGAGACATAACATTCCTAACCATTAAAAAATCTTTGGTTCATATGCGTCTAGTAGAAAATAGATATGCACATATGAATGTATCGATACATTACATGCATACATATATATGTACATAGATGCATTTATAATCAATATATTAATATAACAATGTGATTACTATCTTGATTGTATTCATTTGTATATTGATTATATATACATGCTTTATTGACATATCATAAATATGGATATATATATTAACATATATATAAATACATATACTTATATATATATATATATAACTATATATGTATCTGTGTGTGTGTGTATATATTTGAAATACTTTATACAGCTTTGAAGTCGATTACCATATACAACTTAGAGGTTGATTTAATAAAATAAATCAAGGTTGAAGTATGATATAATTATGATTGTATTCTTTAGCCACATATTACTCATGTTGCCTGCGTATGAAGAGTTTGTAATTTGCAAAACAATGAGCAACCATTAAATCGATGTATGGTGAAAGACTAAGTCGACGCCTTTTGTGCAAACATCATGGACTTAGTAAACTCTTAATGCCATGTCATTATACATCGACCAACATCTGTAAAAGACATGTAGAATAATGAATAACAAGTCGACAACTTTGTCAAATTGATTAATTATGTGAATCGATTCATACCAAGACTTAGTTGATGCAAGCTTGGTGTTGCATATTTTTTATTGGTTGTTTCAAATATGAAGGAAACTGCCCAGCTCTGTAAGTGAATACCAATGCTTTGGTGCCACCTTTGAATCCTATTATCTGTAGATGTCTGTTATGAAATGTACAAAATCATTTGTTGATTTGAATGAGTCTCTTATTATTGTCAATCAACAAGGTTGATTTGTAGCTTGTTTTAGCTGATTATGTACTGATATATGTTCCACCTTTTAGTTGTGGTATATGTGTTGATGTGCATGCTAATTGCTGTCAAAAATCTTGCCTAAATTGTAGGTTGGGTAGTCTCCAAATTGTTGTATAAATAGTGGAGCTAGTTCACTTGCTTGGGATGCATTCCTTGAGAAATTTTTTTCATTCTATTAACATTCCTATTTGCATTAAATTTTTCTTAATATTGTGACAAAGAGCTTTGAGCATTAGAGAGAGTTTATTATTATTTAGAGAGAATTATTTGCCAACTTGTGAGTTAGTAGTTATTGTGACATTGTTGAAGGGATCGATACCAACTTAGTTGTTGTTCTGGAGGTGTTGTGTTTGCAACCAATTGATTGGCAAGCTTATCATAGGCATGAGGATATTCTTCTTTTGTTTGTATTAGTTTTGAAAGAGCTATTTCTTATCTGTTTTGACGTCTATTATGGTACTAGCAATTAGGAAAAAGTAATGTTTTCTTTGAAAGAAAAGTAGAAGATGTTAACTCCATTTATGCTTTTAGTTACTCCATAATAGGATTGATTGTTTGTCATAGGTATTATTATTATACTAGATATGATTAAACATGCGCAGCTTAAGGGATACTCATAACTAGATAGTTGATTATGTTGGATGCCTAGTAGGTTACTCCTCAGATTGTTGTCAAATGAAGGGAGGGAACTAGTACTTTTCTTAATGAGTTGTGTTACATTAAATAAGATTTAATTTCCGACACCCATTTTTAGGTCCTAGGTGGGACCCTTTTCGCCATGGGTGGCGAATGAGTCCCCCTTGCCTCCAAATTCAAAACATTTTAAATTTTCTTTTGGATTTTTATTCAAAATTACTTGATGTCGGCTTGTGATGAGGTATCATCAGGTTACTAAGGCACAAGTGTGTATAAATAAGTGTTTTTCATCTCATTTTAACTCCCAATCATTAAGTTCACTTATTCAAGCATTCAACTATCATTTTGAGCACTTTGCATAATAAAATCAAGCATTAGTCAAGCATTCAAAGGTAGCCATTGACATATCTTCAAAACTTCATCAACAAGGGTATGGTAAGTTGATAGCATTTGCATGTTATTAATTTATCTTTCTCTTTCATTTCATCATTTTATTAAGGGTTTGAGTACCAAAGTGGGATTTGAACAAGGAAAATCCCTTTGCCCTAACCCTTAACCATTTTTCCGCTTTGTGCATGTGTTGTGTATGTAGATTTATCAAGAATTTAAGCGTTGAAGAGTGATCAATAAGTTAACTAGGTGCTTCAAGTCAACTACATCATATTTCAAGCTTGGAGAAGACTTCCTATCTGTTTCCTACAGAATTGATTCTGACAACCCGACAAGTAGACATCCTCATATTTGGTGTTGCAAAGTTGTCTCCTAGTTTCTTAGAATTTTGGGAGAGGATTGATTTGACATCAGTGGTGAATGAGTACCACCTTAAGACTAGAAATCTAGGTTTTGTCAGATTTTGGATCCCGACACTCAGAAATATGTTTCTGATAGTTTTTACCAAAAGCAGAACTAATTCGCCATTAGTGGCGAATTAGTCCCATTGGTGATTTTATGTGATTCCATACAACATTCAAAACATTCCAGATTCTTCATCAGACTTACAGGTGCACTCTGATTTAACCTTGTTCTTCTCTGTTTTGCATTCATTCACTCATTCATACTTCATTGTTTGCATATCACATTGTGTTTTCAAACATTGCATTAATCTTAGGTTTTACATTCATAATCTCTCAATTTCATAATTTATTTGCATTCACATCATTCCATTTAGTCCTAATTACATCACACATTTCCTAATTTGAGTGAACTAGCTAGATTTTTTGGCCCTTTCTTTCTCCTTTTTGGTGAAAAACCTTAGAAGTTCTAGAAAGTCCTAGAGAGCCAAAAATCTATGGTTCACCTTTGTCAAAGGGTATGGCCATCTATCTTTGATAGATGTGTGGGGGACCACATATGAGTCCGTGGTTGGGGGAAAAGTGCTTGAGTGATACTTCTCCTCCTTAGTAGGTGACAAAAGACCAAGGTTTTGAAAGGTGGATTCCTGGACCATCTATATCTTATGCTATGAAGCTCAAAGGAGCTATGTATGTAATTGTATTCATTCTTGGAATATTGTACTTTGTGAGTTACTATATTGAAATGGAAATCCTTATTGTATTTTGTTATAGAATCTTTGTTCATATATTCTCAATAAAGAAAGGAAATTTTTTTATTGCAATGGTTTATTACATAGTTTACTTACTCGCACTATGAAAAATTAAGAAAATTTACTTCAATGTCCGATAGACATATTACATTGTCATCTTGACAATAGGTTGCAAGATTCCCTTTATAAATCATATGCCTTAATGGAATAATTACCTTCATGTTTTTCAGTGATATACATTAGCTTGTGCCAACTTACCTTAATTTAGCATAATGCAAATACATAGTATTGTCCATGTGACTATCTACACCACTTCACTCTTTCTAGTTTTTCTTGAACCATTTCGAGTGTATGCCATGCTAGAGATATTGACTACTGAAAAAATACTTTTGTTCATATTTTCATTATATTTAAACCACGCAAAAGTAGATGGCATTCCAAGATTGAATTATAACATACACACCAAACCATTTTTTTTTTTGTGTCATGGACATATTGAGACCATACTAAATTTATTGATATTCTAAAACTATTATGTAGGATTTTTGAAGGCCAATTAATTGTTCATTGATTGCAAAACAATACACTATGTTTGATTGTCTTGCACCTGTCTTATCATGTTTCCTCTATTGGCTACACAATCATACAATGCTGAAACATTATCTAATAGACCATGATTTTCACAATTACCCCATATTTGTGTAAGCCTATTTTAGACCAGCTCCTCATACGCTATTGATCCTCCATATCTCGTTGAGTTCGAACATGTGCACCATTCTGCATGGCCTATGCCACACTCGCAAGTTAGATGTAGGCAAATTAATACATTGTGTCATCCTTAAAAATACCATATGGTTTCGATAAATGTTGCATAGTATTCCACATGCTAGCTACTCCCAAATTGAATGTGTTTATATTACGTCTCTCTATCATATCTCTTCAGTAGCAAAACAGGGGAAAGAACATAGGAGAGCTGTTGTTTCCAACACCACAAACCCAAAACACTCCTTATTATGCTTGTAGGCGCGTTCCCCTGCGAAGCACGTTGGGCTCCCGTAAAGTGCCGGATGGAAATTGGTGGTCTAAAATGTTTGTTGGATACAAGGACGAGGACCATGCAAACGATCATAGCTGTTAACATCAAATAGGGTTGGTATTAGGCTAGATGCGCCTAGAATATGTATCAACATAACATAATTGTGAACATCTACGGCAAGCGCTGGAGATTGATTGACATAATTTGTTTGATGAAATGCCTGATTGAAATGCTGTCCCATGGTCTCTTTTGATTATAGCTTGCCCAAAATTCAAATTCTGGGTGTTATAAGCAGGTATTGTCATTGTTTCAGCAAATGGAATTATCTTTTAACGACTTGGATAATTTTGTATTTGGTTGGACTCATTCAGTAGTTGTAGGTTTAGGTGTAGTATGATATAATTAGAGGTGGGTTTCAATTAGATGCGTAGAGAATACATTATATATGTTTGAAAAAATGCCTATATGAAATGTTATTTTGTTTAACACAATGATCAGGATATGCACTAAATTGGTGTGTTGTTAAAGTCGTAGAACTGTTTGAGAGCATTTTTGAAAGAGATGTGTTATGAAGTTCGATTATTGTAGGGTATACGCAGAATGGACTTGTTGATAAAGTTTTGGAACTTTTTTGGAAAATACCTAAAAGAAATATTGTCTTGTGGAATACAATGATTTGGTTTGATCAGGACCTGCATTTCCACTACTTCGTCTTCAATCTAATGATACGACACCGAAGCTAGGTCACCATTGCAGTCAATGTCAAGAAGAGCTTAGATGGAAGCATTCTAGTTACTGTTGCTGAGCTTCAGAAATACCTGCAGATCACTTGATGTGCTTTAGCTCATTTTTGGGATGTGCATGCCCATTTTGGAGAAAGTCTCAAAGAGAGCTTTCTAATTTGACCATACAGCCTAGCTAGAGAACTTGCATAGTGTCATGCCTAGCATTTCACCTTTTAATCTAAACAATTCCCAACGATGGCAGGTCGAAAACATTCTTCACAATCCACTAGGTAGCATTGGCCTCAAAAGAAAAGATTTCGTTAACATTTTTATTTCCAATGAAGTTGAACCTACTACGTTTGAATGAAAATGTGATGATAAAATTAACAAATAATGGATGGAGACTGTGAGAGATGAGATGAGATCTTTGATGCAACAAGAAAGTTTTGAATAATAGATGGGTATATAGGTAAAAGGCAGGAGGTGGAAAGAAGAGATATGAGGTTAGATTGGTGGTCAAATGTTATGATCAGTGAAAGGGAATTGATTTCAATAAAAAATTCATCAGTTGTGAAAATAATTTCTATTAGAGCAGTGTTGGATTTGACAGTAGTGAATTGTACAAGTTTGATGTTAATACAACCATTCTAAATAGAACTTGATTGTTCTTTATTTCATTTTTAAATTAAATTCAATCATTTGTTGTCAAAACATTGAAACTATTTTAATATGTAGGTTTATTGTATTCTACAATTCTAATTCTACTAATTCTAAAGATTTTGGGACAAGGTCTTCTTTTTGTTGATCAAATATTCATAATTTTCTCCTATAAATAGTGGAAGTTAGAATAATAAGCTGCTAGTTCTAATAATGAATTGAAGAGAATTGCAAAAATTTTACTTTTACCTATGCAATAAAACTTCTACAACATACTGTGATATCAATTGAATGAAATAAAAATAAAAGATAACAATTCTTAAATTCAATATATTAAAAAATATTTTACTTATAAAAATTTTCAGCTCTATATTATTCATCTCATAATAGTTTTTCCAACACAATATATAATATTGTATAACAAATTATTATGAATTAGAAAATTATAATAAAACTAAAAATGTTTTGATACTTATTACATATATTTACAATATGTATTAAATCTGGATAGTTGAAGAAGAGTTCACCAGAATAAATAAATAAAAATAGATCATACAATGCTATGCATTGTCATTGCATCGATCATGCACCTTCGAAATCTACTCTCCACACCGTTTGAGAATTTTTTTTATCCACTGGATCACGTCGTAAAATATATCACCGAGAAAGAATATTCTGCATATCATCAAAAATACCATTGCAATGCAAGTCAATGGCATTACTAATACAGTTGGTAATAACCACCAATGCATGTACCGTTCTACGTGAAGAGTATGGGCACCAGAGAGCACCATGCCTATGGCATAAGGAACGAGGTACAGCATACTCCATACGGTTCCTACTAACCATGGAGATGGTGCGAGGACCAAGTGTACCGCTGCTCCAAATGCTACAAGCAGCGATATCAGTGCTGACCACAATAAGTAGACACTGGATTGAACCAGGAATTCGTCTTGCCGTTTAGCCGAAACAGTGTACTGTACAAGAATGGCTGATGCAATAGAAGTACAAAACGAGAAAGTGTCGCATATGAGAAACAATTTGAAGAGAAGGACATTAATGAATACAGCTTTTGGTTTCTCTCCTGATTGTGAATCAAGTCCTCCGGGTAAAGTGAAGGCTGCTGCAAACGACACTGTGGCGATCAACACCGCATTTATGGATACATTTCCAGCGTTGAACGATTTAGCAGGTGATAGCTCCATCCCTCTTGTATGTTCCAAAATCTCTGGAGTCAGCAACGCACCATTGGCTTGAAGCACTTCCATGATCTGCACAAATGAGGATATCTGTTAACACAAATTCATAAAATGAAAGCTGTTACATTTAAGTGGTGAAGTTTAGATTCTATTTATAAACATCAATTCAAGGGTATACATAATGTTTATACAGTCTATTTAAATGATTTAGAAAACCGTGTATGTATTTTTTCCATAATGGATTATAAAGTACGACTTGAAATATTAATATAAATACTATAAGCCTACTAAACTATTCATTCAATTACTTACACTCTCATAAAGGCCTGCGTCACTTTTAATATTCTCCATTGCTATTTGTACAGGAGTTTGTCCTCTGTTGTCCTGATGATTAACTGAGAACTTTGATATTAAAGATGACAACATAATTCTGAAACGGCGTAACTCAAAGAATATCAAAGTATTGGTAATCCGTACTGCATTTATGACAGCTAAGTGAAGAGGAGTTCTGCCGTCGTTGTCAACCAGATCTATACAGTCTCCGCCATAGTTTATTAGAATGCCCACTAGCTCATATTTTCCCGCCTCAACTGCTATGTGAAGCGGTGTCTGTTTTTTAACGTCCTGCTTGTAACACAAAGAATTGTCTTCTTCCAAAAGCAGTCTGGTGATCATCAGCAAAGGTGTCTCTGTACTTTCATAACCATGACGAGATTCCTTCAAAGACTTCTTCCGTAACTGTCTTCGAAATTCATCCATTCGTATTGCCCTTCCAAGTCTTTGTTGTAGACGCTCCTCACGATATTCGCGAGATAATGAAAGCATGTGTAACGCTGTTCTTCCACGTCCATCGGTTTGTTTTGCCAGGCCAGGACTGTGTAGTAGAAGCTTTTCAACTATCCCTAAACAATTTATAGCACTGTAAGCCAAGAAACAGTTTACAAGAAATGCACTACTAAACTGTTTAAGAAAGAAATACAATATCTGTTCAAGAAGCGTTGATCTACGTGGGTCCATCTTATCTAATGATTTCTAATAGTTTTGTAGTTAAGACCTTTTGTTGACCATGTTTGGAGGAAGACTAACCGGTGAGGAGGGGCCCTTATTTAATGGTTCAACATTAATTACTGGCTATGGTTAACGGCTATTTACGTGGGGTTCACCTTTAATACATAGAATTAGTACATTGATCATTACGGACGCGCGATATAAGCTTTAAAATATTTAAACCTGATTGTCGGGCCTTATATAAAGGACAATATGCCTTTCCGATAAAATTGTTATCTCGCATGTCTGTAGTTGACCATTATCTCGCATGTCTTTAGAATTCATTATTAGAATTTGTAAAAACTTCTCGCATACACAATAATAGAGTTAGAATAATATAGACATAATATAATATCATACTTCATACATAATCTTTGAAATTAGAAAGATGAATGATAAATGAAGACACACAATATATTGTAAAAACTTGTATCAAAATTTATACACACCACTAAAAATATAACTAGAACTTAACTAACAAGTGTGAAAGTATCAAATACTAAGAAATCATTTATTTCATGTATTAATGGTATTATCAAGTTTTAAAATCAGTTAGAAGCATGTATGTAAGTATAATCATATGGGAAGTGAATCAATTCAAATAAAAAAACTAGAAGTGTATTTCAAAATCATATTAATCTACATACACTTCATATTCTATCTAAAGTCTCACAAGGCCAAGCCTACTTTTAACAGTATTTTGCTGAGCAAAGTAACATCATACGCTATTATAAAAAGAGTCTTCAAAGAATTGAAAGACTTTTATAATTGATGTGATAGTCAATTGAACAAAGATAATAACAAACTACCAAATGTAACCCAAAGATATATATTTTATCCACTAAAATTCTTAGCCAACTATGGAGACATTTGAATAATGGAGAGGATTTTCTACATGCAAGAATCTTTTCTAAATTTGATAGACATGAAAACCACTAAAAAAATATGATTAAAACTAAATATTGAAACCAAAGAAAATATTGCCGGTATTGGCATGGTATGATGGTTTATAGGTGGCATTGTTGTTCTTGCCACCAAGGTTCAAACCCCATTGGGGTGGTATTGTTGAATGGTTGTATCTGGTTCATAGCTCCAGTCAAAAGTGTTTACCCCTTGAATAAAAAAAAACCAAAGAAAATATTAAGTCCATTTTAGCTAAGAAATAATTAGGCCCTAATTAATCAAGAGAAGTTATATATATTTAGTATCCACTATATTTACCTTAAATTGATCAAATATATGTACTACATATCCCAAACTTTATGATAGGAATTATATATCCTTACCCAAGTAATAAATTTTGTATTATTTTTTTGAGACAACCTTTGATACACAAGATTCTTTCTACACTTGTTACAATTGAGCAATCAATTCATCACAAGCTTAAAAATTAAACCAATATAGCTATATAAGATAAATTTAATAGTTATGGGCCCAATTATAAAATGATAATGTCTTTGTGCATAGCAAGATGCTCTATAAGATACTTTTGATGTTGTAAACCTTGTTAAAGCATAAGGTTGTAGTTACATGATTGTAGTAGTTATTACTGCTTAGGATCTATTTTAGAGATTACATAAATACACTAAATGCATAAATATGTTGTTCGTGTTCTTTAATGCTTTGTAAATTTAATCTATAATCAAACTAATATTTAAGGGATATATTTGTCAAGGAAATCATCTTGAATCATGTGATGGTTAGAAATTTGAAAAGAGTTTGATGATGGAACTTGTTATTTCTATATAAGGCATTATTAAAAAGTGTTATCCATGTTAAGTTATATCAAGAAATTTAACTTTTATGATAATGAACCTGACTTAATTGTATAGATCATTGCTCCATAAAAATAATGCAATTGTATATGACCCAAGAATTAATAGTTCAAATAATATTATTAAATACTCTTCATATTAGAATATATGTGATGACTATTCTTAGGTATGCTACAATTGCCAAAATAATATCTAAGTTATAGAATACATAAATATAGATAGTAATTGTGGGTAGTTGAAAAATATGGCTTCTTTTCCTTAAAATAAATTACATGAAAACAACACAATGAGTTATGTCATATTTTGTAGCTCTCTTGTAGTGAGATTCAAAAGGTTACCATACAACAAAATGATACATCATGATATCATCGTAGTTATAATATACATTGACACAAGAGGGTCTCTACTACCCTCTATTCAAATGAACCACCAATTCACAAAACACAAAAAAAAATCTCACAACAACAAATATAATTACTTTTATTAATTAAATCAAACTTAATACATATGATCTTCAAATGACCTTTCTCAACTTACACTTAACCATATGCCCAAACCTCAATCTAAGTCTTCAAAACCATCTTGCTTCTTTTAAATTCATGATAAATTCCTACACACTTGCTATCAAGATGGTCTGGTCCCTCATTTCTTCATAACGCAACCTTTCCGTTTATCTCTACACTATTTTGTAAAAATGTTTACTCCTCCCACTGTCCACACCTTTTGTGAGCTTGGTCTACAAAATTTAAAAGCTTTGCTCACATCGCCCTCTCTACTCACAATCAATTTGTGTTTCACTTTTCATTTCTTTTCCCCAATGCGAGGATGCACGACCACTCGAGAATCTATTTCTCTTTTTTTATTTTCTGTTTCAGCATCCTTTATATTAGCAGAGTCTCTATATCTTATTTCGTATACACAACACTTTCAAACTCCTTCAAACGTGGCCTCACTTCTTCTTTTCTATGTGGCCTCCCAATTTATTTTCACTTTGCATTCAAATCTGTTGTTTATCAAGCAAATTAGCTTCTCTTATCCCCCTCACACACTATCTCTCCTCACGCGAACTCAGCCAACAGATCTTTCCATTACAAATGATCAACTTACAATAGGTGCAGGTTTTTCTTCTTGTTCCCTGCACAAAGCCCCCACCTTTCACTTCACATGACTGATTTTCCTTTGAATTATCGACCTCTCTCCCCCTCTGTTTGCTACCTCCATTCATTGATTTTAAATTAGCTATCAATGGTAAGAGAAGTTTTTTTTTTCGTAAGTCTCCAATCGAGCCTTCCTTCACATGGCGTCGCCCCCTCACATTCCCCTGCTGTGAATTTTCTTTCTTTTCCTTCTGTTTCCCCACCGTTCCTCCTCACATCCTCTCTAAACTGACTGTGTACCTTCTTGTGTCGACTTATCCTCTCCTTTCTATTCATTTTCCAAATAAATCAT